>CM038680.1:432274240-432874240 GCA_021605205.1 Aegilops longissima
CGCAAGAGCAGGTGTCTTGAAAGGCGGCTCTTCAAGCCATCACCCTCGCCACCTCTTTCAAGCATGACTTCGGCCTTGGGAGGAGCTTGCACAACCCGACCATGGGAGCCCCAGCCTGCTGAGGCCCAACCACGGAGCTTTCGGCTGGTCTTGGCGCTCGAGCGGGAGTCTTGGACCAAGGAATTCAAAGAGTACGATGCAGGGGCGGCTGGCGGAGAAAAGGAAGAAGGCAGAGGAGCGTGGCCCGACAGGCCACAACATCTTACATTCAAGGCGGCCGAGTTGTCTGAGGAAGCGGCGAGCGATGTCACGCTGCGCTGCATCTCCGGCCCGATCAAGGAAGGAGTTGCTGATTGACGCATACAGCGGTGATTGCGGACACCACTCGTTATCCACGGACCCTTGTTGGCAAGGTGTTCCATGCCTTTGGTTCTATTGGCCTATAGCACTCAGCGACATGGCGGTGGTGAAGTCTTAAAGCTTGCCAATTCCATGCCCAAGCAGATCCATCGGCTGCACAGGGCCTCCAAACCATTACTGCTCACGTGGTGGTTCGTGATGCAGAAATTTGGACATCTTGGGCCCGTTCCCCTGGCGCCGACTACCAGCTATCTCTCGTCGCCATCGACAAGTTCACCAAGTGGGGCGGAAGTGGAAGCCGTCCGTACCATTCAGTAAACTCTGTGTCAAGTTCATCAAGAGGGCCTCGTGGGCAGCCGGGGTCCCCAACGCATCATCACGATAACGACTCACGGTTTACTAGTAACCTCTTCAAAACCCTCACATGCTAACCTTGGAACCACAGATCTGCCTTTCACGCCCGGTGGCCCACCCGGGAGCAATGGTGGGAGCCAAAGCAGCATGTGCTGAGGTCCTGAGGGGTCTCAAGACCAGGACCTTCAAGAAGAAGTTGAAGGCTTGCGGCAGGGGCTGGCACGACGAACTCCAGTCCATGCTATGGTCCATCCATACCACCGCTACCAAGCCAACGGGCGAGACTCCGTTCTTCCTCGTCTCTGGGCAAGCAGTCCTCCCTCACGAGGTCAAGCATCACTCCTGTAGGTCTGGCGTTCGGCCGAAATCAGCGCGGGGCGCCATGCGAGGGCGGATCTTATCTTTGGGGAGAACAGCAGCAACGCATTGAGAAGCGGCAAGGTACCAACAAGCTGCTTGGTAGTACCACTTCTTTGCAACATCCGCTCCGAAACTTCGAGGTGGGCAACCTCGTCACGAAAACAGGTCCTCTGAGGAAGGGCTGCACAAGCTTTCGCCCATGTGGGAGGAGCCCGTTCAGAATTCGTTCATGTCTGAGGCGGATGGCGTGCAGAGGCGCGAGATGGGACACCCATCCAGAATGCCTGGAACATCCAGCACCTCCGGAAGTTCTATCCATGAAGCAAGGCCCAGAGCCTGAGAAGCAAGGGCCAGATCCTGAGAAGAAAGGCCTAGAGCCTGAGAAGAAAGGCCCAAAGCCTGAGAAGAAAGGCCCGAAGCCTGTGAAGAATTGCCGCCTATGACACTCTCACGTAATAATGAGTTGGGGCTGTACATGCCCAGTCTGAGGCATGGCCTCGAGCCACAGGGGCTCTCTTACGCGCCTAGTGGACAACCTTAGCTCCCATTGTCGGCGTTACAGGAGCAGGGGTCCCCAGACTTGCACTGCGGCTGCTGGCGTGGCTCAAGGGGGCCCAACACGGCACATCTTCATCAACACGAGCTCAAGACCCTCGCGAGGGAGCCAAGCCTCATGAGGCGGGGCAGACGGGGGAGCTTCCTCGAGTGCGACCTCGTCGGGCTGGCTCGTGAGGCCCGGAGAGATCAAGGCGGGGGTACCTCACAGAAGTGCCATGCCTTAAGCCATAGCGACCAAAGGCGCCCGAGGCGAGCGCCCGGCCCGCAGTGTCCTCCTTTCCTCTTTGGTTGCAAAGGAGCAAAAGCGGGCGAGAGCATCAAGCAAAAGCGTCCATTTCGATTACAACAAGACCAAGACCAGTCAACGGCGGGGAAGGAAGTCATTGTGGAGCCCAAGCAGCATCACCACGGAGCCTTTTGTGACGAGGACCAACTTTAGTCGGGGATAAGTGTACTAGATGTTCCCCTTCAAAATGGCGAATTGTTGGTGCCCTTCCGCTCAATATTTGGGAAGAGGCCGGGGCCCCTGCATATATAAGTAGAGCTAGCCACCATAGTAGATACATCGATCGATTACTGGATGCACCTTGGACGAGAGAGAGAGAGAGAAGAGAGCGGCAGAACTCCCCTAGCAGTTCATCGCACCGGCCAGAACAGACCCTCATGAGGCTGTTCTCCCTTGTGTATTCATCACCATCAGCCCAGAGGCAATCCACCACACTAGAGTAGGGTATTACACCACAATGGTGGCCCAGACAAGTGTAAACCATGTGTCTCTTGTCTTTGTTCTTTTTAAATAGTTTAGATCCTAAGCGAGGCGGTGGGGTGCAGTAGGTAGAGGTGAGATTCCGTCGCCCAGTGTTGAACCTCAAAGTCTGCGGAACCCGAAATCCGACATTTGGCCAGCGCCGAGTAGAAGTGCGCGGAATTAAATCTTCCTTTAGCCAGTATCCGTCGACCCCCGCATCCATATGCGGCCTATCGTCAGAGCCGCGCCCGAACATCGAGCAGCTCTCGCTTCCAGCGTCGCCCAGAGGCAGCTCCCGTCGTGGCGCCCTCGTCGTTCCGTCGCTTTCTTCATCCGCGCCGCCAGCGGCGGTGGAAACGAACAAACATCGTCGGCATCCTCCACGAGGCAAAGGCGCCGCCTTTGCTACCCCTCGCTTCGCCCGGCTGGATCTTCGTCTCGCGCATTCAGCGCGCCCATGGAAAACTCGAGCTGCGCTCATCACGGCAAACAAGCTCCTGCGCTACCGTCTGTCGGCGTCGTCTCTGAAGTGGCTCAAACCGCGTCCAGCGGCTTCGTCTCGCGTGCCGCGAGGCTTCCAGCGGCGTCATCCGCTGCGCACCTTCTGCGTGGGCGGCGAAGTTAAAGAGGCGCCTCGGCCGCCTCCCCCTCAAAAGCGCCACAGCCCCAAAGTAGCGTGGTCCTGGCGGAACCCGCTCCGTCCCGGCGCCAATGAGCGGCAAAAGCGACTGCCGGAGGTCCTTTGCCCAAGAAAGCTGCCGAGTGCTCCCGCTCCGGCTCGTCGCGACCACGCCCTGCTCGGCACGTCAAGACCCAGCGCAGCTCCCAGCTGCGATGCATGAGGGACCCGCAAGACCAAGCTCTGCCGTCACCCAGGCCTCCGTAGCCACGACGAGGCTGCCGAGCCTTCACCCCGACCTGCCTTGTCGCGTGGCCCGACAAGTTCAAGCCGGACCTGCCTCCTCGCTTCTGACCCGAGTGCAGGCCAACCCGGCGGAAGTTCCTCCAGCTCTCTGAGCTGGGCGCCAGCCACCAGCAGCGATAGGAAGGTCATAGCAAATTGGTTTCCCATAGGCGCTCAAGGGCGGGGCCCTTTTGGCTCTGAACACTGGCCCGAGGAGCGATCTCCTCTGGGGCCGAGATGCGTACCGCTTCATCGCCAACTTCAAGAGTACCCGTGACGGCCACCGCCGTGGCGACATGTGCGCATCAAGCAGCAACCCGGAGAGACCTGCAGAAGTACATCAGCGCTTCAACAACACGCCTCAAGATTCCCAAGGTGACCGAGGAGGCCATCATTTCGCCTTCTCCGACGGTGTCTTGCGTGACGTTAAAATGAAGGAGAAGCTGGCGATGCATGAAGAACTGTGCACTTCATTGGAGCTGTTCAACTTGGCGACCAAGTCTTGAGGGCCGAGAAGGCGTCTCTCCCTCCTCTAGCTGCCTGCATGAGACCCGAAGAAGAAATCCAAGGCCAGGGCGTGAAGCGCAAAGGGGCTGCGTGCTGTGAGAACCGGACCTGGCGGGGCGAGAGATCAGCCAAAGTCTTCAAGGAAAGCTGGTACTGCATGTACCACGACCTCCACACCCTAACACCAGCGAATGTCAAGAGCTCCGGCCGTCTTGAGAAGGGAGGATCGGCCGGCGTCCGGCCCGGCGACGAGAACTCTGACCGAGGAGGAAGGAGCAGGGGCTTTGGGAAGACCATGGCCCAGGCCAAGGATGGGCGTGACCAACCTCCACGAGGATCTGGCAATACCCGCCTCGCGAGGCTCGAGGATCAGCCTCGCGGTCGCCCTTGAAGCAGCGGGACTCCCTCCCTCTGCCGCCAGCCAAGGAGAAGCGAAGACCATCATCGGGGCCGAGGGGGCTGGGGGCTTCCAGGGAGCCTCTGCCGATCGCCCGGCATCCTGGGCGGAGTTCAAGCCCCAGCCTCTCAACGCATCTTCAAGCAGTTTGCCCGCGAAGTGAATGCAGTCCTCCCTAAGCTCGAAACCACACGGCCCCTCAGGTGGTCGGCGTGCACCATCACATTCAGCTCAGCGGATCAGCTCAAGTGTGCGGCCACGGCCGAGTCCTCCCGATGCTCTGTTCCCAATCATCGACAGCGTGCTAGTCACCAAGACCCTCGCCGATGGCGGGGCGGGGCTCCAGCGTCATGTCAGGTGGAAGCGTTCAACAATCTCCAAGTGCCTTACAATCAACTTCAGCCAGCCAAGCCTTTCTCTGGGGTCAGCGGCGGCTCCACAGATCCCGATCGGGCAAGTTCGCCTCCTGTTACCTTTGGTGCCGCGACAACTACCGCACCAGAGCTCGCCGACTTTGGCGTCGTCGCCACATTACGCCTGCCCGCCTAGCGCCATCTCGGTACCCAGCGCTGGCCAAGTTTATGGTGCGTAACCCTGCAGCTACGCGTCCTCAAGATGCCGAAGTGGCGGAGTCATCACGGTGCCTGCCCGAAGAAAGGCGCGGATGTGCTCCTGGGCGAGCCTTCGAGCCGCATCTTTGGAAGACCGGATCAGCGGAAGCGAGGCTTCGAGACCGCCCCAAGAAGAAAGACATCGTCCGCCCGACCCCTCGAGGGGCAGGCCCCTCGGGGTCGCGCTTTGCTCGGAGAACCTCCTTCTATCGCGCAGGAAAGCGCGTCAGGCGCCCTCCTCGAGGCGGGGCTTGGGGGCTCCTCCTGGAGGGCCACCGACCTTGCTTGAGTCCCGAGGGAGGCGCTTGGGCACCACTTGGGCGTGTTGAAACACGTTTCCCTCAAGAAGGAGCGCGACAAGGAGGGCCAAACCCTCAGGAGTTCATCAGCAAGGCCATTTAGGAGCTGCAGGAGTCAAGAGTCATGAGTGGCAGCCGCCGCTTACCTGCCGTAGCACCCCATCAAGGCGAGGATGGTGGGCTGCGTCTGCATCGACATACCAGGGCTCAGCCGAGCCGCCTCGGGGAGTGCCACTGGCCCCTCTCGCGTGGGGGCGCTGAAGGTCCACCCACAGCTCGTTCGCATGCCTTGGCTGCAGCCTGCACCGCAATACCGTACCAGCGCCTCATGAGGGACATCTGGAGGCTCAAGAGGCCCGAGGCGTTCCGCAACCTGGCGGAGATGGAGATGGTCCACGAGCCACCAGGCGCCTCCGGAGCCTCGAGGCCCCTGAGCCTTGGGGCTCGTGAGGATTAGCTCCTGCAGCCCACCAGTCTCTTTGCACCAACACCCTTTAGTCTTCAAGCGCTGCAGGTGACATCTTTCAAGTTTCATTTCCAGGCTGGGGGCGTCCCCAAAACTGCATTATTCCCAGGCCCGTGGGTCCGTCCTGCGGCGTGTATCCCCTTTACTTCATGTTCCTAGCTTACCTTGTTGGGCGCCCTTGGGCTGCATCATCCTCAAGTCGCTCGGGCGGACCAGCGGCATGTATCCCTCTTGCGTTTATTTCGGGTCATGCGTTCGACCAATCATGCTTGTTATTTGATGCCAATCCATGGCACCTTCTCTTCGTTCATGTCGACCGCTTGCACATTAAAGGTACACGAGCATCGCGACTCGGGGCTCTGGCTCTCCGGCCCTCACCCTCTGGCCTTGTCCACATCGCGACACAGCATACAGCAGCGGTTGAGACCAGCTCGAGGCGGGACTCGGGGCGTGGCGCGGCATCTAACCAAATCTGCGGGAACACGTCACAAGATAAGGCCCAGTGCGGCGCAGCTGCTGCCTTGAGTAAAGCCCCGTGAGTCCATGCTGGCTCACGGGTGCCAGACTCACCTCGTCGAGGCCCTACCATGCCAGCCCGTGTCGGGCGGGGCTGTACACCCCAGGGGCTCCTCCGGAGAGCCTTCCACGCGCCAGTGGAAGCACCATGCTCCGCTGGCTGGCGACAATGCCGAGGCGGCTATGCCATACACATCACAGGCGCTATGCTCACGTTGGTGATAAACAAGCGAGGTGGCCCCAGGGCTGCATCAACCTCGAGGGCCGAGCTCGTGTCTGGCCTCATCGTGCGCCTCCCCTCGGGAGTGCAGCCAGTGAGGGCTGGAGCACGGAGGCTGCGCTGGAGTCACGCCAGACGCCGCCACCCAGCCGGGACCCTCGGGCTGGTTACGTGTGGCAAATCCTCCCGGCCGGAGCCTGTTGGAAATATGCCCTAGAGGCAATAATAAAAGCATTATTATTATATTTCCTTGTTCATGATAATTGTCTTTTATTCATGCTATAAGCTGTATTATCCAGGAAATCGTAATACGTGTGAATACATAGACTACAATCGTCCCTAGTAAGCCTCTAGTTGACTAGCTCGTTGGTTGACAGATAGTCATGGTTTCGACTATGGACATCGGATGTCATTGACAAGCGGGATCACGTCATTAGGAGAATGGCGTGATGGACAAGACAATCCTAAGCATAGCACAAAGATCGTGTAGTTCGTTTTGCTAGAGCTTTTCCAATGTCAAGTATCTCTTCCTTAGACCATGAGATCGTGCAATTCCGGATACCGTAGGAGTGCTTTGGGTGTATCAAGCGTCCTGGCGTAACTGGGTGACTATAAAGGTGCACTACGGTATCTCGAAAGTGACCATTGGGTTGACACGGATCGAGGCTGGGATTTGTCACTCCGTATGCGGAGAGGTATCACTAGGGCCCACTCGGTAATGCATCATCATAATGAGCTCAAAGTGATCAAGTGTATGGTCACGGGATCATGCATTCTTGATCTGAGTAAAGTGACTTGCGATGCTATGAGACTAACGAGGTATTGGGATACCGGCGATCGAGTCTCGGGCAAGTAACATACCGTCGACAAAGGGAATAGAATCGGGGTTGCTTGAACCCTTGACATCGTGGTTCATCCGATGACAACATCGAGGAGCATGTAGGAGCCAACATGGGTATCGAGATCCGCTGTTGGTTATTGACTTGAGGTAGTCTCGGTCGTATGCGCATGTCTCCCGAACCGTAGGGTCTACACATAAGGTTCGGTGGCGCTAGGGTTAATAGGAAGACAAGTATGTGATTACGAATGTTGTTGAGTCCGGATGAGATCCCGGACGTCACGAGGAGTTCGGAATGGTCGGAGGTAAAGATTTATATATGGAAAGTGGTTAAGCGGACTCGGGAAGTTTGGTGGTATCTGGTAAAATGCAGGGGCCCAGGGAGGTTCGGAGGTCCAGGGAGGGCCACCTCTCCGGGGGCCACATGGGCTAAGTGGGAGGGAACCAGCCTGGTGGGCTGGGTGCGCCTCCCACCTGAGCCCATCGCCTAGGGGTTTGGGAGGAGAAGCCTAAAGGCGCCCCCTGGCTTGGGGGCAAGCCACCTCCTCCCTCCTCCTTGGCCGCCGCCCCCTAGGGTTTGCCCTAGAGGGCGGCCCCCTTGACCCTCTCCTCCTATAAATAGAGGGGTGGGGGAGGGCTGCCAACACAGTTGTGGCGCAGCCCTCCCTCCCAACACCTCTCTTTCTCCCATAAGCTTGGCGAAGCCTGCTGGGAGAACTACCGTACCACTGCACTGCATGCCGTCGTGCTGCCATTGGGATTGTCTTCTTCAACCTCTCCTTCTCTCTTGCTGGATCAAGGCGGAGGCGCCATAAATCCCGTCGTGTGTTGAACACGGAGGTGCTGTCCTTCAGATACTTTGGTCATCGGTGATCGGAATCACGTTGGGAGCGTCTTCATCATCACCACTCTCAAGAAGCGCTTCCGTATTCGATCTACAAGTGGTATGTAGATGCAAACTCTCTCTCGTTACTCGTTGCATGGTAGAACTCATAGATGGATCTTGGTGAAACCGTAGGAAAAATTTTAATTTTCTGCAGCGTTCCCCAACGATGGCATCATGAGCTAGGTCTATCGTAGTTCTCTTTGCGAGTAGAACACAATTTTGTTGTGGGCGTGGATCTTGTCAACTTACTTGCCGTTACTAGTTGTTTCTTGCTTCCAGCGGTATTGTGGGATGAAGCGGCCGGACCAACCTTACGTACTCTTCGTGAGACCGGTTCCACCGACTAACATGCACTAGTTGCATAAGGTGGCTGGCGGGTGTCTGTCTCTCCTACTTTAGTGGGGCGGATTCGATGAACAGGGTCCTTATGAAGGGTAAATAGAAGTTGACAAGATCACGTTGTGGTTATTAAATAGGTAAGAAAGCGTTCTTGCTAGAACCCAATTGCAGCCACGTAAAAGATGCAACAACAATTAGAGGGCGTCTAACTTGTTTTTGCAGCAATTGTCATGTGACGTGATATGGCCAAGTTGTGATGAATGATGATATATTGTGATGTATGAGATCATGTTCTTGTAATAGGAATCACGACTTGCATGTCGATGAGTATGACAACGGCGAGGAGCCATAGGAGTTGTCTTTATTTTTGTATGACCTGCGTGTCATTGAAGAGCCATGTAATTTACTTTACTTTATTGCTAAGCGCGTTAGCCATAGAAGTAGAAGTAGTCGTTGGCGTGACAACTTCATGGAGACACGATGATGGAGATCATGATGATGGAGATCATGGTGTCATGCGGTGACAGGATGATCATGGAGCCCGAAGATGAAGATCAAAGGAGCTATATGATATTGGCCATATCATGTCACTACTTTATAATTGCATGTGATGTTTATTATGATTATGCATCTTGTTTACTTAGAGCGCGGTAGTAAATAAGATGATCCTTAGAACAATTTCAAGAAGTGTTCTCCCTAGCGTGCACCGTTGCTACAGTTAAATAAGCTTCTAAGCACCACGTGTTGATCGGGTGTGATGGATTCTTACGTTCACATACAGCGGGTGTAAGCAAGATTTACACTGCAAAAACACTTAGGGTTAACTTGCGAGCCTAGCATGTGAAGACATGGCCTCGGAACACGGAGACCGAAAGGTCGAACACGAGTCGTATGGAAGATCGATCAACATGAGAATGTTCACCGGCGAGACTAGTCCGTCTCACGTGTTGATCGGACACGGCCTAGTCGACTCGGATCGTGTAACACTTAGATGACTAGAGGATGTCTAATCTAAGTGGGAGTTCATTAATAATTTGATTAGATGAACTTAATTATCATGAACTTAGTCTAAAACTTTTGAATTATATGTCTTGTAGATCAAATGGCCAGCGCTCATGTCAACTTGAACTTCAGCGCGTTCCTAGAAAACCAAGCTGAAAGATGGCAGCAACTATCACGGACTGGGTCGGAACACGAGATCATCCTCATAGCTGCCGGAAACAATCGTCCTAGAAGGACCGCTAGGTGAAGCTCCGTCCCGAAGAACCAAGACATTATGAATGCTTGGCAGTCTCGTCTTGATGATTACTCCCTCGTTCGGTCGGCATGCTTTGACTTAGAACCGGGGCTCCAAAAGCGTTTTGAGCATCACGGAGCATATGAGATGTTGAAGAGCTGAAACTTGTTTTCCAAGCTCACGCCGGGTCGAGAGATATGACATCTCGACAAGTTCTATAGTTGTAAGATGGAGAAAACAGTTACTGTCGGTGAGCACATTACGAAGATATGCAGGTTGCACAACCGTATGACCCGGTGAATATTAACCTCCACGATGAGGCGGTCATTGACAGAATCCTCGATCGCTCCCACCAAGCTACAAGAGCTTTGTGATGAACTACAACATGCGAGGGATGGTAAAGACCATTCTGAAGTGTTCTCTATCTTTGAAGTCAGCCGAGGTTGAAATCAAGAAAGAACATCAAGTGTTGATGGTCAATAAGACCACTAAGTTTAAGAAGGGCAAGGGCAAGAAGAACTTCAAGAAGGGCGGCAAGGAGGTTGCGGCGCCCGGTAAACAAGTTGCGGGAAGAAGTCAAAGAATGGACCCAAGCACGAGGTGAGTGCTTTTATTGCAAGGGAAGGTCCTTTGAGCGGAACTGCCCCAAATACTTAGCGGATAAGAAGGCGGCAACACCAAAGGTATATTTGATATACATGTAATTGATGTGTACCTTACCGATGTCGTAGTAACTCCTGGGTATTTGATACGGTGCCGTTGCTCATATTTGTAACTCTGGCGGGAGCTGCGGAATAAGCGGAGGCTGGCGAAGGGCGAGGTGACGATCTTGGCGTCGGGAATGGTTCGAGTCGATGTGATCGCCGTCGACGCTACCTCTTCATTTACCCACAGGATTAGTTATGAACCTTAATAATTGTTATTTGGTGCCAAGTTTGAGCATGAATATTGTATCTGGATCTCGTTTAATGCGAGATGGCTACTCATTTAAATCCGAGAATAATGGTTGTTCTATTTATATGAGAGATATGTTTTATGGTCATGCTCCGATGGTCAATGGTTTATTCTTAATGAATCTCGGCGTAGTATTACACATGTTCATAGCGTGAATACCAAAAGATGTAAAGTTGATAACGATAGTCCCACATACTTGTGTACTTGCCGCCTTGGTCACATTGGTGTCAAGCGCATGAAGAAGCTCCATCTTGATGGACTTTTGGAGTCTCTTGATTATGAATCATTTGACACATCACGAACCATGCCTCATGGGCAAGATGACCAAGACTCCATTCTCGGAACAATGGGCGAGCAACCAACTTGTTGGAAATCATACATACCGATGTGCGGTCCAATGGCGTTGAGGCTCGTGGAGGATATCGTTATGTTCTCACTCTCACAGATGACTTGAGTAGATATGGGTATGTCTACTTGATGAAACACAAGTCTGAGACCTTTGAAAAGTTCAAAGAATTTCAGAATGAAGTAGAGAATCAGCGTGACGAAAGATAAAATTCTTACGATCGGATCGTGGAGGAGAATATTTAAGTCACGAATTTGGTACACACTTAAGAAAATGTGGAATCGTTTCACAACTAACGCCGCTGGAACACCTCGGTAATGGTGTGTCGAGCGTCATGTCGCACTCTATTGGATATGGTGCGGTCTATGATGTCTCTTACCGATTTACGCTATCATTTTGGGGATCGCTCTAGAGACAGCTACATTCACTTTAAATAGGGCACCGTCTAAATCCGTTGAGGCGACACCGTATGAATTATGGTTTGGGAAGAAACCTAAGCTATCGTTTCTAAAAGTTTGGGGATCGATGCTTATGTCAAGAAACTTCAACTGAAAAGCTCGAACCCAAGTCGGAAAAATCGTCTTCATAGGATACCCTAAGGAAACCTTTGGGTATACCTTCTACCATAGATCGAAGGCAAGATCTTTGTTGCCGAGAGCGGAATCTTTACGGAAAAGAGTTTCTCTCGAAAGAAGTAAGTGGGAGGAAAGTAGAACTCGATGAAGTACTACCTCTTGAACAGGATAGTAGTGCAGCTCGGGAAAATGTTCTGTGATGCCTACACCAGCGAAGAGGAAATTCATGATGATGATCAAGGTACTTGGATCAAGTTGCTCTTGAACCCGTGGGTCCACTAGGACACGTTCCGCACCAGTGAATGCGGCAACCCTGTCACGGAAATCATGTTGTTAGACAACAATGAACCTTGAACTATGAAGAAGCGATGGCGGGCCAGATTCCAACAAATGGCTAGAAGCCATGAAGTCGAGATAGAATCCATGTATGAAAACAAAGTGTGGACTTTGGTGACTTGCCCGATGATCGTGACGATAGAAAACAAATGGATCTTTAAGAAGAAGGCGGACGCGGATGGTAATGTCACCATCTATAAAGCTCGACTTGTCGCTAAGGGTTATCGGCAAGTTCAAGGGATTGACTACGATGAGACTTTCTCTCCGTGGCGAAGCTTAAGTCCGT
The DNA here is from genome assembly GCA_021605205.1 of Aegilops longissima. Taxonomy (NCBI): domain Eukaryota; kingdom Viridiplantae; phylum Streptophyta; class Magnoliopsida; order Poales; family Poaceae; genus Aegilops; species Aegilops longissima. The sequence goes on from CM038680.1 coordinate 432,286,338, forward strand.
CCGAATCATGTTAGCAATTGCCGCATACTATGATTATGAGATATGGCAGATGGGCGTCAAAACAGCGTTCATAGCGGCTATCTTAAGGAAGAGCTGTATATGATACAGCGGAAGGTTTTATCGATCCTAAGAATCTTGACAAAGTATGCAAGCTCAGCGATCCATTTATGGGCTGGTGCAAGCATCTCGGAGTTGGAACATTACGCTTTGATGAGATGATCAAAGCGTTTGGGTTTATCTTGAGACTTATGGGAAGCCTGCGTTTACAAGAAAGTGAGTGGGAGCTCTGTAGCATTTCTCATATTATATGTAGATGACATACTTTTGATGGGAAATGATATAGAATTCTTGGACAACATTAAGGCCTACTTGAATAAGTGTTTTTCAATGAAGGACCTTGGAGAAGCTGCTTATATATTAGGCATCAAGATCTATAGAGATAGATCGAGGCGCCTCATAGGTCTTTCACAAAGCACATACCTTGATAAGATTTTGAAGAAGTTCAAAATGGATCAGTCAAGAAGGGGTTCTTGCTGTATTGCAAGGTGTGAGATTGAGCTCAGCTCAATGCCCGACCTGACAAAAGATAAAGAAGAGATGAGTGTCATCCCTATGCCTCAGCCATAGGATCTATTATGTATGCCATCTGTGTACGGACCTGATGTAAACCTTGCCGTAAGTTTGGTAGGAAGGTACCAAAGTAATCCCGCAAGGAACCTTTGGACAGCGGTCAAGAATATCTGAAGTACTGAAAGGACAAAGGACATGTTTCTCGTTTATGGAGGTGACGAAGAGCTCGTCGCGTAAGCAGGTTACGTCGGCGCTAAGCCGACACAGATCTGATGACTCTAAGTCACAAACCGGATCGTGTATATGTTGAATGGTGGAGCGATGGCTGGTGCATTTGCAAGCGAAGCGTCGTGGCGGGATCTACATGTGAGCGGAGTACATGGCAGCCTCGGGAGGCAGCGCATGAAGCAATTTGGGTGAAGGAGTTCATCACCGACCTAGGAGTCATACCCAATGCGTCGGGGCCGATCAAACTCTTCTGTGACAACACTGGAGCTATTGCCCTTGCCAAGGCCAGGTTTCACAAGAAGACCAGGCACATCAAGCGTCGCTTCAACTCCATCCGTGAAAATGTTCAGAATGGAGACATAGAAATTTGTAAAGTGCATACGGATCTGAATGTCGCAGATCCGTTGACTAAACCTCTTCATGGGCAAAACATGATCAACACGAGAACTCTATGGGTGTTCGATTCATCACAATGTAAACTAGATTATTGACTCTAGTGCAAGTGGGAGACTGTTGGAAATATGCCCTAGAGGCAATAATAAAAGCATTATTATTATATTTCCTTGTTCATGATAATTGTCTTTTATTCATGCTATAAGCTGTATTATCAGGAAATCGTAATACTGCGTGTGAATACATAGACTACAATCGTCCTAGTAAGCCTCTAGTTGACTAGCTCGTTGGTCAGAGATAGTCATGGTTTCGACTATGGACATCGGATGTCATTGACAGCGGGATCACGTCATTAGGAGAATGGCGTGATGGACAAGACAATCCTAAGCATAGCACAAAGATCGTGTAGTTCGTTTTGCTAGAGCTTTTCCAATGTCAAGTATCTCTTCCTTAGACCATGAGATCGTGCAATTCCGGATACCGTAGGAGTGCTTTGGGTGTATCAAGCGTCTGGCGTAAGCTGGGTGACTATAAAGGTGCACTACGGTATCTCGAAAGTGACCATTGGGTTGACACGGATCGAGGCGGGATTTGTCACTCCGTATTGCGGAGAGGTATCACTAGGGCCCCTTTCGGTAATGCATCATCATAATGAGCTCAAAGTGATCAAGTGTGCAGTCACGGGATCATGCATTGCGATGCGAGTAAAGTGACTTGCGATGCGAGACTAACGAGGTATTGGGATACCGACGATCGAGTCTCGGGCAAGTAACATACCGTCGACAAAGGGAATAGAATACGGGGTTGCTTGAACCCTTGACATCGTGGTTCATCCGATGACAACATCGAGGAGCATGTAGGAGCCAACATGGGTATCCAGATCCGCTGTTGGTTATTGACTTGAGGTAGTCTCGGTCATATCGCATGTCTCCCGAACCGTGGGGTCTACACATAAGGTTCGGTGGCGCTAGGGTTAATAGGAAGACAAGTATGTGATTACGAATGTTGTTGGAGTCCGGATGAGATCCGGACGTCACGAGGAGTTCGGAATGGTCGGAGGTAAAGATTTATATATGGAAAGTGGTTAAGCGGACTCGGGAAGTTTGGTGGTATCTGGTAAAATCAGGGGCCACAGGAGGTTCGGAGGTCCACGGGAGGCCACCTCTCGGGGGCCACATGGGCTAAGTGGGAGAGGAACCAGCCCTGGTGGGCTGGGTGCGCCTCCCACCTGAGCCCATCGCCTAGGGTTTGGGAGGAGAGCCTAAAGGCGCCCCCTGGCTTGGGGGCAAGCCACCCTCCTCCCTCCTCCCTTGGCCGCCGCCCCCTAGGGTTTGCCCTAGAGGGCGGCCCCCTTGACCCTCTCCTCCTATAAATAGAGGGGTGGGGGAGGGCTGCTAACACAATTGTAGGCGCAGCCCTCCCTCCCAACACCTCTCTTTCTCTACGTGTGCTTGGCGAAGCCCTGCCGGAGAACTACCGTACCTGCTGCACCATGCCGTCGTGCTGCCATTGGGATTGTCTTCTTCAACCTCTCCTTCTCTCTTGCTGGATCAAGGCGGAGGAGGCGCCATCGTCCCGTCGTGTGTTGAACACGGAGGTGCTGTCCTTCAGTACTTTGGTCATCGGTGATCGGAATCACGTTGGGAGCGTCTTCATCATCACCACTCTCAAAAGCGCTTCCGTATTCGATCTACAAGTGGTATGTAGATGCAAACTCTCTCTAGTTACTCGTTGCATGGTAGAACTCATAGATGGATCTTGGTGAAACCGTAGGAAAATTTTAATTTTCTGCAGCGTTCCCCAACAGTTTGGCGTCATGGGGACTCCACGAGCATCGCGACTCGGGGAGCCCTAGCTGGTCACGTAGCCCCTCACTCCTTAGTTAGAAAGGCTAACGGCGGTTGAGGTATCTGTGAGGCTGGGCTCTGCAGGCGTGAAGCGGTAGATCCACCACATCTCACCTCCCTACTTGTTGTTAGATGCGCAAGGGGACTCCTGAGCATCGCGACTCAGGAACAACATCACGTAGCCCTCACCCTTGGTCCCATCCTGGTTTCGGTCGGGGCTACGGCGGCTGAGGTATCTGTGAGGGCCAGGCTCTGCGGCGTAGAACACAAGCAAGTAGGAAGGAAAAGCGTAAATTTCAAGGAATTCAAAAGCAAAATTATAGTCCATAAGCTGTTATCCTGGCGCCAATGCAAGTTTAAGCGCCTCCCGAGGCATGATACATGTGCAGGAATCAAAAGCGAGCAGGGGCATAGCGGAGTCACTTGTCGGTGGTGGAGCTGCGTGGGGCGGGTTCGCTTGGTGGAGCCGCAGAGGTTGGCAGCGCCCGCTTGACTTAGTCTGAAGGCCGGAACTTCCCAGTGAGCCTCATACGACCCTTCACGGCCTCGCAGCGGCAGCAGCAAGCTCGCCGCTCGGCTGGCTCCAATGAGCTGTCGAGGTCGGCGTTGGGATCTCGAAGGTAGGCGTGGGTGAGGACCCGCGTCGGTCTGCGAAAGACAAGACAGCAGCGCCTCGGCCTCACCGTAGGAGCCAAGTCCAAGGCGACATCTTCAAGAAGCCTTGAACCAGGAAGGGAAGCAGCTTGGCGGGTCGTCCTCTACACGGCCAGCCGGGCTCTCAAGCCGTTATCGTAAAGCTCCCTCAGCAAGGTGCGAGCCTTCACCTCCATATCTGTGAAGGCCACGCGATCCTCGGCAAGGACCCGTGCCTTGCCGTCCAGCTCGACCTTCCTCGTCTCCAACTCTTGCTCCAGCATGCCTAGGCGTTCACGACGCTTCTTGAGCTTGGCATTCCGATCCTTGTCGGCCACCTCGCTAGCTTTCATGCCTTCCTCCTGCTCTTGGCGAAGGCGGGCCTCCTTGGCGAGCTGGTCCCGCAGGCCCTGCAGCTCGCTCTCCAGCACCTTGCAGCGACCTCGGACCTCGGCTACCTCCCCCAAGGCAGCGTCACGAGCAGCTTTCCCCCCAAGGACGGCTTGCTTCTCCTCGTCGCAAGCCGTCGAGGCCTGGACCAGCGCCGCCCGGATTGAAGCGTCGGAGCGAATCCAGCCAGAAGCCAGCTCGAGGCGCTGGCCACGAGGCAGTCGGCGCCCAAAAGATCCTGCCGCAGCCGGTCCGATTCGGCAGCGACGATCGAAGCAGTAGGAGGAGTTGGGAGACAGCAGTTGGTGGAGTAGGAGGAGGGCGGCAGCGTGACCACGGTATCTGGCGGGACCTGCTGCGCCCCAACAGGCTGTGGCGGCGGCATCGGCGAGGGACACCTCGGGGAGCCGCTTGGGCCATAGGGGCTGAGCCGCTTGACCAGCTCCACGAGGCCTCGCGAGATGATTAGGCGGGAGAGGCCCGTGCATCACGGTCACCTTCTTTCGAGGCGGGCGCTGCCCGAGACGGAACCTCGGGAGATCCATTCAGCTTCTTTGCGGGCGTAGCCTAACCAAGAATCTGAGCGTCAAGCCTTAGCGACAAAACAGGAAATAAGATAGGAACCTTACACTTCTGGTCGCCGGCTCATGACTCGAGCAACCTCAGACCATACTTGAAGCCGAGGCGGTTACAGGATCAGCCTCAAGGGCTCGGGGGGCGGGAGCGCGCTGTGGATTGCCTCGATGCCGGGGCAGACCCGCGGGGGACCAGCCCGGTCCTGTCCTTCTTCGGGATCGGGGGCAAGTTTCCGCCGTCCCGCTCGTCATCATCCTCGTCGTCGTCATCGCTCGGTGAGAGGCGGAGAACACGGGACTTGCGCCGAGGGAGGGGAGCCCTCGACTCTCCGTTGGTCGCCTCGAAGTCGAGCCCTCCTTCCCGTTCCCCTTCTCCCTTCTCCTCGCGGGAGTCGGCGGAGGACACATCCACCGGTTCCTCGGGAGCCTCCGCGGGTACGGCCCCGTCCCCGTTGAAGACGGGCATGGACTGCACTACTGCTCCCAGTCCTCGCGGAGAGCAGAGGCGTGGGCGCCCTCCAACCTCGCTCGTCGCCCCGGACCAAAGATTGGAGAACCGCAGCCAGGTCTTCGTCGGCCAAGACCGCGAGGGGCTCGGGTGGGAGCCTCCACGCCGGAAGTGGGTATTGTGAAGCGGAGCCAGCTGGTGCTCGAGGAATTCCCTCGGCAGCAGCGCCCGGTCAGGTTCGCCGCTGCCATGCTGGCGACCTCGAGATCCATGTCCATCCTCTCCAATACCGGCCTCATGTGAGGATCCTGAGCTCCACTCGGGACCGGTCGTCGGAGTGTATGGGGTGCTCCATGGGCAAGATTAGCCGGTGGATGCATCAACATCTACCAAGACCCACTTGCTCTGAAGCCCTCAATCCTCTTCCGGGGTTCTAAATGGCGATGGAGCTACCGTGGCGACCAAGCTTCGCACATGCGAAGAAGGAACCACGAGAGGTCGAAGGGAGAAATAGTGGCCTTGATAAGACCCTTGAGGCTACACCCAGCGTGAGCCTCACAATAATAAGCGAAGATCGCGGGAGGAGAAAAGAGTTGGGGTGGAGATCACGAGCTTGTAGCTTGTAATGGCGGAGGGCGGAGAAGAAGAACTCAGAAAAGGGAGGCATCGGGCCAGCAACAATGGCGCTTACAAAGGCGGATAGAAGGTGCTCCCTTGGCCATCGGGGAGGCGGGCGGACTGAACACCTTCGCCCGTCGATGCCTGCGCCGCCGCCATCTGGCGCACCAGGCAAGCTCGCCTCGACACGTTCGGCAAGTCCAGGCGGTAGCGTGCCAAGCTCCGGCCAGGAGTGCAGCGGCGCCATGCCTTGCTAGGCGTCTTGATCGAAGTGGATCTGAAGATTTGGAGGCAGGAAGGAGGCGCAAGAAAGGGGATCGGCGGTAACGGAGAAAGCAAGGAAGCAAAGCCTAGGCGAGGCCGCCGCTCCTTTATCGACTTCATGGCGATTCTTTGAGGTGCCCGTCAATCAACCGCCACGTGGCGCCCAAGGCGCAGGCTGTTAGGACCCCCGTGATTAGCCGCACAATCGCCGCATCTCTGCTCGGCCAAGTCCGGGCGCGCCTTGGGCCCGGGGGCTACTGTCGGCGTTCTGGGAACGGGGGTCCCTAGACTTTCCTGCCTGCGGCCGGCAGCATGGCTCAAAGGGGGGCCCAACACAGCCCATCTTCATCAACACGAGATCAAGACCCTCGCGAGGGGCCAAGCCTTGCGGGGCGGATGACAGGGAGCTTCCTCGGGCATGGCCTCGTCAGGCTGGCTCGCGAGGAGGCGGAGAGATCAAGGCGGGGTACCTCACGAGGTGCCCATGATGCAAGCCATGACGACCAAGGGCGCCAGGCGGGCTCGGCGAGGCGCCAGCCAGCATGATCCTCCTTTCCTCTTTGGTGCAAAGGAGCAAGCGCGGCGAGCATCAAGCAAAGGCGTCCATTTCGGTGCAACAAGACCAAGACCAGTCCAACGGCAGGAAGGAAGTCATTGTGGAGCCCAAGCCGGCGTCACCATCAGAGCCTTCGACAGGCGAGGACCAACTTTAGTCAGGATAAGTGTACTAGATGTTCCCCTTGAAAATGGCCAATTGTTAGCGCCCTTCCCGCTCAATATTTGGGAAGAGACCCAGGGCCTCTGCCTATATAAGTGAGCTAGCCACCATAGTAGAGACATCGATCGGTAGCTGGATGCACCTTGGGACGAGAGAGAGAGAGAGAGAGAGAGAGAGAGAGCTGAACTCCCCTAGCAGTTCATCGCACCAGCCAGAACAGACCCTCGCGAGGCTGTTCTCCCTTGTATTATTCATCACCATCAGCCCAAGAGGTAATCCACCACACCACAAACTAGAGTAGGGTATTACACCACAATGGTGGCCCGAACTAGTATAAACCATGTGTCTCTTGTGCTGTTATTTTCGTAGTTTAGATCCTAGCGAGGCGGCGGGGTGCAAGTAGGTAGAGGGTGAGATTCCACCCGCACCCCAGTGTTCGAACCTCAAGGGTCTGCCGGAACCCGAAATCCGACACCCGCTGGTGAGAATACTTGAAGACTAGATTACGTGCCGGACGCGGCTTTTCATTTGCTTTCCCTAGTTGGATCGCTTTTCCTTAATAAGAGTTGCTCTTGGTGTTCGTTGCTGATTTGGTTCCCCAGCCTTTTACCGCTTTTTTCGGCTCTAGTTTTCTCATGTTCTCTCTCTCGGATACCTCGTGAGGGGGCTAGGCAGGTGCCCTCGCGAGCATTTCTCTTCTCTTTGCCTTCTCGCGATCCACCCTCGTTCGAGCCTGGAAGCTGGCACATCTCTCCTAAATCCGTGCCCCTCGGGTACCGCGATACGAGGCGCCAAGTCAAGGCTTGGGTGGACGGCAAATCCTTTGGTGCACCCCTAACGAATTTTTTGCAGTTTTGGAGCAACGTGGACACCACGTGAGGGAAAGGGCGTCCCAAACACACCAGGTTAAGTTATCTTTGCGCAAAATAACGACACGGCATGGGAACGACTCGCACAGTGTATTAACCAAAGAACCACAGTTCGATACACGCCCCTCTAGGCCCATACTGGTTTCGTTTTCCGATGCAGGAAAGAAAGAAAAAGCTAAGCAGAGCAGCGTTGCAGCAATCTGCGGAGGTAGGCCCTTGGTGACGCCTCGTGCCTAGTCAGACCCATCCTCGCGCTTCATGGAGGCGCGACGACGAGACGACCCGCTGCCTCCTTCGAAGCGGGCGCGGCGGCTGGTTGTATCCACTGTTGCTGGAGCTGCCACCGGAGGAAGAGCCGTCGTAGCTGGAGGAGACGCGGTCGCCACCGAGGGCAGGCTCGCCCTCGTCCTCATCGCGACCGTCACCAAGGACGCGCACCTCCTCACCGTCGTTCGTCTCGGGGCAGCACCTGGCACGGCGACCATCTTCCCCGAACACCCTCACATAAAGGGTCGATTAACCATCATACCTGAAGTGGAGGGTGCACCGCCTGCCCAGGCCGCGCGTGCGGGCGAACGTCTGCCAGCCGCGGGCCAAGGCTATGTTGCCCGCGGCGGAAGTATCGACCGCAACCCAAGAAACCGTGCTGCAGCAGCCGTCCGCCTGCAGCCAGAGCCCGCCCAGACAAGAGGTCAGCAGTTCGCCGGCGAAGAAGCGTGGAAGTTGGAGCCAGTTGCCGGCCGGGCTCTCCGACCAGACAACGAAGTCCGGCGACACCTCGGTCGAATGGAAGCGTGGGCGGGGAGGCCGCGCCACCATCGCGCGCCTCCCCTCATCGGCTGAACCACCATGGATGGGGCGATCCCCTTCGCGTACCGCGGCGCCACCTCGACGGTGGGCCACGGCGGGGGTCGTGGCATGCATCTTGCGAAAGCCATGGCGCGCTTGGCGCCGTGGAACGGGGCCCTCGCAAAGAGCCTTTCCTTTCTGGCGAAGAACTTCTTCGTGGCGCCATCGATGGCTAGCGGCGGTGGAAGCGGAGAAGCAAGCAAGCGAGGAAGAGATGGGCAGCGGGGCTCCGCCCCTCCCCATTATAGCAAAGAAGGCCAACGGCGTCTCCCACGATCGCGGTAATGATGACTTTCCTTGCATGCGCGAGGACTTGTCAAGTCATGCGATCGCCAAGGCAGCATGGGGAAGCGGAGCGCCCGTCCAATCAACGCCACGCATCGACCGAGGCCGCATGCTTTTGGTGCCGCGGTGCTCGAACTTGACCCTTAAGCCGCCCATGAAAGCCAAGCTGGCACCTTGGGCCGGGGAGCTCTTGTCGGCGTTCGAGGCAGGGGTCCCAGACTTGCACTGCGGCCCATAGCGTGGCCAAGCAGCATGCCGTGCGGCCCATCTTCGTCAACAAGGCACCCAAGACCCTCACGAGGGTCCAAGCCTCGCGAGGAGGACGACACAAGACCTCCTCTGGAGTAGCCTAGTCCGGCAAGCTCACAAGGAGTGGAGATATCAAGGCGGGGCAAACCTCACAAGGCTCTCGTGACATGAGCCATGACGAACGGCACCATGCGGGTGCCAGGCGGGCGCTAGTGCGTGCAGTGTCTCTATTTCCTCTTTGGCGCTAAGGAGGCCAGCGCAGGCGAAGAGTACCGAGGCATCAGGCAAGGGTTGCCATATTGGTGCAACGAGACCAAGCCCAGGAGGACGGTAAGGCGGAGGTCATCGTGGAGCCCAAGACGGCGTCACCCCAGAGCTTTTCACAGGCGAAGACCGCTTTTTGTCAGGATAGCTTGTACTAGCTGTCCCCCTTCAAATTAGCCCGCCGTTGTTGGCTCCATTCCCGCTCGATATTTGGGAAGAGGACCAGGGCCTATATAAGTAGAGCTAGCCACCACAGTAGAGGCATCGAATCCTCACGCCACAAGTTCATACGCACAAGAACGCCTCAACCTCGGGAGGCTGTTCTTTCCTTATCTATTCATCATCAGCCCAAGAGGCAATCCACCACCACCACCTTTGGGTAGGGTATTACACCACAGCAGTGGCCTGAACCAGTATAAACCCCGTGTCTTTCTGTGTTGCGAGTTCGCCGAGTTCGTCCGCGAGATCTTATTGAGCTAGAGCATAGATCGGCAGGAGGGAGAGACTTCGCACGCACCCCAGTGTTCAAACCTTAAGGGTTTGCCGGAACCCCACATCCTAAAGAGGCTGAGTCCAAGCCCTTATTAGGCCAGGACGTAAGCCATATTGGGGGCCCGGACTTGAACTCGGGAGAAGCGACCCATATGGAGTCGCGGGGTTCCGTGACATAGAACCACTCTTGCTGCCACCCCTTCACGGTCTCCACAAATGTGCCTTTGGGCCAAGTGACGTTGGGGATGGCGCCACCGCACTCCACATGTTGACCATCCACCACTTTGGGCTTCACATTGAAGACCTTGAGCCATAGGCCGAAGTGGGGAAAGATGTGGAGGAATGCGTCGCATACGACGATGAACGCCGAAATATTGAGGAAGGAATTTGGGGATAGATCATGGAAATCCAGCCCATAGTAAAACATATGGCCGCGGATGAAAGGATGGAGGGAAAACCCCAATCCGTGAAGGAAATGAGGAATAAAAACTACCCTCTCGTGGGGCTCCGAAGTAGGGATGATCTGCTTCTTGGCCGGGAGCCGGTGGGCGATTTCCTTGGCTAAATACCCCGCTTCCCGGAGCTCCTTGATGTTGCTCTCCATGACGGGGGAGGCCATCCACCTACCCTGTGCTCCGGATCCGGACATGGCAAGAGTGTTTTCTGAGGACGGAAGGGGTCGAAGCTTGGGCGGTGGAGCTCGAGGGTGGATGGGCTGAGGAAGAAGAAGGCATGGGGTGAAAAGGATGGATTCTTATCCCCTTATAAAGGAAGTGAATATAGAGCATACCCCCCACGAGCATTAAAACTCGCCTACTCCCAAGGGGTCGTGCGAACGGCCCGGTTGGATTACCCAATCCTGTATTGATGGGAATCCCATAATAAGTGGACACGATCTTTTGCGTTGACAAGACGTGTCACCGGAGACTGCGTCTTGAAACACGAAACGGAAGAAACGAATCAAAGTGATGGGAAGGCTGGATGTGACATCTCGCCCGTGGAATGTCAGTAAAACATGTGTTCTGCTTTTTTATTAAGTATTATACCCTAGCGGTTGAGGGTTGTGGTTATTGCGCAAGGCCGGACTCAGTTCTGGTAATCAACTGCTTTGAAGTGTTCGGAGGAGGAACCCGCCTTGCAATGCCGAAGATAGTCTGCGCGCCGGGTACATCGTCATTGAAGATAGGTTCAGGGGCTACTGAGGGAGTCTTGGATTACGGGGTCCTCGGGCGTCCGAGCTATGCGTCATGGGCCGGACTCATGGGCCGTGAAGATACAAGATGGAAGGCTTTCCCCCATGTTCGGATGGGACTCTCCTTGGCGTGGAAGGCAAGCTTGGCGTGCGGATATGAATATTCCTTTCTCTGTAAACTGACTTTGTACAACCCTAGCCCCCTCCGGTGTCCATATAAACCGGAGGGTTTAGTCCGTAGTGGCAATCATAATCATAATCATACAGGCTAGACATCTAGGGTTTAGCCATTATGATCTCGAGGTAGATCAACTCTTGTAACCCCTATACTCATGAAAGTCAATCAAGCAGGAAGTAGGGTATTACCTCCATCAAGAGGGCCCGAACCTGGGTAAACATTGTGTCCCCTGCCTCCTGTTACCTTTGATCCTTAGACGCACAGTTCGGGACTCCCTACCCAAGATCTGCCAGTTTTGACACCGACAGTCGTCCCGCCAACTATTGCTTCTACAATTATCACTAACGCATAGTGATAAAGTAAAGCAATTACATGGTGTTTGCATTTCCTACAATAGGGCGACAACCATAAGGCTCCTGCCAGCTGCCGATAACTTTGACAAAACATGATCATCTCATACAATAACGTATATCACATCATGTCTTGACCATATCACATCACAACATGCCCTGCAAAAACAAGTTAGACGTCCTCTACTTTGTTGTTGCAAGTTTTACGTGGCTGCTACGGGCTTCTAGTAAGAACCATTCTTACCTACGCATCAAAACCACAACGGTGATTTATCAAGTTTCCTGTTCTAACCTTCAACAAGGACCGGCCGCAGTCAAATTTGATTCAACTAAAGTTGGAGAAACAGACACCCGCCAGCCACAATTATGCAAAACTAGTTGCATGTTTGTCGGTGGAACCGGTCTCATGAACGTGGTCATGTAAGGTTGGTCCGGGCCATTTCATCCAACAATACCACTGAATCAAAATAAGATATTGGTGGTAAGCAGTATGACGATCACCACCCACAACTCTTTGTGTTCTACTCGTGCATATCATCTACGCATAGACCTGGCTCGGATGCCACTATTGGGAAATGTAGCATGCAATTTCAAAAAAATTCCAACACTCACACAAGATATATCTAGGAGATGCATAACAATGAGAGGGGAGAGTGTGTCCACGTACCCTCCTAGACCGAAAAGCAGAAGCGTTTGACAACGCGGTTGATGTAGTCGAACTTCTTCTTGCTCCGACCGATCAAACACCGAACGTACGGCACCTTCGAGTTCTGCACACGTTCAGCTCGATGACGTCCCTCGAACTCTTGATCCAGAAAAGTTTTGAGGGAGAGCTTTGTCAGCATGACGGCGTGGTGACGGTGATGATGAAGTGATCCGCGTAGGGCTTCGCCTAAGCACTACGTGAATATGACCGGAGGTGTAAACTGTGGAGGGGGCCGCCGCACAAGGCTAGGAATCAATGATGTGTGTTCTAGCGGTGCCCCCCTCATATATATAGGTTGTAGGGGAGGAGAGGCAGCCAATGGGGCGCCCAAAGTAGGAGGAATCCTACTTGGGCGCCTCCCAATTCGGCTTCCCCCCTTCCATATTCATCCGAAGGGGGAAGGAAGGAGGAGGGAGGAGAGAAGGAAGGGGGAGGCCGAATCCCTCCCCTTCCTATCCCTCTTCTCCTCTTTCCTTCCCCTTATTTTCGGCCTACATGGGGCGCACCAGCCCCTTAGGGGCTAGCCTGTCCCCTTCTTGGCCCATTAGGCCCGTGTAGTTGCCGGGGGGATGCCCGGAACCCCTTCCGGTAACCCGATATGTAACCGGTACCCCCAAAACACTTCCGGTGTCCTAATATCATCGTCCTATATATGAATCTTTACCTCTCGACCATTTCGAGACTCCTCGTCATGTACGTGATCTCATCCGGGACTCCGAACAACATTCAATCACCAAATCACATAACTCATATAATACAAAATCGTCATCGAACGTTAAGCGTGCGGACCCTACGGGTTCAAGAACTATGTAGACATGACCGAGACACCTCTCCGGTCAATAACCAAAAGTGGAAACCGGATGCTCATATTGGTCCCAAATATTCTAGGAAGATCATTATCATTCGTACCGTAATGACAGCATACGTTATTCCCTTTGTCATCGGTATGTTACTTGCCCGAGATTCGACCGTCGGTATCTTCATACCTAGTTTAATCTCATTACCGGCAAGTCTCTTTACTCGTTCCATAATACATCATCCCACAACTAACTCATTAGTCACATTGCTTGCAAGGATTATTATGACGTGCATTAACGAGAGGGCCCAGAGATACCTCTCCGATACTCGGAGTGACAAATCCTAATCTCGATCTATGCCAATGGAACAAACACCTTCGTAGATACCTTTAGAGCATCTTTATAATCACCCAGTTACGTTGTGACATCTGATGGCACATAAGGTGTTCCTCCGGTATTTGGGAGTTGCATAATCTCATAGTCAAAGGAATATGTATAAGTCATGAAGAAAGCAATAGCAATAAAACTTAATGATAATTATGCTAAGCAAACAGATGGGTCTTGTCCATCACATCATTCTCCTAATGATGTGATCCCGTTCATCAAATGGAAACACATGTTTATGGTCAGGTAACTTAACCATCTTTGATTAACGAGCTAGTCTAGTAGAGGCTTACTAGGGACACTGTGTTTGGTCTTTGTATCCACACATGTATCAAGTTTCCGGTTAATACAATTCTAGCATGAATAATAAACATTTATCATGATATAAGGAAATATAAATAACAACTTTATTATTTCCTCTAGGGCATATTTCCTTCATATTGATCACCATGTTAAGCCATCATTCCAAGGATGAATGTATTGTAAGTTACATGATTCGTTCAAACATAATTTTGAGGATTGCAATATGTTTCATCAAGTAGTTAAATAAGCCATTGATAAAGGACGACCAAGATTTGCTGAAACACCAAGGGATGACGAGTCTATTTCGATTGGTCCTGGTGGCAAAGAGTATTTGCATCGGCTTCTTCAAACTGATTCATTAAGAGAGGAGAAGGTAAAAACTGTGGATGATGGGATCAAGCTTCCAAGTAAGGAAGTTGTTCAAGAGCACAATGTTAATAATCCCGAGGGAAAAAATTCCATCAAAGTTGCGATAAAGACGCCAAGTACTGGGGGGCAACATGAAAATCCAAGATTGATGTGAACACAAGCAAAGAAAGCAAAGGCCCTGGTAAGCACAAAGGTAAAAAGCCGAAAGTCACTTTCACACAACTATTGGAAAAATATCACATGATAAGTGAGGAGAAGAGTGCTTGTCGGCCAGGTAATTGGAAAGCATCAAGATCAACCCCTACGCGCAAATCTGAAGAACGGTATTGGCGAAGGGGAAATTTCAATACATCATATTCATATCCATATTTTGGGATGCCAATGCCAATGCCATGGATACCTCCCTATGCTAATTTTTATCCATATTCATCATGGGACAGGTATGATTCGAGTGCACATTTTCCATCTTATTTTAGACTATCTCACAAAGATCATGCACCTCAAAAAAATCCCACATTCAATAAACAATCATATGTTAAAGATCGTTTCACTCAAAAATAATTGGTCTAAAACACAAGAAGAATGAGGAGGTGGTTGAGCAAGTCTATCGCGTCAAAAAAGATGGTCGTAAGTGTGCTAGTTCAGATTTGATCTTAAAGGATAAATAGCCAATTAAAGTGTTGACATTGGCTATGAAAAGCAATGCGATGAAGCAATCAATTGTTAAGACTCAAAGTGCCAAATCTGAAGAAAAGAAGTTGAGAGTGCACAAGGTAAAACAAGAATTGCCATTGCTTCGAAGAAACTCACAGCTGGGGTGCCCACTCGGCTTATCGTATTGGCAAAGGAAGAAATTAGAAAAACTAAGTGCACAAGAGCTGGAAAAGAGGAACATGGCATGGGTTCCCAAAGGAAACATTCAAAACAAGAATGATATGCAAGCTTCCATTGTAAGAAGTGCAGCAAAGTTGAAGAAAGAGAAGAGTGAATGCTATGTACAACCAAGCCGAAGGTTTCAACATCTTCGGTCCACACATTAGCCACATTCTTCAACTATGCCATTGACGCTGATGCCATGGAATTCATCCTCAGGTATGATTGGTTACCTCCCATGGGTTTATTCTGATCCATGGATGCAATATAATTTCTTACATCATGAAAGGGTTTTACCACATCATCATACATCCAGTTAGCTGCATTTTTTTGCTGATCTAAATGGCCAATACATCATTATCGCCCTAGAGCATAGAACTAGCCGATCGAGTATTTACATCATCCTTAGGACAAATACATTGCAAATTATTTTTCGGCATGCAAGCTTTGCCAAAAAATAGAGGGCATGTGTTGACACCTGATTTTGGCATGGTATGAAATGAAATTAGGATGGCCTCAAATGAAAAGGGTTTCCAAATGAAGAAGTTTTGTATCATCAAATTGAGCAACTTTGATGTTTGGGTCATCACCATCCGACCTCATCTTAGGAGCCGAAACTGTGTTCAAAGTTATAAAATATTATGTTCTGATCATTGTTTGATTGATTACAACGCAAGAGGGCCTCATATGAAAACATGTTCTACATGAATCATCTTCGTCTTGTCGAATTGGTTGGTTTTGATATAAAACTCATCCCAATTCGAGTTCGCATGCAAAAGTTAGAGGCAACACTCTGCAAACCGGCCCTAAATGAAAAAATGAAGTGAGGGACCAGAGACCCACTTAGGTGGTGTCTGATAGGTCATGTGAGCTATTCGGCCTTTCCCGGCTAAACGAAGCCGGTCGGTGAAAAGCTCGCCGGCCGAGTGAAAAGATTGTCGGTCAAGTGAAAAGCTTGCCGACCGAATGAAATGATTGCCGGTGTGTAAGCTTGCTGGCCAAGTGAAAAGCTTGCCGGCATAAATTTTACAACAGGCATGATATCCCTTGGGTTAACCTCATCTGGGAAGCACACTACCAAGATAATAAATTACCAGGGAATGATTTGGTTGGGTCTTTCTGGTGGAGGTCCATCCTTCAATTAACTGATCAATATAAAGCCATGGCCAGATGTAACTTAGGGGATGGTAGAACTGCCTTTTTTGGTCTGATTTGTGGGGCACTGCTGTCTTACAACAAGAATACCCTCATCTTTATTCTTTTGTGCAAGATGCTACAATGACAGTGCAACAAGTGGTGAGCACTGAGTACCTTGAAAATTTGTTCCACCCGCCTCTGTCCAACCAAGCATACCAGCAGTTTCTTCTGTTAGAAGAAGTTTGCCATGATCTGAGACAATCTGAATTTCTACATATGTCTGACACTTGGAGTTATATATGGGGCAACATTAACTTCTCTTCTTCAAAGGCATACAGAGTGATCATAGGAGTCAAACAAGTTCCACCTCACTTTGCCTGGATTTGGAAGTCTTCATGTCAACCTAAGCACAAAATGTTCTTCTGGATGCTTCTACATGATAGACTGAACACAAGAAACCTGCTGAGAAGGAAAACTATGATCTTGGAAGAATACAATTGTGTTGTGATGAATTGCCAACAAGAAGAAACTCTACATCATTTATTCTGGGGGTGCCAATTCTCTAGGATATGTTGGAATTTCATATGTCCACAAAGATCTCCAAACTTGTCTGTGCTAGAGGCCTTCCAAGATCTGAAGGAAAAGTTGAAGGTTCCTTTCTTCATGGAGATCATCATCCAGGGCTCTTGGGCTATTTGGATTACAAGAAACAATAAGATTTTTGAGAACATTCAACCCTCCTTCCAAGCTTGGAAGCACATTTACTTTGAGGTACTGAAGTTGTTGTCCCATAGGATCAAGGCTAAATATGCTGCTGAATTCAGCATCTGGCTGGCTAGCTTGCTAGTTTCTTGAGGAGTCCTTCTTTTAGTTTTAGTTTTAGTCTTAGTTTTCCTTTCAGGGGCTCACCTCAAGCCCTTATTTGTATCTTTTTTGTTGTTGTTTTCTTAGTCTTAGCTAACTACCTTAGCCTGCTGTATAGTTTGTTTTATTTCTTTTCTCTTTGTTCAGTGCTACTCTTTTTATATTTTAATAAAAATTGCAGTGGGGTTTGACCCTACTGTTCATAGTCAAAAAAAAGCTTGCCGGTGTGGAAAGCTCGTCGATGTGAAAAGCTTGCCAACGTGAAAGCTTGTCAGCCAAGTGAAAATCTTGCAAACCAGTCCTAAGTGAAAAAATGACGCGAGTGACATCTCATGAGGACCAATTCTACAAATGACTTTTGTGGGCTTGAGATCTTTGTAATTTGGCATCATTTGGATAAATGTGCACATAGTATCATATTTGCCATCCAAAGCTGTAAGGATCTTCTTGATGATGAATTTGTCGGTCATCTCTTCACTTCCTAAGCCGACAATCTCATTTGTGATGGGAGCAATCCTAGAGTATATTTTGGCGACTCCTTCACCATCCTTCATCTTGAACTTGTCAAGTTTACTTTGAAGCACATCCAACTTGGATTCCTTGACGAACTCGGTACCTTCATGCATATCAACCAAAGTATCCCAAATTTTCTTTGGATTCTCAAGATGGCTGATTTTGTTGAATTCTTCGAGGCACAATCCATTGAAGAAAATATCACAAGCTTGAGCATTGTATTACAACATCTTCAATTCTTCTGCGGTTGCTTCACGATCCAGTTCTCTACCATCCTCAAAGAATTCAACTTGCAAGCTGTCGGATTACGGGTTCCGGCAGACCCTTGAGGTTCGAACACTGCGGTGCGCGCGGAATCTCGCCCTCTACCTACCTGCACCCCGCCGCCTCGCTAGGGTCTAAACTACGAAAGGAACAGCACAAGAGACACATGGTTTATACTAGTTCAGGCCACCATTGTGGTGTAATACCCTACTCTAGTTTGTGGTGTGGTGGATTGCCTCTTGGGCTGATGGTGATGAACAATACAAGGAAGAACAGCCTCATGCGAGTGTCATTCTTGGCTGGTGCGATGAACTGCTAGGGGGAGTTCAGTCGCCTCTCTCTATCTCTCTCGTTTGTTCTCTTGCTATCTTTCTTCATATCCCTACCCTGTGGGTGGCTAGTCCTATCTATAGGCAGAGGCCCTGGGCCTCTTCCCAAATATTGAGCGGGAAGGGCGCCAACAATTGGCCATTTTGAAGGGGAACATATTGTACACTTATCCTGACTAAAGTTGGTCCTCGCCTGTCAAAGGCTCTGGTGGTGATGCCGGCTTGGGCTCCACAATGACTTCCTTCCTTCCATTGGACTGGTCTTGGTCTCGTTGCACCGAAATGGACGCCTTTGCTTGATGCTCTCGCCTGCGCTTGCTCCCTTTGCACCAAAGAGGAAAGGAGGACACTGCGCGGGCTGGCGCCCGCCTAGCACCCTTGGTCGTCATGGCTTGCGTCATGGGCACCTCGTGAGGTACCCCGCATTGATCTCTCCGCCTCCTCGTGAGCCAGCCTGATGAGGCCGTGCCTGAGGAAGCTCCCTGTTGTCCGCCCCGTGAGGCTTGCCCCTCGCGAGGTCTTGAGCTGTGTTGATGAAGATGGGCTGTGATGGGCCCCCTTTGAGCCACGCTGCAGGCTGCGAGGCGAGCAAGTCAGGGACCCCGTTCCCAGGAAGCATGACAGTAGCCCGGGCCCAAAGCGCGCTGGACTTGGCAGCGAGAGGCGAAGGGCAAGTCTGGCGGCTGTGGGCCCCTAACAGCCTGCGACCTTAGGCGCCCAGCGTGGCGGTTGATTGGGCGTGGGTGCCTCGGCAATCGCGCGAGTCGATAAAGGCGGCGTCTGCCTGAAGCTTTGCTTCCCTTGCTTTCTCTGATTCTTGCTCGAGATCCCCTTTCTTGCGCCTCTCCTTCCTGCCTCCGAAATCTTGAGATCCGCCGACTACGCCCTAGCAAGGCATGGCGCCTCGCCGAACCCGGCCGGAGCTTTGCCTGCCACAGACTCGCATGAGCGTGTTGGGGCGAGCCTTGCCAGTGTCGCCGAGATAAGCGGCGCGAGGCATCGGCAGGCGAAGGTGTTCAAGGCCGGCTCCGCCCTCCACGAAGGCCAAGGGCACCTTCTATCCGCTCTTTGTAAGTGCCATCGTTGCCGGTCTGATGCCTCCCTTTTCCGAGTTCTTCTTCTCCGTCCTCCGCCATTACAAGCTACAAGCTCTGCACCTCCACCCCAACTCCGTTCTCCTCCTGGCGATCTTCACCTACTATTGTGAGGCTCACGTTGGGGTCAGCCCTCAGTGGCCCTGCTGCGCCACTATTTCTCCCTCCGGACCTCTCGTGGTTCCTTCTCCGCCTGTGCGAGCTTCGTCACATACGGTAGCTCCATCGCCATTTCGAACCCCGGGAAGAGGATTGAGGGCTTCAGGAGCAAGTGGGTCTTGGTAGATGTTGGGCGCATTCACCCTCGGCTAATCTTGCCCACGGGCACCCCATACACTCCGCGGCTGGTCTCGAGTGGGCTCGTGGACCCCTTGAGGCCGGTGTTGTAGAGGATGGACATGGATCTGAGGCCGGCCAGCATGGCGGCGCCAGAAAGCTGACGGTCTTGTCGCTCTTTGAGGAATTCTGGAGCACCGGTGGCTCCGCCGTTAGTACCCACTTCGATGTGGAGGCCCCACCGAGCCCTGCGGTCTTGGCGATGAAGACCAGCTGCGGTTCTCCAATCTTTGGTTGGGGCGGCGTGGCGAGGTTGGGGCGCTCTCGCCCTGTTCCTCGCGATGGTGGGAGCAGGTAGTGCAGTCCATGCCCGTCTTCAGCGGACGGGCCCGTGCCTGGAGGCTCTCGAGGAACCGGTGTATGTGTCCTCCGGCGACTCCAGCGAGGAGAAGGGAGAAGGGGAGCGGGAAGGAGGGCCCGACTCCGAGGCGACCGACGGAGAGTCGAGGGCTCCCCTCCCTCGGCGCAGGTCCCGCGTTGTCCGCCTCTCACCGAGCGACGACGACGACGAGGATGATGATGAGCAGGGCCGCGGGAGCTTGCCCCTGATCCCGAAGAAGGACAGGACTGGGCTGGTCCCCCACGGGTCTGCCCCGGCATCGAGGCGATCCGCAGGCGCGCCTCCTGCTCCCGAACTCCTTAAGGCTGATCCTAGCAGCCGGCTCTCGGGCTTCAAGTATGGCCGGAGGTTGCTCGAGCTCGCGAGCGATGACCAGTAAGTGCTTGATTCCTGTCTAATTTCTTGTTTTGTCGCTGAGGCTTGACGTCTGTATCTCTTGGTTAGGCTAGCGCCCGCGGCAAAGAAGCTGAAGGGATCTCCTGAGGTTCCGTCTGGGGCAGCGCCTCCGCCCCTGAAAGAAGGTGGTCGTGATGCACGGGCCTCTCCTGCCCAGTCATCCCCGCGGGGCCTGGTGGAGCTGGCTGGGGCGAGCCCCTGATGCCACCGCCACAGCTGTTGGGGCGCAGCTGGTCCCGCCTCAGGACACCGTGGTTGCGCTGCCGTCCTCTCCTCCTACTCCACCAACTGCTGTCTCTCCGACTCCTCCTACCGTTCTAGATCATGTTGCTGCCGAACTGGACCGGTTGCGGCAGGATCTTTCGGGCGCCGACCCTCATCTGGTGGCCGGGCACCTGGAGCTGGCTTCCGGATGGATTCGCTCTGACACATCAATCCGGGCGGCGTTGGTCCAGGCCTCGACGGCTTGCGACGAGGAGAAGCAAGCTGTCCTTGGAGCGAAAGCTGCTCGCGACGCTGCCTTGGGGGAGGTAGCCGAGGTCGAGTCGCTGCAAAGTATTGGAGAAGCGAGCTGCGGGGCTGCGGGACCATCTCGCCAAGGAGGCCCGCCGCCAAAAGCAGGAGGAAGGCATGAAAGCTCGCGAGGTGGCCGTCAGGATCGGGACGCCAAGCTCAAGAGGCGCCGTGAGCAGCTTAGGCGTCTTTGGAGCAAGTTGGAGGCGAGGAAGGTCGAGGCTGGGCGGCAAGGCACGGGTCCTTGCCGAGGATCGCGTGGCCTTCATAGATATGGAGGTGAAGGCTCGCACCTTCTTGAGGAGCTTTATGATAATGGCCTAGAGAGCCCGCTGGCGGCCTGAGAAGATGGCCCGCCAAGCTGCTTCCCTTCTGGTTCGCTCTTGAGGATGTCGCCCTTGGCCTTGGCCCTCTGGTGAGGCGAGGCATGTGTCTTGTCTTCTGCGGTCTTGTGGGTCCTCACCCACGTCTACCTTCGCGATCCCAATGTCGACCTCGACAGCCTGCTGGAGCCAGCGAGTGGCGAGCTTGCCGCTGCCGAGGCCGTGAAGGGTCGTGCGGAGGCTCTGCTGGGGAAGTTCCGGGCCTTCAACACCAAGCCGAAGCGGGGCGCTGCCAACCCTGCGGCTCCACAAGGCGAACCCGCTCAGTGCAGCTCCACCGTCGACAAGTGACTCGATTGTGGCTCCTGTTCTGCTTTTAATTCCTGCACATGTATCATGCCTCGGGGAGGTGTTTAAACTTGCATTTGGTGTTGTGATAAAAGTTATGGACTGTAATATTTGCTTTTGAATTCCTTGAAATTTGCGCTTCCTACTTGCTTATGTTCTACGCCGGCAGAGCCCGGCCCTGCGCATACCTCAGCCGCCGTTAGCCCCGACCGGAAACCAGGACGGGACCAAGGAGTGAGGGGCTACGTGACTAGTTAGGCTCCTGAGTCGTGATGCTCAGGAGTCCCCCTTGGCGCACGAACAACAAGTAGGGAGGTGAGATGTGGGTGACTCTACCGTTCTACGTCTGCAGAGCCCGGCCCCTCGCATACCTCAACCACCATTAGCCTTTCGGAACTAAGGGTGAGGGCTCGTGACCGATTAGGCTCTGAGTCGCGATGCTCGGGAGTCCCCTTGGCAGCTCAAGCGACCTTCGTAGCTTGGCTCCGCTCGGGGAGAGGCTTGACGAACCAGGCCGAGGGCTGGCTGGAGTGGCGTCTTGCTGGGCGTGACCAGGCGCAGCCCGTCTTGAACCCCTCTCGCGGCACTCCCAGGAGGCGTTGCGATGAGGCGGACAGAGCTCTGGGCTTCACGAGGTTGATCGGCCGGGGCCACCCTCGGTTGTTTATCACTAGCGCGGACATAAGCGCTTCCGTATGTGCGGGCATAGCCTCCCTCGGCGGTGTTATCAGCCGGTAGCGGAGCATGGTGCTTCCAGCAGTGCGTGGGAGGGGCTCCCCTTTGGGAGGAGCCCAGGGCGTGTCAACCCATACGACACGTGGCTGGCACGGTAGGGCTGACGAGGTGTATCTGGGCACCCGTGAGCGAGTCTTGGGACTCACGGGGCCCTACCTCAAAGCGGGTTGCGCACGGCACTGAGCCTTATCTTGTGATGTGTTCTGCAGATTTGGTTAGATGCGGCGCTCTCGTCCTCGGGTCCGGCCCTCGAGCTGGTCTCGGCCGTCATTTGGTATGCCGGTCGCGATCCGTGGACAAGGCCGGAAGGTGAGGGCTGGAGAGCTAGTAGGAGCCTGAGTCGCGATGCTCGGTACCCCCCTTTAGCGTGCAAGCGGTCGACATGAGCGAAGAGAAGGTGCCATGGATTGGAATCAAATAACAAGCATGATGGGTGAGCATGACCGAAATAAGCAAGAGGATACATGCCGCGGGCCTGGCCCAGCGACTTGGGGATGATGCAGCCGAAGGCGCCCCAACAAGGTAAGCTAGGACCAGGAAGTAAAAGGATACACGCCGCGAGGACAGACCCATGCGGCACAGGAATAATGCAGCCACAGGCGCTCCGGCTGGAAATGAAACTTGAAAGATGTCACTGGTAGCGTTGAAGGCGGAAGGGTGTTGGTGCGGCGGACTCGGTGGGCTGCGGGGGCCGATCCTCCACGAGCCCCGGGATCACGGGCCTCGGGAGGCTCGGGCGCTGGTGGCTCCTCGTGGACCATCTCCATCTCCGCCCGAGGCTGTGGAGCGCTGGCCTCTTGAGCCTCGGGATGTCCCTCTGAGGCGCTGGTGCGTGGCGGCTGCGTTCGCAGGCCGTAAGGCATCTGACGTGGCTGTGGGGTGGACCTTCCACAGCGCCCCCGCGAGAGGGCAGGCGCTCTGAGTGGCGGCTCGGTTGAGCCTGGTATGTCGATCAGACGGCCGACCATCCTCGCTGGATGGGGAACCACGGCAGTAAGCGGCGGCTTCCACTCATGACTCTTGACTCTTGCAGCTCTGAGCGATCTTCTTGCGAACTCTTGAGGTTTGGCCCTCCTTGCCTTGCTCCTTCTTGAGGAAGCGTGCTTGAAACACGCCTCCAAGTGGTGCCCAAGCACCTCCCTCGTGACCCAGCAAGGTCGGTGGCCCTCAGGGAGCCCGAGCCCTACGAGGAGGCGCCCAGGCGCTTTCTGTGCGATAGAAGGAGGTTCCCCTTGAGCAGGCGCGGACCGTGAGGGGCCTGCCTCCTGAGGGGCCGGGCCGGACAATGTCTTCTTCTTCTTGGGAGCGGTCTCCGGAAACCTCCTGCTTCCGTGATCCGGGTCCTCGGTGATGCGGCTGAAAGGCTCGGTCCGAGGAGCACTGCTGCGTCTTTCTCTTCGCGGGGCATCGTGATGACTCCGCCACTTCACGGCATCTTGAGGATGTTGTAGCCGTGGTGGAGTTCTGACCATGAACAGCCAGCGCTGGGTACCAAGGATGGCGTTGTATGGCGGCGAATGTAGGCGGCGTCGAAGTCGATGAGCTCGGTCGCGGTAGTTGTCGCGTCTTGAAGAAGGTGAGGAGGCGAACCTGCCCGATCAGGACCGTGGAGCCGTCGATGACCCGAGAAAGGCTTGGTGGTGGAGCTGATTGTAAGGCACTTAGAGATTGTTGAGCGTTTCCACGGAAAGGGCGTTGAGCCCTGCCCGCCATAGATGAGGGTCTTGGTGACTATGCGTTCGCGATGATTGGGGAGCGAGCATTGGGAGGACTCGGTGTGGCCGCACACTTGAGCTGATCCGCTGAGCTGAGCGTGATGGTGCCGCCGACCACGTGAGGCGTGCGGCCGAGCTTGGGAGGACTGCATTCACTTCCGCAGGCGAACTGTTTGAAGATCGTTGAGAGGCTGGGGCTTGAGCTCCGCCCGGGATCTGACGATCGCGCGCAGCTCTGAAGCCCCAGCCCCTCGTCCTGATGATGGTCTTCATTTCTCCTTGGTTGCGGTGGCATAGGAGGGAGGCCTGCGTTGCCTTGTGGGCGTTCCTCGCGAGGCTGATCCCTCCAGCCTCCCTTGCGAGGCGGGTCTTGCCAATGATCCTCGAGAGGATGGTCGCGCCATCCTTGGCGAGGGCCACGGCCTTCCCAGCGTCCTGCGTTCCTTCCTCCTCCTCGGTCGTAGCCCCGGTCGCTACGGTCGGGACGTCGGTCGATCCTCCCTTCTCGCACGGCTCGGAGTTCTTGACATTCGCTGGTGTTGTGGGTGTGGAGGTCGTGGTACCACAAGTACCGGCCGCCCTTGGAAGACTCGGGCTGATCTCTGCCCGCTTGGTGTCGGTTACGCGCGAGCACGGCAGCCTTGCGCTTCACGTCCTTGGCCTTGGGTTTCTTCTCTTACGGGTGCATGGCTGGCAGCTCGAGGAGGAGAGGCGCCCTTCCTCGCCCTGGTACACTTGGTCGCCAAGTTGAACAGCTCAAGGAAGTGCACAAATCTTCATGCATCGCCAGCTCCTCCTTCATCTTGGCGTCACGCACACCGTCGGAGAAAGCGGAGATGATGGCCTCCTCGGTCACCTTAGGAATCTTGGCGTGCATTGTTGAAGCGCTGGATGTACTTCTGCAGGTCTCTCTGGTTCTGCTTGATCGGCGCATGTCGCTCCTGACGGGTGCCGGTCGCGAGTACCTTGGAAGTTGGCGATGAAGCGGAGTACGCATCTCGTCGAGGAGGAGATCGTGCACAGGGCGGAGGTTCGAGAGCAGTGCGGGCCCCATCTTTGGCGCCATGGGAAACCAGTTCGCCATGACCTCTCGTCTCCGTTCGCGGCCGATGCCCAGCTCGTGAGAGCTGGAGGAACTTCTTGGGTCGGCCGTGCCGTCGTGGCGAGGCAGGTCCGGCTTGAACTTGCCGGACCCGCGACGCCTGCGAGCTTCGGGGTGAAAGGCATGGCAGCCTGCTTTGGGCCATGGGAGGCCTTGGATGACGAAGAGCTTGGTCTTGCGGGTCCCCGTCTTGCTGCAGCTGGGAAGCAGCGAGGTCTTGGCGTGCGGAGCAGGGGGCGTGGTCGCGGCGAGCTGGGCGGGAGCACTCGGGCAGCTTCTTGCGGGTGAGGACCTCGACAGCTCTGCTCTTGCCGCTTGGCACCCGGACAGAGCGGGTTCCGCCCAGGAACCACAGCGCCTTGGGGGCAGGCGCCTTCTTGAGGGGGCGCGGCGCCCGAGCTTCGTCGCCAGCGGGGCGGGGTTGGTGCAGCGGGACGAGCAGTGCAGAGAGCCCCTGCGGCGTGGGCGAGCTTCGGCGACACGGTCGAGCCACTCTTCGTATCGTTGTCGGCCAGGCGTAGCGCAGGAGCTCGTTTGCGCGATGAGTGCAGCTCGAGCCTCCATGAAGCGTCTTGAGCAGCGAGAGGAAAAACCAGCCGGGAGTAGCGAGGGTAGCGATGCGGCCGTCTTGCCTCACGGAGAGGATCTTTGGGGCGATGCTTGCTGCTCGTTTCCCACCGGGCGGTGGCAGCGTTGGCGGCGGCGACGGGAGCGACGAAGGCGCCCGCCGGCGGAGCCGTCTGAAGCGTCTGGGGAAGCGAAGTGGCTCGGCGCTCGGCGCAGGCCCGACAGCGTCGAATATGGATCACGGTGGTCGACGGAGAACAGGCGGCGGAAGGCGAATCACGGCGCATCCCTACAGCGCGCCAAATGTCGGTTCGGGTTCCGGCAGACCCTTGAGGTTCGAACACTTGGGTCCGCGGAATCTCGCCCTCTACCTACTGCACCCACCGCCTCGCTAGGATCTAAACTCTGAAAGGAACAGCACAAGAGACACAGGGTTTATACTAGTTCGGGCCACCATTGTGGTGTAATACCCTACTCTAGTTTGTGGTGTGGTGGATTGCCTCTTGGGCTGATGGTGATGAACAATACAAGGAAGAACAGCCTCGCGAGGGTCTGTTCTTGGCTGGTGCGATGAACTGCTAGGGGGAGTTCAGTTGCCTCTCTCTATCTCTCTCGTTTGTTCTCTTGCTATCTTTCTTCATATCCCTACCCTGTGGGTGGCTAGTCCTATTTATAGGCAGAGGCCCTGGGCCTCTTCCCAAATATTAAGCGGGAAGGGCGCCAACAATTGGCCATTTTGAAGGGGAACATATGGTACACTTATCCTGACTAAAGTTGGTCCTCGCCTGTCAAAGGCTCTGGTGGTGACGCCGGCTTGGGCTCCACAATGACTTCCTTCCTTCCGTTGGACTAGTCTTGGTCTCGTTGCACCGAAATGGACGCATTTGCTTGATGCTCTCGCCTGCGCTTGCTCCCTTTGCACCAAAGAGGAAAGGAGGACCTTGCTGGCTGGCGCGCCCCTGGCGCCCTTGGTGCGTCATGGCTTGCGTCATGGGCACCTCGTGAGTACCCACCTTGATCTCTCCGCCTCCTCATGAGCCAGCTGATGAGGCCGTGCGAGAAGCTCCCTGTCGTCCGCCCGCAATCTGGCCCCTCGCGAGGGTCTTGAGCTTGTGTTGATGAAGATGGGCCGTGATGGGCCCCCCTTTGAGCCACGCCGCAGGCCACAGGCAGGCAAGTCTGGGGAACCCCGTTCCCAGAACGCAGACACAAGCCAATATAAACAACAACCCAAATGGCGGGGTTATGACCTAGAATATGCATTTTCATCTTATGCTTCCAACTAGCAAAATTTGTACCATCAAAATAGGGACCTTTACGGTGATAGTTACCCTCACTAGACGCCATACTCTCATGGTTTGTGAAACCAAGGCTATGAACACCAAAGCAATGGAAATCAAGGCTTATGGAGACCAAAGCTCTAAAATGTGGACTACATGACCAAATAAAAATCTATCATTTTCCCAATTTTAGTTATGGGCAGATTTTAGCAATTATGACAAGTCAAGCAATTAACCTACACATGTAATTCTAAGAGTATAGCAGCAGAAATTAAAACATTGCATATGGAGGTAAAGGGAAGGGTTTGGAGAAGGCAAACACAATGGAGACACGAAGATTTTTGGCATAGTTCCGATTGGTGGTGCTATCATATGTCCACGTTGCTGGAAACTTGAAACCACAAAGGTAACGGCTGCGCGAGTCCACGGAGGGCTCCACCCACGAAGGATCCACGAAGGAGCAACCTTGTCTACCTTACCATGGCCATGCCCACGAAGGACTTGCCTCACTTGGGTAGATCTTCACGAAGTAGGCAATCTCCTTGCCCTTGTAAACTTCTTGGTTCAACTCCACATCATTTTGAAGGCTCCCAAGCGACACCTAACCAATATAGGAGACGCCACTCTCCAAAAGGTAATAGACAAAGTGTTGATGATGAACTCCTTG
The DNA here is from genome assembly GCA_021605205.1 of Aegilops longissima. Taxonomy (NCBI): domain Eukaryota; kingdom Viridiplantae; phylum Streptophyta; class Magnoliopsida; order Poales; family Poaceae; genus Aegilops; species Aegilops longissima. The sequence continues at coordinate 432,313,705 of CM038680.1, forward strand.
CTCTTGTGCTTCGAATGATAGTCTCCCCAACACTCAACTCTCTCACACAAATTTGGCTATGGTGGAAGAAGGATTTGATGGAAAGCAACTTGGGAAGGCTAGAAATCAAGGTTCAAATGGTAGGAATGGAATCTCTTGATCTCAACACATGAATAGGTGGTTCTCTCTCAGAAAATGAATGGTGGAAGTGTAGGCACATTCTAATGGCTCTCCTCTATGAGGAAGAAAGGGTGGAAGGGTATATATAGCCTCCACACAAAATCCAACCGTTACACACTTTTGACCCATCTCAGTGGCACCGATCGGAAAACTCAATGGCACCGATCTGTGTAAAAATATGAACGTTAGGAATCTCGGTGGGACCGACTAGAACAACTCAGTGGAACCAATGTGCTATGGCTTAGGGAAAACCTCATCTCGGTGGCGCCGATTGCATCATCTCGGTGGGACCGAAGTGAAGCAATAAGGCAACAGAGAATCAGTCAAGCCAACTCGGTGGAAGCGATTGCAACTTCTTGGCGAGACTGAAATGATTGCAACACGTCATAGAGAGCTGGCAAGGCCATATCGGTGGGACCGAGATCCTTATCGGTGTGACCGAATTGTTAGAGTTTTGGGTGTGGCTAAGGGTTTTGAGCAATATCACCAAGCACTTAAGCAAATAGATCACTAAGAAACACCTCATCCCCTTTTAATAGTATTGGCTTTCCTATGGAATCAATGTGATCTTGGATCACTTAAACAAAAATATAGAGTCTTGAGATTTTGCCAATCATTGTCCTTAGCATTTTGAGGGGTCCACATCTTTAGTTCATGCCATGCCAATCAATGAACATCTTGAAATATTTATCTTGAATGGACATTAGTTCAATGAGATATATGTTGTTATGACTTAACAAAACCACCCGGGGATTAGTTGCACTTTCTGGTAGGCACAGGGAGCAGCCACCCCTTCACCCTTGCCCATTGCCTCTCCCAACTCCTCCCACGTTTCTCCGGTACGCGCTTGGCAAAGCCCTGCCGGAATTCTGCTGCCACCACCACCACCACCATACCGTCGTGCTAGTTCCAATATAATCTACCTCCTCACCCTCTCTTGCTACGTCAAGAAGGAGAGGACACCATCGAGCTGAAATTGTGCTAATCTCGGAGGTGACGTCCGTTCGGCACTAGATTAGATTGGATCGCGATTGGATCATGAAGAGTACCACTACATCAACCGCGTCACATATGCTAACGCTGTTGGTCTACATGGCATGTAGACGCACTCCCCTCTTGTTGCCTTGCATCTCCTAGATTAGATCTTGGGTGTTCATAGGAAGTTTTTTTTATTTTCATGCTTCGTTCGCCATCAGTGGCATCATGAGCTAGGTCTATGCATAGATGTATATGCACACGTAGAACACAAAGAAGATGTGGGCGTTCATGGTCAGATTTCTTACCTCCTTTGTTAATTTTGGATTCAGTGGTATTGTGGGATGAAGCAGCCCGGACCAATCTTACTTGTCCTCGCTCAAGAGACCGGTTCCACTGACTGACATGCAACTTTTATTGCATAAAGTGGCTGGCGGGTGTGTGTCTCTCCTAGTTTAGTTTAATCTAATTTGACAATGTCAGTCCTTGTAGAAGGTTAAAAGGCAACTTGTATATCATCATTATGGTTTTGCATAGATAAGACTGGTTCTTATAGTTTGCCCTAGTAGCCACGTAAAAATTGCAAGAACAAAGTAGAGGACGTCTAACTTGTTTTCTGGAGGGCATGTCATGATGTGGTATGGCCAAAACATGATGTGATATATGTTGATGTATGAGATGATCATGCTTTGTAATAGGTTCACGACTTGCATGTCGACACATACGACAACCGGCAAGAGCCATAGGGTTGCCTTTAATTTATTGTATGACCCGCGTGTCAATCATTAAACACCATGTAATTGCTTTACATTATCACTATGCGTTAGCAATAGTTGTAGAAGCAATAGTTGGCGGAGGCAACCACGTGACGACACGATGATGGAGATCATGATAATGGAGTGGTGTCATGTCGGTGATGATGGAGATCATGTCGGTGCTTTGGAGATGGAGATCAAAAGCACAGGATGATAATTGTTGGGGAACGCAGTATTTCAGAAAAATTCCTACGATCACGCAAGATCTATCCAGGAGATGCATAGCAACGAGCGGGGAGAGTGTGTCCACGTACCCTCGTAAACCGAAAGCGGAAGTGTTCAGTAACACGGTTGATGTAGTCGAACGTCTTCACGATCCAACCGATCCAAGTACCGAACGTACGGCACCTCCATGTTCAGCACACATTCAGCATGATGACGTCCCTCGATCTCTTGATCCAGTTGAGGATGAGGGAGAGTTCCATCAGCACGATGGCGTGGCAACGGTAATGATGAAGTTACCGGTGCAGGGCTTCGCCTAAACACTACGACGATATGACCGAGGTGTGTAACTATGGAGGGGTCACCGCACACGGCTAAGACAAATCTTGAAGTTCCTTTGGGGTGCCCCCTCCCCACGTATATAGAGGAGGGAGGGAGAGAGGCCGGCCCTCCTAGGGGCATGCCAAGTGTAGGGAGTCCTACTAGGACTCCCAAGTCCTAGTAGGATTCCCTTTCCTTTTTGGAGTGGGAAAGAAGGAAAGGAGGGAGAGGGAGAAGGAAAGGGGGGCTGCGCTCCACCCCTTGTCCAATTCGGTTTGGGCAGGGGGAGGCGCGCGCCACCTTGTCCCTTCTTCCCTCTCTCCACTAAAGCCTAATAAGGCCCATTAACTTCCCCTAGCGAATTCCCGTAACTCTCTGGTACTCTGAAATATACCGGAATCACTCAGAACCATTCATATAGCCTTCCAATATATGAATCTTTACCTCTCGACCATTTCGAGACTCCTCGTCATCTCCGTGATCTCATCTGGGACTCCGAACAAACTTCGGTTATCAAATCACATAACTCATAATACAAATCGTCATCGAACGTTAAGCGTGCGGACCCTACGAGTTTGATAACTATGTAGACATGACCGAGACACATCTCCGGTCAATAACCAATAGCGGAACCTGGATACTCATATTGGCTCCTACATAATCTACGAAGATCTTTATCGGTCAAACCGGATAACAATATACGTTGTTCCCTTTGTCATCGGTATGTTACTTGCCTGAGATTCGATCGTCGGTATCCTCATACCTAGTTCAATCTCGTTACCGGTAGGTCTCTTTACTTGTTCTGTAATGCATCATTCCGTAACTAACTCATTAGTCACATTGCTTGCAAGGCTTATAGTGATGTGCATTACCGAGAGGGCCCAGAGATACCTCTCCGATACTCGGAGTGTCAAATCCTAATCTCGATCTATGCCAACTCAACAAACACCATCGGAGACGCATGTAGAGCATCTTTATAATCACCCAGTTACGTTGTGACGTTTGATAGCACACAAGGTGTTCCTCCGAAATACGGGAGTTGCATAATCTCATAGTTAGATGAACATGTATAAGTCATGAAGAAAGCAATAGCAATAAAACTAAATGATCAACATGCTAAGCTAACGGATGGGTCTTGTCCATTACATCATTCTCTAATGATGTGATCCTGTTAATCAAATGACAACACATGTCTATGGTCAGGAAACTTTAACCATCCTTGATTAACGAGCTAGTCAAGTAGAGGCATACTAGGGGACACTCAGTTTTGTCTATGTATTCACACATGTACTAAGTTTCCGGTTAATACAATTCTATCATGAATAATAAACATTTATCATGATATAAGGAAATATAAATAACAACTTTATTATTGCCTCTAGGGCTTATTTCCTTCGGTCTCCCACTTGCACTAGAGTCAATAATCTAGTTCACATCGCCATGTGATTTAGCACCAATAGTTCACATCGTCATGTCATTTAACACTCTATAGTTCACATCGCCATATCACCAATACCCAAAGGGTTTACTAGAGTCAATAATCTAGTTCACATCGCCATGTGATTAACACCAAAAGAGTACTAAGGTGTGATCATGTTTTGCTTGTGAGAGAAGCTTAGTCAATGGGTCTGCCACATTCAGCTCCGTATGTATTTTGCAAATTTCTATATCTACAATGCTCTGCATGGAGCTACTCAAGCTAATTGCTCCCACTTTCAATATGTATCCAGATTGATACTTAGAGTCATCCAGATCAGTGTTAGAACTTGCAATGACGTAACCCTTTACGACGAACTTTTTGTCACCTCCATAACCGAGAAACATATCCTTATTCCACTAAGGATAATTTTGACTGCTGTCCAGTGATCCACTCCTGGATCACTATTGTACCCTCTTGCCAAACTTATGGTGAGGTACAAAATAGGTCTGGTACACAACATAGCATACTTCATAGAACCTATGACTGAGGGATAGGGAATAACTTTACATTCTTTTTCTATTTTCTGTCATGGTCGGGCTTTGAGTCTTTCCTCAACTTCACACCTTGCAACACAGGCAAGAACTCCTTCTTTGACTGTTCCATTTTGAACTACTTCAAAATCTTGTCAAGGTATGTACTCATTGAAAAAACTTATCAATCATCTTGATCTATCTCTATAGATATTGATGCTCAATATGTAAGTAGCTTCACTGAGGCCTTTCTTTGAAAAATTCTTTCAAACACTCCTTTATGCTTTCCAGAAAATTCTACATCATTTCCAATCAACAATATGTCATTCACATATACTTATCAGAAATGATGTAGTTCTCCCACTCGCTTTCTTGTAAATACATGCTTCACCGCCAGTCTGTATAAAACTATATGCTTTGATCAACTAATCAAAGCGTATATTCCAACTCCGAGATGCTTGCACCAGTCCATAGATGGATCGATGGAGCTTGCACACTTTGTTAGTACTTTTAGGATTGATAAATCCTTCTGGTTGCATCATATACAACTCTTCTTTAATAAATCCATTAAGGAATGCAGTTTCGACATCCATTTGCCAGATTTCATAAAATGCGGCAATTGCTAACATGATTCGGACAGACTTTAAGCATCGATACGAGTGATAAAATCCCATTGTAGTCAACACCTTGAACTTATCGAAAACCTTTTGCGACAATTCGAGCTTTGTAGATAGTAACACTACTATCAGCGTCTGTCTTCCTCTTGAAGATACATTTATTCTCAATGGCTCGCCGATCATCGGGCAAGTCAATCAAAGTCCATACTTTGTTCTCATACATGGATCCCATCTCAGATTGCATGGCCTCAAGCCATTTCACGGAATCTGGGCTCATTATCGCTTCCTCATAGTTCGTAGGATTGTCATGGTCAAATAACATGACCTCCAGAACAGGATTACCGTACCACTCTGGTGCGAACCTTACTCTGGCTGACCTACGAGGTTCAGTAGTAACTTGATCTGAAGTTTCATGATCATCATCATTAACTTCCTCACTAATTGGTATAGGCATCACTAGAATTGATTTCTGTGATGAACTTCTTTCCAATTCGGGAACAGGTACAATTACCTCATAAATTTTGTACTTTCCTCCCACTCACTTCTTTCGAGAGAAACTCCTTCTCTAGAAAGGATCCATTCTTAGCAGCGAATATCTTGCCTTCGGATATGTGATAGAAGGTGTACCCAACAGTTTCCTTTGGGTATCCTATGAAGACGCATTTCTCCGATTTGGGTTCGAGGTTATCAGGTTGAAGCTTTTTCACATAAGCATCGCAGCCCCAAACTTTAAGAAACGACAGCTTAGGTTTCTTGCCAAACCACAGTTCATATGGTGTCGTCTAAACGGATTTAGATGGTGCCCTATTTAATGTGAATGCAGTTGTCTCTAATGCGTAACCCCAAAACGATAGTGGTAAATCGGTAAGAGACATCATAGCTCGCACCATATCCAATAGAGTACGGTTATGATGTTCGGACACACCATTATGCTGTGGTGTTCCAGATGGCGTGAGTTGTGAAACTATTCCACCTTTTTAATGAAGCCCAAACTCGTAACTCAAATATTCGCCTCTGCGATCAGATCGTAGAAACTTTATTTTCTTGTTACGATGATTCTCCACTTCACTCTGAAATTCTTTGTACTTTTCAAATGTTTCAGACTTGTGTTTAATTAAGTAGATATACCCATGTCTGCTCAAATCATCTGTGGATGTCATAAAATAATGATACCCACCGCGAGCCTCAACACTCATCGGACCGCATACATCGTTATGTATTATTTCCAATAAGTCAGTATCTCGCACCATTGTTCCGGAGAACGGAGTGTTTAGTCATCTTGCCCATGAGGCATGGTTTGCAAGCGTCAAATGATTCATAATCAAGTGATTCTAAAAGCCCATCTGCATGGGAGTTTCTTCATGCGCTTTACACCAATATGACCTAAACGGCAGTGCCACAAATATGTTGCACTATCATTATCAACTTTGCATCTTTTGGCATCAATATTATGAATATGTGTTTCACTACGATCGAGATTGGTTTACATTAGGTGTATGACCATAGAAGGTTTTATTCATGTAAACAGAATAACAATTATTCTCTAACTTAAATGAATAACCGTATCGCAATAAATATGATCCAATCATATTCATGCTCAACACAAACACCAAATAACATTTATTTAGGTCCAACTCTAATCCCGAAGGTAGAGAGAGTGTGTGATTGTGATCTTATCAACCTTGGAATCACTTCCAACACACATCATCACCTCGCCCTTAACTAGTATCTGTTCATTTTGCAACTCCTGTTTCGAGATACTAATCTTAGCAACTGAAACCAATATCAAATACCCTGGGGTTACTATGAATACTAGTAAAGTACACAACAATAACATGTATATCAAATATACTTTTGATCACTTTGCCATCCTTCTTATCCGCCAAGTATTTGTTGTAGTTCCGCTTTAAGTGACCATTCCCTTTGCAGTAGAAGCACTCAGTTTCAGGCTTAGGTCTAGCTTTGGGTTTCTTCATGGGAGTGGCAACTTGCTTTCCATTCTTCTTGAAGTTCCCTTCCTTTTCCTTGCCCTTTTACTTGAAACTAGTGGTTTTGTCAACCATCAACACTTGATGCTTTTTCTTGATTTCTACCTTCGCCGATTTCAGCATTGCGAAGAGCTTGGGAATCGTTTCCGTTATCCCTTGCATATTATAGTTCATCACGGAGTTCTAGTAACTTGGTGATAAAACTAGAGAACTCTATCAATCACTATCTTATCTGGAAGATTAACTCCCACTTAATTCAAGTGATTGTAGTACTCAGACATTTTGAGCACATGCTCACTAGCTGAGCTATTCTCCTCCATCTTGTAGGCAAAGTACTTGTCAGAGGTCTCATACCTCTTAACACGGGCATGAGTCTGAAATACCAAGCAACCTTGTACCCACTTTGCCATAGTGATCATGCGGAGACCCCGCAGAGCAGCAGTAGGGGTGTTATCTCCACCGAGAGCCCTGAAGCTGGGTAAGATTCGCCGGCGTGCATGCCTTCGCCCCATCCCGTTTCCAGGCACCGGCGACGTTCTACTCGCCCCCTCCATGATAAGCCATCCTTTGGCATATGTCGCACCCAACCCCCGACATTTGGCGCCCACCGTGGGCCTAGGTGCACCGTCGTCCGGAGAACTGCTCTGGACAGGAACCCTTTTCCTCCCTGGCGAGCGAAGCCAGCCCGTCACGCCAGACGGAGTCTGCACCGACGCGCTGCATGGCACTGAGATCGCCTGCGCGGCCAGCTGCCTCGCCGAACTTGTCGGCGAGGTTCGCCTCTCCGACGAGCCTGCATCCGACGCGAGCACAGGCGGCGAAAACCTCCTCGCGGGCCTCCTCGAACAACTCCACGTCGCCGGCAAGCCTGCCACCGACCTGGAGTCCGTAGGCTCCACCGACCCGATGCTGGTCGACTCCGACACTGCGTCGCTCGACGCGTTCCCCACCAACGTGGTGGTCTACGATGAGCCACTCACTCGCGCGGAGAGCGGCGGAAGCACCGTCATGGAAGTGCTCGTCATCGGTCATAGCGAGCCTTCCGGCGAAGGAGCTCATGACCCTCTCGACGCGGTTCTGCAAGACCTAACCGCGTCTATTCCGGAAGACGCTGACGCCGGGGTGCTGGAGGCACGCCGCCTTTAGCTCCTCGTAGGCGCGAAGAAGCTGGCAAGCATGAGACGCTTGTCAGAAGCCGACCAGCGTGAGATGGATCACGTCGTGGGCGGCTCGGCGGCTCCGACTGGGCCTAGCCGCCTAGGCGCGGTCCAGCAGCGCGGCGTAGCCATCGCCAACATGTTCGGGGCAAATCGCCCTGTGTACTCCATGCCCGCGGAGAACATCCGCGCCACCCAGGCTGCGGCGGACGGGCTGGATAACTTCGAGGGCGAGGAGCGCCGCCTGATGACAGAGCGAGTCCAGCAGCTCCTCGACGCGTCTGCCGCGAAGACGAAGCCGGCTGCCGCACGGAGGCGCCGCGACGACAACACGGCGACTTGCCTTCTCGCACAGATCAAGGCGCGACGTCCCGGACGCCGACTGGCGGTGTCCGTGGAAGAAAAAACAAGGATCCGGCTGTCAGCCATAGTTGGACCCACATCTCCATCGAGCACGACCAAGACGGCCGCCCAAGAGCAGTGGAGCGGCGGGACGACTATCTGCCTCCTCCCCCCCGCAAAGAAAGGCGAGTCTCCCCGCCACCCGTCGAGCATCCGACTCTTGGAGACCGCCTTGGCCGCCGAGAGGGAGTCGGAGAAAACGACGCCCGCCACCGGATCGACCGACTCCACCGATCCCTGGCGCTGGAAGAGGAAGACGAGTTGGGACCGCCGTGTTTCAGACCTTGCATCCGAGACGAGCCCTTCCCCAGAGGGTTCACACTCCCCCGAGATACACCCAAATACACCGGCTCCGTGAAGCCGGAGGACTGGCTAGTGGACTACTCCACGGCCGTCAGCATAGCGAACGGCAACAAGCGTGTTGCCGTAAATTATGTTCCCCTCATGCTCCAGGGCACGACCCGGACATGGTTGAACAGCTTGAAGCCCCGCAGCATCAACAGCTGGGTCAACTTCACCGAGGCCTTCGTCCGCAACTTCACGAGCACATACAAGCGACCTCCCAAGCCTCGCTAGCTTTCCTTGTGCGTGCAAGGCCCCAACGAGTCCACTCGCGACTACCTCACGTGCTGGGCCGAGCTCCGGAACTCCTGCGAGGGAGTGCACGAGGTACAGGCTATTGAGTACTTCACCGCCGGGTGCAGAGAAGGCACCCTCCTCAAGCACAAGCTCCTTTACGACGAGCCGGAGACCCTCGATTTAACTGCTGATCATAGCGAGACAAATGCATACACACCGACTCCTCCATGAAGACGGAGATCGAAGTCAGTGCGACTGGCAAGGTGGCTCCTCAGGCTCCCAGAACTCCGGCTGGCGATGCCAGTCAGCGACAGCAGCAGAATGATCACAAGTGTAAGGCCCCGCAGCCGGCTTCCAACAGCCGGCAGGTGGCGACAGTCAAAGACCAACAGCCAGAGGGGCAGCCTCTGGCCAAGCGGCAGAAAGTCGGCAAGTCCAACTGGTTGCCGGCCTTCTCTTACGAGCAGACTCTAGATGGTCCCTGCAAGTTCCATAGCGGCGCGAAGCCATCGAACCACCCCACACGGAAGTGCCACTGGCTCACCAGGATCGCCAAGGGAGACGGCCTCATCCCTCCCCCGCCTGCTGGGCCGCCGCCTCCACCGCCGCCCCAGCAGCCGGCTGTCAGGCCAGTCGGCTCAGTACAAGACGAGTACCCAGAAGAGCATGGAGCTTACGTAGTGTTCACCAGTGTGGTCGACGATCGCCGCAGCAGGTGGCTGCAACAGCAAGAAGTGAATGCAGTAGCATCAGATACACCAGAATTCATGCACTGGTCCGAGAAACATATCAGTTGGAGCCGAGCTGATCACCCAGAGGTGATGCCGAATCCGGGCTCCTACGCCCTGGTCTTGGGAGCCACCCTTGCCGCGGATAGGCGGGCCGCTCGCTTCTCGCGAGTGCTGATAGACGGAGGCAGCAGCATCAACATCCTGTACAAGGACACAATGGAGAAGCTAGGAATCAAGCAAAGACAGCTTCAGTACAGCCGGACCGTGTTGCACGGCATTGTACCTGGCCTTTCCTGTTCACCGATCGGCAAGATCCTGATAGACGTCCTCTTTGGGGACAAAGATCATTTTCGCCGAGAGCCAGTCTGGTTTGAAGTGGTGGACCTCGAAAGCCCGTACCATGCTCTGCTTGGCCGACCCGCTTTGGCCAAGTTCATGGCGGTCCCCCACTACGCCTACCTCAAGATGAAGATGCCGAGTACCAAGGGGATTCTGACCATAGCCGGCGACTACTGAAGTCGTCTACCTGTCAGTTGAAAGCGATCGGTGCCGAGTCCACAGTGATCGAATCGAGAAGTAGCTTCTTGATCGGGTTGTGGCAATGGCCGGCAAGCAGCCAGAGATGTCGCCCAACCCCAAGGAGCCGGAAGCTGAGGGCTCGTTCAAGCCGGCCAAAGAGACAAAGAAGATACCCTTGGACCCGGAGCACCCGGAGAGGTACGCTGTTGTAGGTGCAAACCTTGACAGTAAATAGGAAGGCGAGCTCGTCGATTTCCTCTGTGAGAATCGGGACATTTTCGCATGGTCCCCTAAAGACATGCCAGGTGTACCGACGGAATTCGCCGAGCACAAGTTACATGTCCGATCTGATGTGAAGCCCGTCAGGCAGCCCTTGCGCCGCCTGTCAGAAGAGAAGAGAAGAGTTGTTGGAGAAGAGATAGCCCGGCTCCTTGCAGCCGGTTTCATCATGGAAGTGTTCTTTCCAGAGTGGCTAGCGAACCCGGTCTTGGTACTAAACAAGAACAAGCAGTGGCGGATGTGTATTGACTACACAAGCCTCAACAAAGCTTGCCCCAAGGACCCGTTCGCTTTGCTGAGAATCGATCAGGTGATAGACTCCACTGCCGGATGCGAGCTATTGAGCTTCTTAGATGCATACTCAGGATATCACCAGATCAAGCTGAACCCGGCCGACAGATTGAAGACCGCCTTCATCACGCCGTTTGGAGCCTTCTACTACCTGACCATGACGTTCGGCTTAAGGAATGCCGGCACCACCTTTCAACGTTGCATGCAGAAGTGCCTCCTCAGGCAGCTTGGCGAACGCATGCGTCTCGTGGATGATGTGGTGGTGAAGACGGAAAAGCGAGGAACACTGTTGGCAGACCTCAAGGAGACCTTTGAAAATCTGCGCCGATTCCAGATCAAGCTCAACCCAGAGAAGTGCGTCTTCGGAGTACCAGCTAGCCAACTCCTTGGTTTCCTGGTCTCCGAACGCGGCATAGAGTGCAACCCCGTGAAGATCAAGGCAATTGAGAGGATGGAAGTACCCCGCCGACTGCTAGATGTGCAAAAGCTCACCGGCTGTTTGGCCTCCATCAGCCGATTCATCAGCTGGCTGGGCAAGAAAGCTCTTCCTTTGTACCAGCTCATGAAGAAGACCACCTTCTTCGAATGGAACCACAAGGCGGATGAAGCTTTTCTCCAGTTAAAGAAAATGCTGACAACTCCCCCGGTGCTGGCGGCTCCGACTCCCAAGGAGCCCATGCTCCTGTATATCGCCGCCACCAGCAGGGTAGTCAGCATAGTCATTGTAGTTGAACGCAAGGAGGAAGGCAAGGCGCTACCTGTCCGAGACGGTATATTACCGAGAAATCTTGCCGACCTCCAAGCAAAACTACCCCCACTACCAGAAGATGTGTTATGGCATGCACTTTGCCGCCAAGAAGTTGAAGTCTTACTTTCAAGAACATCCAATCACCATGGTTTGCACAGCCCCACTAGCCGAGATCATCAGAAGCCGAGATGCTTACGGCGAGGGCCAAATGGGCCATAGAGCTGGCCCCTACACCATCTATTACCAGCCCCTTTTACCGCCATCAAGTCGCAAGCACCGCCGACTTCCTCGTCGTGGGCGAGACCAGATACCGCCGCCAAATACCGACTCCACCATTGGCGGATGCACTTCGATGGCTCCAAGATGCGACCGGCTTGGGAGCCGCGTGGTCCTCACTTCCCCAAAGGCGACAAGCTCAAATGCGCTGCAGATCCATTTCGCCGCCTCCAACAACGTTAACACGAATCTGGCGCTCATTCACGGGCTCCGGCTTGCCAAAGAGCTTGGCATTCGCCGGATCCTGTGTTATGGCGACTCCGACTTGGTGGTCCAGCAGTCATCCGGCGACTGGGACGCCAAAGATGCAAACATGGCGAGCTATCGTTTCCTGGTACAGCAGCTGAGTGGATATATTGAGGGGTGCGAGTTCCTCCACGTGCCAAGAAACGACAACGACCAAGCAGATACCCTGGCAAGAATCGGCTCCACCCGCCAGGCGATACCATCTGGTGTCGCCCTTCAGCGCCTCCTCAAGCCATCTGTCAAGCCGTCACCAGAATCAGACTCCATTTTTGTGCCGACTCCCCCTGAAGAAGTCGGATCCGACTCCAAAGCCTCAGCAGACGACACAAAGTTATTGTAGACGGCCCCAAGAATGCGCAGTCAAAGCCGGCCCGGGGACTTCAGAACTCGGCCTGGGGACTGCGGCCACCACTGCGAAGACTCCAGAACTCGGCCAGGGGACTGCGCCAGACGGCCCAGGGACTTCTTCAACCCAGCAAGCTGCTGCGGACTCCAACCCGTCGCCTCCCAGCCCAGCCGCCCTCATCCAAGTAGCAGTACTAGGAGTCGAAGAAATAGCAGCACCCTCATGGGCCCAGCCCATCCTGAAGTTCTTAGTAAGCGAAGAGCTACCAACCGATGAGACCCTGACTCGGCAAGTACAACGCCGAGCGGCAGCCTACACTATAGTCAACAGAGAGCTGGTCAGGCGCAGCGTCACTGGTGTCTACCAGCGCTGCGTCGAGCCAGAGCAAGGCCAAGCGATTCTCGAAGACATTCATCAAGGCGAGTGCGGCCATCATGCAGCCTCAAGAGCACTCGTCGCCAAAGCCTTCCGACACGGTTTCTTCTGCCCAGCTGCTCTAGAAGAGGCCAAGGAATTAGTTCAGAAATGCAAGGGGTGCCAGGTGTTCCGCTCCAAGCCGTTTCAGCCGGCTTCTGCACTCAAGACTATCCCCATCGCCTGGCCCTTTGCTGTTTGGGGCCTGGACATGGTGGGACCATTCAAAACGGCACAAGTCGGCCTAACTCACTTACTTGTCGCGGTGGACAAGTTCACCAAGTGGATAGAAGCAAAACCCATCAAGAAGTTGAATGGTCCTACTGCAGTGACTTTCATCGCCGACATCACGACTCGCACGGTGTACACACAGCATCATCACCGACAATGGCACAAATTTTGCCAAAGGCGCCTCGCCCATTTCTGCGCTGACGCAAGGCATCCGATTGGACTTAGCGTCGCTTGCCCATCCGCAGATCAAAGCGGCCAGGTGGAGCGGGCGAACGGCCTCATCTGTTCGGCATCAAGCCTCGGTGATCGAACCATCGAGCGTTCAGCCGCTGCTGGCTTGAGGAGTTGCCAGCCGTCCTCCGGAGTCTGCGCACGACTCCAAACAAGTCAACTGGCTTCACACCCTTCTTCCTCGTCTACGGTGCCGAAGCCGTCATCCCAATGGATATAGAGTTCGACTCCCCGCGAGTCACCATGTACGCCGAAGAGGAAGCAGAAGAAGCACGTCAAGACGGCGTCGATCTGCTGGAAGAGGGCCGGCTGTTGGCACTCAGCCGGTCCAGCATCTACAAGCAGAGCCTACGCCGCTACTACAATAAGAAGGTCCAGCCAAGATCATTCCTAGAGGCGACCTTGTGCTCCGGCTGATCCAGCGAACAGCCGGCCAGCACAAGCTGTCGGCGCCTTGGGAAGGCCGATTCATCGTCAGCAAAGTGTTGGGCAACGACTACTACTACCTGATCAACGCTCAGAAGCCCCGAGCACGCAAGAGGGACGACTCCGGCAAAGAGACGGAACGGCCATGGAATGCGAATCTCCTCCGAAGATTTTACAGTTGATACAGTATGTACCACGCTACCCTTTGTGTTTAAAGTACCAAGACTTCAGGCCCCCCGAGACGAGCTCGGGAATTGCCCTCTTTTGTTATCTGTATGATAAGAATTATGCCTTCGAGTATGTTACTCTTTGTTGTGCTATTCGGCACCGGGCTCAACTAGTCGGCCCGGGGACTCGCCGCCTTGGGCTATGATATGCTTCCTGCAGTCAGACAAGTAACGTGCGGTGCCTAAGCCGTCTCCTGTCAGAAGCCGCAGCTCGCAGAGCGACCGTTTGGTGGGCAGGAGTAAGGAAGAACGGGCGCCCACACGAAAAAATGGCTAAGGGCCCAAAGCATAAACATAGTTTAAGCCGGCTTCCAGCCCCGTTTTGCCAAAAACCGACTCTTAAGTAGTCGGCTAGCCGCTTTCTACCCAACTTGTTTAAAGACTCTAAAAAATGGCCAAGTACTTGCCTTCTCAAAGGTAGCCAAGCACTTGACCCAAACGGCAGTCCGCAGAGCGGTTGCCCGATGGGCAAGGCGGCAACTAAGGGAAGGCGGCAAAGGAAAAAGCCATAAAGAGCAATGAGCAAGGAAAGATAGGATTAAAATAATATTTACACAGCATAGGCCCTTGGCCGGATCTTCGGGCAGACGTTCAAAATACACCCCGCGGGTGGAATTGTGCGAATTAACAACTTCTCTTCAAAGACTATCAAAACAGTTAAAATAAAGGCGAGACAATGGCCTAGGAAGCGGCAGATGGGGTCGGAAGGCCAAGGCGCGGCGGCGTCGAGCGCCAGCGGCCGGCTGGGCGGTCTCGGCAATCGTCTCGGCGGCAGCCGCAGACGGGCGCGACTTCGTTCTTTGGAGGCGCGGTCGAAGCCGAGGCTGGTCGCCCGCTCCGTCTTCTGGCGCCTCCATATCGTCTCCGTCCTCTGCCTCGTCTTCCTCCTCGGCGCTGGAGCCGATCACCTCCGCCCAGTCCTCATCGTAGTCCGGGTTCATCCCGAACCACTCCGACAGCGCCTCCCCACCGTCCTCAGCCCGCTCAGGGACGAAGACGCTGGTGTCCGTGTAGTCGGCAATCGTCGCCGCACGCTCGACGAGGGCAACCTCCGCAGCCAGCAACTCCGCTGGGCCTTCGACGAGCAGCGGCCAGCGGTCAGATCCAGCCACGGATACCACGCCTTGGCGAATTCTGTGGCCCGCACGCCGGCTGGCTGCGAAACCCTTCCAGGCCTCAAGACGGCCAGCCGCGACCTCTAGCCAGTCGGCAGTCCGGCTGGGAGAGCGCAGAATCGGCATGTCCGGCCACAGAGCAGCGATCGCCTGGGCGCCGACACGCTGAAGCCGGCGCAGCATCCGATGGGCCGGTCGCAGACGAGCCTCAATGCTCAGGAGCTGCTCGTCAAGGGTCTGGGGGGCGTTGGCAGCGATCTCAGCACCACCCACCCTTCGCGCCTCGCGATCAGCCTCGATGGCTTGATTGGATGCCTGCGTGTGGCCAGGGAAGAAGTCTGCCAAGACAAAGAAGAAGCAAGTTAAAAAACCAGGAGTCGGCCCGACCTATAGTCGGCGGCCCAAAGGAAGAAGTAAAAACAAACTCACCGTCGACGATGTCCTTGATTTCATGGAAGCCGGAGGTCAGCAGTGCTTCCTTGTCGGTCCAGGAGGAGCGCTCGCTCTCGAACTCGGCCAGGAGAGTAGCCTCTCTCTTCTCCGCCTCGTCTGCACCGCTTAAGCAGCTCCCTCTGCTCCGCCCGGTGCGAGCTGCACAGGTCGCGCTCTGCAGCGAAGCTTGCTGCCTCCTCCCCTTAACGCGCAAGGCGGTGTTGGCGTACCAGCTGCCGTCGAAGAGCGGCGTTGGCCTCTGAAGAATAAGAAGAAGAAGGGCGAAAGTAAATCGGCTAAGAAGGTCGCCGGAAGATCCAGCCCATCACAAGCAGCAAGAGGTCCGAATCTCGGGGACTACAGCCCATGCGTGCTTGCGCGCCGCCAAGAAGAAGAAAACTCACCTCGACTCCTCGACAAGTCGGCAGTCCGCTTGCCCAGCTCCTCAACGTTGCGGTTGAAGCGTGGCGCGGAGGTTGTGATACTCCTGCGATAAAATTTCAGGCAAAGGTAAAAATTTGGAAGTCATCAGATAGAGTTCGAGCCGCCGCTCAGAGCCGCCCAAACTCGGGATTACACCAGTGGTGGGTGTTGGCGCCACGAGAAGAGCAAGAAAAATTCAAAGAAGGAAACATACCCGCACGGCAGCTCGCGATGCAGTGCGCCTTAGTGCAGTTTTGGATGGCGTCGCCCTCAGCCCGCAGCTTCGCCTGGACGTCCAGGAGCGCCGTGTTCAACGGGCCTGTGCTGCCTCCTCGCACCCACCCAATGGGCGCGGCGCTTGTCGCCTCGGCGTCTGGAATGGCCAAGCTGGCGGCGCCGGTCTCCAAGGGGCGCGGCGCCGAAGTCGCCTTCTCAAAACGGCGTCGCTACTGGCGAGGCGACTTGAAGAAGCAACCTCGCCACAGCCTCGTCGTCGGTCGGCCTGACAAAGCGGTCCGCCCGGCTGTTTGCCTCGCAAGCGCTCTCGAGGCTGCGGCGGGGCGGCACGGCCGTGCCCGGCAGGGAGGCCTCGCCGCCTTCCTTCTCCATGACAGGAACTCACCGCCGACTCCCTCCGTCGCCCGTGAACTCCGGCGGCGGCGGCGCAGAGCTCAGCGGGGTGACGAGCAGCACCGACTGGAGGCGTGCGGCCTCCTCGGCTCGCCTCTTGGCTGCAACGGCGGCTTCCGCCTCCTCCAGCTTCTTCTGGGCAGAAGTTGTCGCCTTCTCGGCCTCCGCCTTCTCCAGACGGGCGGCCTCCTCCTCGTCGCGCTTCTCCTGCGCGTTCCGCTCCGTCGCTTCCCGGAGGTCGGCCGCAGGGTCAATCCTCCTTGTATTGGCGGACGTCTCTGCCGACCCCATGTTGGAGGCGGCGGCGACCCTCTCCAAGGTGAGAGGAGCCCTGATGACAAGAAGACATATGAAAAGACTTGGACAAAGACGAACCCAAAGAAAACAAGACAAAGTAAGAAGCACTTACGCAGAGACCAGCGGCGGCTTCTTCACTTCCTTGCGGAAGCGGTTAGCCTTCGCGACCGCCTCTTCTCGCTGGGTCGCGGCGGCCGTCTCCCTGAACTTCTTCGCCCGGCCGCCTGGCAAGCTCAGCCCGGCCCGGCGCTTCTTCGCGCCGTCTTGACCACCCAAGACGGATGAGGAACTCGCGCCTGGATGACCGGCTTTCGGTTGGCGGCGGGGGACAACTTCCCTTTCGCCGTCGTCGTCAGGCCAGACGGCGAAAGTTGCCGAAGGCCTGAAGTCGTCGGCCCCTCCTCCTCCCTCGGTGTCGGTCTCCATCGCTGCCACCCCCAAGTCAGGGTCGTCAGCGTCGCTCTCCGCCCGGTCGGGGACGAATTCACGAGCCGGCCCCGTGGTGCCGGCCGAGGGCTGCATGAGGGGGTTCTGACTCGGAAAAGACCAAAAAAAATCAGATTCGGATTCGGCTGAAGAAGGAAACAGAACAGCAAGAGAGATGACTTACCACAGGCGGGGGGTTGGCGCGCGAGTACGGCTCCTTGCCGAACTACCATTCCTCCATGAGGCCGCGATTCGCCGGAAATTCACCGTGTCCGCCACCTCGCGTGGGGCATGTCTTTGGAGCACAGCCGATTGGGGTCCGGCGTCGCTCATCCGCGAGATCGGATGAGGTCGACCTTGAGAGGATGAACTTCGCGCGCCACAAAGGCGGCCAGCAAGTCGACCCGATCAGGCCCTTCGATTGCGTCGGACTCGAGAGCAGCGGACGGCGGCGGTGCCTGCAGGAGTCAGCGTCCTGGCCCGATGGAACCAGCTGGGGAGTCGCCCCGCCAACTCGCCGGCCACTTAAGGCGGCAGGTTGACCCAGTCGCCTTCTCGGGCGACGTTCTTCACGTAGAAATACGTGTGCTGCCACATCTTCACCGACTTGATCAGTGGGATGGCAGGGAAGGGGTTGTCGGGCACCGGCCTCCTCATTGCGATGAAAGTGCCGCACAGAGCTGGCATGCGAGCGACGTGTGTGCCGAGCTTGGCCTGGAAGAATTCCCCCCACAGCTCGATGGTGGGGAGAACGCCGAGAAAGCCTTCGCACAAGGAGGCGAAGGCGGCCAGCGGCACCACCGTGTTTGGAGTGAGGTGGTGCGGCTGGAGCCCGTGGAACTCCAGGAAGGCGCGGAAGAAGCCGCTCGCCGGCAGCCCTAGCCCGCGCATGAGGTGCGAGCGGAATATGACCCGCTCGCCCTCCTCCGGCGCCGGCGTTATTTCGCCCGCCGGCACGGCGCGGGTCCGCACTAGGTTGGTGCCGGGGATGCGGCGCGTCTGGCGGAGGAACTCGATGATGTCGTCGTCCACTTCGGAGCCGTCCCACACGCCGGAGCGCGCGGCAGGAGGCGCGGCGGCGGAGGAGGAGCTCATCTCCGCGGCGTGGCGTGGTCCGGCGCGGCGGAGTCAAGAAGAAGACGAAGCAAGAAGGAGAGGGAGCGAGAGGAAGCGAGGAGAGTGGGTGCGCGTGCGTCGCCGCCCCCCCTCCTCCCGTCTACTTATAGGCGCCTTTGGCCGAGAAGCCGATGGGGCGGGCGTGGGATTGCTCGCGCCAGTACCCACGCCCACGATTTAACCAGCGCGTCGCTGCGCGCGATAACGGCGTGGGGAGCCTAACCGCCGCACGGCCGCAACGGATCCGCCCGTGCGCCGAGGGCGGTAGTAGTGGCGAACCCGCTGACGAACTGTCTAGTCACGCAGCGTGGGCAGGCAGATCGCCTGCAGCGTGGCGTCATGTGGCGGGCCCGCAACGGGCAGCTGCCTGGAAGCTTATCAGGCACGCTGCCCGGATTCCGCCACGACCTTCGAAACCTTTGAGGAGCAAGACGGCCTCCTGCAAGGCCGACTCCAGCTAGTCAGCTCAAGAGAGAGACGGCGAGTCGAGCCCAGATTCTTCCATTAGAGGGATGAAACTGTTGAGGCTCCTCGACATGTTGCCCTCGGTGCCTCACTAGCTTCGGGGACAACTGTCGGAGTAATGGGCCACGGGTAGGCAAACCCGAGCCCCTGGACCTTTCAAAACATCGGGGCAGACTGCGCCCCTCAAGACCCCAAGACGAAGAGCCGCCTTCTGAGAGTCGGCGGCAGAGCCACCGACTGCCCCTCCCAGCCGAGTCCCAGAGACGGCCTCGAGATAAGCCGACTCCCAGCCGGCGACTTCCGGAGAAGGAGGCTACGGGGAGTCGGCCCGCGACTCCAACCACCTCCTACTAATGCGACTATGGACGGGACGGGATGGGGCCGCCTCGCAGCCCATCCCTGCCCCGTTCACAAAGGACAGGCATGGCCACAGAGCGTCGTACTGACGAAGATCTCCGTCCGGCGCGGCACTGTTGCCACGCCGGCCCTGACATCAGCCCCGTGGGCAGATCCCTGTACCCACGATGGCACTGTCATGCGACCGAAGGCGGCGGGACCCTTTGTCGTGGAGTGCGTGAAAGACGGGCGAGAGCGCCCAAGACGGACCAGCTGGGAGTCGGCCTCGAGAGTCGGCCGGCCCCTCCCACGGGCTCCGTCGCCATTAACCGCACAAGACAGGAGTGGCAATAGTGATCGCCCGTCGGCGGCAGTCAGATTGCCATGACCCCATGACCAAGCTCGCATCATTAGAAGCACGGCTCTGATAATCCGCAGCCGGCAAGACCCTACCATGGCGGACAAGGGCTGTCGGCCCCATCTTTGGACCATCGGCGGGGTCCACTAGTCGGCGGGGCCCGGAAGTCGGCGGAGAAGGCGGCAACTTAAGAGCGGACGGTGGGACCTGCGCCCAGCCGGATTACCATTGTACCCCCGGGGGGTAGGCCTATATAAACCCCCCGGGGGACCCATGCAAGAGGTTGGACCCTAATAGTTTGACACACACATAGAGGGAAGAGAAGAGCTAGTCGTGCCCTTCTCCCTCCTCACCCCGAACAGCTCAGGGAGCAACCTTGTACCCACTTTGCCATAGTGATCATGCGGAGACCCCGCAGAGCAGCAGTAGGGGTGTTATCTCCACGGAGAGCCCTGAAGCTGGGTAAGATTCGCCGGCGTGCATGCCTTCTCCCCATCCCGTTTCCAGGCACCGGCGACGTTCTACTCGCCCCCTCCATGATAAGCCATCCTTTGGCATAGGTCGCACCCAACCCCCGACAAATATAATCATATTACTTAAGAACTCCCACTTAGATAGACATCCCTCTAGTCATCTAAATGATCACGTGATCCATATCAACTAAACCATGTCCGATCATCACGTGAGATGGAGTAGTTTTCAATGTTGAACATCACTATGTTGATCATATCTACTATATGATTCACGCTCGACCTTTCGGTCTTAGTGGTCTGAGGCCATATCTGCATATGCTAGGCTCGTCAAGTTTAAGTCGAGTATTCTGCGTGTGCAAAACTGGCTTGCACCCGTTGTATGTGAACGTAGAGCTTATCACATCCGATCATCACGTGGTGTCTCAGCATGAAGAACTGTCGCAACAGTGCATACTCGGGGAGAACACTTATACCTTGAAATTTTAGTAAGGGATCGTCTTATAAAGCAACCGTCGTACTGAGGAAAATAAGATGCATAAAATATAAACATCACATGCAATCAAAATATGTGACATGATATGGCCATCATCATCTTGTGCCTTTGATCTCCATCTCCAAAGTACCGTCATGATCTCCATCGTCACCGACATGACACCATGATCTCCATCAACGTGTCGTCACATGGTTGTCTCGCCAACTATTGCTTTTTGCAACTATTTCTATTGCATAGCGATAAATTAAAGCAATGACATGGCGCTTGCATCTTATGCAATAAAGAGACAACCATAAGGCTCCTGCCAGTTGCCGATAACTTTACAAAACATGATCATCTCATATAACAATTTATATCTCATCACGTCTTGACCATATCACATCACAACATGCCCTGCAAAAACAAGTTAGACGTCCTCTACTTTGTTGTTGCAAGTTTTACGTGGCTGCTACGGGCTTCTAGCAAGAACTGTTCTTAACTACGAATCAAAACCACAACGATTTTTCATCAAGTGTGCTGTTTTAACCTTCAACAAGGACCGCCCGTAGTCAAACTCGATTCAACTATATAAAGTTGGAGAAACTAACACCCGCTAGCCACCTGTGTGCGAAGCACGTCGGTAGAACTAGTCTCATGAACACGGTCATGTAATGTCGGTCCGGGCTGCTTCATCCAACTATACCGCTGAATCAAAGTAAGACGTTCGCGGTAAGCAGTATGACTATTATCGCCCAAAATTCTTTGTGTTCTAATCATGCATATAACATCTACGCATAGACCTGGCTCTGATGCCACTCTTGGGGAACGTAGCATTTCAAAAAAATCCTATGATCACGCAAGATCTATCTAGGAGATGCATAGCAACGAGCAAGGAGAGTGTGTCCATGTACCCTCGTAGACCGAAAGCAGAAGCATTTAGTAACACGGTTGATGTAGTCGAATGTCTTCACGATCCAACCGATCCAACTACCGAACGTACGGCACCTCCGTGTTCAGCACACGTTCAGCACGATGACGTCCCTCGAGCTCTTGATCCAGTTGAGGACGAGGGAGAGTTCCGTCAGCACGACGGCGTGGTGACGGTGATGATGAAGTTACCGGCGCATGACTTTGCCTAAACACTACGACGATACGACAGAGGAGTGTAACTGTGGAGGGGGCCACCGCACACGGCTAAGATAAATCTTGAAGTGCCTTTGGGGTGCCCCCTCCCCACGTATATAAAGGAGGGAGGGAGAGAGGCCGGCCCTCCTAGGGGCGCGCCAAGTGTAGGGAGTCCTACTAGGACTCCCAAGTCCTAGTACGATTCCCTTTCCTTTTTGGAGTGGGAAAGAAGGAAAGGAGGGAGAGGGACAACGAAAGGGGGAGGGCGGCTGCGCCACCACCCCTTGTCCAATTCGGTTTGGGCAGAGGGGAGGCGTGCACCACCTTGGCCCTTCTTCCCTCTCTCCAATAAAGCCCAATCAGGCCCATTAACTTCCCCTGGCGAAATCCCATAACTCTCCGGTACTCCGAAAAATACCCGAATCACTCGGAACCATTCCGGTGTCCGAATATAGCCTTCCAATATATGAATCTTTACCTCTAGACCATTTCGAGACACCTCGTCATGTCCGTGATCTCATCCGGGACTCCGAACAAACTTCGGTCATCAGATCACATAACTCATAATACAAATCGTCATCGAACGTTAAGCGTGTGGACCCTACGGGTTCGAGAACTATGTAAACATGACCGAGACAAATCTTCGGTCAATAACCATTAGCGGAACCTGGATGCTCATATTGGCTCCTAATCTATGAAGATCTTTATCGGCCAAACCGCATAACAATATACGTTGTTCCCTTTGTCATCGGTATGTTACTTTCCCGAGATTCTATCATCTGTATCCTCATACCTAGTTCAATCTCGTTACCGGCAAGTCTCTTTACTCGTTCTGTAATGCATCATTCCGTAACTAACTCATTAGTCACATTGCTTGCAAGGCTAATAGTGATGTGCATTACCGAGAGGGCCCAGAGATACCTCTCTGATACTCGAAGAGACAAATCCTAATCTCGATCTATGCCAACTCAACAAACACCATCGGAGACACCTGTAGAGCACCTTTATAATCACCCAATTACATTGTGACGTTTGATAGCATACAAGGTGTTCCTCCGGTATACGGGAGTTGCATAATCTCATAGTCAGAGGAACATGTATAAGTCATGAAGAAAGCAATAGCAATAAAACTAAACGATCAACATGCTAAGCTAACGGATGGGTCTTGTCCATCACATCATTCTCTAATGATGTGACCCCATTCATTAAATGACAACACATGTCTATGGTCAGGAACCTTTAACCATCTTTGATTAACGAGCTAGTCAAGTAGAGGCATACTAGGGACACTCAGTTTTGTCTATGTATTCACACATGTACTAAGTTTCCGGTTAATACAATTCTAGCATGAATAATAAACATTTATCATGATACAAGGAAATATAAATAACAACTTTATTATTGCCTCTAGAGCATAATTCCTTCAATAATGGCCATATCATGTCACATATATTGATTGCATGTGATGTTTATCCTTTTTATGTATGTTATTTTGCTTAGGACGACGGTAGCGTTATAAGATGATCCCTTCACTATAATTTCAAGATAAAAGTGTTCACCCTAAGTATGCACCATTGTGAAAGTTTATCGTTTCGAAGCACCTCGTGATGATCGGGGGTGATAGACTCTTCGTTCGCATACAATGGATGTAAGCCAGTCTTGCACATGCAGAATACCTGGATTAAACTTGACGAGCCTAGCATGTACAGACATGGCCTCGGAACAGAAAGGACCAAAAGGTCGAACATGAGTCGTATAGTAGACATGATCAACATGGAGATGTTCACCATTGATGACGACCCCATCTAGCATGATGATCAGGCATGGGTAGTTGATTTAGATCATGTAACACTTAAACAACTTGAGGGATGATTATTTAAGTTGTGATTCACTAGTAATTTGATTAATTTAACAATTTATTGTGAACATAGTCTAATTGTCTTTGCAAATTAATGTTGTCGACCAATGGCTCGCGTTGTAGCTCCCCTGAATTTTAATGCGTTCCTAGAAAAAACAAAGTTGAAAGATGATGGAAGAAGTTATGCAGACGGGGTCCATAATTTGAGGATTATCCTCACTGTTGCACGGAAGGCTTATGTCCCTCCCGAGTCATATGTGGATATTGTGAATGTCTGGCAGGCACATTCTGATGACTACTCGATAATTCTGTGTGCCATACTTTACGGCTTAGAACCCAGGCTCCAAAGATGTTTTGAGCACGGCGAAGCATATGAGATGTTCCAGGAGCTGAAATTGGTATTTCAGGCTCACGCCTGGGTCGAGAGGTATGACACGTCTGACAAGTTATTTGGCTGCAAGATGGAAGAGAACAAATCCGTTAGCGAGCATGTACTCAAAATGTTTGGGTACTTAAACCGCTTGAATCGGCTGGGAGTTAATCTTCCAGATGAAGTAGCGATTGACAGAGTTCTTCAGTCACTAACACCAAGCTACAAGGGCTTCGTGATGAACTATAACATGCAAGGGATGGAGAATACGATCACTGAGCTCTTCGTGACGCTTAAGGCCGTGGAGGTAGAAATCAAGAAAGAGCATCAAGTGTTGATGGTCAACAAGACCACTAGTTTCAAGAGGAAATTCAAGGTAAAGAAAGGGAACTTCAAGAAGAATGGCATATCAGTTGCCGCTCCCGTGAAGAAACCCAAGGCTGGACCCAATCCTGAGACTGGGTGCTTCTATTGCAAGGGGAATGGTCACTGGAAGCGGAACCGCCCCAAGTACTTGGCAGATAAGAAGGCTGGCAACGTCAACAAAGGTATATTTGATACACATGTTATTGATGTGTACCTTACTAGTGCTCATATTAGCGCCTGGGTATTTAACACTGGTTCGGTTGCTAATATTTGTAACTCAAAATAGGAGCTGCGGAATAAACGAAGACTAGCTAAGGTCGAGATGACGGTGCTCATTGGAAATGAGTCCAAGGTAGATGTGATCACCGTCGGCACTCTCCGTCTACGTCTACCTTTGGGATTAGTTTTAAACATAAATAATTGTTATTTGGTTCCTGTGTTTAGCATGCACATTATATATGGATCTTGCTTATTGCGAGACGGTTATTCATTTAAGTCAGAGAATAATGGTTGTTTTATTTATATGAGTAATATCTTTTATGCTCATGCAACCCTTGTGAATGGTTTATTCTTGTTGAATCTCGATCATAGATACACATATTAATAATATCGATGCCAAAAGATGCAAAGTTAATGATGATAGTACCACATACTTGTGGCTCTGCCGCTTAGGTCATTGATAACCCACAAGTATAGGGGATCGCAACAATTATTGAGGGTAGAGTATTCAACCCAAATTTATTTATTCGACACAAGGAGAGCAAAGAATATTCTCAAGTATTACGTATCCAACGTATCTATAATTTTTGATTGTTCCATGCTATTATATTATCCATATAGGATGTTTAATATGCATTTATATGCTATTTTATATGATTTTTGGGACTATCCTATTAACCTAGAGCCCAGTGCCAGTTTTTGTTTTTTCCTTGTTTTTGAGTTTTACAGAAAAGGAATACCAAACGGAGTCCAATTTACGTGCCAATTTTTGATGATTTTTTATGGACCAAAAGAAGCCCCCGGAGTAAAAGAGTTGGGCCAGAAGAGTCCCGGGCCGTCCATGAGGGGGGGGGGGCGCAGAAGATTCCCGGGCCGTCCATGAGGGTGGGGGCGCGCCCTACCCCCCAGGGCGCACCACCCTATCTCGTGGACGACTCGGAGACCACCCTGACGTGATACCTATGCCAAAAATTCCTATAAATAAAGAAACCTCCAGAACATAACCTAGATTGGGACTTCCGCCGCCGCAAGACTCTGTAGGCACGAAAAACCAATCGGGACCCTGTTCCGGCACCTTGCCGGAGGGGGATCCCTCACCGGTGGCCATCTACATCATCCCGGCGCTCTCCTTGACGAGGAGGTAGTAGTTCACCCTCGGCGCTGAGGGTATGTACCAGTAGCTATGTGTTTGACCTCTCTCTCTCTCTCTCTGTCGTGTTCTTGATTTGGCACGATCTTGATGTATCGCTAGCTTTGCTATTATAGTTGGATATTATGATGTTTCTCCCCTTCTACTCTCTTGTAATTGATTGACTTTTCCCTTTGAAGTTATCTTATCGGATTGAGTCTTTAAGGATTTGAGAACACTTGATGTATGTCTTGCGTGGGATACCCGTGGTGACAATGGGGTATTCTAGTGATTCACTTGATGTATGTTTTGGTGATCAACTTGCGGGTTCCGTGACCTTGGGAGTCTATGCATAGGGGTTGGCACACGTTTTCGTTTGACTCTCCGGTAGAAACTTTGGGGCACTCTTTGAAGTTCTTTGTGTTGGTTGAATAGATGAATCTAAGATTGTGTGATGCATATCGTATAATCATACCCACGGATACTTGAGGTGACATTGGAGTATCTAGGTGACATTAGGGTTTTGGTTGATTTGTCTCTTAAGGTGTTATTCCAGTACGAACTCTATGATAGATCGTATGGAAAGAATAGCTTCGTGTTATTTTACTACGGACTCTTGAATAGATCGATCAGAAAGGATAACGTTGAGGTGGTTTCGTACCCTACAATAATCTCTTCGTTTATTCTCTTCTATTAGTGACTTTGGAGTGACTCTTTGTTGCATGTTGAGGGATAGTTATATGATCCAATTATGTTATTATTGTCGAGAGAACTTGCACTAGTGAAAGTATGAGCCCTAGGCCTTGTTTCCTAGCATTGCAATACCGTTTACGCTCACTTTTACCACTTGCTACCTTGCTGTTTTTATAATTTCAGATTACAAAACCTATATCTACCATCCATATGGTACTTGTATCACCATCTCTTCGCCGAACTAGTGCACCTATACAATTTACCATTGTATTGGGTGTGTTGGGGAGACAAGAGACTCTTTGTTATTTGGTTGCAGGGTTGCTTTAGAGAGACCATCTTCATCCTACGCCTCCCACGGATTGATAAACTTTAGGTCATCCACTTAAGGGAAATTTTCTACTGTCCTGCAAACCTCTGCACTTGGAGGGCCAACAACGTCTACAAGAAGAAGGTTGTGTAGTAGACATCACAACAGTACCAAAAGTGGTGGTTTTATTTTCTTATACTAACAGAGCTTACGAGTTTTCTGTTGAGTTTTGTGTTGTGAAGTTTTCAAGTTTTGGGTAAAGATTCGATGGACTATGGAATAGGGAGTGGCAAGAGCCTAAGCTTGGGGATGCCCCGGATGGCATCCCCTCTTTCTTCTTCGTTCATCGGTAACTTTACTTGGAGCTATATTTTTATTCACCACATGATATGTGTTTTGCTTGGAGCGTCATTTTATTGTATTTTTTTTGCTTGCTGTTTGAATAAAATACTAAGATCTGAAATTCTTAAATGTTAGAGAGTCTTCACATAGTAGCATAATTATTTGACTACTCAATGATCTTCACTTATATCTTTCGGAGTAGTTTGTCATTTTCTCTAGTGCTTCACTTATATCTTTTTAGAGCACAGCGGTGGTTTTATTTTGAAGAAATAGATGAACTCTCATGCTTCACTTATATTATTTTGAGAGTCTTTAGAACAGCATGGTAATTATCTTGGGTTATGAATTTAGTCCTAATATGATGGGTATCCAAGTTTGGTATAATAAAAACTTTCATATAAAGTGCATTGAATACTATGAGAAGTTTGATTCTTTATGATTGTTTTGGGATATGAAGATGGTGATATTAGAGTCATGCTAGCTGAGTAATTGTGAAATTGATAAATATTTTTATTGAGGTTTGCAAGTCCCGTAGCATGCACGTATGGTAACCGTTGTGTGATAAATTTGAAGCATGAGGTGTTTCTTTGATTGTCCTCCTTATGAGTGGCGGTCAGGTACGAGCGATGGTCTTTTCCTACCAATCTATCCCCCTAGGAGCATGCGCGTAGTGCTTGGTTTTGATGACTTGTAGATTTTTGCAATAAGTATGTGAGTTCTTTATGACTAATGTTGAGTCCATGGATTATACACACTCTCACCTTTCCATCATTGCTAGCCTCTTCGGTACCGTGCATTGCCCTTTCTCACCTTGAGAGTTGGTGCAAACTTCACCAGTGCATCCAAACCCCGTGGTATGATACGCTCTATCAATCATAATCTCCTTATATCTTCCTCAAAACAGCCACCATACCTACCTATTATGGCATTTCCATAGCCATTCCGAGATATATTGCCATGCAACTTTCCACCGTTTCTTTTATTATGACACGCTTCATCATTGTCATATTGCCTTGCATGATCATGTAGCTGACATCATATTTGTGGCAAGGCCACCATGCATAATTTTTCTTACATGTCACTCTTAATTCATTGCCCATCCCGGTACACTGCCGGAGGCACTCATACAGAGTCATATTTTGTTCTAGTATCGAGTTGTAATCATTGAGTTGTAAATAAATAGAAGTGTGATGATCATCATTAATAGAGCATTGTTCCATGAAAAAAAAGGCCAAAAAAAGAAAAAAAGGAAAGGCAAAATAAAAAAAGGAAGGCCCAAAAAAAAGAAAGAAAAGAAGGGACAATGCTACTATCCTTTTTCCACACTTGTGCTTCAAAGTAGCTCCATGATCTTTATGATAGAGAGTCTCTTATTTTGTCACTTTAATATACTAGTGGGAATTATTCATTATAGAACTTGGCTTGCATATTCCAACAATGGGCTTCCTCAAATGCCCTAGGTCTTCGTGAGCAAGAAAGTTCGATGCACACCCACTTAGTTTCTTTTGTTGAGATTTCATACATTTATAGCTCTAGTGCATCCGTTGCATGGCAATCCCTACTCCTTGCATTGACATCAATTGACGGGCATCTCCCTAGCCCGTTGATTAGCCGCGTCAATGTGAGAATTTCTCCTTTTTTGTCTTCTCCACACAACCTCCATCATCATATTCTATTCCACCCATAGTGCTATGTCCATGGCTCGCGCTCATGTATTGCGTGAAAGTTGAAAAAGTTTGAGAATACTAAAGTATGAAACAATTGCTTGGCTTGTCATCGAGTTTGTGCATGATGAGAGCATTTTTTGTGACGAAAACGAAGCATGGCCAAACTATATGATTTTGTAGGGATGAGCTTTCTTTGGCTATGTTATTTTGAGAGGACATAATTGCTTGGTTAGTATGCTTGGAGTATCATTATTTTTATGTTAATATTAAACTTTTGTCTTGAATCTTATGGATCTGAATATTCTTGCAACAATAAAGAAAATTACATTGATAAATATGCTAGGTAGCATTCCACATCAAAAACTCTGTTTTTATCATTTACCTACTCAAGGACGAGCGGGAATTAAGCTTGGGGATGCTTGATACGTCTCCAACGTATCTATAATTTTTGGTTGTTCCATGCTATTATATTATCCATCTAGGATGTTTTATATGCATTTATATGCTATTTTATATGATTTTTGGGACTAACCTATTAACCTAGAGCCCAGTGCCAGTTTCTGTTTTTTCCTTGTTTTTGAGTTTTACAGAAAAGGAACACCAAACGGAGACCAATTGACGTGCCAATTTTTGATGATTTTTTATGGACCAAAAGAAGCCCCCGGAGTAAAAGAGTTGGGCCAGAAGAGTCTTGGGCCGTCCACGAGGGTGGGGGCACGCCCTACCCCCCCGGGCGCGCCGCCCTATCTCGTGGACGACTCGGAGACCCCCCTGACGTGAGACCTACGTCAAAAATTCCTATAAATACAGAAACCTCCAGAAAGGATCAGATTCAACCAAAGTAATTAACTCAGGATCGACAATGAATTCATAATCCTTATTAGTAACAAAGATAGGTGAAGTAGCAAAAGCGGGATCATATTTCATTCTAGCATTCAAGGATTTTTTTTCCAGCTTAGCTAACAGTTTCTTAAGATATACTCTATCATTGCAAGCAAAGAAGTCTCTAGCAGTTTCTTCATCCATAACATAACCCTTAGGTACAACAGGCAATTCATATCTAGGGGGAGAATCATAATCTTCAGTTTCAATGATATCATCAGTTTTAGTAATTTCATTCTCTCCAACCCTAGCAAGTTGTTCATCAAGAAATTCACCTAGTGGCACACTATTATCAAGAAGAGAAGTAGTTTCATCATAAGCATCATGCATAGCAGAAGTGGCATCATCAATAACGTGCGACATATCAAAATCAATAGCATGTGTAGGTGTCACAACTTTACTCAAAACAGAAGGTGAATCAAGTGCGGAGCTAGATGGCAGTTCCTTACCTCCCCTCGTAGTTGAGGGAAAAATCTTGGTTCATTGATCTTTCCAATTCCTCATAGTGATCAACAGATATAAATACCAAGTGACTCGGAGAATAGAGCTATGCTCCCAGGCAACGGCGCTAGAAAAAGGTCTTGATAACCCACAAGTATAGAGGATCGCAACAGTTTTCGAGGGTAGAGTATTCAACCCAAATTTATTGATTTGACACAAGGGGAGCCAAAGAATATTCTCAAGTATTAGTAGCTGAGTTGTCAATTCAACCACACCTGATAGACTTAATATCTGCAGCAAAATATTTAGTAGCAAAGGAGTATAGAAGTAGCGGTAACAACGGCAAAAGTAACAGTAGTAGTTCTGTAGCAATCGTAACAGTGGGAATTGAAAAGTGACTTAGCAAAGATCAATATGAAACGAGCTCGTAGGCAATGGATCAATGATGGATAATTATGTCGGATGGCATTCATCATGCAACAGTTATAACCTAGGGTGACACAGAACTAGCTCCAATTCATCAATATAATGTAGGCATGTATTCCGAATATAGTCATGTGTGCTTATGGAAAAGAACTTGCATGACATCTTTTGTCCTACCACTACTGCAAACAGAGAATTTTCCATCAGTCAGTTCTTTGCCGTCTGCCAGCGGATGGCAAAGAACGTCTGTCGGTGTCAAAACCGGCGGATCTCGGGTAGGAGGTCCCGAACTGTGCGTCTAGGCGGATGGTAACGGGAGACAAGGGACACGATGTTTTTACCCAGGTTCGGGCCCTCTCGATGGAGGTAAAACCCTACTCCTGCTTGATTAATATTGATGATATGGGTAGTACAAGAGTAGATCTACCACGAGATCAGAGAGGCTAAACCCTAGAAGCTAGCCTATGGTATGATTGTTGTTCGTCCTACGGACTAAAACCCTCCGGTTTATATAGGCACCGAAGAGGGTTAGGGTTACACAGAGTCGGTTACAATGGTAGGAGATCTACATATCCGTATCGCCAAGCTTACCTTCCACGCCAAGGAAAGTCCCATCCGTACACAGGACGAAGTCTTCAATCTTGTATCTTCATAGTCCAGGAGTCCGACCAAAGGCTATAGTCGGGCCATCCGGACACCCCCTAATCCAGACTCCTCAAGAGTCCCTCGAACCAGGCTTCAATGACGATTTAGTCGCACGCAGATTGTCTTCGGCATTGCAAGGCGGGTTCCTCCTCCGAACACTTCATAGAAGATTTTGAACACAAGGATAGTGTCCGACTCTGCAAAATAAGTTCCACATACCACCGTAGAGAGAATAATATTTACACAAGTTCAATCTGCTGACATATTCCGCAGCGTGATATCACACCGCGGCCAAGCCTTTATTCGAATCGTTTTTACTGTCCCACCTCAGTGCGTTTAGCGAGGCGGTTTCCTTGGCACGTCTTGTCAAAGCAGAGATCGTGTCCCCTTATTCCGGGATTCTCATCAATACGGGCGTGGGTAATGTCACGCCCAATAAGCGACCCTATCCAAAAGGAACTCGACGGTCCCACCAAGGATAGACCCACATATTGAAACGCTTTTGCAAGGTGGATATCATTACATCAACATTACATAATAGATGGGGATACATACATAAGGCACAAATGCCACAAGAATACATCAATATCATATACAAGATCAACATCCGACTACGAATGAAACATAAACAGAAACTCAACGACGTCCACCCTGCTAGCCCAGGCTGCCGACCTGGAACCTATCCCCTGATCGAAGAAGAAGCATAAGAAGAACTCCAACACAAGCAAACATCGCTCTCACGTCATGATCATCGCAAACCTGTACCTGCAACTGGTGGTGTAGTAATCTGTGAGCCACGAGGACTCAGCAATCCCATTACCATGGGTATCAAGACTAGCAAAGCTTAACTGGGAAAGGAAGGGGGTAAAGTGGTGAGGTTGCAGCAGCGACTAAGCATATATGGTGGCTAACATACGCAAATGAGAGCGAGAAGAGAAACAAAGGAACGGTCGTCAACTAGTAATGATCAAGAAGTGATCCTGAACTCCTACTTACGCCGACATAATCCGAAACCGTGTTCTCCTCTCGATCAACCCGAAAAGAGACACTCACAGTTACGCACACGGTTGGTGTATTTTAATTGAGATCAACCGGGTTTTCTACAACCGGACATTAACAAATTCCCATCTGCCACATAACCGCGGGCACGGCTTTCGAAAGTTCAAACCTGCAGGGTGTCCCAACTTAGCCCGTGATAAGCTCTCGCGATCAACGAAGAATAGACCTTCTCCCCGGGAAGCCCGATCAGTCTCGGAATCCCGGCTACAAGACATTTCTACAGCAATAAAACAAGTCCAGCAAGACCTCCCGGCGTGCCGACACCCTGATAGTAGCCGCGCGTATCTCGTCTCAGGCCACGACCGGATAAGCTAAGCGTACAGGTACCGACGTAACCCAAGTTGCCAAGGGATGGTCCCAAGACGGTGCTCTAGTTTGGACCAACGCTAGACAAGCACCGCCCGGGGGTAAATAAAGATGACCCTCGGGATCGCGACTCCCAAGGGAAAAAGGCTAGGTGAGGCAAATGTAAAACCAATGTTGGGCCTTGCTGGAAAAGTCTTATTCAAAGCGAACTGTCAAGGGGGTCCCATAAATCACCCGACCGCGTTAGGGACGCAAAATCCGGGAACATAATACCGATATGACGGAAACTAGGGCGGCAAGAGTGGAACAAAACACCAGGCATAAGGCCGAGCCTTCCACCCTTTACCAAGTATATAGATGCATTAATTAAATAAGATATATTGTGATATCCCAACAAGTAAACATGTTCCAACAAGGAACAACATCTCCATGTTCAAACAAGGAACAAACTTCATCTTCGCCTGCAACTAACAACGCTATAAGAGGGGCTGAGAAAAGCGGTAACATAGCCAAACAACGGTTTGCTGGGAAGGGTGACAACGAGTTAGAGGTTCATGGCAATTTGGGATGGCTTGATAAACAGGTAATAGGTAGCGCAGCATAGCGAAAGAACGAAGCAACTAGCATAGCAATGATAGTAGTGAGATCCAAGGTGATGGTCATCTTGCCTGAAATCCCGCAATGAAGAAGAACGAGTCCATGAAGAAGATGAACGGATGAAGCCGAACCAAGCATAGACGAACGAATCCTCACGATCGCAACGAAACAGGAACTAACAAGAAGAAGCACACAACATGGTAAACACATCACACATGAACAAGAAATGATGCAC
This sequence comes from Aegilops longissima, assembly GCA_021605205.1. Taxonomy (NCBI): domain Eukaryota; kingdom Viridiplantae; phylum Streptophyta; class Magnoliopsida; order Poales; family Poaceae; genus Aegilops; species Aegilops longissima. The sequence goes on from CM038680.1 coordinate 432,347,002, forward strand.
AACCAAGCATGATGCATGACAAATCTAGATGAGGCTACTCATGGCAAGAGATGATGCAAACAAGAACAACACGTCAAGGCAAGTTTAAATGAGGCCGGAAACAACATATAACAATTCCGGTAAGTCCTCATATGCAAATTTCGAAATTGGTCCAGATCTGGATAACTTTAGGTTCAAGTTGTTAAACAGCAAGTTAAGATGCACCACGATGATCTACACGAAATTCTAGTCAAGTTACATATAAAGTTCATTAGATTCGGAGCTACGGCCTATAAGATATGAGCAAAACAGGTTAAACATGGCATTGATGCAAAATGCATACAAACATCAAGCAAACACCTCAAAACAAGGATGCAAAATGATAATATGAAACTACATGCAAAATCAAGCAAGTTTCATATAGAGCACACTCAAAACGGAGCAACGGTTCAACACATACACTCTATACAAGTTATGACAACAATCTGCCCAAAACAGCAACTAGGCATATTGCAAGCATCAAAACAACATGCTACAGGACCTCAACAAGAAAACAAAAGGCATGGGCATGATGTACAGGTAAAGCATGACAAAACATGAACACTGAGCTATCTCCAGAAATGACTAGAACATGCTCAAAATGACATGGCAAGATTGCAACTAATAACAGTTTCAGGCATTGGCAGAAATAACATCAGGTTGCAATGTTTAGAGCTATGAAACAACATGTTACAGGAACTTATCATGGCAAACAAAGGCATGGCATGAATCTAATCAAAGCATATAACAAATGTCCTTTAGTGACCATGAGCCAAAAAGGATCAGAAAATATAGTAACACCCATGTCAATATCGAAAGTTTCGTTAACAGATTCAGCAACATGGCATGTCAAAAACTGATAACAAGTAGGCATGTTTACAAGCTCAATGCACTCACTACAGAGCCTTATATGAAAAACTAAGCATACATACATCAAGAAGACATGGCCTAGAAGACATACATGGCAAGAACAATAACATAGCATACATGGATCAACCACAACAACCTAGGCAAAATTGAATAACATGTAAACAATCTGCCAGGAAACATTTGATAGCAAAAGTAGAGCTCGATTGACTCAAGCTAGACTACTCCATAATTGCAAACAAGGGCATGGATGGATAGAGCAAGTCATGTTTAACAAAACATCCTTACTGAAGTAACTCAAAATATGCATGGATCTCTTGGTATCATCAAGTTAACATGGCATCAAAATAACAGCTAAACAGGGCTGAAATCAGCAACATCAAGACACCTAGTTTGCATGCTTGTGCTAGTCACCACATAGATCACAAAAAAATACATAGCAAACACCACTGGAAAGATGGCATGGCATATTACAAAACACATGTAGGACTCAAGTTCATAGGATGCACACATCAATCATGGCAAAAATGACAAAAGTGCATGTTCTGATAAAAATCAGAAACTAACATCACATAGCACTCTTCTAACAGCATTTCGGGCACCAAGATGAGCTCAAATGAAAATGATGCAATGAGATGAAATGATCTACTCTTCGAGACGAACATTTTGACATATTATACGCGCAAAACGGAGCTACATGCACAGAGATATGATGCAACGAAAATGGCACAAAATATCACATATGCTCGGGACTTAGATGAATTTTAGAGGGGGGGAAGTCAACCCTTGGCACGGTTCTTGATGCAGCGCCGGATCTCGCCGGAGCTCATCGGCCGGAGGGGCGGGGATCGCGGAGACGGCCGGAGGGAGGTCGGAGGAGGCGGATCCGGCGGCTCGCCCGGATCCGCCATGGCGCTGCCGACGGGCCGGAGCGGGCGAGGGCGCGGCGGCCGGGCGGATCTCGCCGGGCCGGAGCTCCACGGTGGCGGGCGGCGTGGAGGCGGCGGGCGGCCGGCGAAGAGGAGGAGGTGGCAGCGCGGAGAGGCGCTTGTGAGACGGTGGCCGGGCAGGCGGTGAGCGGCCGGCTGGCCGCGCCGGGGTGGGTGGCGCCACGGGCCACGGGCGAGGGGCGGCGCCAAGGCGGAGGCGGCGGGCGCTGGACCAGGCGGGCGGAGGCGCTGGGCGGCGGCGGGCTCGGCTGGGCTGTGGCCGCAGGGCGGGCGGGCGGAAGGCGCCGAGGAGAGAGAGAGGGGGCTGGGACACGTGGCGTGGCTGATAGGGGGGCGGGCGGGCGCGGACATGTCCGGCGGGGTCCGGACGTGTCCGGCTGCGGGAGGAGGACGAAGGCTAGGGTTAGGGGTGGATTGGACCGCGAATTTCTGGGGGAGACACATATTTATAGGTAGAGGGAGCTAGGAGACTCCAAATGAGGTGCGGTTTTCGCCCACGCGATCGTGATCGAACGACCGAGAGCATGGAAGGGAGTTTGGTGGGTTTTGGGCCACTTTGGAAGGGGTGTTGGGCTGCAAGATAAAAGAGGCTTTTGCGGTTACCCGGTTAACCGTTGGAGTATCAAACGACCTCCAAATGATCCGAAACATGACAGCGGTTCACGGTGCTATACCAAGGCCGCTTGACAAACCTCGGTCCATTCCGAGACCGCTTAACACCCACACACGAAAAAGAGGTAAAAGGCGCCGGAGACATAGGAGTGCCGGATTGCAAAACGGAAAACGGGGAAAATGCTCGGATGCATGAGACGAACACGTATGCAAATGCGATGCACATGACGACATGATATGAAATGCAGATGATGACATGGCAAAGACGGCGAATAACTGGCAGACACCTGGCGCATCGAAACCGGGGCGTTACAACACTCCTCCACTAACAAGAGATCTCGTCCCGAGATCTTAGGACCGAGACGGAAGAGAAAAGAGGAAGAGGTGAAACAAGAACTCAAAGAAGACGCAAAGAATCGAGAGCACTCGAGAATAAGAGAGGGACGACGAGAATGGCGAGAATCAAAAGCTCATGGAAACATGATAGACTCAGAAACAACTCCGGTTCGAACGAGATAAGAAATGAATAAGACTGAAGGATTTAGGCAGCACACCTGTTGAACAAGGAAAGAATAGAACATGAGCTTCAGAAGATGGAATGACACTTGACGAGATAAACAACTTAATGCCTCCGGAAGAATTGAAAGAATTTGAATGAAAAGAACTTAGAAGGAAAGGTTGAACAGAGTTGTTGAGAAAATCAACAACAAAAGAATAAGCTTGATGTGGACTTATGGGTAACATCTCAAAATTATGAGTTGAACGCTGACCACAAACGGAAAAGAAAGAATAGCTGAGAGGAACAAAGAAATGCAAAACTCCAATACAAAAGAATACAGAGAATTAATTGCACTTCAAGACGCGAGAAGAAAAGGATACTTGAACTCCACCGACAAGAATCTTGATGAACACTTGAAGAATGAATTAAATCATGAAGAACCACCGTGAAGAACTCCGGTAACAAAAGGATTATGAGGTAAAATTGAAGGATGAAAGAATAAGATTAAATCTTACGATGATTTAGATGGAGGATTCCTACGAAATGGCTGAGGAAAATAATTGAACTCCGGAAAAGAAAAGATGAGAAAACTTGGAACTAGAATTTATTCCTCACGAACAAACTCCGAAGGAGGGGATTAGACACTTCGAGGAAATAAGAATAAGATTTATTGTATGCTTATCCTTCATCAAATTAAATTGATGACCAACTATGGATCTGGCATACTACTTATTCTTCTTGAAAAAGGATTGAGAAGGGATAGCACAGAACTTGAGAAAATCTTCATGAACCACCGGTAGGATTGGAAAGAACGAATGAAATAATATGATAATCAAAGAAAAAGAATCTTGAACGAACCACCGTTAGAATTCGGAAATGACTGACGAAAGAGAATGAATCGCCGGACAGAATTAGAAAAGCACGAAGATACTTGAGGGAATTTAGAAAAAGAGATCGAAGAGATCGCGAACTGATTAACGAATGCTTGAACGCAGCACCGGAAGAATATTGAGACGAACGAAGGGGCACGGATATAGAATAATTGGGGAATGAATCTGAAAACTTAGAACGAAGAAATCTGCCGAAAATATGACCTCCGGATGATCGAGACGGAAAACAACTCCTGAAATACTCCGGATGGATGAAAAGAATTTGCATGACTGGAAACAATTAGATAGGATAACATCGAGCTAGCACCGTGAATCTCCGGGAGAACGGAAAAGATTCAGAAGGAACTCTTCTTCGGTCTTCAAAAGACAACGAGAAACACCGCAAAAATTACTGGGATACTCCGGGAGAATGAAAAGCGAAGAGGTTGAGCCAACAATGGAAATGATTTGAAATCGATCTTGAAAAGGCATCTGACTGATGAAATTCATTCTTACGTCAAATTTCGAAAAGAATTTGAGAATAACTCCGGGGAAATTAGAAGAGTCAGGTAAGCTCCTGGGAAAGACCCGTGGGTTAGGGCCCACTGAAGAGAAAAAAAACACCATTGAAAAGGTTTGTTGAACAGATAGATGATGCACCGGAAGAACTGAAATATTTGGATGAGGTGACAGCCTCGAATTAATTGGAACACAGACGAATCTCCTGAGATGACTTCGGAACTCCGGAATGATAAACTGGCGAGAGGCGAACGAGCAAGGGGAAAAACACTTGAGATGAGGAAAAGAATATGATCAACCCGAAAACAAAACTTGAATTGAGTGCACCGGAAAAAGAAAGGGATGAAGAATGACGAACAAGACGAGAAATCACCCGCTGAGATAATTGAGGGAAGACTGGAGAGGCTCCACACAAATGAAATAGATGGTCGAAACAGACTCAGGCTCCGGGAAGAAAAGGGTGGGTGGGCGGGAAACAAAGGCAAATTGGAAGGGGGAACCGACGAATAACTTGAAGAGAAAACACCGGTTGAAAACATTGAGGAGAGAGAGCAAAACTTCACACGAGTAGGATGAATACTCGATTACGGACTCCGGTTCCGAGAAGAAGAAGGGTGGGCGGGTGGGAAAAACAAGGACAACTTCGGACAGGGAAAACAACGTCGAGAGAGAAAGAACTGACGACTGAACTTGCAAAAAACAACGAGGTTTGAGTCAACTTGACGAGAGATGCACCGGATCAAAAGAGCTGAGACCCAACGAACGAAAAACTAACCACGTGATCCTAAAGAAAAAATTTGAATGGGGAGAGGAGTAATTCAAAACACCTACGTCAAGATTCCTTACCAGAGCGACGAAGGGGCTGAGGAGTAAAAAGAATTCCTACTCTCCGATATAACTAGACTCAGAAAACAGTTTATTCTAGACTCAACATCGGCCAAACTACACGATCAATCAAGGGGGCTCCTAAGGTCGGTCGAGGCTCTGATACCAACTTGTCACGCCCAATATGCGACCCTATCCAAAAGGAACTCGACGGTCCCACCAAGGATAGACCCGCATATTGGAACGCTTTTGCAAGGTGGATATCATTACATCAACATTACATAATAGATGGGGATACATACATAAGGCACAAATGCCACAAGAATACATCAATATCATATACAAGATCAACATCCGACTACGGATGAAACATAAACAGAAACTCAACGACATCCACCCTGCTAGCCGGGCTGCCGACCGAACCTATCCCCGATCAAGAAGAAGCGAAGAAGAACTCCAACACAAGCAAACATCGCCTCACGCCATGATCATCGCAAACCTGTACCTGCAACTGGTGGTGTAGTAATCTGTGAGCCACGAGGACTCAGCAATCCCATTACCATGGGTATCAAGACTAGCAAAGCTTAATGGGAAAGGAAGGGGTAAAGTGGTGAGGTTGCAGCAGCGACTAAGCATATATGGTGGCTAACATACGCAAATGAGAGCGAGAAGAGAAACAAAGGAACGGTCGTCAACTAGTAATGATCAAGAAGTGATCCTGAACTCCTACTTACGCCGACATAACCCGAAACCGTGTTCTCCTCTCGATCAACCCCGAAAAGAGACACTCACGATTTACGCACACGGTTGGTGTATTTTAATTGAGATCAACCGGGTTTTCTACAACGGACATTAACAAATTCCCATCTGCCACATAACCGCGGGCACGGCTTTCGAAAGTTCAAACCTGCAGGGTGTCCCAACTTAGCCCATGATAAGCTCTCGCGATCAACGAAGAATAGACCTTCTCCCGGAAGCCCGATCAGTCTCGAATCCGGCTACAAGACATTTCGACACAATAAAACAAGTCCAGCAAGACCTCCGGCGTGCCGACACCCCGATAGTAGCGCACGTATCTCGTCTCGAGCCACGACCGGATAAGCTAAGCGTCACAGTACCGACGTAACCCAAGTTGCCAAGGGATGGTCCCAAGACGGTGCTCTAGTTTGGACCAACGCTAGACAAGCACCGCCCGGGGGTAATAAAGATGACCCTCGGGATGCGCGACCAAGGGAAAAAGGCTAGGTGAGGCAAATGTAAAACCAATGTTGGGCCTTGCTGGAAAAGTCTTATTCAAAGCGAACTGTCAAGGGGGTCCTATAAATCACCCGACCGCGTTAGGGACGCAAAATCCGGGAACATAATATCGATATGACGGAAACTAGGGCGGCAAGAGTGGAACAAAACACCAGGCATAAGGCCGAGCCTTCCACCCTTTACCAAGTATATAGATGCATTAATTAAATAAGATATATTGTGATATCCCAACAAGTAAACATGTTCCAACAAGGAACAACATCTCCATGTTCCAACAAGGAACAAACTTCATCTTCACCTGCAACTAACAACGCTATAAGAGGGGCTAAGCAAAGCGGTAACATAGCCAAACAACGGTTTGCTGGGAAGGGTGACAACGAGTTAGAGGTTCATGGCAATTTGGGATGGCTTGATAAACAGGTAATAGGTAGCGCAGCATAGCGAAAGAACGAAGCAACTAGCATAGCAATGATAGTAGTGAGATCCAAGGTGATGGTCATCTTGCCTGAAATCCCGCAAGGAAGAAGAACGAGTCCATGAAGAAGATGAACGGATGAAGTCGAACCAAGCGTAGACAAACGAATCCTCACGATCGCAACGAAACAGGAACTAACAAGAAGAAGCACACAACATGGTAAACACATCACACATGAACAAGACATGATGCACAACCAAGCATGATGCATGAAAAATCTAGATGAGGCTACTCATGGCAAGAGATGATGCAAACAAGAACAGCACGTCAAGGCAAGTTTAAATGAGGCCGGAAACAACATATAACAATTTCGGTAAGTCCTCATATGCAAATTTCGAAATTGGTCCAGATCTGGATAACTTTAGGTTCAAGTTGTTAAACAGCAAGTTAAGATGCACCACGATGATCTACACGAAATTCTAGTCAAGTTACATATAAAGTTCATTAGATTCGGAGCTACGGCCTAGAAGATATGAGCAAAACAGGTTAAACATGGCATTGATGCAAAATGCATACAAACATCAAGCAAACACCTCAAAACAAGGATGCAACATGATAATATGAAACTACATGCAAAATCAAGCAAGTTTCATATAGAGCACACTCAAAACGGAGCAACGGTTCAACACATACACTATATACAAGTTATGACAACAATCTGCCCAAAACAGCAACTAGGCATATTGCAAGCATCAAAACAACATGCTACAGGACCTCAACAAGAAAACAAAAGGCATGGGCATGATGTACAGGTAAAGCATGACAAAACATGAACACTGAGCTATCTCCAGAAATGACTAGAACATGCTCAAAATGACATGGCAAGATTGCAACTAATAACAGTTTCAGGCATTGGCAGAAATAACATCAGGTTGCAATGTTTAGAGCTATGAAACAACATGTTACAGGAACTTATCATGGCAAACAAAGGCATGGAATGGATCTACTCAAAGCATATAACAAAAGTCCTTTAGTGACCATGAGCCAAAAAGGATCAGAAAATATAGTAACACCCATGTCAATATCGAAAGTTTCGTTAACAGATTCAGCAACATGGCATGTCAAAAACTGATAACAAGTAGGCATGTTTACAAGCTTAATGCACTCACTACAGAGCCTTATATGAAAAACTAAGCATACATACATCAAGAAGACATGGCCTAGAAGACATACATGGCAAGAACAATAACATAACATACATGGATCAACCACAACAACCTAGGCAAAATAGAATAACATGTAAACAATCTGCCAGGAAACATTTGATAGCAAAAGTAGAGCTCGATTGACTCAAGCTAGGCTACTCCATAATTGCAAAAAATGGCATGGATGGATAGAGCAAGTCATGTTTAACAAAACATCCTTACTGAAGTAACTCAAAATATGCATGGATCTCTTGGTATCATCAAGTTAACATGGCATCAAAATAACAGCTAAACAGGGCTGAAATCAGCAACATCAAGACACCTAGTTTGCATGCTTGTGCTAGTCACCACATAGATCACAAAAAAATACATAGCAAACACCACTGGAAAGATGGCATGGCATATTACAAAACACATGTAGGACTCAAGTTCATAGGATGCACACATCAATCATGGCAAAAATGACAAAAGTGCATGTTCTGATAAAAATCAGAAACTAACATCACATAGCACTCTTCTAACAGCATTTCGGGCACCAAGATGAGCTCAAATGAAAATGATTCAATGAGATTAAATGATCTACTCTTCGAGGCGAACATTTTGACATATTATACGCGCAAAACGGAGCTACATGCACAGAGATATGATGCAATGAAAATGGCACAAAACATCACATATGCTCGGGACTTAGATGAATTTTAGAGGGGGGGGAAGTCAACCCTTGGCACGGTTCTTGATGCAGCGCCGGATCTCGCCGGAGCTCGTCGGCCGGAGGGGCAGGGATCGCCGGAGACGGCCGGAGGGAGGTCGGAGGAGGCGGATCCGGGCGGCGCCGGCCCGGATCCGGCCATGGCGTGGCCGACGGGCCGGAGCGGCGAAGGGCGCGCGGCGGCGGGCGGATTCGCCGGGGCGGAGCTCCTGGCGGGGCGGCGTGGCGGGAGGCGGCGGGCGGCCGGCGAAGAGGAGGAGGTGGCAGCGAGAGGAGCGCGCTGGCGGAGACGGTGGCGGGCGGGCGGAGCCGGGCGGCGCAGGGGAGGTGAGGGCAGCGGCGCCACGGCAGGGGCGGCGGCCGCGGCGAGTTGGAGGCGGCGGGCACCCGAGCGGCGGCGGCGGGCGCTGGATTGGAGGGGCGGAGGTGCTGGCGGCAGGGTTTGCTGGGCCACATCGGGGGGTCTGGCAAGGGAAGGGCGGGCGAGAGGAGAGAGAGAGAGGGGCTGGGACACGTGGCGCGGCTGAGCAGGGGGAGGCGGGGCGCGGACATGTCCGGCGGGGTCTGGACGTGTCCGGCTGCGGGAGGAGGACGAAGGCTAGGGTTAGGGGTGGATTGGACCGCGAATTTCGGGGGGAGACACATATTTATAGGTAGAGGGAGCTAGGAGACTCCAAATGAGGAGCGGTTTTCGCCCACGCGATCGTGATCGAACGACCGAGAGCATGGAAGGGAGTTTGGTGGGTTTTGGGCCACTTTGGAAGGGGTGTTGGGCTGCAAGATAAAAGAGGCTTTTGCGGTTACCCGGTTAACCGTTGGAGTATCAAACGACCTCCAAATGATCCGAAACTTGACAGGCGGTCTACCGGTGCTATACCAAGGCTGCTTGGCAAACCTCGGTCCATTCCGAGACCGTTTAACACCCACACACGAAAAGAGGTAAAAGGGGCGCCGGGAGACATAGGAGTGCCGGATTGCAAAACGGACAACGGGGAAAATGCTCGGATGCATGAGACGAACACGTATGCAAATGCGATGCACATGACGACATGATATGAAATGCAGATGATGACATGGCAAAGACGGCGAATAACTGGCAGACACCTGGCGCATCGAAACCGGGGCGTTACAGGTAACCCAGTCGTTCCCGTTGGCACGCCTCCTCTATCGAAGGCGAGTCCCGAACGGTAACGGGGAGGGCTCCTGGTATTTAACCTCTTTATAAAGAGACCAAGGCCCCGCTCCTTTTTCTCAATCTCAATCAAATCCGCCCCTCGCCTCGAGTTCCAACACCCAAAGCTCCAGATTCAGGCGCTTCGGACCTTCGATGATGTGCAGCTCCGACCTTCAAGGCTGGTGGATGCCTTCCTCCGTCACGAAAGAAGACGTCCTAAAGCTAAGAGATGCCAAGTATCTAACCGGCGAAATCTCGCATAGGCTGCCTGCCCAAGGGCAGGTTATTCCCACTCCAAGCCCGGTGAAAGCGTGGTGTTCGTGTCTCACTTCCTTCGGGGGCTAGGCTTCCCGACGGACCCCGTCGTGAGGGGGCTCATGTTTTATTACGGGCTGGAATTTCACGACTTGGATCCGGCGTCCATCCTCCACATCTCATCGCTCATCGTCAGATGTGAAGCCTTCCTCCGCATTACCCTCACTTGGATTGTGGCTCAAGACCTTCAAGCTGGAGCCAAGATGATCAAAGGGCAACAGCAGAAGCGGAGGGGCTGTTATAAGCAAGAATGCCGACGCTTCATGGCCCGAGGGCTCTTTTCAAGAGGAGCTCATCTATGGCAACAAGAGTGGTTTTATATCACAGTTCCTGTGGGCACCAAATGGGTGGTGCCACCTGCCTTCTTCGGGTCCTCCACCGCGGCTGGCGTCATGGGTCAATAAAGGGCTTGACTGGGGGCCGTCCAAGGACGTGCCCTTGTTGCAGGGCCGTATTCGAGACCTCCTAGAGAGAGAGATCAATCTGGTCGTAGTAGCGCAGGTCATGCTGATTCGTCCCATCCTGCCCTACAAACGTCGCCCCCTCCGCTTGTGGGAGTTCAATCCGGAGGGACCACGAGCTCTCCAACATTTTATGGGCGCAACTCCCATGGAGATGTACAAACTGTTCTTCGGATCACAAGCAATGTGTCCGGACTTGACCGAGGACGCAGGTCTGAGCTGCAATCGCCTGGATACTCAAGTAAGTAGTCCTGTACCCGGACATGCTATCCGTATATTTATCATAAACTTGCCCTTTAAAAGAGCTGTCCCTTAAACAGGAGTGGATAGCGAAAGCAAAACTGATCAGGTGTCCGGCCCCCCTCCCTGAGACCATGCCGGATCCCGTGTTAACCAAAATGCTGGAGGTTGCGCCTTTGGAAGAAGGCGAAGGGGGGAACAAGGAAGCTACTGCCTCCGTGAAGGAGGTTATCAAGAAAGGAGGGATCGAGAATCCCTCCATCCACGGGGAGAAGAGGACCGCCTCTGAAGATCCGGAGACCAAGGCCGCAAAGCGGGGGAAGAAATCTTCGCCAGAGGGTCCTACGCCGGGAGATGCCCCGGCCGCACTATTTCCCCAAGGAGATCAGCCCTCCAGCGAGCCGTAAGTAGAGAGGGGAGTTTTAAAATAAGAGACATCCCTGTTTTATTTCTGAAGATGACCAAAATTTTACCTTGTAGTTCGGATCTCAGCCCTTCTCAGCAGAGCTCGTCTTCAGGGGATCTTCGTCCGGAGATGATGGAGAGCGGCATGCCTCCCCCTACCGTACCGCCTAGCGAGGCGGACGATCCTGAGGTGTCATCGCGGAGGGTTTCTCCGAATCTGGCTGGAGCGGAGGGTAGTCGTAGGGCCCCCCAAAGCCCTCCGTGTCCGGCCTTCGAAAAAGCCAATCAGACGAGTCCGGCACCTCCTGGTGCACGGTCGGAGGAGTTGAAGGATCTGCTCGGGCGAGCGTCTATCTCAGAGGATCACCGTGCATTGATGGGTACGGTGATTGAAAAAATTTCGTCCGCGGAAAGCGGGTTGTACGAGGCCGCCAGGGGTTTACTGACGGGTTTTGAGGTATGTGCAATGATGTACCTTTTGACGGTTCCGCACATATAAGATGCGCCCTGTGTAGATAGTAGCCCCTAAGACTCGGTGCGTTGTCAAAAATGACAGTGTGCTGAGGATCATAATCCCAGCTATAATATGTCGCCCTTCCTATGTAGGTGTCGGAGCGTCCGGTGGCTAGCCGGACTGATGAATTTGCCGAACTAAAGCGGCAACTCGACGTGGCGGATGCCGACATCACGCTTGTCAATAAGCGGCTTGACGAGTCACAAGGTATGCAGTTTCTCCGCGGACACCTGGTAAGGGAGCTTGATGCCCGTGCCTTACAACATGTATGCTTGATGTAGATGGTGCCGCTGCCATGGAGAACCTTCGGGCGGAGCTTGCCCGAGCCAAGGAGCAGGCCAGAAAAAGTGATGCGGCTGCCTTAAAGGCGGCCGAAGAGCTAAAAGCCGAATAGGCTGCTCACTGCGAAGCAAGAAGGAAATGGCCGAGATGGCCGTGAAGTTGAAGAATGCTACCGACAGCTGCGAGCTTCTTGAAAAAGAAGGTCGAGCGGAACAAGAGGACCTGAAGAAGGCCAACACCGAGGCCAAGGATGCTCGCTCTGCGATGAGAGCTATGAGGGAGGAGCTACGTCAGGCCGGAGATATCGCGGCTGGAAAGCCCTTTCTGCTGCGGAGGAAGTTTACGGATCCTAAATATGCTCAGTTGGACCGGCTGTGGAGTGCGGAGGATGCGTATCTGGACTTGGCGGCGAGTGCAGCGGACGCGGCCGAACACTTCGGAGATCAAAAGGATCACGAGATGGAAGAGATTTTTTGGTCGCAATTCCGTAATCCTGAGCGTCCACTTCCATTAACCGATCATTTGGCCGAATGGGCGGAACTGAATATATTGTCCGGACTTGCCATGAAGGATGTCGTGACTCATTTGTGGCCTAAAAGGCCCGAGCCAAAGAGTTATTTTGGCTTGGTGCAGCAGTTCCTTGGTGCGGTGCCGCATATCAAAGCAATGAGGCGGTCAGCATGCATAGAGGGTGCGCGGATGGCTCTTGCCCGTGTCAAGACATACTGGGCGGAGATGAAGGCCACCGATGTTGCATCCCAAGATTCGGACGGAAGCCGAGTACATGTCGAGCACTATTTTCAGGAAGTTCTGCAGGGCGCTCGTTTAATAGAGACGCAGTGCTCGAAGGATATTATGTTCGAATAACATGTATTATTGTGAAACAATGTTTCGATAGAATATAAAAGCTTTTTATACTTGTGCCTTCAAGAATTAAAATACCTCCTGTGCGGCCGTTAATGTATATGTGTATATAACCTAAAAGATGGCAATATTTGGCTTCAGCCCCCACGCATATAATGCGGGGGTGTTTGCAGAAAGCGCCTTTTCACACTTGATCCAACGTCTTGGTCCTACAAAGGAGGTGCTAGCGCAGCAAACTAGGCAACCAGACTATAATGCTTTATCACTTTCACTTAGCCATAGGAGTTCGACAGTGGGGATACTATATAGCCCCTAGGGGCACCGCGCCACTGAATTGGGCGCCAGATGTGCTCGGCCGAAACGCCCTTCGTCAATGCGGAGGAATTCTAAAGATTCCAGCGGCTCATCGAGTGGTTGACCAGTCTCACGCTATATCATGACGGTTAGTTTTCGGCTTTCTCTACTGAGGTGCTCGCCTGGCCGAACCGGGGCACGGTTGCAGTAGTTCTCCTGGTGCCGCATTAGCCGATAGAGCCGAACGTAAGGCAGCAAAACACAGGAGCCGGGCAAACCCAACATTTAACCAAAGACATGATTCGGAGCTGATGCATATAAGGCCTAACTCGAGACGCCGAACACTCCCTAAGGTATTCGGTCTTTATGAAAACGGGCCGAACAACGCCCTTGGTAATAAGCCCCTGGTGTCTAGGTACGCGCAAAATTCTGACGTGGCCTATGCCAAAACGCCAGCCTCCTCCTCGGTTATAGCAAGAAACCGGGGGATGTGTATCAATTAGAGACAGTAAAAAAGGTTAACGCAGGGTCTTAATCTGAAAAGAATCCTTGCAACGGGTCCCTCACCGCACGTCTGCGCTGTGTCTCCGCGCAGCCGTATCCTGGACGGGTGTAGCACGGTGTTCATCTGTAAAAGAGAGGAACTTAGTTGAAAAAGATCGTGCGAAAATGTACGTTATATTAAATAAACTAAGTACAATTCAAAAAATGAATAATATTGAGCTTGATTGTCTCTTTTTGTGCATGCGCGGAGCCCCTTGTACGGGGGTATGCGTCTAGTAAGCCCTTGTATGTTTACGTCGGACTCGTCCAGCCGTGTCCGGGGTGTGGACGACCTGTCTAAGTGCTTTCATTGGTGAAGCCGGTTTATTGTGTGGCTGTCAAGGCAACCGCACGATTTTCCGGACTCGAGGAACCCTCGATGTTTCCCTTTAATGAGATGATGCCGCGTGGACCGGGCATTTTAAGTGTAAGAGATGCATAATGCGGTATTGCGTTAAAGAGGGCGAAAGCTTCGCGTCCCAATAGTGCTTGATAGCTACTTGTAAATGGGGCGAGGTGGAAGGTAAACTTTTCGCGGTGGAAGTTGTCGGGTGAGCCGAACACAACTTCTAGCCGTAGAGAGCCCGCACAATGGGCATATGGGCCTGGCATTACCCCTTGAAAGGAAGTGTTGCTATGGCGAAATTTGGTTGGGTCTGTCCCCATTTTGCGGATTGTGTCCTGATATAGCAGGTTTAGATCACCGCCGCCGTCCATTAGGACTTGTGTAAATTGGAGTCCGCCAATTATCGGGTCTAATATCAAGGTAGTCCAACCTGCATTCCGTATACTTCTAGAGTAATCCTGATGGTCGAAGGTGATTGGTTTTAACAACTAGTGGCGGGACTCCTCTGGGATAGGCCGTATGGCGCGTACCTCTATGGGCACCGCTCTATTTTTCCCTTTTGTCGCGTGAAGTGAGTTTATTGTTTTGATTTCTTGTGGGAAATTCTTTTGCTTTCCGGCGCTCTGCTTGTGGGGTTCGTCATCGTCCTCGCTTGGTGTGTCGAGCCCCTTGTGTTCGGTGTTGAGTTTGTCGGACTGCTTGAAGACCCAACAATCTCTGTGGGTATGGTTTGCAGGCTTCTCGGGAGTACTATGGATTTGGCATATCTTGTCCAAGATTTTTGTTTAAGTTAGATAGCTCGTCCCTGTTATCCTTAAGTGGCAGCTTTTTAAGATTCTGCCGAGAGCTTTTGAATCCGCCGTTGACTGTCGTGCTCTTCGGGCTGTTTCCCTTGGTCCGACGCTGGTCCTTGCTGCGTCATGGTATCCTGTTTCCATCCCTGAGTTCGGATGTACTTGGTTCGCTGGTACCGCATCTTGCCAGCCAGCTATCCTCTCCCGCGCAAAAGCGGGTCATGAGGCTTGTTAATGCGGGCATTGTTCTTGGCTTTTCTTGGCATAGGTGTCTGGCGAGCCATTCGTCCCGGACGTTGTGTTTGAAAGCTGCTAAGGCTTCGGCGTCCGGACAGTCGACTATTTGGTTCTTTTTAGTAAGGAATCTGTTCCAAAATTTCCGGGCTGACTCTCCGGGTTGTTGAGTTATGTGACTTAAATCGTCGGCATCCGGAGGTCGGACATAGGTCCCTTGAAAATTTGCCCGAAAAGCATCCTCGAGCTCTTCCCAACTTCCAATGGTGTTTTCGGGGAGGCTTTTAAGCCAATGCCGGGCTGGCCCTTTGAGCTTGATGGGTAAGTATTTTATGGCGTGGAGGTCATCTCCTCTAGCCATGTGTATGTGGAGGATGTAATCCTCTATCCAGACTCCAGGGTCCGTTGTTCCGTCGTAAGCCTCTATGTTTACGGTCTTGAATCCCGCTGGAAATTCGTAATCCAGCACCTCATCGATGAAACATAGGGGGTGTGCGGCACCCCTATATTTAGGTGTACTGTGATGTTCGGATACTTGATGTGTTGCGTTGCTTACTAGAGCTTGCTTTCTTGGCCCATAGATAGATCTAACTGGGCCATCTTTTTGATGCGAATCCTTGTGCGGATCGCGTGCCGGCTTGTGTGCGGTGCCGTTTTCCGCTCTATGTTTGCCATGGGGTCGTCTATCCAACCGGGCCTCCTTGTTCTTTGGTTGCGGGGGCTCTACGGCCTCCTCATCAAATTTGGGCAGTAGTTTTCGCTTTGGGTAGTTTCTTTGTTGGCGATCGTCGCCGATTTGTCTCAATGGTGTTGAGTACTTTGCTCCATCTGATTCTGAGTGCATCTTCCGCTGTTTTGAGCTTCCGCTTCGCTTTTTCAGGCTACGTGCAATGGCGACGAGCCTTTTGTGGAGGTTCTTCTGCCAAAGAACTTGTCCGCATGAGATCGTCCGGACTGTTATCTTCGCCGGGGACGGGTTGTTTATCCAGGTTGTCCTGTTCGGACGGTTGCTCGATAGCATGTCCGTCGTCCACCGGTCTGCCCTGCTCTATGGATGGGTCTGTATGGCTGTTGTCTTTGTCGAGGCGGGACTTTGGGCAGCGCTTACGTCGCCGTTTTGACTGCTTTTCGAGGGAATGATCCTTCGTAGCGTCTCGTCGTTCCTCGTCGTCGCTTCCTTTGGGTGTGTCCACCATGTATACATCGTGAGACGAGGTGGTTCTCCAGTGCCCTATAGGCGCTGGTTCTTGGCCATCGACTGCATCGTCGTCCATTCCGTCGATGTCTTCAAAGTCGAACTCATGCATGTCGGTTAAACCATCGACAGTGGCTACGAAGTGGGTGGTGGGTGGGCATTGAATTTCTTCGTCGTCTGCGTCCCAACCTTGCTGACCGTAGTCCGGCCAGGGCTCTCCTGATAAAGAGAGAGACTTTAGTGAATTCAGGATGTCGCCAAAGGGCGAGTGCTGAAAGATGTCCGCGGCAGTGAATTCCATGATCGGCGCCCAATCAGATTCGATTGGCGGGGGCGCGGAAGGCTCGGAGTCCGGAGAGGAGTCCGGCACCTTGGAGTCACGAGCTTCGCAAAGGACAGGGTAGGTGTACGGCTCGACCGCCGTACAGATCGCAGCCCCCGAGGCGGTGTCCAGCCACCAGTGCTCGATCAGCGCAGTTGGCTCCGAGCTAAGGGTCGGAGCGGACACTGGTGCGGCCTCCAGGACACTGTTCGGCGGCAGAGCTAGGTCATGCCCCTCGTGACAGTGCGGTGCGCTTGGCTGTGGCTCAAACCCGTCGAAGATCAAGTCTCCGCGGATGTTAGCCCTGTAGTTCAAACTTCCAAATCTGACCTGGTGGCCAGGGCGTAGCTTTCAATCTGCTCCACATGGCCAAGCGAATTGGCCCGCAGCGCAAAGCCGCCGAATACGAAGATCTGTCCGGGGAGAAAAGTCTCACCCTGGAGCGCATAGTTGTTCATGATCGGAGGAGCCATCGGGCCTAAAGATGACGACACAGAGGAACTCTCAATGAAAGCACCAATGTCGGTGTCAAACCGTGGATCTCGGGTAGGGGTCCCGACTGTGCGTCTAGGCGGATGGTAACAGGAGACAAGGGACACGATGTTTTTACCTAGGTTCGGCCCTCTCGATGGAGGTAAAACCCTACTCCTGCTTGATTAATATTGATGATATGGGTAGTACAAGAGTAGATCTACCACGAGATCGAGAGGCTAAAACCCAAGAGCTAGCCTTTTGGTATGATTGTTGTTCGTCCTACGGACTAAAACCCTCCAGTTTATATAGGCACCGAATAGGGTTAGGGTTACACAGAGTCGGTTACAATGGTAGGAGATCTACATATCCGTATCGCCAAGCTTGCCTTCCACGCCAAGGAAAGTCCCATCCGAACACGGGACGAACTCTTCAATATTGTATCTTCATTGTTGACGACACAGAGGAACTCTCAATGAAAGCACCAATGTCGGTGTCAAAACCGGCGGATCTCGGGTAGGGAGTCCCGAACTGTGCGTCTAGGCGGATGGTAACAGGAGACAAGGGACACGATGTTTTACCCAGGTTCGGGCCCTCTTGATGGAGGTAAAACCCTACGTCCTGCTCGATTGATATTGATAGTGTGGATGTTTACAAGAGTGGATCTACCACGAGATCAAGGAGGCTAAACCCTAGAAGCTAGCCTATGGTATGATTGTAAGGGTTGTTGATGTTCTGATCATGGTCCTACGGACTAGAGCCATCCGGTTTATATAGACACCGGAGAGGGCTAGGGTTACATAGAGTCGGTTACAATGGTAGGAGATCTACATATCCGTATCGCCAAGCTTGCCTTCCACGCCAAGGAAAGTCCCATCCGGACATGGGACGAAGTCTTCAATCTTGTATCTTCATAGTCCAGGAGTCCGGCCAAAGGCTATAGTCCGGCCATCCGGACACCCCCTAATCCAGGACTCCCTCAACGTCTTTGCCATCTGCTTACAAAAAACAGACGGCAAAGAACTGACAGATGGCAAAGAACCTGGTAGCCATCAGCCAGTTCTTTGCCATCTGCCAGCCGATGGCAAAGAATCTTTGCCGTCCGCTCGCAGACGGCAAAGAGGTGGGTGGGGTCCAGTGCTGTAACGGTGAATCAACCCACCTCTTTGCCGTCTGCTAGAAGATGGCAAAGAATCTTTTCCGTCTGTTGGCAGATGGCAAAGAAGTGGGTGGGGCCCAGTGGATGACGGAGCTGTAACGGCCCACTAGCCCCACCTCTTTGCCATCCGCCAGCCGACGGCAAAGATTCTTTGCCATCAGTTGGTTGATGGCAAAGAGGTGGGGCTTTGCCATCCGCTAGCTGGTGGCAAAGATGTGGGCCTTTGCCATCCGTTGGCTGATGGCAAAGAAGTGGGACTATCTCCTCCCCTCTCTCCCAGCCCGGCCCACCCCTCTCTCTCTCTCCCCCCACCTCTCTCAGCCACCACCGCACTGCGCCCTGCACCTGCGTTCGACGCCGCCAAAGACCTCCACGGGCCACCTCCCGCCACCGCAGCCCGCCTCCACTGCTCCAGGCTGCGGTGCCGCAGCCTCCCCAACCTCGAGGCTCTTTTTCCTTCCCCAACCCTAGCCGCCAGACGCAACAGCCATGGCGGACTGCACCTTCAGCGCCGCAGCCGCCGCCGTCCATGCTTGTGAAGCCATCTCGCCTCGCCGCTTTCGTCCGCCGCCGTCGCGGACTGCCTCCTCCGTCCCCCGACTCCGCCCTGCTCTGCCGCCATCACCGACGGCTCCTCCGCCCTCGACAAGTCATCCCGGCCCTGCTTCGCGTCTTTCATTTGAAGAACCCGGCGGCTGTGTCGATTCTCTGCCTCCCCGACCACCTCTTCTGATTTTACGAAGGTGATGCCCTCTTTGTTGCCCGACCACCTCTCCCTGTACATGTTCATGCTCTGCTGCTATAAGTTCAGAAAGCTGAGAACCATTTTGACTTATGTGATCTGAAGACCCCCCAACATGCAAAAAATGTTTGAAGACCCCTGATTAAACATGCCTAGAGCTATGTGATCTACACCATTTTAGAAAATGAAACACATGTATTGTTCACAGAAGATCCCAATGGGTGAAAACTGAGAACCATTGACTTTTGCTCTCATACCCACAGCCACACTCTATAGTTCACAAACACAGAGACACCAGGTGTGCTTCTTTCTCACTCGTGTAGTTTCCCTTCTGTCTCAACTACTCTATTTTTCAAAGCAAAATATGGGATGAGGATATAAATCCTTTTTGTTTTGTTTTGATGAAGACACAAAAATCTTGCTAGTTCTATTCTCTTCAGTTTGTACTTTGGAGCACATCAGGAAGCGGCCACACTGGTACAATATGAAAGATCTTGCATTTTGGTATCCTAATTCACAACATTCATTGGTGGATATAGTTTTGTTTCAAGGTATTGGTTGCAACATAAAAAAAATATGGAGATTAGTCTCTGTAGGATAAGACTCCATTTCCATTTTCATAATAAAAATGAGGTTGTGTACTTTGATCAAAAAAATCTTGCCTATATATTCCGCCAGGCTTAGTTGCATTTTAGAATTGTCCTTGATGTTCGGCCCCCCTTATGTTTATTTCTTGGCTCCGTCGTTGCCTCCTTCACATACAGATTGGATATTTAGTTGTATATTTAGCACCAACAAAACGCTAAAGCTTACTATAGCCTCCATATATATATTTTATAGAATATTAGATCACGTTTCTTTATACACACACAAAGAAGAATACCTTTCTCTTATGATTATTTATTCATCATTATTTTAGGCATGTTAGTATGGAAGCTACGCTAGTATTGTGGTAGTGATTCCAGGTTGGCGCAGATGTTATTGGTGAGAAATTTAGATGAAAAAAACATCAAAAGCCCCTCAAAGAAATTGATGACATAGTTCGTGCAGACAACAATATCGATCTGATGAATAAATAATAATCTAACAAGCAATATCTACTATTTTAGGTAGAGAAATAACTCGAAAGTACATACTTTTCAATTACGCAAGTCATGCTCAGTGAAGTTACTACAATGATCGAGACATGCATGTGCAAACACATCCCACAATAATACCCAGTCTTAGTTGCCGCCCTCTGATTATTGTCCAGCTTGTTGCACTATCCCATGTGAAGAAGCAACCTATCTGAGAAAGAAATTTTAAGAGGCTGGCCTATTGCTACCTCTTGAGCACTGCGTTGGATTTCCTTGAAGAGGAAAGGATGATGCAGCAAAGTAGCGTAAGTATTTCCCTCAGTTTTTGAGAACCAAGGTATCGATCCAGTAGGAGGCTACACGCGAGTTCCTCGTACCTGCACAAAACAAATAACTCCTCACAACTAACGCGATAAGGGGTTGTCAATCCCATCACGGTTACTTACGAGAGTGAGATCTGATAGATATGATAGGATAATATTTTTGGTATTTTTGTGATAAAGATGCAAAGTAAAATGAAAGCAAAGTAAAAAAGCAAAGGAAATAACAAAGTATTGGAGATTAATATGATGAAGATAGACCCGGGGGCCATATATTTCACTAGTGGCTTCTCTCAAGAGCATAAGTATTCTACGGTGGGTGAACAAATTACTGTTGAGCAATTGACAGAATTGAGCATAGTTATGAGGTTATCTAGGTATGATCATGTATATAGGCATCACGTCCAAGACAAGTAGATCGAAACGATTCTGCATCTACTACTATTACTCCACTCATCGACCTCTATCCAGCATGCATCTACAGTATTAAGTTAAAAACAGAGCAACGCCTTAAGCAAGATGACATGATGTAGAGGAATAAATTCATGCAATATGATAAATACCCCATCTTGTTATCCTCGATGGCAACAATACAATACGTGCCTTGCAACCCTTTCTGTCACTGGGTAAGGACACCGCAAGATTGAACCCAAAGCCAAGCACTTCTCCCATTGTAAGAACTACCAATCTAGTTGGCCAAACCAAACGGATAATTCGAAGAGACTTGCAAAGATAACTCAATCATACATAAAAGAATTCAGAGAAGATTCAAATATTATTCATAGATAAGCTGGATCATAAACCCACAATTCATCGGTCTCAACAAACACACCGCAAAAAGAAGATTACATCGAATAGATCTCCACAAGAGAGGGGGAGAACATTGTATTGAGATCCAAAAAGAGAGAAGAAGCCATCTAGCTACTAGCTATGGACCCGAAGGTCTAAAGTATACTACTCACACTTCATCGGAGAGGCTTTGATGATGATGTAGAAGCCCTCCATGGTGGATGCCCCCTCCGGCGGAGCTCCGGAACAGGCCCCAAGATGGGATCTCGTGGATACAGGAAGTTGCGATGGTGGAATTAGGTTTTTGGCTCCTATTCTGATCGTTTGGGGGTACGTAGGTATATATAGAAGGAAGGAGTACGTCGGTGGAGCTTTGAGGGGCCCACGAGGCAGGGGGCACGCCCTAGGGGGGTGCCCTCCACCCTCGTGACCGCCTCGTGGCTTTCTTAATGGAGGGTCCAAGTCTCCTGGGTCTTATCTGATGAGAAAAACACGTTTCCGAAGATTTCATTCCGTTTCGACTCCGTTTGATATTATGTTTCTTCGAAATACTGAAAAAGGCAAAAAACAACAATTCTGGGCTGGGCCTCCGGTTAATAGGTTAGCCCCAAAAATAATATAGAAGTGGAAAATTAAGCCCATTATAGTCCAAAACAATAGACAAAGTAGCATGGAGCAATAAAAAATTATAGATACGTTGGAGACGTATCAGGCATCCCCAAGCTTAATTCCTGCTCGTCCTCTTGGAGGTAAATGATAAAAAGAGAATTTTTTATGCGGAGTGATACTTTGGCATAATTTCAATGTAAATCTTCTTAATCATGTTATGAATATTCAGATCCGAAAGATTCAAGACAAAAGTTCATTTTGACATAAAAATAATAATACTTTAAGCATACTAATCAAAGTAATTATGTCTTCTCAAAATAGCATGGCAAAAGAAAGTTCATCCCTACAAAATCATATAGTTAGGCTATGCTTCATTTTCGTCACACAAAGATGTTCCCAACTTCTATACCCCCGATGACAAGCCAAGCAATTGTTTCAAATTTAAATAATCTCAATCTTTTTCAACCTTCACGCAATACATGAGCGTGAGCCATGGATATAGCACTATGGATGGAATAGAATATGATGATGGGGATAGTGTGGAGAAGACAAAAAAGGAGAAAGTCTCACATTGACGAGGATAATCAACGGGCTATGGAGATGCCCATCAATTGATGTCAACATGAGAAGTAGGGATTGCCATGCTGTCGGCATTCTGGGAACGGGGGTCCCCAGACTTGCCTACCTGCGGCCTGCGGCGTGGCTCAAAGGAGGCCCAGGACAGCCCATCTTTATCAACACAAGCTCAAGACCCTCGCGAGGTGCCAAGCCTCGCGGGGCGGACGACCAAGAGCTTCCTCAGGCGCGGCCTCGTCATGCTGGCTCATGAGGATGCGGACAGTTCAAGGCAGGGTACCTCGCGAGGTGCCCATGACGTAAGCCATGACGACCAAGGGCGCCAGTCGGGCGCCAGCCCACGCAGCATCCTCCTTTCCTCTTTGGTGCAAAGGGAGCAAGCGCAGGCAAGAGCATCAAGCAAAGGCATCCGTTTCGGTGCAACAAGACCAAGACCAGCCCCAACGGCTGGAATGCAGCCATCGTGGAGCCCAAGCAAAGGTCATCACGAGCCTTTGGCGGCGAGGACCAACTTTAGTCAGGATAAGTGTAGCCGCTGTTCCCCTTCAAAATGGCCAATTGTTGGCGCCCTTCCCGCTCAATATTTGGGAAGAGGCCCAGGGCCTTCGTCTATATAAGTAGAGCTAGCCACCATAGGAGGGGGGACGAGAGGATCCGCCATTCAGAATCCAGAGAGAGAGATAGAGACCCGATCCTCAAGCTAGAGCGACGGGACACCACCTAGAAGTTCATCACACCCACCAAGAACAGACCCTCACGAGGTTGTTCTCCCCTGTATTGTTCCTCATCAGCCCAAGAGGCAATCCACACACCACACATTGGAGTAGGGTATTACACCACAATGGTGGCCTGAACCAGTATAAATCTCGTGTCTCTTGTGTTGTTCTTCTTAGTAGTTTAGGTTCTTGCGATTCGGCGAGGTACAAGACGGTGGAGGGTTGGATCTCCGCGCGCACCCCAGAGTTCAAACCTTAAGGGTCTGCCGGAACCCGAAATCCGACATTTGGCGCGCCAGGTAGGGGTGCGCCGGAATCCGCCTTCTGCCACCTCGTGTCCCGTCGCATCGTCATCGCCATGACCGGCGACCAAGCGGGCAACCCCGACCCTTGGGCGGCGTGGCCCGCCCACGCAGAGCCGCTCGCCTCGGGCGACCCCGTGCCCCAGGCAGCTCGCGGTCCGCAGGGCGCTGCGGGCCGCGGGCGACGCGGACAGGCCTCGACGGCTCTCACACCGCGACAGGCGCGGTCGGCAGCAAGAGCCTCCAACCACGCCGCGACCACATCACCGTACACCCGCCGGGAGCAGGCGAACTCGAGGGCCGCGCCACAAGGACCCGAGAGCTGCTGCAGTGCAAAGGCCGGAGAGCGGCCGTGATGTGCTCATCGAGCGAGTGGTGGAGCTCCTGGCCGCCGCCTGGGGCTCACCCTTCGCACCCAACTCCCACCTCAGGCCGAGGGCGGCCCGCAGGGGCTCCACGCTACCGCTGGCTCCAAAGCTACCCAACACCGGCGAAGCTGTCAGCGCCGGGCCGGCGGCGGGGTTGCCCCCGCCCCCGGTCCGCGGAGAAGAAGGACTCGACGCAACTCACGGCCCTGGTGGACCGCTGCGCCGCCACCCCACGGCGGGCGCATCGAGCAGAACAGCAAGGCACGCTCAGCTCTACGGCATGGCCTTCGGGATGACGGCGCCGGAAGAATACGTGCCCCACATGATGGACCAGGGGCACCCGCATGAGGGAAAACAAGACTCGCTCCTCAGCCCAATCTGGGGGGATGAGGCACCAGAGGCCGCGCTCTTCCAGGAGTCTCAAGATGGTCCCACTGTTCATGCCGGGGGCGACGATTATCGGGTACCGCTACTTCCTCAAGAGCAAACATACGCTAACCATAGGTCGCAGGAGGTACAGGTCGCCACGACGAGCGGCTGCCCCGCTCCCGCAGTCTCCTACCCCTCGGGAGGGGACGCAGGGGGCTGCCGGAGAGGGGCAGAGATCCGACATCACCACCGCGGTGTTTGGAGCAAGGCGTTCTCAGGAAGTAGGCCCTCTGCTGGGGAGGTGCCTCAGGGACTGCCCCTGGCGGAGGACCCGTGGTCGTCGGGGGAACCGCTGGCGACCGCTCTACCCCACCGGCGGCGTCCTGGTTTCCGGTCGTCGTTGGTGGCACTAGAGTGTGGCGCAAGGCGGGGCCCTCGTCTGGCGATATGAAGCAAGGCCGGTACCTGTGAAGAAGGCCCAGTGCCTGTGAAGCTCGCCGCCCCGTGACACTCTCACGTAATAATGAGTGGGGCTGTACACGCCCCGGAGTCTCAGGGGTGCCGGCCTCAGGCCCTGGGGCTCCCTCCTACGCCCAGTAGCAGCACTTAGCTCCGTGCTGGTGAGAAGACGTCCAAGACTAGACTAGGTGCCGGACGCGGCCTTTTTTCTGCTTTCACTGGTTTTCCCTCTGGCTGTCGTTTTCCCCTGTTGGATTTGAGTTGAATTTGAGCTTGAAGATTTGCGCGTATTCGGGGAAGGGGTGCTTAGTCTCGTTCGAGCAAATCTCTCGCGTTTTCGGTTACGACTCCGCCTCCGTTGCCTCTCCTCGCGGGCCCCTCGCGACCAGTCCAGGCCAAGCTTGCGCGCAGCCCAGCCTGTCAACGCCGCGTCCTCTCCGGAGGGTTTTTACTGTAGGTCCAACAGATTCGATCAGTGGGCGCTCAGATCGCCTCAGCCTCCCACAGGTTATCTCGGGGCTCGTATGAAACAAAGGTAAACCATCCAACTAGCGCATCGCTTAGCCAACCACTTGGCGCGGCCGTATGGGCGTTATAACACCTGCTAATACGAAGAACACAAGTTTTACATGAGGGGCTCCCCCTCCCAAAATGCTCTCACCTCCATCAGGCCAAAACCTAAGTTCTATTCATGCAGGGTAATGGAACAAGGACAATACATGATCAGTCGGACAAATCCCCCAATGCATCCTCAGGAGCACCTCCCGAGCCGTTGCTGGCGTCGCTAGCCTCGCTGTCGCTGTCTGCATGATCGTCGGCGGCGTCTGGGCCATTCACCACGCCGCCCTCATCGGCGGCCACGACCACGCCGTCGTCGTCCGAAGCGAAGGCCCGGACGAGGGCATCCACGTTATCTTCCACCCAGTGCGCCAGGTCGCCCCGTACACCCTGGGGAACTGGGGCGATGACTGCGTCAAAATCGAAGTGAGGGTCCATGTCCCGGAGATGGCTGAAGACGCGAGAGAAGGCGCGCCCGAGCAGCGCGCGGCTCCTCTCCTCCACCAACCTGTCGGCCCTGACCGACCGCGCCTCCAGCCGCGCCACCACGTCAGTGAAGAACTGAAGGTTGCCGGCGTAGTTAACCGCGTGCGGCTGGCCTACTGCCGCCTCGCAGATATTATCCAAGGCTACGTTAGCTCTTTCCCGGAGCGTGGCGAGCATGGGACGGTGCTCGTGCTCCAAGATTCGCCGCTGACGCATCTCGTCCGCATTCTGGCGCGCAACAGCCTCGGCCTCCTCCACCCGCTGGCGAAGAAGGAGCGCCTCGGCCTGAGAGGTGGTGGACTCCCTCTGCGCCACCTCGAGGGCGGCCCGAAGAGCATCGGCTCGCTGCGTCGCCTCCTCCAGTTTGGCCCTCAAGGCAGCAGTCCTGCCCTCAGCCTCGGCCTTGATCAACCCCAACCGCTCCTCAAACTCGCGCTCGAGGTTCGAGCGCGCCGCCGCCACTTGGCGTCCGACCTCCTCCATGATGCGGGCTTCCCGTGCTGCAACCTCGTCCTTTGCCCGCGTTGCCAAGAGCTCCCTCGTCTCCAAGCGCCAGATTGCGCGTGTTAAAGCGGCTTCAGCGTCGGCGCTCTTCACGCTTCTCGAGCTCGCCGATTCGCCAGAGGCCACCTTCATCGACGCAAGGGCTGCCTCGCGCAGCTTCGCTTGCTCCTCCAACGAGTGGCACCGGGCCAGGGCTTCCCGTGCCCGCTCCTCCGCCACCTCTCACCGCCTGTTAGCTGCCCGGGCCTCCTCGACGGCCCGAGAACAGGCCTCCCGAGAGGCTGCCAGCAACGCCTTGACCTCTTCATCATCAAGCTCGCGCTGGCGACGCACAAGGGCAGCAGTGCCCTCCAGCTCGCGCCTCTCTGCGACCAGGCGCAGGCCCTCGTCCTCAAGGCGCGCGTCTTCGTCAGCAAGCTCTTCACCAAGAAGGCTCACCGCGTTGGCCGCCCTTCGAAAAAATCCCTGGCGAAGGGCGCGACGCTCCCGGGCGCGCTCGCGCATGTCCTCCACACCATCGACCGCCCCAGATGGGCGCCGGGAGCCGAGAATCAACACTCCCCCTCCGGGCAGGGGGCTGGGGGCTGGCACCCTCGCGACGGCCGGGCGCGCCGCGCCAGAAGCCCGGCCTGGAGCCAGCCCATCCCCGGACGAGGGGCGCAGGAAGCACCTCAACCAATCGCCATCCACGACCAGGCGAGAAGCCCACGGCAGGCTAGCTATGCCTCGGGAAGGCTCGCGAGGAAGGATCGCGAGGTGCGCAGGGCCACGACGCGCCTCGGGACGGTTCACCTCCCGGTCGCCTCACCACAAGGGCTCCACCGCTTGGAGCACTCGAGGACTGGGGGGGCGGCCGGGAGGACGGCCTCACCCGTCTCCATGAGCTCGGCAGAAGGGGCCTGCAGGCAGGGATCGATACAAGCAATGTAAGAATCAAGAGCTGGAGAAGGAGAAGGCTTACTCGTCAGTAGCAAAGTATTTCCTGCGCTTCAGCAGGCGACAAGGGTAATCATCGCCCAGGGCCTCCCTTCTCTTCCGGAGGGCCTCGAAGTTCATGCGGAAACGACCCAACATTTGAGCGCAGGGATCAGCCTGCGGCGAGGGAGAAGCATCAAGGCGACCCGCGTCAGGGGCGTTCGCCTGACGCGTGCTGCTGATCGCCTCACCAAGAGAAGCAGCAGGGGCCTCGGGGGCTTCATCCGCAGGCGCTGCGGGTGGCTGCCTGCCGCCCTCAGCCACGGCGGCATGAGCCTCAGGAGCTGCCCCCTCGCGAGCGTCGCCCGGCGCTGTCACCCCGGTGGGGGTCCCTTTGGCCTCCAGCGGCTTCTGCCTCCCTGCTCCGCCACTTGAGGAGGAGCCGCCTTGGCCGACTAGAAGGGCTGTCACCACCACTGGATTCTCGCGAGGCCCCTGGAGACCAGCAGGGCGCAGCCCCCATTCATTGAAGATAGGCATCTGGTTCACCAAATCACCCCTGTTCCGGCAGAGGTACAGCAAGGCCCCTTCATGCCGGATGCCACCGGGGTTAGGATCGCCAGTCAGGACCAGGAGCACTTTCCTTAGCGCTTCAGGCGTCAGGTCTTCTTCCTGGAGCCTCATACGATCGCTAGGCCCGCTGAAGGCCCACATCCGGTTGGAATGGCGCTGGAGAGGAGCAATGCGGCGCATCAGGAACTCCTTCACCACCATGGGCGCTGTCACAGCAAGCGACCTCAGGAACGCGAAGCGGCGCCAGACAAAGATGAGCCGAGGGCTCGAAAGCGTCTCCTGGCCCCAGCCTGAATTGGGGACACCGGGCGAGGTCGGCTTAGATAGCAGGGGGCTGGGCACCCCCACATCCACGTACAACCACCTCTCGCGGAACTCAGCCGCGGGTGGAGGCAGGCTGAAGTCAATCCCTGAGGCCGTTGTCTCGGGCGCGGCGACGAAGCTCACGCACGCCGAGCATTGAGCGGGGTCGACAAGGCGCAGAGAGAAGAAGTGGCGCAGCAAGGCAACCGAGGGAAGGATGCCCATCATTGCCTCACAAACGAAGGCGAAAACCGAGAGGAGAGTAATGGACTCAGGACCCAGATGCATCATGTGGATCTGATAATGGGAAAGCACGGCATTGAAGAAATCAGAGAAGGGGGGAACCAGTCCCGCCCACAAGGCGTCAGCGAAATACCGGACCTCGGTGACTACCCTGTCAATGGCAAAGTGGGACGCGGGCCAGGCCGTCGTCCTCCCGCATTCGCTGAAGGAGGTGGCCAGAGCCGAACTGACCTTGCCCAAGCCCTCCAGATTGAGTATGATCGACGGGTCGACAGCGGAGGCCGCTGGCGGCAGCGAACAAGGCGAAGGCGCAGGTTTCTTCCCTTTCCCCTTCTTCGTCGGAGCCATGGCGACCGAAAGGGGGAAGGGGGGATCTGAGATTGGATTGGAAATGGAAGCTGGAGTTCGAGAGAGGGAAGGATTGGAGCGCACAAGCAGCAGAGAGGGGAACAGATGTGTGCAGCAGCGTGTCCGCCTAGCAAGGCACGAAATAAGGAGGCGTGGGGGAACAGTGCCGCCCACGTCCAATCAACCGACACGCGTCGCCCGAGGCCACAGGCTGTTAGGGCCCCATGACGCTCAAGGCTTGCCCTTTGCCTGTCTCTGCCAAGTTCGGGCGCGCCGTGGGCCCGGGGCTGTTGTCGGCGTTCGGGAACGGGGTCCCAGACTTGCTGCCTGCAGCTCAAGGCGTGGCTCAAAGGAGGCCCAGGACAGCCCATCTTTATCAACACAAGCTCAAGACCCTCGCGAGGGGCCAAGCCTCGCGGGGCGGACGACCAAGAGCTTCCTCAGGCGTGGCCTCGTCAGGCTGGCTCATGAGGAGGCGGAGAGTTCAAGGCAGGGTACCTCGCGAGGTGCCCACGACGTAAGCCATGACGACCAAGGGCGCCAGTCGGGCGCCAGCCCGCGCAGCGTCCTCCTTTCCTCTTTGGTGCAAAGGGAGCAAGCGCAGGCAAGAGCATCAAGCAAAGGCATCTGTTTCGGTGCAACAAGACCAAGACCAGCCCCAACGGCTGGAATGCAGCCATCGTGGAGCCCAAGTAGGCTTCATCACCAGAGCCTTTGGCAGGCGAGGACCAACTTTAGTCAGGATAAGTGTACCTGCTGTTCCCCTTCAAAATGGCCAATTGTTGGCGCCCTTCCCGCTCAATATTTGGGAAGAGGCCCAGGGCCTTCGTCTATATAAGTAGAGCTAGCCACCATAGGAGGGGGGATGAGAGGATCCGCCATTCGGAATCCAGAGAGAGAGAGATAGAGACCCGATCCTCAAGCAAGAGCGACGGGACACCACCTAGCAGTTCATCACACCCGCCAAGAACAGACCCTCACGAGGCTGTTCTTCCCTGTATTGTTCCTCATCAGCCCAAGAGGCAATCCACACACCACACACTGGAGTAGGGTATTACACCACGATGGTGGCCTGAACCAGTATAAATCTCGTGTCTCTTGTGCTGTTCTTCTTAGTAGTTTAGGTTCTTGCGATTCGGCGAGGTACGAGACGGTGGAGGGTTGGATCTCCGCGCGCACCCCAGAGTTCGAACCTTAAGGGTCTGCCGGAACCCGAAATCCGACACATGCAACGGATGCACTAGAGCTATGAATGCTCAACAAAAGAAAACTAGTGGGTGTGCATCCAACTTGCTTGCTCATGTAGACCTAGGGCATTTTGAGGAAGCCCATCGTAGGAATATACAAGCCAAGTTAGAGAATAAAAAATTCCCACTAGTATGAAAAAGACAACTTATGAGACTCACTATATGAAAAACATGGTGCTACTTTGAAGCACAATATATGAGACTCACTGCATGAAGAATAAGGTGCTACTTTGAAGCACAAGTGTGGAAAAAGAGATAGTAGCATTGCCCTTTTTATTTCTTTATTTATTTTTTGGGCCTTTCTTTCTTTTCTTTTTGGCCTTTCTCTTTTTTTTGGGCAATGCTCTAATAATGATGATCATCACACTTCTATTGATTACAACATAAGGATTACAACTCGAAACTAGAACAAGGTATGACTCTATATGAATGCCTCCGGCGGTGTACCGGGATGGTGCAATGAATCAAGAGTGACATGTATGAAAAATAATGCATGGTGGATTTGCCACAAATACGATGTCAACTACATGATCATGCAATGGCAATATGACAAAAGTAATGTATGTCATGATGATGATGAACGAAACGGTGGAAAGTTGCATGGCAATATATCTCGGAATGGCTATGGAAATGCCATAATAGGTAGGTATGGTGGCTGTTTTGAGGAAGATATAAGGAGGTTTATGTGTGAAAGAGCGTATCATATAACGGGGTTTAAATGCACCGGCAAAGTTTGCACCAACTCTCAAGGTGAGAAAGGGCAATGCACGGTACCGAAGAGGCTAGCAAAGGCGGAAAGATAAAGTGCGTATAATCCATGGACTCAACATTAGTCAAAAGAACTCATATACTTATTGCAAAAATTTAGAAGTCATCAAAAATCAAGTACTACGCGCATGCTCCTAGGGGGATAGATTGGTAGGAAAAGACCATCGCTCGTCCCCGACCGCCACTCATAAGGATGCACAAGCCGTGTACACTTCATGTTTCAAATTTGTTACACAACTTTAACCATACGTGCATGCTACGGATTTGCTAACTTCAACACAAGCATTTATCAAATTCACAACTACTCAACTAGCATGACTTTGATATTATCACCTCCATATCTCAAAACAATTATCAAGCATCAAACTTATCTTAGTATTCAACGCACTCAAAAGAAAGTTCCACATATCTTGAATACCAAGTATATTAACTTTAAGCAAATTACCATGCTATTAACGACTCTCAAAATAATATAAGTGAAGCATGAGAGATCAATAGTTTCTTTAAAACAAATCCACCACCGTGCTCTAAAAGATCTAAGTGAAGCACTAGAGCAAAAATTATCACGCTCAAAAGATATAAGTGAAGCACTATGAGCATAACTATCAAACTCAAAAAATTTAAGTGAAGCACTATGAGCATTCTATCAAATTTCAATTCATGTATGGCTCTCTCGAAAGGTGTGTACAGCAAGGATGATTTTGGTAAACTAACAAGCAAAGACGCAAATAATACAAGACGCTCCAAGCAAAACACTTATCATGTGGTGAATAAAAATATAGCTCCAAGTAAATTACCGATGGAAGTGGACGAAAGAGGTGATGCCTTCCAGGGCATCCCCAAGCTTTGACTTTTTGGTGTCCTTGGATTATCTTGGGGGTGCCATGGGCATACCCAAGCTTATGCTCTTGCCGCTCCTTGTTCCATAATCCATCAAAAGAATTCACCCAAAACTAGAAAACTTCACAACACAAAACTCAATAGAAATCTCGTGAGCTCCGTTAGAGAAAGAAAACAAAAGACTACTATAAGGTACTGTAATGAACTCATTCTTTATTTATATTGGTGTTAAACCTACTGTATTCCAACTTATCTATGGATTATAAACTATTTTACTAGCCATAGATTCATCAAAATAAGCAAACAACACACGTAAAACAGAATCTGTCAAAATCAGAACAGTCTGTAGTAATCTGTAACTAACACAAATTTCTGGAACTCAAACAATTCTACCAAAATTAGAAGACCTGGACAATTTGTTTATTGATCAGAATCAATTGGAATCAGTATTTTATCACGTCCTGATGATTTTTAACAATTCGGGCACTGAGCGCAAAGTTTCTGGAAATTACAGCAAGATCAAATAACTATCATCCAAGAAGATCCAATAGGTCTAGCTTGGCACAAACACTAATTAAAATGTAAAACCACATCTAAATAGAGGCTAG
Source organism: Aegilops longissima (assembly GCA_021605205.1). NCBI lineage: Eukaryota > Viridiplantae > Streptophyta > Magnoliopsida > Poales > Poaceae > Aegilops > Aegilops longissima. Next base: position 432,379,079 of record CM038680.1, read on the forward strand.
ATGGATTATTTATTCCTAAACAGGAGCAAAAACAAAAAATAAAAATAAAATTGGGTTGCCTCCCAACAAGCGCTATCGTTTAACGCCCCTAGCTAGGCATAAAAGCAAGGATAGATCTAGGTATTGCCATCTTTGGTAGGCAATCCATAAGTGGCTCTCATAATAGATTCATATGGTAATTTTATTTTATTTCTAGGAAAGTGTTCCATGCCTTTCTTTAATGGAAATTGGAATCTAATATTTCTTTCCTTCATATCAATAATTGCACCAATCGTTCTAAGGAAAGGTCTACCAAGAATAATAGGACATGAAGGATTGCAATCTATATCAAGAACGATAAAATCTACGGGCACATAATTCCTATTTGCAACAATAAGAACATCATTAATTCTTCCCATAGGCTTTTTAATAGTGGAATCCGCAAGCTGCAAATTTAGAGAGCAATCATCAAAGTCACGGAAATCTAGCAAATCACACAAAGTTTTGGGGATAGTAGAGACACTAGCACCCAAATCACACAAAGCATTAAACTCATAATCTTTAATTTTAATTTTGATAGTAGGTTCCCACTCATCGTAGAGTTTCCTAGGGATAGAAACTTTCTACTCAAGTTTTTCTTCATAAGATTGCATCAAGGCATCAACAATGTGTTCGGTGAAGGCCTTATTTTGACTATAAGCATGAGGAGAATTTAGCACGGTTTGCAACAAAGAAATACAATCAATTAAAGAGAAATTTTCATAATTAAATTCCTTGAGATCCAAAATAGTGGGTTTAGCAACATCTAGGTTTTTATTTCTTTCAACCCCACATTTATCAATTTCATCATCCAGATCTAAAAACTCCGAATTCTTAGAACGCCTTCTAGGTAAAGGAAGATCATATTCAGTTTCATTAAGATTCATATTGCAAAACAAAGATTTAATAGGGGACACAACAATAACTTTTATATCTTCATCTTGATTTTCATAGGTATTCGGTTTAGCGCCATCTTATTGACTAAGGTAGCTTGCATATCTGAAATTTCAGCGGTCAACTTTTCAAGACGAGCAATTTGGGCTCTTATACCATCAAATTCTTTGGACATATCATCGAGCTCTTTATTCATATAACTCATAAAAATCTTTTGTTCCTTAAGCTCGTTTCTAACTAAATTATTATGCTCAAATTGCAAAACCATAAACTTCCTGACATTGTTTTCGATCTTCTCTAGCCTTTTATGGTGAAGATCACCAAATTTAGGTAAGGCCATCGCGACAAACAAGCAAACTAACACACGAGCGAACAAACAAACGAGGAAAAGGCAACGGAAAGAGAGGAGGAGACTGGGAAAGAGAGGGCGAATAAAACGGCAAGGGTGAAGTGGGGGAGAGGAAAACGAGAGGCGAATGGCAAATAATTTAATGCGAGAGATAGGGATTGTGATGGGTACTTGGTATGTTGACTTTTGCGTAGACTCCCCGGCAATGGCGCCAGAAATCCTTCTTGCTACGTCTTGAGCTTGCGTTGGTTTTCCCCGGAGAGGAGAGGATGATGCAGCACAATAGCGTAAGTATTTCCCTCAGTTTTTGAGAACCAAGGTATCAATCCAGTAGGAGGCCACGCGCAAGTCCCTCGTACCTGCACAAAACGATAGCTACTCGCAACCAATGTGATTAGGGGTTGTCAATCCCTTCACGGTCACTTACGAGAGTGAGATTTGATAGAGATATTATTTTTGGTATTTTTGGTATAAAGATGCAAAGTGAAAAGTAAAAGGCAAAGTAAAACAAAGCAAGTATAAAAGTGATGGAGATTGATATGATGAGAATAGACCCGGGGGCCATAGGTTTCACTAGTAGCTTCTCTCAAGAGCATAAGTATTCTACGGTGGGTGAACAAATTAGTGTTGAGCAATTGATAGAATTGAGCATAGTTATGAGGTTATCTAGGTATGATCATGTATATAGGCATCACGTCCGTGACAAGTAGATCGAAACGATTTTGCATCTACTACTATTACTCCACTCATCAACTGCTATCCAGCATGCATCTAGAGTATTAAGTTAAAAACAGAGTAACGCCTTAAGCAAGATGACATGATGTAGAGGAATAAATTCATGCAATATGATAAATACACCATCTTGTTATCCTCAATGGCAACAATACAATACGTGCCTTGCAACCCTTTCTGTCACTGGGCAAGGACACCGCAAGATTGAACCCAAAGCCAAGCACTTCTCCCATTGCAAGAACTACCAATCTAGTTGGCCAAACCAAACGGATAATTCGAAGAGACTTGCAAAGATAACTCAATCATACATAAAAGAATTCAGAGAAGATTCAAATATTATTCATAGATAAGCTGGATCATAAACCCACAATTCATCGGTCTCAACAAACACACCGCAAAAAGAAGATTACATCGAATAGATCTCCACGAGAGAGGGGGAGAACATTGTATTGAGATCCAAAAAGAGAGAATAAGCCATCTAGCTACTAGCTATGGACCCGAAGGTCTGAAGTAAACTACTCACACTTCATCGGAGAGGCTTTGATGATGATGTAGAAGCCCTCCATGGTGGATGCCCCCTCCGGCGGAGCTCCGGAACAGGCCCCAAGATGGGATCTCATGGATATAGGAAGTTGCGGCGGTGGAATTAAGTTTTTGGCTCCTGTTCTGATCGTTTGGGGGTACGTAGGTATATATAGGAGGAAGGAGTACGTCGGTGGAGCTTCGAGGGGGCCACGAGGCAAGGGGGCGCGCCCTAGGGGGGCGCCCTCCACCCTCGTGACCGCCTCGTGGCTTTCTTGAAGGAGGGTCCAAATCTCCTCGGTCTTATCTGATAAGAAAATCATGTTTCCAAAGATTTCATTCCGTTTGGACTCCGTTTGATATTCTGTTTCTTCGAAATACTGAAAAAGGCAAAAAACAGCAATTCTGGGCTGGGCCTCCGGTTAGTAGGTTAGTCCCAAAAATAATATAAAAGTGGAAAATTAAGCCCATTATAGTCCAAAACATGGAGCAATCAAAAATTATAGATACGTTGGAGACGTATCAGGATCTCGTGGGTACAGAAGGTTGTGGCAGTGGAATTCGGTTTTTGGCTCCTGGCTGATTGTTTGGGGGTACGTAGGTATATACAGGAGGAAGGAGTACGTCTGTGGAGCAACAGGGGGCCCACAAGGGTGGAGGGCGCGCCCTGGGGGGGTGGGCGCGCCCCCCTACCTCGTGGCCTCCTCGAAGCTTCCTTGACTAAGCGTCCAAGTCTCCTGGATCATCTTTGGTGAGAAAATCACGTTCCCGAAGGTTTCATTCCGTTTGGACTTCGTTTGATATTCCTTTTCTTCGAAACTCTTAAATAGGCAAAAAAAACAGCAATTATGGGCTGGCCTCCGATTAATAGGTTATTCCCAAAAATGATATAAAAGTGGATAATAAAGCCCAATAATGTCCAAAACAGTAGATAATATAGCATGGAGCAATCAAAAGTTATAGATACGTTGGAGACGTATCACCTATTAATTTTAAGAGGATTTTTAACCCAGCCTTTTCTGTTTAGTGCTGGTTTGGCTTGCCTTAGCTTTTATATTTGAACAATCAGGTTCACAAATAGATACCAACCTAGACACGAGCTGGATAAACCCTATCTGATTTTGTTTTCTCCACTTGAGATTTGCAGGGGAGGTTGCATTGCCCGGAGAGGAAAGGCAGAGGATGGTGATGCTGATGTTGCAGCAACATCATTAAGGGAGGCAAAGGAGGAGATTGGGCTTGATCCAGCCTTGGTCACTGTCGTTTCCTCGCTTGAGCACTTCTTGCCCAAGGTAAGATGTCTATGAGTTCTCGCTTATACCCCTACTGGAAAAAATCACATTGTACGGCGGACAGACTATTTAAGTGCACACTAAAAGGCATGTTAGTTTTTCTTCTTCTTAGACTTCCAAAAAACACATGCATGCAGCCAAGATTTAGGATATGCTTATAGATGCTTTGAGGATTATGTAGCGGGCTTTTCTTTACAGTCCACTTTTGCCGGATATAATTTATGTTTGTCCCTTTGACACCACGACACCCAGACACGACACCCCCGACCCCCGACACCTCTTCGGCTTCCTGTTGACTGAAAAGGTGCTTTTCGGCCTTCCAGCGGCCGACGGGGTCATATATTTATGAATTATGAGTTAGGTCATATATTTTCTAATTTTGTTATGAAAAACATCATATATATTTGTGTTGATCGGGTGGATTTGAATGTGCAGTTGTTTCGTCGCTGCGAGGGTCTGGTGTTTGACGACCTCCCCGTGCGTTCAACGAGCTCCGCCCCGGTGTTCGTGGGTGAGCACAAATGACATCTCCTCCTTCCCCAGTCATTTGTTATGTTCCGGTCTTCGTGCCGATGAAACATGCTAGCTCTAGGTAGATTGAATCATCAGTATGTGTGTGAAGGAAATATGCCCTAGAGGCAATAATAAAGTTATTATTTCTTTCCTTATATCATGATAAATGTTTATTATTCATGCTAGAATTGTATTAACCGGAAACATAATACATGTGTGAATACATAGACAAACAGATAGTCACTAGTATGCCTCTACTAGACTAGCTCATTAATCGAAGATGGTTATGTTTCCTAACCATAGACATGTGTTGTCATTTGATTAATGGGATCACATCATTAGAAGAATGATGTGATTGACATGACCCATTCCGTTAGCTTAGCACTTGATCGCTTAGTATATTGCTATTGCTTTCTTCATGACCTATACATGTTCCTGTAACTATGAGATTATGCAACTCCTGTTTACGGAGGAACACTTTGGTACTACCAAACGTCACAACGAATCGGGTGATTATAAAGGAGTACTACAGGTGTCTCCAAAGGTACTTGTTGGGTTAGCGATTTCGAGATTAGGTTTTGTCACTCCGATTGTCGGAGAGGTATCTCTGGGCCTTCTCGGTGATACACATCACATAAGCCTTGCAAGCATTACAACTAATGAGTTAGTTGTAAGATGATGTATTACGGAATGAGTAAAGAGACTTACCAAGAACTAGATTGAACTAGGTATTGGATACCGACGATCGAATCTCGGGTAAGTAACATACCGATGACAAAAGGAACAACGTATATCGTTATGCGGTTTGACCGATAAAGATCTTCGTAGAATATGTAGGAACCAATATGGGCATCCAGGTTCTGCTATTGGTTATTGACCGAGAATGGTTCTAGGTCATGTCTACATAGTTCTCGAACCCGTAGGGTCCGCACGCTTAACGTTTCGATGACAGTTCATTATGAGTTTATAAGTTTTGATGTACCGAAGGTTGTTCGGAGTCCCGGATATGATCACGGACATGACGAGGATTCTCGAAATGGTCGAGACATAAAGATTGATATATTGGAAGCCTACATTTGGACATCGGAAATGTTCCGAGTGAAATCGGGAATTTACCGGAGTACCGGGAGGTTACCGGAACCCCCCGGGAACTATATGGGCCATAGTGGGCCTTGGTGGAAAGGAGAAAGGGCCAGCCCTAGGTGGCGACGCCCCCCTTCCCCTAGTCCTACTAGGACTAGGAAAGGTGGCGCCCCCTCTCTCTTCCCCTCCGGTGAATCCTATTCCAACTAGGATTGAGGGGAATCCTACTCCCGGAGGGAGTAGGACTCCTCGCGCGCCTCCTCTTGGCCGGCCGCCCCTCCCCTTGGCTCCTTTATATACGGGGCGGGGGCACCCTAGAACACACAAGTTGATCTACGGATCGTTCCTTAGCCGTGTCGGTGCCCCCTCCACCATATTCCACTTCGGTCATATCGTCATGAGCTTAGGCGAAGCCCCGCGCCGGAGAAGTCATATCGTCGCGGAGCTTAGGCAAAGCCCTGCGTCGGTGGAGCATCATCATCGTCACCACGCCGTCGTCTTGACGGAACTCATCCCGACTCTTTGCTGGATCGAGTCCGGGATCGCCATCGAGCTGAACGTGTGCGAACTCGGAGGTGCCGACGCTCGGTGCTTGGATCGGTCGGATCGTGAAGACGACGACTACATCAACCGCGTTGTTAAAACGCTTCGCTTTCGGTCTCACGAGGGTACGACAGATACTCTCCCTCTCGTTGCTATGCCATCACCATGGTCTTGCGTGTGCGTAGGAATTTTTTGAAATTACTACGCTCTCCAATGATGGTATCGAGCCTGGTTTTATGCGTTGATGTCATATGCACGAGTAGAACACAAGTGAGTTGTGGGCGATATAAGTCATACTGCTTACCAGCATGTCATACTTTGGTTGGCGGTATTGTGAGATGAAGCGCCCGGACCGACATTACGCCAGACGCTTACGCGAGACTGGTTTCACCGCTGCGAGCACTCGTTGCTTAAAGGTGACTGGCGGGTGTCTGCTCTCTCACTTTAGTTGAACCGAGTGTGGCTACGCCCGGTCCTTGCGAAGGTTAAAACAGCACCAACTTGACAAACTATCGCTGTGGTTTTGATGCGAGGTAAGAACGGTTCTTGCTCAGCCCGTAGCAGCCACGTAAAACTTGCAACAACAAAGTAGAGGACGTCTAACTTGTTTTTGCAGGGCATGTTGTGATGTGATGTGGTCAAGACGTGATGCTATATGGTTGTCGCTTTATTGTATGAAATGCAAAAGCCATGTAATTGCTTTACTTTATCACTAAGCAGTAGCGATAGTCGTAGAAGCAATAGTTGGCGAGACGACAACGATGCTACGATGGAGATCAAGGTGTCGCACCGGTGACGATTGTGATCATGACGGTGCTTCGGCTATGGAGATCACAAGCACAAGATGATGATGACCATATCATATCACTTATATTGATTGCATGTGATGTTTATCCTTTATGCATCTTATCTTGCTTTGATTGACGGTAGCACTATAAGATGATCTCTCACTAAAATTATCAAGAAGTGTTCTCCCGAGTATGCACCGTTGAAAGTTCTTCGTCTTTGAGACACCACGTGATGATCGGGTGTGATAGGCTCTACGCTCAAATACAACGGGTGCAAAACAGTTGCACGCGAATACTCAGGTTAAACTTGACGAGCCTAGCATATAACAGATATGGCCTCGAACACGGAGACCGAAGGTCGGCGTGAATCATATAGTAGATATGATCAACATAGTGATGTTCACCATTGAAACTACTCCATCTCACGTGATGATCGGACATGGTTTAGTTGATTTGGATCACGTAATCACTTAGATGACTAGAGAGATGTCTGTCTAAGTGGGAGGTTTTTAATATGATTAATTAAAACTTAAATTTATCATGAACTTAGTACCTGATAGTATTTTTGCTTGTCTATGTTTACTGTAGATAGATGGCTCGTCTTTGTTGTTCCGTTGAATTTTAATGCGTTCCTTGAGAAAGCAAAGTTGAAAGATGATGGTAGCAATTACACGGACTGGGTCCGTAATTTGAGGATTATCCTCATTGCTGCACTGGAAGAATTACGCCTGGAAGCACCGCTGGGTGCCGTGCCTGCTGCAGAGCAACGCCGAGAAGTTGTGAACGTCTGGCGAGCAAAGTCGATGACTACTCGATAGTTCATGTGCCATGCTTTACGACTTAGAACGGGTCTTCAACGACGTTTTGAACGTCATGGAGCATATGAGATGTTCCAGAGTTGAAGTTAATATTTCAAGCAAATGCCCGGATTGAGAGATATGAAGTCTCCAATAAGTTCTATAGCTGCAAGATGGAGGAGAATAGTTCGTCGGTGAACATATACTCAAAATGTCCGGGTATAATAATCACTTGATTCAAGCTGGGAGTTACTCTTCGGATGATAGTGTCATTGATGAATTCTCCAATCATCGCCACCAAGCTACAAGAGCTTCGTGATGAACTATAATATGCAAGGGATGACCAAAACAATTCCCGAGCTCTTCGCAATGCTAAAAGCAGCGGAGGTAGAAATCAAGAAAGAGCATCAAGTGTTGATGGTCAATAAGACCACTAGTTTCAAGAAAAGGGCAAAGGAAAGAATAAGGAACTTCAAAAGAACAGCAAGCAAGTTGCTGCTCAAGAGAAGAAACCCAAGTCTGGACCTAAGCCTGAAATCGAGTGTTTTACTGCAAGCAAACTGGACCTTCGAAGCGGAACTGCCCCAAGTATTTGGTGGATAAGAAGGATGGCAAGGTGATCAAAGGTATATGTGATATACATGTTATTGATGTGTACCTTACTAATACTCGCATAGTACTTGGGTATTTGATCTGGTTACATTGCTAATATTTGCAACTCAAACAGAACTACGGATTAAGCGAAGATTGGCTAAGGACAAGGTGACGATGCGCGTGGGAAATGGTTCCAAAGTCGATGTGATCGCGGTCGGCACGCTACCTCTACATCTACCATCGGGATTAGTTTTAGACCTAAATAATTGTTATTTGGTGCCAGCGTTAAGCATGAACATTATATCTGGATCTTGTTTGATGCGAGACGGTTATTCATTTAAGACAGAGAATAATGGTTGTTCTATTTATATGAATAATATCTTTTATGGTCATGCACCCTTGAAGAGTGGTCTATTTTTATTGAATCTCGATAGTAGTACACATATTCATAGTGTTGAAACCAAAAGATGCAGAGTTGATAATGATAATGCAACTTATTTGTGGCCTTGCCGTTTGGGTCATATCGATTGTAAAACACATGAAGAAACTCCATACCGATGGGCTTCGAATCACTTGATTATGAATCACTTGGTACTTGCGAACCGTGCCTCATGGGCAAGATGACTAAAACGCCGTTCTCGGAACTATGGAGCGAGCAACTGATTTGTTGGAAATCATACATACCGATGTTTGTGGTCCAATGAATGTTGAGGCACGCGGGTATCGTTATTTTCTCACCTTCACAGATGATTTGAGCAGATATGGGTATATCTACTTAATGAAACACAAATCTGAAACATTTGAAAAGTTCAAAGAATTTCAGAGTGAAGTGGAAAATCATCGTAACAAGAAAATAAAATTTCTACGATCGGATCGTGGAGGAGAATATTTGAGTTACGAGTTTGGTTTACATTTGAAACAATGTGGTATAGTTTCGCAACTCACGCCACCCGAACACCACAGAGAAATGGTGTGTCCGAACGTCAGAATCGTACTTTACTTGATATGGTGCGATCTATGATGTCTCTTACTGATTTACCGCTATCATTTTGGGGATATGCTTTAGAGACGGCGCATTCACGCTAAATAGGGCACCATCTAAGTCCGCTGAGACGACACCATATGAACTGTGGTTTGGCAAGAAACCAAAGTTGTCGTTTCTTAAAGTTTGGGGCTGCGATGCTTATGTGAAGAAACTTCAACCAGATAAGCTCGAACCCAAATCGAGAAATGTGTCTTCATAGGATACCCAAAGGAGACTGTTGGGTACACCTTCTATCACAGATCTGAAGGCAAAGTTTTCGTTGCTAAATTCGGATCCTTTCTAGAGAAGGAGTTTCTCTCAAAAGAAGTGAGTGGGAGGAAAGTAGAACTTGATGAGATAATCAGATTCGCTCCCTTATTGGAAGGTAGTTCATCACAAGAAACGGTTCTGTGACAACTACACCAATTAGTGAGGAAACTAATGATGATGATCATGAAGCTTCAGATCAAGTTACTACTGAACTTTGTAGGTCAACCAGAGTAAAATACGCACTGAGTGGTACGGTAATCCTATTCGAAGTCATGTTACTTGACCATGGCGAACCTACAAACTATGAAGAAGCGATGGTGAGCCCAGATTCATGAAATGGCTGGAAGCCATGAAATCTGAGATGGGATCCATGTATGAAAACAAAGTATGGACTTTGGTTGACTTGCCGATGATCGGCAAGCCATTGAGAATAAATGGATCTTTAAGAAGAAGACCGGCGCCGATGGTAATGTAATCGCTTACAAAGCTCGACTTGTTGCAAAAGGTTTTCGACAAGTTCAAGGGGTTGACTACGATGAGACTTTCTCACCCGTAGCGATGCTTAATCTGTCCGAATCATGTTAGCAATTGCCGATTTTATGATTATGAAATTTGGCAAATGGATGTAAAACTGCATTCTTGAATGGATTTCTAGAAGAAGAGTTGTATATGATGCAACCAGAAGGTTTTGTTGATCCAAAGGGTGCTAACAAAGTGTGCAAGCTCCAACGATCAATTTATGGTCAGTGCAAGCCTCTCGGAGTTGGAATAAACGCTTTGATAGTGTGATCAAAGCATATGGTTTATCTGAGACTTTTGGAGAAGCCTCAGTATTTACAAAAAGTGAGTGGGAGCTCAGTAGCATTTCGATATTGTATGTGGACGACATATTGTTGATTGGAAATGATATAGAATTTCTGGATAGCATAAAAGGATACTTGAATAAAAGTTTTTCAATGAAAGACCTCGGTGAAGCTGCTTACATATTGGGCATCAAGATCTATAGAGATAGATCAAGACGCTTAATTGACTTTCACAAAGCACATACCTTGATAAAGTTTTGAAGAAGTTCAAAATGGATCGTGCAAAGAAAGGTTTTTACCAGATTATAAGGTGTAAGATTGAGTCGACTCAATGCCCGACCACAGCAGAAGATAGAGAGAAAATGAAAGATGTTCCTATGCTTCAGCCATAGGCTCTATCATGTATGCAATGCTGTGTACCAGACTGACGATGCTTAGCTGTAAGCTTGGCAGGAAGGTACCAAAGTAATCCAGAGTGGATCATGGACAGCGGTCAAGAACATCCTGAAATACGAAAAGGACTAAGGATATGTTTCTCGATATGGAGGTGACAAAGAGCTAGTCGTAAATGGTTACGCCGATGCAAGCTTTGACACTGATCCGGACGATTCTAAATCGCAAACCGGATACGTATTTTTATTAAACGGTGGAGCTGTCGGTTGGTGCAGTTCTAAACAAAGCGCCGTGGCGGGATCTACATGTGAAGCGGAGTACATAGCTGCTTCGGAAGCAGCAAATGAAGGAGTCTGGATGAAAGAGTTCATTTCCGATCTAGGTGTCATACCTAGTGCATCGGGACCAATTAAGATCTTCTTTGATAATACTGGTGCAATTGCATTGGCAAAGGAATCCAGATTTCACAAGAGGACCAAGCATATCAAAAGACGCTTCAATTCCATTCGGGACCAAGTCCAAGTGGGAGACATAGAGATTTGCAAAATACATACGGATCTGAATGTTGCAGACCCGTTGACTAAGCCTCTTCCACGAGCAAAACATGATCAGCACCAAGACTCCATGGGTGTTAGAATCATTACTGTAATCTAGATTATTGACTCTAGTGCAAGTGGGATACTGAAGGAAATATGCCCTAGAGGCAATAATAAAGTTATTATTTATTTCCTTATATCATGATAAATGTTTATTATTCATGCTAGAATTGTATTAACCGGAAACATAATACATGTGTGAATACATAGACAAACAGATAGTCACTAGTATGCCTCTACTAGACTAGCTCATTAATCGAAGATGGTTATGTTTCCTAACCATAGACATGTGTTGTCATTTGATTAATGGGATCACATCATTAGAAGAATGATGTGATTGACATGACCCATTCCGTTAGCTTAGCACTTGATCGCTTAGTATATTGCTATTGCTTTCTTCATGACCTATACATGTTCCTGTAACTATGAGATTATGCAACTCCTGTTTACGGAGGAACACTTTGGTACTACCAAACGTCACAACGAATCGGGTGATTATAAAGGAGTACTACAGGTGTCTCCAAAGGTACTTGTTGGGTTGGCGATTTCGAGATTAGGTTTTGTCACTCCGATTGTCGGAGAGGTATCTCTGGGCCTTCTCGGTGATACACATCACATAAGCCTTGCAAGCATTACAACTAATGAGTTAGTTGTAAGATGATGTATTACGAACGAGTAAAGAGACTTACCAAGAACGAGATTGAACTAGGTATTGATACCGATGATCGAATCTCGGGTAAGTAACATACCGATGACAAAAGGAACAACGATATCGTTATGCGGTTTGACCGATAAAGATCTTCGTAGAATATGTAGGAACCAATATGGGCATCCAGGTTCCGCTATTGGTTATTGACCGAGAATGGTTCTAGGTCATGTCTACATAGTTCTCGAACCTGTAGGGTCCGCACGCTTAACGCTTCGATGACATTCATTATGAGTTTATAAGTTTTGATGTACGAAGGTTGTTCGAGTCCCGGATATGATCACGGACATGACGAGGAGTCTCGAAATGGTCGAGACATAAAGATTGATATATTGAAGCCTACATTTGGACATCGGAAATGTTCCGAGTGAAATCGAATTTATCGAGTACCGGAGGTTACCGAACCCCCGGAACTATATGGGCCATAGTGGGCCTTGGTGGAAAGGAGAAAGGGCCAGCCCTAGGTGGTCGCAAGCCTCCCCTCCCCTAGTCCTACTAGGACTAGGAAAGGTGGGCCGCCCTCTCTCTCTTTCCCCTCCGTGAATCCTATTCCAACTAGGATTGGAAGGGGAATCCTACTCCCGGAGGGAGTAGGACTCCCTGGCGCGCCTCCTCTTGGCTCCTTTATATACGGGGGCCGGGGGCACCCTATAACACACAAGTTGATCTACGGATCGTTCCTTAGCCGTGTGCGGTGCCCCCTCCACCATATTCCACTTGGTCATATCGTCATGAGCTTAGGCGAAGCCCTGCGCCGGAGAAGTCATATCGTCATGAGCTTAGGCGAAGCCCCGCGCCGGTGGAGCATCATCATCGTCACCACGCCGTCGTCGACGGAACTCATCCTCGACACTTTGCTGGATCGGAGTCCGGGATCGCCATCGAGCTGAACGTGTGCGTAACTCGGAGGTGCCGACGCTCGGTGCTTGGATCGGTCGGATCGTGAAGACGCACGACTACATCAACCGCGTTGTTAAACGCTTCGCTTTCGGTCTCACGAGGGCGTGACGATACTCTCCCCTCTCGTTGCTATGCCATCACCATGGTCTTGCGTGTGCGTAGGAATTTTTTTGAAATTACTACGTTCCCCAACAGTGTGACCACTATGCGTCTCCCGTTTGAAAGGGTTACATCTATAAATATGCATGCATTTGCATATTTATAACCATGATTCTTTTGAATTGTCCAACGTTATCCATGGATAGCCCGAGTATGTGTAGATAGGGTTCGTTTTCCCATATGCTCTGCTCCGGATCCGATGCAGAATTTCATCAGGGCCTCCCTGTTGTTCTCCGGGTACACATCCTCTTTGCTTATTGCGCAGACGTGTATCAGGAGAACAGTGGGGAGGTGCTACCGAAATTTTGCGTCGGATCCGGAGTAGAGCATGGGAAAACAAACTCAATCTACACATACTCGGGTGGGATTAGGACCTATCTTTACCTATTATCGTCTAGGTTGCATGGATGTAATAAAACTAACAAACTCTATTAACTGATGAATATGGTTTGCTTAATTATGTATATATATTTCTTGTGTGTCCAGTAGCTAGGCAAGATGAGTGATCGTGCGTGGATATACACCGGTCACACTAGTCAGAAAGACATGACCCATGAATGGATAACAAAAACCAAGGGGTTTGTGAGAGTCGCATTTGCAAATGGATAGAGACAAACCTGGTGCCCCTGTGTCGAGTGCGAAAACTATCATAAGAGGTCAGAGTTTGAAATGATCAAACACCTGCAGAAGTGGGGTTTTATGCCTAATTATATGGTCTGGACATTTCATGGTGAGTCTGCCCAACGTGCCAGAGCTGAGGAGGGTCGTCGTCACACCGACGGGCATGGTACCAGGATGGAAGACATGGTGGAAGACTTTGATGATGCTCGGGATTCGGATGATGAGATGGAGGAATCTACAAAGGCCTTCAATGATATGTTGGAGTCTTCAAAACGTCCTCTCCACGAGCACACTGAGCCTTGTCAGCTGGATGCCATCGTACAAGTAATGGCTCTAAAGGCTCAATTCAAATTGGGGAGAGAATGCTACGACGCGATGATGACACTATTTGGATGCTTTCTACCCAAAGGCCATGTAATGCCTGCAAACCTGTACCAGTCGGACAAAATCCTCCGTGTACTTAAGATGCCCTATGAGAAGATAGATGCCTGTGAGAAAGGGTGTGCCTTATTTAGGCTTGAGTATGTGGACTTGAAGTATTGTCCCGTTTGCCAGTCTTCCAGGTATGTTGTGGTAGACAACGGTATGGGTGCGAAGAGTCAGACAAAAATCCCAATTAATGTTCTTTGGTATATGCCAATCATACCAAGACTTCAACGTCTTTTCATGGTTGAAGAGACGGCCAGATAGATGACATGGCACAAATTGGGCAAAAGAACCGAACTGGATGCAGATTGGGAGCCGATGTTGGTACACACATCAGACGGTTTTGCGTGGAAGTGCTTCGATGCAATACATCATGCTAAAGCGGTAGATCCAAGGCATCCTCGAATCGCCGTAAGCACAGATGGGTTCAACGTGTTTGGTATGATGGCAGCCCAATACAGCTGTTGGCCTGTATTTGTCATTCCACTCAATCTCCCTCCCGCACAGATTATGCAAAGAAAGAACATTTTCCTAACGTTGATAATTCCGGGGCCCAACTATCCGGAGAAGAGTATGAATGTGTACATGCATCCGCTTAAGGATGAATTGGTTGCAAGCGGGTGGCAAGTTTTCTTGCTTCGACATGCATAGACAGTTCCTGGATCCTCGTCATAAGTTCAGAAAAGACAAGAAGAACATCATCAAAGGTAGAGTTGTCAAAACTCTGCACCACCTGCGTTGACAGGCCAACAGACCCTAGATCAGTTAAACGCTCTCGAGCCGGATCCAGAGCGTCCAGGGTATTTCAAGGGGTATAATTCGGAACACGCTTGGACTCACAAGACATGCTTCTGGGATCTGCCTTACTTCAAAGACCTCCTTTGCCCACACAACATCGACGTGATGCACACTGAAAAGAATGTCGGTGAGGCCCTCTTTGGTACATTGTTCGGCATAGAGGGCAAAACAAAGGATAATCCTAAGGCTAGAGTCGATCAGGAGGCTCTATGTGATAGACCGCTACAAAACATGCGACAACCGAAAGGAAAGAAGAATTGGGCGAAGCCAAAGGCATGGTTCAATCTTGGAAGGCCAGATATGAGGGAAATTATCCTGTGGGTGAAAAAGGAGTTGATGTTCCCCGATGGGTATGCAGCGAATCAAAAGAGGGGAGCGAGCCTTGAAAAATTGAAAATATTTGGTCTCAAGAGTCATGATTGGCACATATGTCTTGAGCGGGTAATGTCGGTGATGTTGTGTGGCTTTATCCCTGAGGATGAATGGCTAGTACTGGCAGAGCTGAGCTATTTCTTTTGTGTTCTTTGTGCGAAAGAACTATCACCTGGCTTGCTAGAAGAACTAGAAGAGTTGGCGCCGGAGTTGATCTGCATGTTAGAGAAGATCTTTCCACCGGGCTTCTTTAATCCAATGCAGCATTTGATTTTGCATCTCCCGACTGAGGCACGATTGGGGGGGCATGCGGAATTGTTGGTGCTACGCAACTGAGAGGATGCAGAAGACACATCGAGCAAAATGTAAAAATAAACGTCGAATTGAAGCATCGATGGCTGAGGCATTCATTACTGAGGAGGCGGCAAACTTCGTGACCGCATAATACGAAGCCAAAAATCATCATTTGCATAATCCGAAGCCTCGGTACAATGCTGGCGACCCTACAAAGGGTGGATCCAACCTCAGCCTATTCAAAGGGAAGCTTGCACCATCCGGTGCTTATACCCCCTTATTGTTGGATGTCGACGAATGGCGGACCATTACATTGTATATCTTGAACAATCTAACAGAAGTGCGGCCGTACATTGAGTAAGTTCTCGGTACATTGTTTTGCAACCTCTAATTCCTTTGAACTGCTCTTATTCCCGGATATTTGATACAGTCGATACGTCGCCAAATTCTCGTATGGAGCAGTGATCCAAAAGGATTCCGTAGAAGAGTATGAGCTTCTGGCAATGCATGGACGCGGCTATCCCGGTTTCATCTCTTGGTTCAAACAAACGGTAATTTCCATTAGACCATTTCATTTCTTTGTCTACTTTCCGGCTAATGCAACAATCATTTTGTATTAAACTTGTAGGCTAGTTCAGAGTCTATGGACGCCGAATTGAGACAAGTCACTAATGGTTTTGACTATAAGGTCCGTTCATTTGACAAATACGACATCAACGGGTATCGCTTTCGTACCTATGGTAAATAGCTATCTATGGCCGACCGAAAGTCTACAAATTGTTGTGTCTCTGCTATCGGCGAAGGAGATACCGAGTATTATGGAAGAGTTGAAGCAATTTATGAAATTCTATTCTATGGTGCAAACCCACCGAACGTCGTAGTCTTCAAATGTTATTGGTTCCAACCAAAGGAGACTAGAAGGACGCATGAACATCTAGGGCTAGTCGAAATCAAACAAAGCACCCATTTGGATGTTCCCGATGTCTATATTACGGCTCAATAGGCAACCCAAGTTTTCTATCTACCGTGGGCCTGCCAAAGTGATCCAAATCTCAATGGTTGGGATGTCGTTTATGAAGTGCCGCCACATGTTAGACCACCTCCCCAATGAAGAGGATTATGAACCCCACATTAACCCAGACACATATGAAGGAGAGTTCTTCCAAGAAACACGTCTTTCCAAAAAAACGTTTCAAGAACCGCTCTACTTCACCCCAGAACATTGAAGTAGACAGCGACAGTGATTCCGAGCATGAGCCGGAACAAGAAGAGCTAGAACAAGAAGAGCCGGGACAAGAAGAGGTTACTGTTGTGGATGACCTGTCAATGCTTGACCGATTACGTAAAGGAGGCCTTCCACATTTTGATGCATTTATTGATGATGATGATGAGCACGTCATTACTGATAGTGATGATGATGATGCATTTATTGACCCTGAAGCATATATAGACGATGAAGATTAATATTATAGTTCATGTTAGGTATTCCATTTTTTTATGTTCATGATGATGATACACTTAAATTATATACATATTATTATACATGTCAGGTATTCTTTTATTATGTTGTACTAATTTCGTTTACTCTTTGTCATTGCAGGTGTTGACAGATGGTGGGCGCGGGTCGAGAGTGCTCAGAGGCTCCTTCCTCGGCGCGTGGTGGTAGGGGTAGTTCCATTCCACCCCAGACCCTCCGGAGAGTGCTAGATCTCAGTATGCAGACACCACCGGCAGTCGCTTTTTTTTTTGTCCGGGAGAGGTCGGGGGGAAGAACAAGGAGAAGGCTAGTAGAGGTGGACGTGGCGGTGGGAGAGGTAGGAAGGCTGCCACCACGCCTTCCTCGCCGCCACCCTCAGCTGATTCACCTGACCATAGGACTGCTCCGTCTGAGATGGAGCCACCTGAGGTGGACCCATCTCAGACCCCGGTCCACGAGCCTCGGGCCGACGAGCCTCGGGTTGACGAGCCTTCGCCCCACGAGACTCCGATCCTAGAGGCTCCGTCCCACGAGACTCTGGATCAGGCTACATCGCAGCCGAACCGATTGGGGGACTGGCCGGAGTCGAGTGGCCATGCTGATGGTGACGAGGGTGGCTATAGTTCTGATAGCTATAGTGAGAGTGAGCTGGTTGAGGGGGGCAATGTCTACCAGCGTGGTGGTACAAAGCTCCCGCCCACCCCGACGACCCCTGACCAGAGGTGGTTGATTACGCCTGATGGGAAGAAGTCAGTGCATTTACTCTTTTTTAACCTTTTGCCTTCACGTTTCTTCGAATATCTAATGCCTTAGCCTTGTCATACTGCAGGTCTTGGAAACATGGCCGTGGTGTCCGCAGGACCAACACAGTCCTTCGTGTGATTTGTCGCCAGAGCTTCCCGGGGTGGGTCACGTTGCCCGGTGAGGGCCAGGTTCCAGAGCTAGGAATGACCTGGGAGCACTACTTGGCTGCCCCGGTCCCGCCGGGGGAGAGGATCGGCGGTGTCGAGTGCCACATGGTGGCCGATGTTGTGATCCAGACGTTTTGGGTAATTTTTCCTCTCTCGTCTACGTTGTGTTTTATTGTTTGTTTGGCAACCCAAGTGATTGTACTAACCCGTGTTTTCTTGTTTGATTGCAGACCTTTTACAGGTGTGCTGAGGGACAGGAGGAGGCCGCGGCTCGGGTTATCAAAGCCGAGTGCAGGCGGCTACTTCAAAACTAGCGGAACGGGGCTCGGACGCAGGCTACTCGAGACTACTTCGCCTCGATTGGTATTTGGATGTCCAAGTCGAAGTGCCGCACAAAGTATCTGAGTATGGAGATGTACATGAAGGTAATTACCTATTCTTAATGCCTTGTATTTAGTTTCCTTGATTTGATTCGCAGGCGTAGCACTCAAATTTCTCTTACTTAACTTAGGTGCCCCCGAGATGGTGTGCGGATAGGCTGGATTGTTGGGAGGCGTTGGTGGATGAGTGGTGCTCTCCCCAATGGCTATCCACCCACAACAATGCAAAGGATCGGTGTGGCAAAATGAGCGGTGTGCCACACCATCAAGGCAGTGTCAACCTATATCAGTACGGGGATAACTCGGTATGTGGCTTGCTTCTTGATTCATGCAAATTCAGTCTTCATGCTAGCTTGAGCCTTAACTAATACTTTGTTCCTCTCTTTTAGGCACGGCACAACAAGACGGATGTGCCAGAGCTGTTCGACCTCTATGCCATGGCCCATAGTGCCCCGTATAAGAAGGCCAAGGCATTCTCTAAGTCAGATCTCGATGATCCAAAGAACTTCACCAACCGCGCCTACCACAACAAGCTCGTGAGGTACAGAGACGAGGGGAAGGCGAGGAAAGGGCCGGACTTTAACCCGAGCCAGCCTATTGATCCAGAGCTAGTGATGATATCTGGTGGCGGGAGGAACCATGGCTTGTTAGCCATTGGGGATGGACTGATACGTTGTACTAGCACTCTCCCGCAGATCAAGAGGCGCCAGACGAGCTCCGATCTTGAAATAAGGCCTCGTCCACGGCTAATGGATCTCGAAATCAAGGTTAGTTATACAGAATCAGATACCTTTCCTCCATTACATTATGTGTGCGGCCGTTGATGATTACAATGCTAACGAGGAGTGATGTTGCAGGCTGCTATTGAAGAAGAGAGAGCAAGGACCTAGGAGCTTCTGGTGGAGGAAAGGAGGCAGGTGGCGGAGAGGGAGAGGGAGACTGAGGAGAGGGCGACTAGGCTTTTGGAGGAGGAGAGGAACCGGAACGACTTGGCTAAACGGGCCATATACGAGCTCTTCGCAGTAAGTTTCTTCTGCATATTAGCTAAATCATGCACACAATGTTACTTTCATTAGTAACTAATATGACTGACTCGTCAAAACCAAATGTGCAGTCCATGTGCGAGAAGAACGGTCAGACCCCTCCGCCGATCCCTGTCATTGCTCCGGCGGACACGGTGAGTTTCATTTGAATGGACATTACTTATTAGTCTTCACATTTGAGTTGCATCATGCTAACGAGACATTGCAAATGATCTTTAATTTTGTGCAGCATAACTCCCGACAAGCATCGACGTCTGCCATTGGCGCGAGCAAGAACCCCAATCCTCCTCCGTCTGCCCCTACCGCGAGCACGAACGCCGATCCTTCACCTACGGGTTGACGGTAAGTTTTGCCTAGTGCTTTGCTTAATTAGCTCCAAAATGACCTATTTAACCTAGGATAGCTCTAAAATGACCTATACTTAGCATTTTTTCCTCCAAAATGACTTAATATGCTTAGCTAGCTCAAAATTGACCTATTTAACCTAGGATAGCTCTAAAATGACCTATACCTAGCATTTTTTCCTCCAAATGACTTCATATGCTTAGCTAGCTCCAGAATGACATAATATGCTTACGAAATAACATATTTTAGTTCCTAAATGACTTCATATGCTTAGCTAGCTCCAAAATGACATAATAAACTTATTAGTTCCAAAATGACCTTACTTAGCATTTTTTACACCAAAATGACTTAGTATGCTTAGCTAGCTCAAAAATGACATAATAACCATACTTAGCTCCAAAATAACCTATTTTACAAATATAAGTTGCATCATAATAATCTTCACATTTTAGTTGCATCATAATAATGTTCTTCTTCTAGTCTTCTTCTTCTAACTTTCTTCTTTCCCATTTTGTAGATTTGCTTCAGATCACGGAAGCTCGGGTTGATGGAGTGCTTGTCTTTAGTTTTTGTTTTGACTTTGTGAAACTTGCTACCTATGATGAAACTGTGTAATATTGATGAAACTATGTATATGTATGGATGAAACTTGCTACTATTGGTAACATGTGTTGGATATATTTATGCTCATGACTATAGGTAATATGTGTTGAATATGCTATAATGGTCATATATATATATATATATATATATATATATATATATATATATATATATATATATATATATATATATATATATATATATATGTTTGATTTTATGTGAAAAAGAATTGATATAAGAAAAAAAAATTAAATGAGGCAATATAGGCACTTTGCCATCTGCTGGCCGATGGCAAAGAGCTTTGCCATCCGCTGGCAGATGGCAAAGAGGCCACATGGCAGCAACCTGTGAGGCGCTCCTCTGGCCTATTTGTTCTCTTTGCCATCACCACCGATGGCAAAGAGCTCGATCCTTGCCATCGGTGGCGGATGGCAAAGAGCCTGCAGCCTTTGCCATCAGCTGGCGGATGGCAAAGAGCCTGCAGCCTTTGCCACCAGCTGGCGGATGGCAAAGAGCCTCCGGCCTTTGCCATCAGCTGGCCGATGTCAAAGAGCATGCACCCATTACCATCAGCTGGCAGATGGCAAAGAGCATGCAGCCTTTGCCATCTGTTTGCGGAAGGCAAAGCACGCCGTTAGCCTCCTAACGTGGCTAACCCCGTTCCTCAGGCTTTGCCATCGGCCAGCAGATGGCAAAGGCTACAGGCTCTTTGCCATCTCCCAGCAGACGACAAAGAAGCCTTTACCAGAGTTCACTTAGCCGGCCCTTTGCCATCTGCTGGCAGATGGCAAAGCCCTTTGCCATCCACCGTCCATGCCTTTGCCATCTGCCATGGCAGATGGCAAAGTGCCTGATTCCAGTAGTGTACCCTCCCTTGGCAGCGGGGTCCTAATGCAAACTAAGGGATATTAAGGCCTCCTTTTAATAGAGTACCGGATCAAAGCATTAACACTTGTGAATACATGAATTCCTCAAACTACGTTCATCACCAGGAAGTGTCCCGACTATTGTCACTCCGGGGTTGCCGGATCATAACATGTAGTAGGTGACTATAACTTGCCAGATAGGATCAAGAACACAAATATATTCATGAAAACATAATAGGTTCAGATCTGAAATCACGGCACTCGGGCCCTAGTGAAAAGCATTAAGCATAGCAAAGTCATAGCAACATCAATCTTAGAACATAGTGGATACTAGGGATCAAACCCTAACAAATCTAACTCGATTACATGGTAAATCTCATCCAACCCATCACCGTCCAGCAAGCCTACGATGGGATTACTCATGCACGGCGGTGAGCATCATGAAATTGGTGATGGAGGATGGTTGATGATGCCGATGGCAACGATTTCCCCTCTCCGGAGCCCAAAACGGACTCCAGATCTGCCCTCCCGAGGAAGAACAGGGCTTGGTGGCGGCTCCGTATCATAAAACGCGATGAATCCTTCTCTCTAATTTTTTTCTCCCCGAACGTGAATATATGGAGTTGGAGTTGAGGTCGGTGGAGGTCCAGGGGGCCCACAAGGATAGAGGGCGCGCCCCAGGGGAGTGGCCGCGTCCTCCACCCTTGTGGCCAAGGTATGGGCCCCCTTCGGGTGATTCTTTCACCAATATTTTTTATTTATTCCAAAACTGATCTCCATGAAGTTTCAGGTCATTCCGAGAAATTTTATTTATGCATAAAAATAACACCATGGCAATTCTGCTGAAAACAGCGTCAGTCCGGGTTAGTTGCATTCAAATCATGCAAGTTAGAGTCCAAAACAAGGGCAAAAGAGTTTGGAAAAGTAGATACGATGGATACGTATCAGTCATATTGGTGTAAAGCGCATGAAGAAACTCCATGCCGATGGACTTTTGGAATCACTTAATTATGAATCATTTGAAATATGTGAACCATGCCTCATGGGCAAGATGACTAAAACCCCGTTTTCCGGTACGATGGAGTGGGCAAGTGACTTATTGGAAATAATACATACCGATGTATGCGGTCCGATGAGTAAAGCATACGGTGAATATCGTTATTTTCTTACCTTCATGGATGATTTGAGTAGATATGGGTATATTTACTTAATGAAACACAAGTCTGAAACATTTGAAAAGTTCAAGGAATTTCAGAATGAAGTGGAGAATCATCGTAACAAGGAAATAAAGTTTCTATGATCTGATCATGGAGGTGAATATTTGAGTTACAAGTTTGGCAGGCATTTAAGACAACGCGGAATTGTTTCACAACTCATTCCACCTGGAACACCACAGTGTAATGGTGCGTCCGAACGTCGTAATCGTACTTTATTGGATTTGGTGCATTCTATGATGTCTCTTACTGACTTGCCTCTATCGTTTTTGAGTTATGCATTTGAGACATCCACATTCACTTTAAATAGGGCACCATCTAAATCCATTGAGACGACACCATATGAATTATTGTTTAGGAAGAGACCTAAGCTGTCGTGTCTGAAAGTTTGGGAATGCGACATTTACGTCAAGAGGCTTCAGCTTGATAAGATCGAACCCAAAGCCGAGAAGTGCTCCTTCATAAGATGCCCTAAAGAGACTATTGGGTACACCTTCTACCACAGATCCGAGGGCAAGATCTTTGTTGCCAAGAATGGGTACTTTCTAGAGAAGGAGTTTTTCTCGAAAGAAGTGAGTGGGAGGAAAGTAGAGCTTGATGAGGTAATCGTACCTTCTCTTGAATTGGAGAGTAGTACATCACAGAAAGAAGTTCCAGTGATGCCTACACCAGTCAGAGAGGAAGCTAATGACGACGATCATGAAACTTCAGATCAAGCTGGTACCGAACTTCATTGGTCGACTAGGGTATGTTCCGCACGAGAGGGGTAGAAAACGGCGAACCTACGAACTATGAAGAAGCAATGATGAGCCTGGATTCCAAAAAATGGCTTGAGGCCATGAATCCGAGATAGGATCCATGTATGAGAACAAAGTGTGGACTTTGGTATACTTACCTGATGACCGAAAGGCCATTGAGAACAAATGGATCTTTAAGAAGAAGACATACGCTGATGGTAATGTCACCGTCTATAAAGCTCTACTTGTCGCAAAGGGTTTTCGACAAGTTCAAGGGGGTGACTACAATGGGACTTTCTCACCCGTAGCAATGCTTAAGTCTAACTGAATTATGTTAGCAATTGCCGCATATTACGACCATGAAATCTGGCAAATGGACGTCAAAATAGCGTTCCCTAACGATTTCCTTAAGGAAGAGTTGTATATGATGCAACCGAAAGGTTTTGTCAATCCCAAGGATGCTAACAAGGTATGCAAGCTCCAATGATCCATCTATGGACTGGTACAAGCATCTCGGAGTTGGAATATATGCTTTGATGAGGTGATAAAGCTTTTGGTTTTATACAAACTTACGGAGAAGCTTGTATTCACAAGGAAGTGAGTGGGAGCTCTATAGCATTTCTAATACTATATGTGGATGGCATATTAATGACTGGAAATGATATAGAATTTCTGTAAAGCATAAAGGGTTATTTGAACAAGAGTTCTCCAATGAAGACCTGGGTGAAGCTTCTTACATATTGGGCATTAAGATCTGTAGAGATAGATCAAGACGCCTTATAGTACTTTCACAGAGCACATACCTTGACAAGATTTTGAAGCAGTTTAGAATGGACCGGTCAAAGAAGGGTGTCAGTATCAAAACCGGCGGATCTCGGGTAGGGGGTCCCGAACTGTGCGCCTAGGCGATGGTAACAGGAGACGGGGGACACGATGTTTACCTAGGTTCGGGCTCTCTCTATGGAGGTAATACCCTACTTCCTGCTTGATTGATCTTGATGAATATGAGTATTACAAGAGTTGATCTACCACGAGATCGTAATGGCTAAACCCTAGAAGTCTAGCCTATGTGAATGTGGTAATGAGTATTTGCCTATCCGGACTACGCTGTCCGGTTTATATAGACACCGGAGAGATCTAGGGTTACATGGGGTCGGTTACATAAGAAGGAATCTTCATAGTTGGTCGCCTAGCTTGCCTTCCACGCCAAGGAGAGTCCAATCCGAACACGGGTATAGTCTTTGGGCTTCATATCTTCACAACCCATCAGTCCGGCCCAATGAATAATAGGCCGGACGCCCAAGGACCCTTTAGTCCAGGACTCCTCAGTAGCCCCTGAACCTGGCTTCAAAGATGAGGAGTCCGGCGTGCAGATTGTCTTCGGCATTGCAAGGCGGATTCCCCTTTTTCCGAGCTCCAAGATAGTTTTCAGATGCGATGATAGAATCTGGACCTGTCACACACCATACACAACCGCAGAGAGAATATTTTTTTTATACGAGTTCCATCCGCCGACATTGTTTGTAACATGACATTTCATCTGACCGGTCATAAATCCCAACCATTAGTGTGTTCGACGCCCCACGCCTCGAGACGCGGTTTCCATTGGCATGTCTTGTCAAAGCAGAGATCGTGTCCCCTTATCGCGGGATTCTCATCAATGCGGGCATGGGTAACCCAACCGTGCCGTTTATACAGCCCTTGGGAATAGGCAAATCTTAAGGCGAGTGAGGAGGCGTTTAATATTTGCTGCCTTTATAAGGGGATAAGGATTCCCTCTTCCTCTTCTCACGCTCTCTCTCTGTCTCCGCCTTTCCAATCTCGAGCTCCAGCGCCCAAGTTCCCATCTCCTTTCCACTCAAGCAACCATGTCCGGATCTGTTGGTCAGGGCAAGTGGATGGTCTCCTCCGTTAAGGAGGAGGACATTACTGAGCTTCGGGCGGCCGGATATTTGGTGAAGGAGATCACCCACCGTCTGCCGGCCGAGGGACAAGTCGTCCCCACGCCGAAGCCCACCGACAGGGTAGTATTCATCCCCCATTTCTTCTGCGGGCTAGGGTTTCCACTCCACCCTTACGTCCACGGGCTGATGTATTATTACGGGATAGATTTCCATGATCTGTCCATGAATTCCTTCCTCAACATCTCGGCATTTATCATCATGTGTGAGGCCTTCCTCCGCATCCAGCCCCACTTCGGGCTGTGTTTCAAGGTCTTCAACGTGAAGCCGAAGGTGGTGGATGGCTAGCACGCGGAGTGCGGAGGAGCCATGGTGAGTAAGATGTCCAAAGTCTCCTGGCCCAAGGGCACTTAAATGGACACAGTAAAGGAGTGGCAGAAGAAATGGTTCTATATCACTGAACCTCGCGGCACCACCTGGGCCGCAGCTGCCGAATTCTGCTCCGGCGCTTCCATGCGACTCACCTCTTGGGTCGAGAAGAGTCCGGACTGGTGTTCACCTAACGAGCTGATAGCGCTGCAGACGCGCGTTCAAAGCATGGTGACCAAGAATGTCAAGCTCGTCGACGTAATCCAGGTGATGCTAGTTCACCGGATTCTTCCGCGCCAGCGCCGAAGCCGCCCTCTTTGGGAGTTCAATTCGAAGAAGCACCAGACCTTGGTAAGGCTCTTCGAGACTACTCATGAAGGCACCTGGAAGTTGCTTTTTAAGGGCAACGAGAAGCCACCGGCCACGGATTCAGACCGTGGTCACGATTGTAAACACCCTGCCAGCGAGGTATCTTATTTTTAATGTACCCCCAACTTAATTGTTTCGAGGATGATGTGTGAGCTTTTATTATCGCACTGGATGGAGAGGGCGAAGCGGATCCAGTGTCCGGCTCCGCCGCCTAAAGAACCAGTCATCCCGCGTCTAGTTAAGATGCTGGTGCCGGCGCCATATAAGGCACCAAAGAAGAAGGCAAAGGGGGCCAAGAGTGGCCCCCGTCGCAATGGCACTTCAGGCGTGACGTCCGAAGACGACGAAGCTCATTCCTCTGTCCCTAAGGACAATGACGAGGAAGAGGAGGAGGAGGAAGAAAACAACCCTCCCCCTGAGGAGAGGAAGAAGAAGAGGGCAGCTTCGGCGCATCTGGAGGCGAAAACGCCGAAGAAGGGGAAGGGCGTGTCACAGCCCTAGAGCTTGCTTGTAACTAGTGGCATTGCATCCATACATCATGTTTAATTTTCATGAAATTTGAAATGGGGATTGCCTAAACCCTAGCATTAAAGGAAATCAAATAGGTTCAACTAAAAATATTTTCCAGTAAATTCAAATGGCTTTAAGAAAATGTTCATCATTTCTGGAAAAATGTTATAGACCATAACCAGAGGTGTTGCACATTTTTCATGACATATTTGGTCACTGGATTAATTCATAAAGTATTTGCATTTGGGCAGTTAATGCTGATAAATAGTTTAAATGTTCAAATAATCATAAACTTAAATGTTTGCTGTTGGATATTTTCCAAACAGTGGGCTTGAGCAAGTTTCATGATTTTTGGGATAGTATTAGTATTTTTAATAAAGCCCTAAGACTACAGAATAATAGAAAACAGTAACATAATTAGAAAGAGAGAGAGAGAGAAACCTACCTGGCCCAATCTTACCTGGCGCTCCACCTGGCCCAGCTCCTCCAGCTGGCCCGGCCCAGTCCACCACCGCCTCTTCCCGCGTCGTCTACCTCCTGCCAGTAGGAGCAGGGGCGCGTGGTCGCCGCGTGCCTCGCCAGCTCCTGCTTGCCGCCGAGGGCCTGGACGCCTCCACGAGTGCCACGCCACCTCCCCGACCCCCCTCTCACTTCTCCCTCGCTCCTCTGCTTCCCCCCCCCCCCATGACCGAGCGGAGCTCGTCGCCACCGACGCCGTTCGCCGCAGCCACAGCCACCTCCCCCGCCCGCCGACGCCCAGAAGCTCCGCCCGCCCCCTCTTCATCCTCACCTAGACGAAGGCGCGGGACGCCTCGATGCCGCTAGCTCCGCGTTCCCTCCTCGCCACCGAGGATCGCCGCCGTCGATTCGCCGCCGAAAGGACGTCCCCGAACCCACGTACCCTCCCTACGAACTCGCGGTGAGCCCCCGAGTCGTTTCCCCCTTCTTCCCTGGTCGCGTTTGACCTCTAGGCCATAGCCCCGCTGAGCACCGAATCCGCCGTCCGCCATTGCCGACGAAGCTCGACGCTCGAGCTTCTCTGCTCGAACGCTGCAGCACCTTGCTCCTAGAGCACCGTAGTTTCGCCCGCTTACTCTTTTGCTCGTCGCTTGTTTCTAACCCGCATTC
Organism: Aegilops longissima; assembly: GCA_021605205.1. Taxonomy (NCBI): domain Eukaryota; kingdom Viridiplantae; phylum Streptophyta; class Magnoliopsida; order Poales; family Poaceae; genus Aegilops; species Aegilops longissima. The sequence goes on from CM038680.1 coordinate 432,406,419, forward strand.
GCGTCACCACCGCACTTCGGCCGCCGCCTCATTCACCGCCGACGCCGCTACAGACCACCCCGCAACCTGCTGCTGCCTCCATTGGATGCGCGGGATCACGGGCTCCCTCCTGGTGCCCTCAACGCGCCCCAACCGCCGCCCTAGCGCCACTCCGGCGAGCCACCGCCGCTCGGTTGGTCGCCGCCGGCCTAACTCCGGCCACGCCGACGTGGCACACCTAGTTAGGGCTAATCACCCACTAATTAACCCCCTGACCGACTTACACATGGGCCCCACCGGTTTAATTAGCCAGCTAACGAAATTAGTTAGAACTAATCCAACCCGACTGGACCCACGTGTCAGCTTGACTTTGACTTAGTCAACATTGACGGGCCCACTGTCGGCGACCTAACCAGCCTCAGGTCATCGACGATGGACCCCAGTCGGTCGTTTGACTGGGCCGCCCGTTGACCTGCTGACGTCATAATATGTCATGCTGACGCACTAATTAATTTCTGGGATTTAAAATAAATCAAAATGATTTATTTATTTCAGAAAATAGCTAAAACTTCTAAAAATCATAGTAATTCAACCGTAACTCCAAATTAAATAAATTATATATGAAAAATGATCAAAAAATCCAATCTATCCATCTGTACCATTTTCATGCATGTTAGAACAACTAATAGCTGCTGTTTAGCACAAATCATATAAATTTCATTTGAATTTCACATATGGAGTTTGGATTTGAACTTAGGGTTCAAACCAACTTCATTTAACTTTGTTGTTAGCTGCATTAGCTCAAAACACCAGCATGTTGCCATGTCATGAGCATGCATCATATTGCGCATTGCATTGATTGTGTTTCTTTCTCAGTTGCCGGTGTTTGTCCCCTCTCGATAGACGTGGTTCCGACGATGAGTTCGATGACACTATTGAAGAACTATATAATCTTCAGAAGTGCTAGGCAAGCAAAACCCCCTTGTTCATTCCGATATAATCCCACTCTCTCGCTCCTCCTCTATTTTACTGCATTAGGACAACAACGACTCATGTGTTACTTGCTGCGGTAGCTGAACCCCTTTATCCTCGTGCATGACCTGTCATTCCACAAGAATTAGATGAAACCCACTAGCATGAGTAGGAGTTGCTTGAGCCATGTTGTGCCTACTCATTCATGCTTGTTTGTCATGCCTGCTCATCGCTTAGAGTTGAGTCAGGTCGATTCATCGGGATGAATCGGAGGTGTGTGAACATGTCCTACTGTGTGTGAGCTAAGTGTGTGAACACGATTTGGTAAAGGTAGCGGTGAGAGGCCATGTAGGAGTACATGGTGGGTTGTCTCATTAAAGCCGTCCTCAGGAACTGAGTTCTGTGTTTGTGATCCATGAAACAGTTACTACCACACATTGGGATCCTTAATTGACTCTCGGCTTCTTAACCACCCTCGTCCTCTGTCCAGGAGTTGCAACTAGTTTCTGGTGTTTGTAGGATATGTGTTGGAGGCCGTGCATAGCGCTGACCCTAGGGGTGGGCTATGATGCGGTAGATACACCGTGGGCCGCAAAATCAATGCCCGCTTGGTATCTCGGGAACCCTGCACACATCGCTCGGGCTGTATGGGAAACCTCGCCGGACCCCTGCGGATGGAAGCTGAATAGGCGATAAACCTGGACTAGGGACTGGAGTGTTTAGGTAGGCTGTGGCCGACACCCACGTTGGGCTTCCGCTGAAGGTTGCGAGTACATGTCGTGTAAACGACGGTAAGTGGTGAGCGTGTGTGAAGAAGTACACCCTGCAGGGTTAATATGATCTATTCAATAGCCGTGTCCGCATGATAAAGGACTTCGGGTTGCCTATATCAGTTCATAGACAAGTGAAAGTGGATACTCTAAAATGCGCAAGATAAGCGTGAGTGCTATGGATGGCGTTCTCGTAGGGAGACGGGATCGGATCCTTAGTGGTGTATTGATATGGTGAATATGTGGACTTGTGTGCGCCACCTCAAAAGAGTTAATTGCAGTCGTAGTTTAGGATAGCCACCGAGTCAAAGCTGGCTTGCTGCAGTCAAACTCCACCACCCCCTTTGTTGATAATGATGCATATGTAGTTAGTTCTGATGTAAGTCTTGCTGAGTACATTTGTACTCACGTTTGCTTATTTTATGTTTTGCAGAGAGACGTCAGTCTCGCTAGTAGTTCCGCTTGGACTTCGACGTTTAGCTTGTTACCTCAGCTACGATCTTGTGCCCTCGGCAGGATTTGGTAGATAGTCAGGCTTTGCAGCCTTTTTTCATTTTATAGTTGTCTGTACCCAGACATGTTTAGCTTCCGCTTGTGTTTTGACTTGTATGCTTTGAGTGTTGGGTCATGAGACCCATGTTTGTAATATCTCGCTCCTCGGAGCCTAATGAATAAATATTTGAGTCGTAGAGTTATGTTGTGATGCCATGTTATATTTACACATATTGAGCATATTGTGTGTATGTTTGAAATGCTTGGTATGTGTGGGATCCGACAATCTAGTTGTTTATCCTTGGCAGCCTCTCATATGGGGAAATGTAGTCTAGTGCTTTCGAGCGATAGTAGTCCGCTCTGCCCGGTTCACCGGAGTCCCGCTAGCCCAGCACTACTGCTTGGACACTTGACTGGCCGGCATGTGTTTCACTTCGTTCCTATGTCTGTCCCTTCGGGGAAATGTCACACGGTGACATCCGGAGTCCTGCCTAGCCTGCTACATCACGGGTTACCGGAGTCCTGTTAGCCCAGTGCTACATCCCGGATTCATACGTTGATGACCGACATGCTCGATGTGATTCATGTATGCCTGTCCCCATGGGTTAGTGCCGCTTTGGGTTCACGACTAGCCATGTCGGCCCGGGTTCTCTGTCATATGGATGCTAGCGACACTATCATATACGTGCGCCAAAAGCATAAACGGTCCCGGCCATGGTAAGGCGACACCCGTGGGAATACCGTGCGTGAGGCCGCAAAGTGATATGAGGTGTTACCGGCTAGATCGATGTGACTTTGAATCGGGGTCCTGACAGCGTTGGTATCAGAGCCTAACTGCCTGTAGGATTACGAAGCCAAACTGGTCGAAGTTGTGTCTAGAAATGCTTTAGTTATGTAAGGGAATTGATTGTGGAAGGGGACGTAAGGCTCTTTTTACTCCTTATATCTCATGGCCCTCTGATCTGAGTCATCCTCTTCTCTTCTACGGGGTTTAAGAACTAGGCTTCTCATCTATCTATCATGATGACGTGTTACTAATCCATAGACCTTTAAGATTGTTGGTTTTAATCCCCAGTTCAGTTCCTACTATTTCTGTATGATAACTGTTGATCTCGGAACCTTGATATTGTGATGTTGAGTGGTTATGCCACCATTTTTGCAGGATGTCTCAAATCATTTTGAGCATTTACAGCCGTTATGCTGTCCGAGTCATCCCAGGTCTCTAAATACTCGGATGCATTTGCAAATCCTTTCCTTCCGTTCCCGATGTCCTTTTTGGTCAGAATAAGCACGCTAATCGGTAAGTTGAGGTACTTGTTGCCTCGGCGTAGATGTTGGAGCTATTATTATGACCCTAGGTGTTTAGGAAGTCACCTAGCAATTTAGCAATGCTTTTGTATCCTCGGTGTGATGATTCTGGCCACTATTCTTGAAAGCATCCCGTGATGTTATTAGTTAGTAGGCATTCTATTCCTGGGTTCTTGAACCCGAGATTCACCCTACCTCATGTTGTTACTATTTGCTAGTTCCTTTAGGATAATAGTAACTTTGCGATAGTCCTCGAGGTCCGTGGTATATCCTTCTTCCAAATACCATGAACCACTTATGGCAGAAGTTTGTTGGATCAAAAGATCACAACAGAAGTGGCCTCGATGAGTTCTCCATCCTATTTGTGACTCTGCCAGTTCAACCTTTCTGCATGGGTTATCCGGAAGAAATGTTGAGCTTTGCTCGATATACTAATCCATGCCTCCACAACTCGAAAAGATTATATGTTCCTTTGAGCTTGTTCTCTTTAGTTGTATCCCGACCATCCTCTATCAGTTGATAATCAAGGGTATGTGTGCGATCGTGTTTATCAATGCCTATTATCCTTGTGGTCCGTCGAGCCATTCTATTCTGGAATGACTAGGAGAAACAAACTCCAGAGCCTCATCCATATTTAGGATTGGGTCAAAGCAATTGTACTTCGCAGATCAAAATGCCAACCTAGCTTTCTGCTCTGTTCTACCTTGGAGTGTTACCATCTTTATGTCAAGAGTGTCATGAGAATTGCACCACCTCTCGTGAATTATTGACACAGTAATACTTCTTGCCATCATTGTTCCTTCCTCGGTTCCGATGTTATTGTAACCGGAATGCGGACAAGTGTACCGTGATGTGCGAAATCAATACTTCGAGCAACTCATTGCTTGAGAGTAAATGGACAATATTCTCATTCTTAGTGTGTTGGTTATTAAATCATCATCCTAAGATTGATCGTGCTACCTAGTCCTTATTTCTGGTGCACACTTCGATTGATGAGTTAGGATCTTGTCAAGTCCTCGCTCATTTGATCATATCGTCTTGCCCTCAAAAGCAAGATTGTTCTCGAGCTTAGTAACATACCGGTGGTTCGTGACTTTCCAAATATCTTCTTGGAAGTGTTACCGGTTGTTTCTGACCGTTATGTTGAGCTCGTGATCAAGTTGGTTTCTTGTGAACCACCCTTTCTCCAGGAATCTGTGTTGGATATCCCTGAGCTAGTTGGTTAAGCTAGACAACAACTTGGAGAGTTGGAAGATAAAAGCTTGCCTAACTTAGTTCGTTCCAAAGGGATATTCTTGTGTAGTGTGTGTTGAAGAAATATGATAGCTTCATCGATTGGTCCCTGTGATCAGTTGCTGGACCTATTGTCTTATCAATCCTTTGATTTGAGTATGGGCTATCGTCAAATCAAATCAGTACCAACGATGTTCGTAATGTTGTCTTACTCGTGGTTAATCCCTCGAGCATACACCATTATATCCTTTGGTCTGACCAATGCTATCACCGTGTTCACATGATGGTGGAAGTCCAGTGATATGGAAATTTCGACGAGTTGCTGTTGAGCCCATTAGCAGCATTTTGTCTCCCCCATGATTCATGTTGAACCTCAACCTAGTGTTGAAAACTTTGTAAGCAATGCCTTCATGTTCCTTTCATGAAGCCTATGCTTGGATGGAAGAAGTGACTTCCTCGAATTCATGTGCTTTAGGTGTAAGTTGCCGCCATGAATTCGAGAAAGGTTTGTTTTGTTTCCCCTAGAATCATCCCAAGTCAGTCATGCATGTGCGAAGTATTCTGTGCGCCGGATAACATGATGGAGGCGCTACGAGGCACCTCTGTCGTGGACGAGCATCGTGTCCTTATGGGTGCGGTGATCGAGAAGGTTCAGTCCGCCAAGAGTGGACTGAATGAAGCCTGCAGCAACCTGTTGACAGGTTTCGAGGTAAGAAAGAGAAAAAAAACCCGTGTAGACAGTAGCCCCTGAGACACTGTCCGGTGTTCGGCGAGAAGAACCGGACCGGGGATCAATCCTTTATTATAGGAGACTAACTGAATATGTATCAATAAGCAGGCGTCACTGTTGGCCGCAACCTCGCATGCTGCCGAGGTCTCTGAACTGAAGCAGAGGCTGGAGCGGACCGAGAACGAGCTCAGCGAGGTTAAGATTCGGCTCCAGGAGAAGAAAGGTGAATGACGATTTGCTATGTGTTCGGAAAGAACAAGCGCTGTATATTGACCGTAGTGTCATAATGTGTGCAGGAGCCGCGACCGAGGTCGAGGCCCTAAAAAAGGCCCTGGGTGAAGCCGAGGAGAAGGTTGTTCAGCAGCAAGCTACCCGAAAAAAGCTCTAGGCCCGGGTCAAGGAGGTCTAGCAGGAGCTCCAGGATGCGGTGAAAAAATGTGAGGCCTTGGAGCATGATGCGTTGGTTCAAGGGGCCGAACACGCCAAGACTCGTCAGAGCGCGGAGACCACACGGAATGAGGTCCAGGCCGTCCTCCAGGAGATGCAGGAGGCCAAGAAGATCACGGCGGGTAAGGCATTTAAGATGCAAAGCAAATATGCGGAGAAGCAGTACCTTTTACTAACCCGGGTTCGAAGTTCCCTAGGGGCTTTTGCAGATCTACCACGCAGCATATCACATGCTGCGGAGTTCTACCAAGCCGAAGGAGGGGGTTCTACGGAGAAGCTATTCTGGTCTTAGTATACGATGCCATGGCATGGCAATATGCACAAACAAAACTACAAGTTAAATGGAGCCCAATATGCAACGAGTTGCATATTGACGAAACACCCACATCAATTATTTAGTTCACTCCCGATTAGGTACCCAACAATGTTAAATATTGGTTAACATGGCAAGAGGTGAAGCATAACAAAACTATACCATCTAAACAATTTAAATGGGGCCGGATATAACAAACAACAAATCCGGTAAATCCCCATATGCATTTAGCAAATTAATGGAAACAACAAATATAAACATTAAAATGTTGTTATCATGATGCGGATGACATATGCAAGTTTTATGCAATTTTTATGAAAATGTTGACATCAGCATGTTATGAAGCATTTGTCGTCATGGCGGAAACGAAAAAGGGTGCCACGGCAATGACAACGGAAATGGTGCCACGGCAACATTCCGGTCCCGGTAACTTGATTGAAATACCGATGCAAACGAGAAGTGTGCGGATGTGTAGAACATGCTAGATATGGTGGGGTGCTCCCGACTACCGGGTTCCCACGGGTTAGGGGCATGGAAACGAGGAACAATTCAGACACGTGCAAACACGAGCATCTCATACAACACATGCATTCGGTCCACGGGTGATCATCTCGGGTTTATACCTTAGAAGCGTGTATTTTCGTGGCGGATCGAGTTCGACAAAGGAAGTAGTGATACACGGGCCGTAGTGGAAGTAGTCGTTCATGTGACGGTAGTGGAAGTAGTGGTACACGGCGGCGGCGGTAGTTGTACACGTTTCGTAGATGAAGTAGTTGTTCATGATCCGTAAATGTTCGGGGTCCACGGGGTCTTCGAGGGTCGACGGTAGTGGTACACGTTTTTCGTAGATGTTCAGGTCGTCGGTAGAGGTACTTGACGCGTCACCGTGTAGTCGAACTTGGCAAGCGATGGTCGTCGTGGTACTTGGCGTCTCACCGTGTAGTTGTACACGGAGTCGAACAGAGGGCCTTGACGATTCAACGGGTATGAAGCAACGGAAACGCACAGGCCTCCCATGTACTTGGCGCAATCCGAGATGATCTCCACGATCCAGCGAGGCGACGGTACAGGGCAGTCTTCATCTTGGCAGGCAGCGGTCCAAGCGAGCAGCAACTCTGCTCAATGCAGGGCAGCACGGAGCGATGTCGGGGAAGTCAACGCGGGGAAGATGGATTCGCTCATCTCCTGGATGAGGCCGAGGCGAAGGTGGGATATGGCGCGGGGCGGCTGTAGCTTGCAGAGGAGGTCGAGGCAGGGGGCGCCGGAGTTGGCCTCCAGTGGCGGCGCGGGAGGCCCGGCACGGTGTCGGCGAGAGGATGCAGCAGCTGCTGCTGCTGCCGGCGGCGAGGTCGAGGCGGTGCGGCTCCAGGGGCGGCGAGGAGGAGGTAGGGCGCGGTGCTCCTGGTCGCAGCGACCGGAGGGGCGACGGGGCATGGTTGCGGGGTGGAGGAGGCGCTCGAGGAGGAGGCCGAGGGGAGAAGGCGCTCGGGGAGAGATGGGGATCGGTGCTGCGCGGGAGGATCTTCTCTCCCTGGCTGGATGCAGCATCGAGGGAGAGAGCGAGGGAGATGGGATCGGGCGCAGGAGGTGGGGGGATCGAGCGAAGGGTTGCGGCGCTGAGGGAGGAGACGAGGGAGAGAGATGCGGGTCGAGAGATGAGGGTTCGGGGATAGGGTTAGAGCTGGGTTTAGGTGGGCTGGGCCTAGGGAGACTGGGCCGGCCTGGTGGGGAGGAGAATGGCCAGGGGCCTGACTGCTGGGCTCTCTTCTCCCACTCTCTTCTAAACTCTTCCAAAAACAGAAAAGCAAAGAAAGAAAGGGAGAGAAAAGAAATGAGTGGACAAGAATTAGGGCATGAGGGTAATTTTCCCGGACTCGCAAAAATATGCTCGATCCAGGAAAAATAGAAAAGAGGCACGAATGCAAGATTTAAATTCAAACTTATTTGAATTTAATTCAAATGGTTTGAACTAGAACAAGGTTTTAGAAGTGTCCAAAAATGTTCGGATTTTTGGTGGAGCTCCGGAAAATGACGAAATAATTTATGGGCAAGGTTGGAGACCAAGAAGTGAGATAACAAAGGCATGGAGAATTATTTTGCAAGTGGGTTATGGGTGATTCCGAATTAGTGGAATATTTAATAATATCTCCCTAAATATCGGGAGGGTATGTTATAAAGAGAAGTCACCCTTCCCTCGATTTAAATGGACCGAAGATCCATGCAATTTATTTAGTTGAGTAGCAAAAGATTTATGAGATGATGGCATGATGACATGATGCAATGCAAAAATAAAAAAAGGCAGGCACAAATGAAACACACGGCGAAACCCGGAATATATGGAAGTCTTCTCGAGCATCGGTCTCGGGGCGTTACAACACTCCACCACTACGAGAGGATCTCGTCCCGAGATCTAGGATGGCACCGGATAGAAAAATGGAAGAAGAAAGAGGTAAAACTAAGTTGCTTCTTTGACAAACGAGTGAAACCAAAGAACCTTGAGAGACTGAACAATTTCGAGAAAAGAATACAACGAAGATGAACGAAATTGTAAACACTGCGTTAGCAGAGAAGAACAAAGAACGTGATGAGAACCAAGAGCTTAGGGGACAAGATAGATTTTGAAGCCACTCCGGTTAAAACAAGATAGAGAAGGAGTAAGAATGATATAATTTGGACAGCACTCCGACTGAAAATGGAAGGAATTAGAATCATGAACTTGGCAAAATGAAAGCACCTGGATGAGACTCCGGTTAAAAGAGGAACGACAGACACAACACTCCGGTTAAATCGATAAGCAAGGAACAGGACATGGTCTTGACAAAAGAAGATGATGGGTCGAAGAGAGCAACATCACAATGCCTCCGGAAGAAAAATTGAAGATAGATCATTGGAATAAAGGAATGGAGAAGAAAATGACAACTTCTACCACAAATGAGTTTGGAAAGCACCCTTAAAAAGAAGGATAGAACGGAGTTGTTGGAAAACCAACAACTAAAAGAATAACCTTGTAGTGGACTTATGGAAACATCTCAACATTACGAGGTGAGCTTCTGCCACCAACAGAAACAAACGATTGGATTAATATCAACAAGGAGACGAGAAACTTATTTCACCAGGAGGATAAATGAAGAACTTGTGTCATTTATAAGCACCATAGTAGCAACATTCCTTAGGGAAGGCTTTAGGTGAAATATGACCCAAGATAACTCCAACAAAGGGATTGATGGATTTAAAATACCTCATTCTTGACAACAAAATGAATCATGAAACATGAAGGAAATTGTCAAGAGTGACATAACACCACCTCAAAAGATAAGGTAGAAAGAATTGCACTTCGGAATGCAAGATGAAGAATGCTTGAACTCCTCAAAACAAAACATGTGTTGAGCACCATGTTTATTTTGAAGTATGGCTTGACGGATCTTAACTTCGAGAAAAATCTTGAAGAACAATTGAAGAATGAAAAGAATCCTTGACGAACCATCATGTAGAGCCTCCATGAAGAACACCGGTAAACAAAAGGATGATAAAAAGGAAGAGAAGTTGACAACACAAGATGAAACCTTGCAGTGATAAGATGAAGCTTTGAAATGATATAACCGAGAAAACTTTGAACTCCGGAAAGAAAGATGAACAAATGAAATAAAGAATTTTGATGAACCTCCGGAATAAGGAATTGAACTTACTCGATGAAACAAGAATAAGAATTACATTATGCTTATCCTTCACCAATTAAATTGATGGCAAGCAATGGATTTGGCATACTACTTATTCTCATTGAAAAATGATTACAGATAGAGATATAGCGCAAACTTGAGAAGGTATTGATGGAACCACCGGTAGGATTTGGAAACAACAAATGAATCTATATGATAACGAAGGAAGAGAACTCTTGAACGAACCACCGTAAGAATTGAGAATGAACGTAGCAAAGGCGCAATTCACCGAGAATAATTAGAAAACGAATGAAGATGCTTGAGAGAATTTAGATACAAGAGAATGAAGAGATCATGAACTGGTTAGAGGATATTTGAACGATTCACCGGTAAGATTTGGACAACGAGAGCTGAAAGTTCAGAACGAATAAACTCGAAATGATGGCCTTCGTAGGAATAAAATGGAAAGAACTCATGGAATGCTTCGGGTGAGTGAAAAGAATTCTCACAATCAAAACAATTATGAGAGGATGGAATAAGATAGAACTGTGAATCTTCAAGAGAATGGAGCAAGATTAAAGAGAAACTCTTCTTTGGTCTTCAAATGTTGAGAATGACGATGAGAAACACCAGCATGAATTGTTGAGGCACTCCGGAATGACAATTAGAAAGATTGAACGACCGATGAAAAGAATTTGAAAGATCTTGGAGAAAGACATTTGACTGATGACAATTCATTCTTACGTCAAACTTTGAAAAGAATTTTAGAAGCTCCGGGAAAATTAGAATAGTCAGGTAAGATCCTGGGAAAAGACCTGTGGGTTAGGGCCCACTCAAAAGAAACACCGTTGAACGATTTAAAGAGAGACTGCGCCGGTTGAATTAAATGGCTTGAATGAGATAGCATCCTCAAAAGAACTTGAGTGAATTGAGAATGGAAACTTGAATCTTCTGAGATTTCTTCAACACTCCGGAACAATGAATAGCGAGAAGTGAATGATTAGGAGATACAGCGGCATGAGAAAGCATTTGCAACATGGAAAGGAATATGATCAACACTGAAAGCTTGAGTTAAATCCACCGGAAAAGAATACGAGGATGAAGAATGATGAACTTGGAGCTGTTGAGCATCTTCATGAGGGATCACTGGATCATAACATTGATTGAAAAGAGTGAAGATACTTCACATAAATAAATGGATACTTGATTAAAATATATAAGTCCTTGAAGAAAAGGGTGGGAGGGCGGGAAAACAAAGACAACTAGGGATGGATGAAACAAACACCGTTGAGAAAACTTAGAATTGATCTTGCAAACGTTGAAATGATCGGATCCACTTGAAGAGAAGCACGCCGGTTGGGAAAAGAATTAACATGACGACCTCGATGATCAAGAAGGATTAGTATTCACATAGCAATATGAGAACACCGTTTAGAATAAGGTATGGAATCAACACTTGGCATTGAAGCAACTTGAATACCACAAAACGGAACAAAAACAAAGGATTTGGCTTGCAGAATAAGCCGGAACAAATACATATGATAGAGATTTACCCAATCCCATATCATGCATCTGTCGGAAAGATATTCTAGGAGCTACTTGAATTCCCACCTATAAACTCCCAAAACTTTCGGTTATGCAATCAGGTGTTGGGGATCTGAGGACACAAAATATATCACCCAAACTAACAATACCTAGATCCATTGTATCCATCCTTCAACACATAACCAAGAAACCTTCGAAATCGTTTACCTCGACCTTGAAAAAACATCCGTTATCGAGTCATGGCAATACTCTCGAGCTCGCCCGATCTTTGGGTTATCGAGGTTATCTCACCAACAACTGCATAAAAGAGATTTTCGATGTCGGCAAAGCTCGGTATTCGAATCGCAACGATAAAATTGTGGCGACAACACCTCGGAGCTCAACTCCCCGGGACACTGCCACAACCCCAAAATGTCAGGAGGCACCAAGAACAATGTTCTCGTCACAGAACCATCGGAACGATTCCAAGATACCCGCGTGATCCTAAAAAAAAATTTAGTGAAATTTGAGGAGAGGAAAGTCAAAACATCTACGTCAGGAGACCTCACCAGAGTGACGAAGGGACCGAGGAGTAAAAGAATCCTACTCTCCGATATATAATCCTAAGACTCAAAACATTTTTGTTCTAGACTCAACAACGCATGACAAACAAACAAGCAGGGGCTCCTAAGTCGGGATGGCTCGATTACCAACTTGTAGCGCCCTCGATGCGGCTATATCTCCCACGTGTCGAAGCACGACTTAGAGGCATAACCGCATTGAAAGCAATGTCGCAAGTGAGGTAATCTTCACACAACCCATGTAATACATAAGGAAAGAGATACATAGTTGGCTTACAATCGCCACTTCACACAATACATGAGTAAAGCATTACATCATCTGAGATACAATCAAGGTCCGACTACGAGAACCAAAATAAAAGAAGACTACCCCAAATGCTACAGATCCCCGATCGTCCCAACTGGCTCCACTCTTGATCGATGAAGCGAAACAACACAAAAAACAAGATCTTCATCGAGCTCCTCCTTGAGCTTGGATGCGTCACCTGCACGGTTTCATCGGCACCTGCAAACTGGTTTTGGAAGTATCTGTGAGTCACGGGGACTCGGCAATCTCACACCCGCGAGATCAAGACTATTTAAGCTTATAGGTAGGACAGAGTTGTGAGGTGGAGCTGCAGCAAGCGACTAGCATATATGGTGGCTACCATACGCAAAAGAGAGCGAGAAGAGGAGGCAAAGCACGGTCGTGAAGCTAGTAGCGATCAAGAAGTGATCCTGAAACTACTTACGTCAAACATAACTCCAACACCGTGTTCACTTCCCGAACTCCGCCGAGAAGAGACCATCACGGTTACACACGCGGTTGATGTATTTTAATTAAGATCAACCGGGTTTTCTACAACGGACATTAACAAATTCCCATCTGCCTCATAACATGAGGGCACGGCTTTGAAAGATAATACCTGCAGGTGTCCCAACTTAGCCCATTATAAGCTCTCACGATCAATGAAGGATATTCCTTCTACCGGGAAGACCCGATCAGACTCGGAATTCCGGACTACAAGACATCTCGACAATGGTAAATCAAGACCAGCAAGACCACCCGCTGTGCCGACAAATCCCGATAGGAGCTGCACATATCTCGTTCTCGGGGCACACGGATAAGCTAAGCGTCATGTGTACCCGGCGTAATCCAAGTTGCCAAGGAATGGTCCCATACGGTGCTCTAGTTTGGACCAACACTCGGAGGAGCACCGCCCGGGGTAAAATAAAGATGACCCTTGAGTCTGCAGAACCCAAGGGAAAAAGCCTTAGGTGGCAAATGGTAAAACCAAGGTTGGGCCTTCTTTGGAGGAGTCTTATTCAAAGCGAACTGTCAAGGGGTCCCATAAATCACCCAACCGCGTTAGGGACGCAAAATCCGGGAACATAATACCGATATAGCGGAAACTAGGGTGGCAAGAGTGGAACAAAACACAGGCATAAGGCCGAGCCTTCCACCCTTTACCAAGTATATAGATGCATTAATTAAATAAGATATATTGTGATATCCCAACAAGTAAACATGTTCCAACAAGGAACAACATCTCCATGTTCAAGAAAGGAACAAACTTCATCTTCACCGCAACTAACAACGCTATAAGAGGGGCTGAGCAAAGCGGTAACATAGCCAAACAACGGTTTGCTAGGAAGGGTGAAAAGGTTAGAGGCTGACATGGCAACATGGGAGGCATGATATAGCGTGGTAGGAATCGTAGCATAGGCATAGCAGAAGAGCGAGCATTTAGCAAGCAAAGATAGAAGTGATTTCGAGGTATGGTCATCTTGCGAAATCCGCAAGGAAGAAGAACGAGTCCATGAAGAAGACAAATGGGCGAGTCGAGCGAATCCTCACAACTCCGGAACGAAACCGAAGCTAACGAGAGAAGCAACCCGGAAAGAAACAAACAACATGGTAAACCAACAAGCACAAACATGGCATGATGCGCAAACAAGTATGATGCATGTCCGTTTTAAATAGCATGGCATGGCAATATGCACAAACAAAACTACAAGTTAAAACACCACATCAATTATTTAGTTCACTCCCGATTAGGTACCCAACAATGTTAAATATTGGTTAACATGGCAAGAGGTGAAGCATAACAAAACTATACCATCTAAACAATTTAAATGGGGCCGGATATAACAAACAACAAATCCGGTAAATCCCCATATGCATTTAGCAAATTAATGGAAACAACAAATATAAACATTAAAATGTTGTTATCATGATGCAGATGACATATGCAAGTTTTATGCAATTTTTATGAAAATGTTGACATTAGCATGTTATGAAGCATTTGTCGTCATGGCGGAAACGAAAAAGGGTGCCACGGCAATGACAACGGAAATGGTGCCACGGCAACATTCCCGTCCCGGTAACTTGATTGAGATACCGATGCAAACGAGAAGTGTGCGGATGTGTAGAACATGCTAGATATGGTGGGGTGCTCCCAACTACCGGGTTCCCACGGGTTAGGGGCATGGAAACAAGGAACAATTCGAACACGTGCAAACACGAGCATCTCATACAACACATGCATTCGGTCCACGGGTGATCATCTCGGGTTTATACCTTCGAAGCGTGTATTTTCGTGGCGGATCGAGTTCGACAAAGGAAGTAGTGGTACACGGGCCGTAGTGGAAGTAGTCGTTCATGTGACGGTAGTGGAAGTAGTGGTACACGGCGGCGGCGGTAGTTGTACACGTTTCGTAGATGAAGTAGTTGTTCATGATCCGTAGATGTTCGGGGTCCACAGGGTCTTCGAGGGTCGACGGTAGTGGTACACGTTTTTCGTAGATGTTCAGGTCGTCGGTAGAGGTACTTGACGCGTCACCGTGTAGTCGAACTTGGCAAGCGATGGTCGTCGTGGTACTTGGCGTCTCACCGTGTAGTTGTACGGAGTCGAGCGAAGGGCCTTGGCGATTCAGCGGGTATGAAACAGCGGAAGCGCACAGGCCTCCCATGTACTTGGCGCAATCCGAGATGATCTCGGCGATCCGGTGAGGCGACGGTACAGGCAGTCTTCGTCTTGGCAGGCAGCGGTCCAAGCGAGCAGCAGCTCGCCCAATGCAGGCAGCAACGCAAGCGATGTCGGGAAGTCAGCAGGGAAGATGGATTCGCTCATCTCTGGATGAGGCCGGCGAAGGTGGGATATGGCGCGGGCGGCTGTAGCTTTCGAGGAGGTCGGCAGGGGCGCGGAGTTGGCCTCATGGTGGCGTGGGAGGCCCGGCGCGGCGTCGGCGAGAGGATGCAACTGCTGCTTGCTGCTTGCTGCGGCAGGTCGAGGCGGTGCGGCTGTGGGCGGCGAGGAGGAGGTAGGGCGCGGCGCTCCTGGTCGCAGCGACCGGAGGGGCGACGGGGCATGGTTGCGGGGTGGAGGAGGCGCTCGAGGAGGAGGCCGATGGGAGAAGGCGCTCGGGGAGAGATGGGGATCGGTGCTGCGCGGGAGGATCTTCTCTCCCTGGCTAGATGCAGCATCGAGGGAGAGAGCGAGGGAGATGGGATCGAGGCGCAGGAGGTGGGGGATCGAGCGAAGGGTTGCTTGCTGAGGGAGGAGACGAGGAGAGAGATCTTGGTCGAGAGATGAGGGTTCGGGGATAGGGTTAGAGCTGGGTTTAGGTGGGCTGGGCCTAGGAGACTGGGCGGCCTGGTGGGGAGGAGAATGGCGGGGGGCTGACTGCTGGGCTCTCTTCTCCCCTCTCTTCTAAACTCTTCCAAAAGCAGAAAAGCAAAGAAAGAAAGGGAGAGAAAAGAAATGAGTGGACAAGAATTAGGGCATGAGGGTAATTTTCCCGGACTCGCAAAAATATGCTCGATCCAGGAAAAATAGAAAAGAGGCACGAATGCAAGATTTAAATTCAAACTTATTTGAATTTAATTCAAATGGTTTGAACTAGAACAAGGTTTTAGAAGTGTCCAAAAATGTTCGGATTTTTGGTGGATCTCCGGAAAATGACGAAATAATTTATGGGCAAGGTTGGAGACCAAGAAGTGAGATAACAAAGGCATGGAGAATTATTTTGCAAGTGGGTTATGGGTGATTCCGAATTAGTGGAATATTTAATAATATCTCCTAAATATCGGAGGGTATGTTATAAGAGAAGTCACCCTTCCTCGATTTAAATGGACCGAAGATCCATGCAATTAATTTAGTTGAGTTGCAAAAGATTTATGAGATGATGGCATGATGACATGATGCAATGCAAAAATAAAAAAAGGCAGGCACAAATGAAACACATGGCGAAACCCGAAATATATGGAAGTCTTCTCAAGCATCGGTCTCGGGGCGTTACAGGCGCAGCGTGCGGGTCCTGAGAAATAAGAAAAATACCGTCAAGAAGAACGTATAGAGGTTACCCTACACACCTATGTTGCTTGCCTCCTTTGTATGCCGAGCCTTCGAAAGGGCTGGCGATCAGGCCCGCGGGAAAAGGAACCTGAAAAAAGGAAAAAAGGGTGAAAGTATGTGTGTCCGGGATCGGTCTAGCCGAACTATAGATCCCGGGTTAGCTTGTGCCTCCGTCGGTGTCCATGGAATTTTGAGTGTGTAATTATGTACACGTGGTACGAATGCCACTACTTCATCGGGATTGGGACGGAGGCCGAATTGCTAATCGAGCTCTTGACGAGCCATGTTGTCCTGTTGCAATGTAGTTCGGAACCTCTTAATGATGTCCAGGGGCTCAACAGCCGTATTATGGTGCTTCTTGAGAAGGCCGCTCTGTACCTCTGCTGCTAGGGCGGCGGTGTGCTCCTCTATTCGGAGGGAGCATTTCGTATCGCCATTGACTGTTATGACGCCAAGTGGACCGGGCATTTTGAGCTTGAGATAAGCATAGTGTGGCACTGTGTTGAATTTAGCAAAAGTGGTACATCCGAGCAGTGCGTGGTAGCCACTGCGGAAGGGGACTATATCGAAGATTAACTCTTTGCTTTGGAAGTTGTCCGGAGAACCGAAGACCACCTCCAGCGTGATTGAGCCCGTACAGCGGGCTTCTACGCCTGGTATGACTCCTTTGAAGGTAGTCTTTGTTGGTTTGATTCATGAGGGGTTAATGCCCATCTTCTGCGCTGTGTCCTGATAGAGCAGATAGAGGCTGCTACCACCATCCATCAGGACTCGTGTTAGGTGAAACCCGTCAATAATTGGGTCAAGGACTAGTGCGGCTAAACCGCCGTGGCGGATACTAGTTGGGTGATCTCGATGATCGAAGGTGATCGGGAACGACGAACACGGGTTGAATTTTGGCCGACTGGCTCTACCGCGTAGACGTCCCTAAGTGCTCGCTTACGCTCCCTTTTGGGGATGTGTGTAGCGTATATCATGTTCACCGTTTTGACTTGAGGGGGAAATTTCTTTTGCCCCCCAGTGTTCGGATGCCGGGGCTCTTCGTCCTTGTCCTCACTTTGTGATCCCTTTAGTTTGTTTTTGGCATTTAACTTGTGAGCCTGCTTGAACACCCAACAATCCCTGTTGGTATGATTGGCTTGCTTATCCGGGGTGCCGTGTATCTGGCACGGACGGTCGAGCATGCGGTCCAGGCTGGAAGGTCCTTCGTTGTTTCTTTTGTAGGGCTTCTTCCGTTGGCCGAACTTGGAGCAACTGAATCCGGCGTTGACTGTGGTTTCATCGGTGTTGTCGCCATTGCTTCGGCGTTTGTGTCTATTGCGCCGGAGCTTGCTGGTGCTGTACTTGGCCTCAGTGGGGCCTGCCTCACTGGCTGTGTTTTTGCTACGAGCCAGCCAGCTGTCCTCACGCGCGCAAAAGCGGGTCATGAGTGCCATAAGGGCTGCCATAGACTTCGACTTTTCTTGGCCGAGGTGGCGTGCTAGCCATTCGTCGCGGATGCTGTGTTTGAAGGTTGCTAGGGCCTCGGCATCCGGACAGTCGACGATCTAGTTCTTTTTGCTTAGGAACCTAGTCCAGAATTTTCTGGCTGATTCTCTAGGTTATTGAACTATGTGGCTTAAGTCATCGGCGTCTGGTGGCCGGACATACGTTCCTTGGAAGTTGTCCAGGAAGGCTTCTTCCAAGTCCTCCCAGCTGCCGATAGAATTTCCAGGCAGGCAATTAAGCCAGTGCCGAGCTGGCCCTTTGAGTTTTAGTGGGAGGTATTTAATGGCATGGAGGTCATCTCCTCGAGCCATATGGATATGGAGGATAAAATCCTCGATCCATACTGCGGGATCGGTTGTGCCGTCGTTTGATTCGATATTGACGAGCTTTAACCCCTCGGGGAATTCATGATCTAGTCCTTCATCTATGAAACAGAGAGGGTGTGCGGCACCTCTGTATGGGGCCGCATCAGGGCGTAGCTTTGATGTAGTCCGTCTGCGGCATTCGGCCCGGGCATGGTTAGGTTTGTCACATCCGTATAGGTAGCCGTCGTCATGCCTCGAGGCACGTCCACGTTGTCGGTGTCAAAACCGGCGGATCTCGGGTAGGGGGTCCCGAACTGTGCGTCTAGGATCGATGGTAACAGGAGACGGGGGACACGATGTTTACCCAGGTTCGGGCCCTCTCTATGGAGGTAATACCCTAATTCCTGCTTGATTGATCTTGATGAATATGAGTACTACAAGACTTGATCTACCACGAGATTGTAATGGCTAAACCCTAGAAGTCTAGCCTATGTGAATGTGGTAATGAGTATTCGCCTATCCGGACTATGCTCTCCGGTTTATATAGACACCGGAGAGATCTAGAGTTACATGGGGTCGGTTACATAAGAAGGAATCTTCATAGTTGGTCGCCTAGCTTGCCTTCCACGCCAAGGAGAGCCCAATCCGGACACGGATATAGTCTTCGGCCTTCATATCTTCACAGCCCATTAGTCCGGCCCAATGAATAACAGGTCGGACGCCCGAGGACCCCTCAGTCCGGGACTCCCTCAGTAGCCCCTGAACCTGGCTTCAATGACGAGGAGTCCGGCGCGCAGATTGTCTTCGGAATTGCAAGGCGGGTTCCCCTTTCTCCGAGCTCCAAGATAGTTTTCGGATGCGATGATAGTATCCAGACCTGTCACACACCATACACAACCGCAGAGAATATATTTTTTTTACACGAGTTCCATCCGCCGACATTTTTTGTAACACGAGATTTCATCTAACCGGTCATAATTCCCAACCGTTATTGTGTTCAACGCCCCACGCCTCGAGATGCGGTTGCCATTGGCATGTCTTGTCAAAGCAGAGACCGTGTCCCCTTATCGCGGGATTCTCATCAATGCGGGCATGGGTAACCCAACCGTGTCGTTTATACAGCCCTTGGGAATATTCGAATCTTAAGGCGAGTGAGGAGGCGTTTAATATTTCCTGCCTTTATAAGGGGATAAGGATTCCCTCTTCCTCTTCTCACGCTCTCTCTCTATCTCCGCCTTTCCAATCTCGAGCTCCAGCGCCCAAGTTCCCATCTCCTTTACACTCAAGCAACCATGTCCGGATCTGGTGGTCAGGGCAAGTGGATGGTCTCCTCCGTTAAGGAGGAGGACATTACTGATCTTCGGGCGGCCGGATATTTGGCGAAGGAGGTCGCCCACCGTCTGCCGGCCGAGGGACAAGTCGTCCCCACACCGAAGCCCACCGAGAGGGTAGTATTCATCCCCCATTTCTTCCATAGGCTAGGGTTTTCACTCCACCCTTTCGTCCGCGGGCTGATGTATTATTACGGGATAGATTTCCATGATCTGTCCCCAAATTCTTTCCTCAACATCTCGGCGTTTATCATCATGTGTGAGGCCTTCCTCCGCATCCAACCCCACTTCGGGCTGTGGCTCAAGGTCTTCAACATGAAGACGAAGGTGGTGGATGGCCAGCACGCGGAGTGCGGAGGAGCCATGGTGAGTAAGCTGTCCAACGTCTCCTAGCCCAAGGGCACTTTCGTGGACACAGTAAAGGAGTGGCAAAAGCAATGGTTCTATATCACTGAACCTTGCGGCACCACCTGGTCTGCAGTTGCCGAATTCCGCTCCGGCGCTCCCATGCGGCTCACTTCCTGGGTTGAGAAGAGTTCGGATTGGTGTTCACCCAACGAGCTGATAGCGCTGCAGACGCGCGTTCAAAGCATGGCGACCAAGAATGTCAAGCTCGTCGATGTAATCCAGGTGATGCTAGTTCGCCGGATTCTTCCGTGCCAGCGCCGATGCCGCCCTCTGTGGGAGTTCAATTCGAAGAAGCACCAGACCTTGGTAAGGCTCTTTGAGACTACTCACGAAGGCGCCTGGAAGTTGCTTTTTAAGGGCAACGAGAAGCCACCGACCACGGATTCAGACCGTGTTCACGATTGTAAACACCCCGCCAGCGAGGTATGTTATTTTTTATGTACCCCCAACTTAATTGCTTGGAGGATGATGTGTGAGCTTTTATTATAGCTTTTTCGGGACTGGATGGAGAGGGCAAAGCGGATCCAGTGTCCGGCTCCGCCGCCTGAAGAACCAGTCATCCCTCCTCTAGCAAAGATGCCGGTGCCGGCGCCATATAAGGCGCCAGAGAAGAAGGCCAAGAAGAAGGCAAAGGGGGCCAAGAGTGGCCCCCGCCGCAAAGGGCACTTCGGACGTGACATCCGAAGACGACGAAGCTCATTCCTCTGTCCCTGAGGAAAATGACGAGGAAGAGGAGGAGGATGAAGAAAACAACCCTCCCCCTAAGGAGAGGAAGAAGAAGAGGGCGGCTTCGGCGCATCTGGAGCCGCAAACGCCCAAGAAGGGAAGGCGCCCCAATGTCAACACAGCGTGGGGCGTTGACGGCGATCCGAACAGCGCCCGCTAAGCCCGAGCCGCATCATAAGTGACATGGCTCGCTCGTGCGCACATCCGGCCCTTTCTCACCACTATCTTGACATAGTTAACTATGCTATTGCAGTCCGGCCCGCGACCTTATCGAATGTTCCTCATCTGGAGGTTCGTTAGCTCCGTCGGAGATGGTGAGCATGTCGCCACCGCCTGCTTATTCCCCCGGGGCCAGGGATGACACCAAAGTATTGTCCCGGAGGGCCATTCCGAACCAGGGCGGAGCCCGGGACGCTGTCCGGGAGGCGCCACAAGGCGAGTCCTCCACTACCGGACACATGGGGGAGCCGATCCAATGGAGACTGGCAAAGAGGGTCGGATCCTGTTCGGCCCTCAACCGAATATAATTCCGGAGACCCATATGGCTCCGGTGTCGGGCGAGCAGCCCCCTTTGAAGGAGGGGGGTGTGCCGCTTCCACAGGTGGCCCCTGTCCATCCAGGGGCGCCGGATAACCTAATGGAGGCGCTACAAGGCAACTCCGTCGTGGACGAGCACCGTGTCCTTATGGGTGCAGTGATCGAGAAGGTTCAGTCCGCCAAGAGTTGACTGAATGAAGCCTGCAACAACCGGTTGACACGTTTCGAGGTAAGAAAGAGACAAAACCCGTGTAGATAGTAGCCCCAGAGACACTGTCCGGTGTTCGGCGAGAAGAACCGGACCGGGGATCAATCCTTCATTATAGGAGACTAACTGAATATGTATCAATAAGGAGGCGTCACTATTAGCCGCAACCTCGCATGTTGCCGAGGTCTCTGAACTGAAGCAGATGCTAGAGCGGACCGAGAACGAGGTCGGCGAGGTTAAGATTTGGCTCCAGTAGAAGCAAGGTGAACGACGATTTGCTATGTGTTCGGAAAGAACAAGTGATGTATATTGACCGTAGTGTCGTAATGTGTGCAGGAGCCGCAACCGAGGTCGAGGCCCTAAAAAAGGCTCTGGGTGAAGCCGAGGAGAAGGTTGTTCAGCAGCAAGCTTCCCAAAAAAAGCTCA
This sequence comes from Aegilops longissima, assembly GCA_021605205.1. Lineage (NCBI taxonomy): Eukaryota > Viridiplantae > Streptophyta > Magnoliopsida > Poales > Poaceae > Aegilops > Aegilops longissima. Next base: position 432,428,190 of record CM038680.1, read on the forward strand.
AGGCCGGGGTCAAGGAGGTCCAGCAGGAGCTCCAGGATGAGGTGAAAAAATGCTAGGCCTTGGAGCATGATGCATTGGTTCAAGTGGCCGAACTCGCCAAGGCTCGTCAGAGCACGGAGACCGCACGGAATGAGGCCCAGGCCGTCCTCCAGGAGATGCAGGAGGACAAGAAGATCACGGCGGGTAAGGCATTTAAGATGCAAAGCAAATATGCGGAGAAGTAGTACCTTTTACTAACCCGGGTTCGGAGCTCCCTAGGGGCTTTTGCGGATCTACCATGTAGCGTATCAGACGCTGCGGAGTTCTACCAAGCCGAAGGAGGGTGTTCTATGGACAAGCTATTCTGGTCGTAGTATGCGACGCCAGAGCATCCCGTGTCCTTCACCGATCAGCTGAAACAGCTGGTGGAGCTGCACAGGGTGGTCGAACTAGCTATGAAGGATTTGATGATCCGGCTGTGGCCAGCCGAAGCTATGCCCGACAGCTACTTCGGACTCGTGAGGCGGTTGGTGGAAGCCTGTCTGCGGCTGGACACCATCAAGCGATCAGCCTGCATCGTAGGTGCCCGCATGGCCTTCGCTCGTTGCAAGATGTGGTGGGCGAAGATGAACGTTGTTGACGTGGCCAGAGGGCCACCAGAGGGCAAGGAGCACCGTACTCCCGAGCGATATTTTGCGGATGTCCTAGAAGGGTCTCGACTTGTGGCAGCGCAATGCGGGCAGGACATTATTTTTGACTGAATACATTCGTGTTGTCCTTGCTTTGTATGATTAAAACAAAGTCGGTTTGTAATACAATGTTGTCATGTTTTGATTGTTTCCTCCTGTGTGGCCGTGGTGTGTGAAATTTGAGGATTGGCCAGTCGTCGGCTTCTGCCCTCACGTAGGTAGTACGGAGGTGTTCGGGATGGAATCTAAACAATCTTGATCCAATTTATATGGTCCTTGAAGGAGTTGTTTAGCGCAACGAACCAGGCACTCAGACTATGCGGCTTAAACGCCCTCACTTAGCCATAGGAGTTTTATGATAAAACATGGGCACACCTCCTGGTATACGAACTCGGGTGCTGTCAGGGTTTGATCGGGAAGTACTGATCCTTCGCATGATGCGGAAAAAATCTCAAGCGATTTGTAACCCTCGAATAGCTGACCGGCTCTCGCCGTATCATGACAGTCAGTTTTCGGCTTTCTCTACTGAGGTGCTCATCTGGTCAAGGCCAGGGCACAATGGCAGTAGTTCTCCCTTTACCGCCCTAGCCGATATAGCGGACGTAGGATGACAGTGTCCTGGACTAGGGGGTACTCACCACATCATCTCCCGATCTATTAGATTGGGCCGAGGACCCCCCATGGCTGTATACTCCTGGGCCAGTTCGGACAGCTGCCGCATACAAGGAAGATTCCACAAGACTTGGCGATCAAGATAAGGACTCCTCCCCACCAGCGTATTCGGCTAGGACTCTTGTTATCCTAGGCCTCTGGTGCATTATATAAACCGAGGCCAGGCTAGTCGATAGAGGATATGCAACAACAACAATCATACCATAGGCTAGCTTCTAGGGTTTAGCCTCTACGATCTCGTGGTAGATCAACTCTTGTAATACTTATATTCATCAAGATCAATCAAGCAGGAAGTAGGGTATTACCTCCATAGAGAGGGCCCGAACCTGGGTAAACATCGTGTCCCTTGCCTCCTGTTACCATCCGCCTTAGACGCACAGTTCGGGACCCCCTACCCGAGATCCGCCGGTTTTGACACCGACATTGGTGCTTTCATTGAGAGTTCCGCTGTGTGTTCGGCAAAAGGTCGATGGCTCGCCTGCATATCAACTGCGACTTCGACATCTTCGCCACAAGCTCGACTAGTCACCTTGGCTGGACCGAGGACTATGCCCTACCTCTGATCGTCATGTTCGGATGAGGGCCTTCATCAACATCAACTCCGATCTCTATCAAGATCATGGAGGAATCATCCAGGGAGCCCGGGGGGCTCAACGTCAACATTGCCCTTGGGCGACCGTGCTGTTTTTCTGGACAGCGAACTTGTATCCGCGGCCACCGCCTCCTCGAGTGTCGTTTTAACGATCGCTTCGGTGAAATTGTGCGGAATTTAGTCGACAACGACCTGGAAAATTTCGTCGAGTTCCGATGGAGGAATCTCCGGCAATCTCCGATATACCGGAGCCGTATTGAATCTGGACGATAATCTGGACGAGTTTGGAGCGTGGTGTGCAGCATCTAGCACGGACGTCCTTTGGAAGATCCAACTATTGATCAGCTGCGGAATTCCTATATCTACCACTTGTCAAACATTTGGCTCGATCCGACCGTCCAAACTTCGGGAACCTTCCGATTCGTGCATCACTTTTCAGATCTATTTTCTGCGCGAGAACGAGTTTGACCCAACTTCGTCTTTTTATGAACGGGATTTCGGACATCCTTTTTGAAGGAAAGTTTTGTATGGGGTATTGTGCTTTGTTCCCGAACACATCCCACTAACTTTGAGGTCTTTTCAACATGATCTTCGCCATCACGCTGGTGTTAAACCAGTCCGGCCATATAGCTCCACGGCTGCCGACCTGCGCTAGACATGTCGTCGCTTTTTGAGCCGAGCTCAACTTCTTCGAATCCTCACCTCGGCGAGCCGAACAAGAGTTCGGAATCGCCAAAGATAAATCATCACCAACATCGCCGCCCAACAGATTACACAGAGCGGGCACACCGGCATCACCGCATGGTCACTTCATCAAACTAGCATTGGCCGTGTCACAAGTTACGACCTGCATCGGCAGGGCCGCACTGTTGCTTCTTCAAGCCGGTGTCCATCACGCCGACCTACTTCGACTCATCGACTGACATCGAGGCTTCGACATCTCGGCTGGACCGGGGGCTTCGCCATCTCTTCATCAACCTACTCCGGTGACTTCGGCGTCACTAGCCAACCAGCTCCGTCACGTTAGCTGGACCGAGGGCTTTGCCTCGGCGAGCCAACCTTTGCCAGCATCGCCATGCCGTCGCTTTATTGCCCATCAGGCAATGGGTGTGCGGATCAAGTCCCAATTTTGGGAATCGCCTTTCTACGAATTGCTACACCAAATAAACTAGGTAATATTAATCCTAGTAATTTTTGCTTGTTTGGGTTCATTTTTTCCAAGGAATTATTACTCTGGTTTGTCCATCATATGTACACAGGTCTATCAAATGGTGGCCGCATTAACGACGGCCGCATGGTGGCTCGGTCAGTTTCCGTACATAGTTCGGCGAACGCCGCATCCGGAACTCGGACCGACCTGTGAATTCAGGCTTTGCCACGCCTTTACCGCATCACACCGACGCCCTGCATCGACATTGACTTCGGCGCCAGGCCATATTTATTTTATTACTCACTTTGCATAAATTATTTATTATGCAATGATTTTTTAATTATTATTATTACTATTATCCCTGGTTTGCACTATTTTTTGTGCACAGGAAAATGATCCAGCCAGACTATATCCTTTGGCGTCACCTTGGCTCGACGGGGGGCTTCGTCAACACTTCATTACCCCATGCCGGGGACTTCGGCATCACTCTGCCGGCCTGCATTGACCGTGCTATGTCACCACTTTGGAGTGTCGAGCTCTTTGCTCCGCCACCTCGGGACCGGCTTGGGGGATGGAATCTTGTCCCGCATCAAGCTCGGACCGCGTCATCAATACCGAACACATTAACCAGCTAAGTTGCCTTCATGCTCAAAGTTTTAAATTTTTAACTTGTGTTCGGTTCGACCAAGCATTATAATTTTTTGGAAAAAAGTTACTTGTAAAAAATTTCCTTGTCCAAACATTGTTGGTGACAGAACAAATTCAAATACCCAGTTCACTTGGGGGCTTCCTTTATGAAGCTTTTCCTCTTGCATATGATTATACTTGTACGGCTTCATTCCTTGTTCGTGTATTACGCCACAATATGAACCATGTTGACTTAAGTGATTCGCAAGCTGGGTTGCCTCGCTCCTGTGTTTACCCCTACGTTCCCGATTGTTCGGCTAGGGAGTAAAGGGAGCACCTCTGCGATTGTCATGATCGGGTCATCTGAGCCGGACCTCAGACTAGATGAAGCCGAAGCTAGCGCTCTTATTGTTTTCAACTATGGTCGGCACACAACGGAACTCATGAGTACAAAAAATCTATTGCACAAGTCTCACAGTAACAATGAGCACCGAAGAAAGCTATCGGTGGGGGTACTATTTTCTTTGAAGATGCTTCTTACACTTTGTTAGTAATATAGCATAAGTTCCCTAAGCGCGCTTTGTCTGTTACAGTGTTATGGCCTGATTGCCTGGTTATCAGAAACACCGTTGATATTCTCGACAGGTGGAGTACATAACACTTTTCGGTCCTTGACCGAAGAGGGAGAAGCCGACGGTCGGTTAAGACGCGTTTAAAGTTCGAGTGAACAAAGATATGATATTAGTACTTCGGTACATACAATCATTATACATAAAATTCTTTTACCCAAGTCACGTGGGGGATCTTAAATTAGTATGAGCTATTTTTCTTCTTGGTCATTGCAAAGTCTTTTTTCTATCACTCCTTTCTCGATGCAAGTGTGTGGTCAATAGCCGGATAGCCTTGCTTCTCTCTAAATCCGCTCGAGTGCAGTTTGCTAAACTAGCCTCGGAGAAGCACTCCGCCTTCGGGATAAGGAGGTTGAAGCCATAGGCTCACCCGCTTGAAGTCTTGAGATAGGATGTGTCATGTTAAAGCACGACAGAAGCACCTTTTTTTTTAAGTCCAAATTTTCGGATTGGCACCGAACACTTGATCTAGTTCGGACATTAAACTTTTGAATAAGTTGTTTGGCTTTTCGAACCTATGGCACTTACCAACTAATTGTGCGTTTCCAGCATTAGTCTCGTAGTGCAACGCCGGACACCTTTAGGGATTCGACAAAAATATTCTCGGATATTGCTTTATATGCATCGGTTTCAAATTGTGTCTTTGGTCAATAGTTGGGTTGTCCGGCTCCTGTGCTTACCTCCTACGTTCCGCTTTGTTCGGCTAGGTGTGCAAAGGGAGAACCACTACGATTGTGCTTCCAGTTCGCATGGTCAAGCACCTCAGTGGAGAAAGACGAAAACTGACTGTCACAATAGGCGTAAACTGGTCAGCGATCCGATGACTATGTTAAATGACGGGCCGTTCATAACATTGGCCGAAGTGTTTACGGCTTGACCTCGGATGTCGCCGAACACTAACCGGGGGCTCATAGCTAGCTTCCCCAGTTTAAAGCTCCTATGACTAAGCGAAAGTTATAAAGCCCGCATATCTGGTTGCCTCGTTTCCGCTAACACAGCCGCATTCGGGCACCGAGACGTCGGCTAAGGGTTGCTTTGTTATTGCGGAAACACCCTGCATAGTATCTACCAAGGGGTAGAAGCCGACGATGGGCCACTTTTGACTGATAAAACGGTCACAATGGAGTCAAAATAATGATGTAAAGTACTTGGATACATAGAATCATTACACATTATCTGTGATTTTACTCTGGATATCGATCCTTAATTCGGCCACCCGTGCCCACATTAAGGGTCGGGGGCTACTAGGCTTTGCACTCATTATTTACAAATATTAAAGGGGCACTTCGATCCCCTGATCTGGTGTTGGCACCCGACCAGTGTCTCGGGGGCTACTGCATTGCATATTCAATGCAGAAAATTAAAAGGGCTCAGTGTTTGGCTTGATCGAACTATGGGAAAGTACGTCTTCGGACAACAATAAGTACCATGTGGACCTATCTGGCGTCAAGCTAATATATTGCGGCAACTTCTCAAGGCCCTCTCTCAAGGGCCCGTTCGCCGATCACTATTATCTCTGATATATTACACTGCGTCTCTATTGCTACGTATGATGCCGAGCTAGGAGTTGATCCTCGGGCCGATTTCGCGCATCGGCCTGAGTCTCAGGGGCTACTAGGATCAGTGGTTTCATGTTTCCTTCATGTGCATCTCGGGTTTTGGACTGATACACACCTTGAGGGCTGCTGGATATACATCGGCAGAGAATAAACTGCACCAGTTAAGTATTCACAAAAAATCAGCCCGCGGTCGGGGTGGTGCACCACCTTGGAAGTAGTCCGGCATAAAGCTCGGGTGCTAGCGGCTAGCTCCATAGAAGGCATTTCCGACATTAAGCTCGGCTAAACTCCTTCAACTTTTTTGAACCAAGATGATCTATGACATCTTGGATATAGTCCGGCGTTGGAGCTTGGACACAGTCCAGCGTTGGAGATCGGATACATTTCGGCGTTGGAGCTCGGAAGTAGTCCGGCATTGGTGCTCGGCTGCAAAAGATACCTCGAATGCAGTCCGGCGTTAGAGCTCGGACGCAAGAGGACACTGCCTCCCGGGAACAACTTCAAACCCGAGGTGTGGCATAAAAAATAACAAGGCATTGATAAAGGCCGAAAACTTAAAGGGGCTCCTCGGATACCCGATGTGTAAACTCTTCGGATGCACTTCGGCGACCCTCAAGATCGAAGATGAAAAGATTTGTTGAACCAGTTTTCAATTCCGACGACCGAAGATGAAGAACAGTTCGGAAGAATCGAGGAGCGTTCCTAACTTGAAGACCGGTTCAGGGGGCTACTGACGGTGTCCTGGACTAGGGGGTACTCACCGCATCATCTCCCGATCTGTTAGATTGGGCCGAGGACGCCCATGGCCGTATACTCATGGGCCAGTTCGGACAGCTGCCGCATACAAGGAAGATTCCACAAGACTTGGCGATCAAGATAAGGACTCCTCCCCACCGGCGTATTCGGCTAGGACTCTTGTTATCCTAGGCCTCTGGTGCATTATATAAACCGAGGCCAGGCTAGTTGATAGAGGATATACAACAACAACAATCATACCATAGGCTAGCTTCTAGGGTTTAGCCTCTACGATCTCGTGGTAGATCAACTCTTGTAATACTCATATTCATCAAGATCAATCAAGCAGGAAGTAGGGTATTACCTCCATAGAGAGGGCCTGAACCAGGGTAAACATCGTGTCCCTTGCCTCCTGTTACCATCCGCCTTAGACGCATAGTTCGGGACCCCCTACCTGAGATCCGCCGGTTTTGACACCGACATAGGGTAGCAAGCACAGGAGCCGGGCAACCCAACTATTGACCAAAGACATGATTAGGACCAATGCATATAATGCCAAATTGGTGCCGATATATATATATATATATATATATATATATATATATATATATATATATATATATATATATATATATATATATATATATATGTATGTATATAAAGTGTTCGGACTTTGTAGCCGTATTGTGGGGCGATAAGAAGCCCCTGGCAAGTATGAAACGTACCAAAGTGTACGGATGCAACCTATAAGCAGATCGAAATAAAATTAGGTAAGAAGCGAAAACCACACAAACTGGGCCGCAAACTATTTTCATTATAACTGGATGGATACGTTAAGGCGTATCTTTATACAAATAGTGCGATAAGCATCCGGGCCATTTAACATGCCGGAATCAAGAGGGCGCAGCGTGCGGGTCCTGAGAAATAAGAAAAATACCGTCAAGAAGAATGTATAGAGGTTACCCTACACACCTATGTTGCTTGCCTCCTTTGTATGCCGAGCCTTCGAAAGGGCTGGCGGTCAGGCCCGCGGGAAAAGGAACCTGAAAAAAGGAAAAAAGGGTGAAAGTATGTGTGTCCGGGATCGGTCTAGCCGAACTGTAGATCCCGAGTTAGCTTGTGCCTCCGTCGGTGTCCACGGGCTTTTGAGTGCATCATTATGTACGCGTGGTAAGAATGCCACTACTTCATCAGGACTGGGACGGAGGCCGAATTGCTAATCGATCTCTTCACGAGCCACGCTGTCCTGTTGCAATGTAGTCCGGAACCTCTTAATGATGTCCAGGCGCTCGACAGCCGTATTATTGTGCTGCTTGAGAAGGCCGCTCTATATCTCTGCTGCTAGGGCGGCGGTGTGCTCCTCTATTCGGAGGGAGCATTCCGTATTGCCATTGACTGTTATGACACCGCGTGGACCGGGCATTTTGAGCTTGAGATAAGCATAGTGTGGCACTGCTTTGAATTCAGCAAACGCGGTTCGTCCGAGCAGTGCGTGGTAGCTGCTGCGGAAGGGGAATATATCAAAGATTAACTCTTCACTTCGGAAGTTGTCCGGAGAACCGAAGACCACCTCCAGCGTGATTGAGCCCATACAGCGGGCTTCTACGCATGGTATGACACCTTTGAAGGTAGTATTTGTTTGTTTGATTCGTGAGGGGTTAATGCTCATCTTTCGCGCTGTGTCCTGATAGAGAAGATTGAGGCTGCTACCACCATCCATCAGGACTCTTGTTAGGTGAATCCCGTTAATAATCGATAACCGATCTAGCTCGGTGCCCGCAGGCATACGTGGTCCGGAACTTATAGCCAGAGACGAGTCCGGAGTTCCATTGACGCAAATATAGCGGGATGTAGAGTCCGTGTGTGGCTCCAACGCCGCGGACTTTGTGGCCTCGGATGGCACGATCTGCTTCGGTTCTAAGGCCGTTGCAGCAATATGAATCATCTCCTGGATGTAATCCGATAACAGATTTAAGTCATGTTCATCGGGGCGAGGGGGAGCGATCATTGCGGTCTCAAACCCAATTAAGATCAAGTCTCCACGTGTATCCGTGATTGAGTTCAAGCTTCCAAATCTGACCTGATGGCCAGGGGTGTAGCTGTCGATCTGCTCTAGATGGCCAAGCGAGTTGGCCCGCAGTATGAAGCCGTCGAACACAAAATTCTGTCCGGGGAGGAAGGTTCCTCGTTGGACAGCGTCATTATCGACGATTGAAGGGGCCATCGAACCTTTTGTCGAGGGCACAGTGGAACTCTCAATGAAAGCACCAATGTCAGTGTCAAAACCGGCGGATCTCGGGTAGGGGGTCCCGAACTTTGCGTCTAGGATCGATGGTAACAGGAGACGGGGGACAAGATGTACGGGCCCTCTCTATGGAGGTAATACCCTACTTCCTGCTTGATTGATCTTGATGAATATGAGTATTACAAGAGTTGATCTACCACGAGATCGTAATGGCTAAACCCTAGAAGTCTAGCCTATGTGAATGTGGTAATGAGTATTCGCCTATCCGGACTACGCTCTCCGGTTTATATAGACACCGAAGAGATCTAGGGTTACATGGGGTCGGTTACATAAGAAGGAATCTTCATAGTTGGTCGCCTAGCTTGCCTTCCATGCCAAGGAGAGTCCAATCCGGACATGGGTATAGTCTTCGGCCTTCATTTCTTCACAGCCCATCAGTCCGGCCCAATGAATAATAGGCCGGACGCCCGAGGACCCCTTAGTCCAGGACTCCCTCACACGCGATCCGTAGGTCGATCTTGTATGTCCTGCTCTACTGTTCAGGGTCAGCAGGCGGTCGTACGTGTGACCCCGAACTCTTACGTCTCTATTTTTATGGGGCGGTGGGGCAGGCTGCTGTTCGGCCTGAGTTGCCGCTTTATTCTGACCGCGAGGTGGCTGGTCGGCCGCCCTGTCTCGACCACATGGTTGTCGTTCCGTATTACGCGAGGGAGATATGTGCTCTGGTGCCTCCTCATCAAATTGAGGTAGCAGTCTGCGTTTCGGGTAGCTCTTGGCTGGGCGCTTGAGGTCGTATTCTTCGGCTGTCAGGACATCAGTCCATCTATCGACGAGCAGATATTGTTCAACTTGAAGCTACTTCTGTTTCTTTTTCAGGCTCCTTGCGGTGGCTATGAGCTGAAGCTTAAAACGCTCCTGCCCCAGAGGATCCTCGGGCACGATGAAGTCTTTGTTGCCGAGGCTTGTCTCCTCCTCGGAGGGTGGAAGGTAACTATCGTCCTCTGAGTCATCTTCTATGGCATGTTCATCAGGGTTGTCTTGCCTGTTGTCATGCTCCTCCTGTTCGGATGCAGCTCCGACAAGGTCTTCATTGTTTTCGGCGTCGCCCGGAGTACTATTTTCTCTGGTGCCAGTATTGCCATCTTTTGAGCGACGAGGCTTAGAACGTTGTTTGGGGCGCCGGCGGTGCTTGGACTGAATCTCAGAGGTTTTATTCGTGTCTGGCTCTTCTTTGTCGTCGCCATATCCTTTAGGTGTATTAACCATGTACACTTCGTACGAAGAGGTAGTCGTCCAATGCCCAGTGAATGGCGGGTCTTGGCCTTGCGCCTTGTTGGCATCGTCGTCCATACCGTCGATGTCTTCGGAGCCATAGTCAAGCACGTCCGTTAAGTCATCAACAATGGCTATGAAGTGGGTAGCGGGTGGGTAGAAAAATTCCTCATCATCTGCCTCCGGCTCGAACCGAACATAGTTCGTCCATGAGTCCTTCTCCAAGGACAAATTCTTTAAAGAGTTTAGCACGTCACCCAGGGGTGAATGCTGGAAGATGTCTGCGGCGCTAAATTCGAAAATCGATAACTGATCCAGCTCGGTGCCCGCAGGCGTACATGCTCCGGAACTTACAGCCGGTGACGAGTCCGGAGTTCCATTGACGCAAATATTGCGGGATGTAGAGTCCGTGTGTGGCTCCAATGCCGTGGACTTTGTGGCCTTGGATGGAACGATCTGCTTCGATTCTAAGGTCGTTGCAGCAACAGGAATCATCTCCTGGATGTAATCCGATGGAAGATTTAAGTCATGTTCATCGGGGCGAGGGGGAGCGATCGCTGCGGTCTCAAACCCATTGAAGATCAAGTCTCCACGGGTATCCGCGAATGATTTCAAGCTTCCAAATCTGACCTGATGGCCAGGGGCGTAGCTGTCGATCTGCTCCAGATGGCCAGGTGAGTTGGCCCGCAGTATGAAGCCGCCGAACACAAAATTCTGTCCGGGAGGAAGGTTCCTCCTTGGACAGCGTCATTATCGATGATTGAAGGGGCCATCGAACCTTTTGTCGACGGCACAGTGGAACTCTCAATGAAAGCACCAATGTCGGTGTCAAAACCGGCGGATCTCAGGTAGGGGGTTCCGAACTGTGCGTGTAGGATCGATGGTAACAAGAGACGGGGGACAAGATGTTTACCCAGGTTCGGGCCCTCTCTATGGAGGTAATACCCTACTTTCTGCTTGATTGATCTTGATGAATATGAGTATTACAAGAGTTGATCTACCACGAGATCGTAATGGCTAAACCCTAGAAGTCTAGCCTATGTGAATGTGGTAATGAGTATTCGCCTATCCGGACTATGCTCTCCATTTATATAGACACCGGAGAGATCTAGGGTTACATGGGGTCGGTTACATAAGAAGGAATCTTCATAGTTGGTCGCCTAGCTTGCCTTCCACGCCAAGGAGAGTCCAATCCAGACACGGGTATAGTCTTCGGCCTTCATATCTTCATAGCCCATCAGTCCGGCCCAATGAATAACAGGCCGGACGCCCAAGGACCCCTTAGTCCAGGACTACCTCACACGCGATCCGTAGATCGATCTTGTATGTCCTGCTCTACTGTCCAGGGTCTGCCGGAGGTCGTACGTGTGACCCCGAACTCTTCCGTCTCTATTTTTACGGGGCGATGGGGCAGGATGCTGTTTGGCCTGAGTTTCCGCTTTATCCCGACCGCGGGGTGGCCCGTCGGCCGCCCTGTCTCGACCACATGGTGGTCGTTCCGTATTACGCGAGGGAGATATGTGCTCTGGTGCCTCCTCATCGAATTGAGGTAGCAGTCTGCGTTTCCGGTAGCCCTTGGTTGGGCGCTTGAGGCCGTATTCTTTGGCTGGTGACATCAGTCCATCTGTCGACGAGCAGATCTTGTTCAACTTGAAGTTGCTGCTGTTTCCTTTTCAGGATCCTTGCAGTGGCTATGAGCTGAAGCTTAAAACGCTCTTGCTCCAGAGGATCCTCAGGCACGATGAAGTCTTCGTTGCCGAGGCTTGTCTCCTCCTCAGAGGGTGGACGGTAACTATCGTCCTCCGAGTCATCTTCTATGGCCTGTTCATCAGGGTTGTCTTGCCTGTTGTCATACTCCTCCTGTTTGGATGCAGCGCCGACAAGGTCTTCATTGTTTTCGGCGTCGCCCGGAGTACTATTTTCTCCGGTTCTAGTGTTTCCATCTTTTGAGCGACGAGGCTTAGAACGGCGTTTGGGGTGCCGGCGCTTGGACTGCGTCTCAGAGGTTTTATTCGCGTCTGACTCTTCTTTGTCGTCGCCGGATCCTTTAGGTGTATCAACCATGTACACGTCGTACGAAGAGGTAGCCGTCCAACGACCAGTGAATGGCGGGTCTTGGCCTTGCTCCTTGTTGGCATCGTCGTCCATACCGTCGATTTCTTCGGAGCCATAGTCAAGCACGTCGGTTAAGTCATCGATAATGGCTATGAAGTGGGTGGCGAGTGGGAAGCAAAATTCCTCGTCATCCGCCTCTGGCTCGAACCGGACATAGTTCGGCCATGAGTCCTTCTCCAAGGACAAATTCTTTAAAGAATTAGCACATCACCCATGGGTGAATGCTGGAAGATGTCTACGGCGCTAAATTCAAAAATTGATAACCGATCCAGCTCGGTTCCTGCAGGCGTACGTGGTCTAGAACTTACAGCCGGAGACGAGTCCGGAGTTCCATTGACGCAAATATTGCGGGATGTAGAGTCCATGTGTGGCTCCAATGCCGCGGAATTTGTGGCCTCAGATGGCACGATCTGCTTCGATTCTAAGGCTGTTGCAGCAACAGGAATCATCTCCTGGATGTAATCCGATGACAGATTTAAGTCATGTTCATCGAGGCAAGGGGGAGCGATCGCAGCGGTCCCAAACCCATTGAAGATCAATTCTCCACGGGTATCGGCGATGTAGTTCGAGCTTCCATATCTGACCTGATGGCCAGGGGCGTAGCTGTCGATCTGCTCCAGATGGCCAAGCGAGTTGGCCCGCAGTATGAAGCCGTTGAACACAAAAATCTGTCCGGGAGGAAGGTTCCTCCTTGGACAGCGTCATTATCGATGATTGAAGGGGCCCTCGAACCTTTTGTCGATGGCACAATGGAACTCTCAATGAAAGCACCAATGTCGGTGTCAAAACCGGCGGATCTCGGGTAGGTGGTCCCAAACTGTGCGTCTAGGATCGATGGTAACAGGAGACGGGGGACACGTTGTTTACCCAAGTTCAGGCCCTCTCTATGGAGGTAATACCCTACTTCCTGCTTGATTGATCTTGATGAATATGAGTATTACAAGAGTTGATCTACCACGAGATCATAATGGCTAAACCCTAGAAGTCTTGCCCATGTGAATGTGGTAATGAGTATTCGCCTATCCGGACTACGCTCTCCGGTTTATATAGACACCGGAGAGATCTAGGGTTACATGGGGTCGGTTAAATAAGAAGGAATCTTCATAGTTGGTCGTGTAGCTTGCCTTCCACGCCAAGGAGAGTCCAATTCGGACACGGGTATAGTCTTCAGCCTTCATATCTTCACAGCCCATTAGTCCGGCCCAATGAATAACAGGCCGGACGCCCGAGGACCCCTTAGTCCACGACTCCCTCAGTAGCCCCTAAACCTGTCTTCAATGACGAGGAGTCCGGCACGCAGATTGTCTTCGGCATTGCAAGGCGGGTTCCCCTTTTTCTGAGCTCCAATAGAGTTTTCGGATGTGATGATAGTATTCGGGCCTATATGCAAAAGATGCATGGTAACCCACAAGTATAGGGGATCGCAACAGTTTTCGATAAGTAAGAGTGTCGAACCCAACGAGGAGCTCAAGGTAGAACAAATATTCCCTAAAGTTCTATCGACCACCGATACAACTCTACGCACGCTTGACGTTCGCTTTACCTAGAACAAGTATGCAACTAGAAGTACTTTGTAGGTGTTTTTGGATAAGCTTGCAAGAAAGTAAAGAGAGCGTAAACATAAACTAGGGGCTGCTAAGATAAAAATTAAAGTAAAGTAAATATGGCGAGTGTGGAAAAGTGGTGGTAGGAGTTGTGGAATTGTCCCTAAGCAATTGACTATGTTATTAGACCGGTAATCACTATTGCAATTCTATTTGAGGGAGAGGCATAAGCTAACATACTTTCTCTACTTGGATCATATGCACTTATGATTGGAACTCTAGCAAGCATCCGCAAGTACTAAAGATTCATTAAGGTAAAACCCAACCATAGCATTAAAGTATCAAGTCCCCTTTATCCCATACGCGACAATCTACTTACTCGGGTTTGTGTTTCAGTCACTCACGCAACCCACTAAAGCGAATCATGAACGCATTGCAACACCCTACAGCGGGAATCCCTCACGCTTGCGCGACACGGAGGGCACAATAGGACTGCACCAATAATAAAGCATGTAACTCAAACCAATCATGGCAATTCATCAATCACCGATAGGACAACGAAAATCTACTAAGACATCATAGGATGGCAACACATCATTCGATAATAATATGAAGCATTGGATAATAATAGGAATTGTACAAGGGGATAATTATTTTTGTTAAAAAGTTTCTGTAATCAAGATTCACAAAGTTGCCGTGAGCATGAACAAAGTTCAAGGAGCTCTCCCACTTCAAGAATGCTTATCTTTCTCACTTTCACTTTCCTTTTTGAAAAAGTTTTGGGTTCCCCTCTTTATTTTTGTTGTTCTTAAACTATATGAAAGCACTCAACAGAAATAAATGACTCTCTAAAACTTCCGGGTTGTCTCCCTGGCAGCGCATTCTTTAAAGCCATTAAGCTAGGCATATAGTGCTCAAGTAGTGAATCCACCCGGATCCCAAGGTATATCAAAGCCAATTTTAATTAGCAATGATTTGTAATTTAGTAGTGAGAACAAAGTAACATATATCATGTAATGACGAAGTCTAAGTCTCTTCCTATGCATCGGCATGTCATAAAAGAACAATTCATGCATACAAGGTAAAGGCCAATGCATAGTATAAACAGTTTCTTGCAATTTTATCATATTGGAAACATAAAGAGGCGGAGATATAGTTCCTCTCTCATAATAATTGCAAGTAGGAGCAGCAAGCACATGCATATTACATTCATCAAAATCATTATGTGCAATGGTAAAAGGCAACCCATCAATATAATCCTTAATAAGCACAAACTTCTCAGATATAGTGTAGTCGGGAGAATTTAAAAAGATAATAGGACTATCATGCGTGGGTGCAATAGCAACAATTTCATGATTAACATAAGGAACTATAGCAAGTTCATCTCCATCAGCATCATTAATATTGGCATCTTGGCCACAAGCATAGCAAGCATCATCACAAAGGGATATTTCAAGAGAATCAACGGGATCATAATAGTCATCATAGCAATCATCTTTCGGTAAGCACGAAGGGGAATTAAACAATGTATGAGTTGAAGAGTTACTCTCATTAGAAGGTGGGCACGGGTGATCAATCCGCTCTTCCTCCTTTTGTTCTTCGCTCTCCTCCTCATCTTTTTCATCCAATGAGCTCATAGTTTCATCAATTTCTTCTTCCATAGATTCCTGCAAAATATTAGTCTCTTCTTGGACAGGGAGACTTTCTTAATAACTGCATTAATATAGGCATTATATTCATAATTCTCATAACAATATTTAAGGATAGCTAAATTTTAAGATCTATAACAAGCATCATCAAAATCATCAAACTCTTTAAACATGGATTCAATTTCATAAGCACCCATAAAAGCAACAAATTCGTCTATTTTTTCCACATCATAGTAATCATATATACCTCTAGCATAAGAAGCCAAGGTTTCATTATCATTAAATTTGCATGAAAATGGAAGGTGTGGAGCATTCATCCTAGAGCAACAAGTATAATCATATCCCGAGCATAGTTGTCTAGCATACCACTTCAATATATAAATTTGATCCCATAATAGTTTCCCTTTTTGAGTTAAGCGATAATCCCTAAAGTATTCACGTTGATCCAACGTTACTCCCATTACCAAATTGAATGAGGTTTTCTCAGGATTATCAAAGTGGTACATAATATTTTCACATATTGAGCATCGAGGGTTTTAGGAGGTTCCTCATCTCCATGAGTAGCAAGTAAACCTAATTTTTTTGGTATTTCGTGTTCCATATCCATAACTAAAGATAGAGAACAACTAAGAACAACAAATAAAAATTACTTAGTGATAAAGCAAACAAGCACATACGAGAATATTCACCCCACGCTATGGCTCCCCAGCAACGGCGCCAGAAAAAGGTCTTGATAACTCACAAGTATAGGGGATCGCAATAGTTTTCGATAAGTAAGAGTGTCGAACCAAACGAGGAGCTAGAGGTAGAAAAAATATTCCCTAAAGTTCTATCGACCACAGATACAACTCTACGCACGCTTGACGTTCGCTTTACCTAGAACAAGTATGCAACTAGAAGTACTTTGTAGGTGTTTTTGGATAAGCTTGCAAGAAAGTAAAGAGAGCGTAAACATAAACTAGGGGCTGCTAAGATAAAAACAAAACTAAAGTAAATATGGCGAGTGTGGAAAAGTGGTGGTAGGAGTTGTGGAATTGTCCCTAAGCAATTGACTATGTTATTAGACCGGTAATCACTATTGCAATTCTATTTGAGGGAGATGCATAATCTAACATACTTTCTCTACTTGGATCATATGCACTTATGATTGGAACTCTAGCAAGCATCCGCAAATACTAAAGATTCATTAAGGTAAAACCCAACCGTAGCATTAAAGTATCAAGTCCCCTTTATCCCATACGCGACAATCTACTTACTCGGGTTTGTGTTTCAGTCACTCACGCAACCCACTATAAGCGAATCATGAACGCATTGCAACACCCTACAGCGGGAATCCCTCACGCTTGCGCGACACGGAGGGCACAATAGGACAGCACCAATAATAAAACATGCAACTCAAACCAATCATGGCAATTCATCAATCACCGATAGGACAACGAAAATCTACTCAGACATCATAGGATGGCAACACATCATTGGATAATAATATGAAGCATTGGATAATAATAGGAATTGTACAAGGGGATAATTATTTTTGTTAAAAAGTTTCTGTAATCAAGATTCACAAAGTTGCCGTGAGCATGAACAAAGTTCAAGGAGCTCTCCCACTTCAAGAATGCTTATCTTTCTCACTTTCACTTTCCTTTTTGAAAATTTTTTGGGTTCCCCTCTTTATTTTTGTTGTTCTTAAACTATATGAAAGCACTCAAGAGAAATAAATGACTCTCTAAAACTTCCGGGTTGTCTCCCTGGCAGCGCTTTCTTTAAAGCCATTAAGCTAGGCATATAGTGCTCAAGTAGTGAATCCACCCGGATCCCAAGGTATATCAAAGCCAATTCTAATTAGCAATGATTTGTAATTTAGTAGTGAGCACAAAGTAACATATATCATGTAATGACGAAGTCTAACTCTCTTCCTATGCATCGGCATGTCATAAAAGAACAATTCATGCATACAAGGTAAAGGCCAATGCATAGTATAAACAGTTTCTTGCAATTTTATCATATTGGAAACATAAAGAGGCGGAGATATAGTTCCTCTCTCATAATAATTGCAAGTAGGAGCAGCAAGCACATGCATATTACATTCATCAAAATCATTATGTGCAATGGTAAAAGGCAACCCATCAATATAATCCTTAATAAGCACAAACTTCTCCGATATAGTGTAGTCGGGAGAATTCAAAAAGATAATAGGACTATCATGCGTGGGTGCAATAGCAACAATTTCATGTTTAACATAAGGAGCTATAGAAAGTTCATCTCCATAAGCATCATTAATATTGGCATCTTGGCCACAAGCATAGCAAGCATCATCAAAAAGGGATATTTCAAGAGAATCAACGGGATCATAATAGTCATCATAGCAATCATCCTTCGGTAAGCACGAAGGGGAATTAAACAATGTATGAGTTGAAGAGTTACTCTCATTAGAAGGTGGGCACGGGTGATCAATCCGCTCTTCCTCCTTTTGTTCTTCGCTCTCCTCCTCATCTTTTTCATCCAATGAGCTCATAGTTTCATCAATTTCTTCTTCCATAGATTCCTGCAAAATTTTAATCTCTTCTTGGACAGCGGAGACTTTCTTAATAAGTGCATTAATATAGGCATTATATTCATAATTCGCATAACAATATTTAAGGATAGCTAAATTTTCAGATCTATAACAAGCATCATCAAAATCCTCAAACTCTTTAAACATGGATTCAATTTCATAAGCACCCATAAGAGCAACAAATTCTTCTATTTGTTCCACATCATAGTAATCATATATACCTCTAGCATAAGAAGCCAAGGTTTCATCATCATTAAATTTGCATGAAAAGGGAAGGTGTGGAGAATTCATCCTAGAGCAACAAGTATAATCATATTCCGAGCATAGTTGTCTAGCATACCACTTCAATATATAAATTTGATCCCATAATAGTTTCCCTTTTTGAGTTAAGCGATAATCCCTAAATTATTCACGTTGATCCAACGTTACTACCATTACCAAATTGAATGAGGTTTTCTCAGGATTATCAAAGTGGTACATAATATTTTTCACATATTGAGCATCGAGGGTTTTAGGAGGTTCCTCATCTCCATGAGTAGCAAGTACACTTAATTTTTTTGGTATTTCGTGTTCCATATCAATAACTAAAGATAGAGAACAACTAAGAACAGCAAATAAAAATTACTTAGTGATAAAGAAAACAAGCACACACAAGAATATTCACCCCACGCTATGGCTCCCCGGCAACGGCGCCAGAAAAAGGTCTTGATAACCCACAAGTATAGGGGGTCGCAACAGTTTTTGATAAGTAAGAGTGTCGAACCCAACGAGGAGCTAGAGGTAGAACAAATATTCCCTAAAGTTCTATCGACCACCGATACAACTCTACGCGCGCTTGACGTTCGCTTTACCTAGAACAAGTATGCAACTAGAAGTACTTTGTAGGTGTTTTTGGATAAGCTTGCAAGAAAGCAAAGAGAGCGTAAACATAAACTAGGGGCTGCTAAGATAAAAACAAAACTAAAGTAAATGTGGCGAGTGTGGAAAAGTGGTGGTAGGAGTTGTGGAATTGTCCCTAAGCGATTGACTATGTTACTAGACCGGTAATCACTATTGCAATTCTATTTGAGGGAGAGGCATAAGCTAACATACTTTCTCTACTTGGATCATATGCACTTATGATTGGAACTCTAGCAAGCATCCGCAAATACTAAAGATTCATTAAGGTAAAACCCAACCATAGCATTAAAGTATCAAGTCCCCTTTATCCCATACGCGACAATCTACTTACTCGGGTTTGTGTTTCAGTCACTCACGCAACCCACTATAAGCGAATCATGAACGCATTGCAACACCCTACAGCAGGAATCCCTCACGCTTGCGCGACACAGAGGGCACAATAGGACAGAACCAATAATAAAACATGCAACTCAAACCAATCATGGCAATTCATCAATCACCGATAGGACAACGAAAATCTACTCAGACATCATAGGATGGCAACACATCATTGGATAATAATATGAAGCATAAAGCACCATGTTCAAGTAGAGGGTACAGCGGGTTGCGGGAGAGTGGACTGCTGGATATAGATGGGGGAAGGTGATGGAGACGTTGGTCAAGATGATGGAGGTGTTGGTGAAGATCGCGGTGATGATGATGACCCCCGGCAGCGCTCCGGCGCCACCGGAAGCAAGGGGGAGAGGGGCCCCCTTCTTCTTCTTCTTCCTTGACCTCCTCCCTAGATGGGAGAAGGGTTTCCCCTCTGGTCCTTGGCTCCCATGGCGTGGGAGGGGCGAGAGCCCCTCCGAGATTGGATCTATCTCTCTGTTTCTGCGTTCTATTCTGGCTCTGTTTCACCGTTTCGCGTATATATTGAGATCCGTAACTCCGATTGGCCTAAAACCTTCGCCGTGATTTTTTTCAGAATATTAGCTTTCTTGCGGCAAAAGAAGAGCATCATCCGCCTTACGGTGGGCTCACGAGGGTAGGGGGCGCGCCTAGGGGGGCAAGCGCGCCCCCCTGCCTCGTGACCACCTCGGGCACTGGTTCGCGTTGATTTTCCTTCCAAATTTTCCATATTTTCCAAAAATAAGCTCCGTCCATTTTTATCCTGTTTGGACTCCGTTTGATATGGATATTCTGCGAAACCAAAAACATGCAACAGACAGGGACTGGCACTGGGCACTGGATCAATATGTTAGTCCCAAAAATAATATAAAAAGTTGCCAAAAAGTATATGAAAGTTGCATAATATTGGCATGGAACAATCAAAAATTATAGATACGACGGAGACGTATCAGCATCCCCAAGCTTAATTTCTTCTCGTCCTCGAGTAGGTAAATGATAAAAAAAGATAATTTTTGATGTGGAATGCTACCTAGCATAATCTTGATCATATGTCTAATCATGACATGAATATCAAGACACGAGTGATTCAAGGCAATAGTCTATCGTTTGACATAAAAACAATAATACTTCAAGCATACCAACCAAGCAATTATGTCTTATTGAAATAACATAGCCAAAGAAAGCTCAACCCTACAAAATCATATAGTCTGGCTATGCTCCATCTTCACCACACAAAATATTCACATCATGCACAACCACGATGACAAGCCAAGCAATTGTTTCATACTTTTGACGTTTCTCAAACCTTTTCAACTTTCACGCAATACATGAGCGTGAGCCATGGACATAGCACTATAGGTGGAATAGAATATGATGGTGGGGGTTATGTGGAGAAGAAAAAAAAGGAGAAAGTCTCACATCGACGCGGCTAATCAACGGGCTATGGAGATGCTCATCCGTTGATGTCAATGCGAGGAGTAGGGATTGCCATGCAACGGATGCACTAGAGCTATAAGTATATGAAAGCTCAAACTGAAACTAAGTGGGTGTGCATCCAACTTGCTTGCTCATGAAGACCTAGGGCATTTGAGGAAGCCCATCGTTGGAATATACAAGCCAAGTTCTATAATGAAAATTCCCACTAGTATATGAAAGTGATAACTCAAGAGACTCTCTATATGAAGAACATGGTGCTACTTTGAAGCACAAGTGTGGTAAAAGGATAGTAACATTTCCCCTTCTCTCTTTTTCTCTCATTTTTTTGGGCCTTTTTTTTTGCCTTTCTCTTTTTTTTCGTCCGGAGTCTCATCCCGACTTGTGGGGGAATCATAGTCTCCATCATCCTTTCCTCACTGGGGCAACGCTCTAATAATGATGATCATCAAACTTTTATTTACTTACAACTCAATATTACAACTCGATATCTAGAACAAAGATATGACTCTATATGAATGCCTCCGGCGGTGTACCGGGATGTGCAATGATCTAGCGTAGCAATGACATCAAAAAACGGACAAGCCATGAAAACATCATGCTAGCTATCTTACGATCATGCAAAGCAATATGACAATGAATGCTCAAGTCATGTATATGATGATGATGGAAGTTGCATGGCAATATATCTCGAAATGGCTATGTAAATGCCATGATAGGTAGGTATGGTGGCTGTTTTGAGGAAGATATAATGAGGCTTATGTGTGACAGAGCGTATCATATCACGGGGTTTGGATGCACCGGCGAAGTTTGCACCAACTCTCGAGGTGAGAAAGGGCAATGCACGGCATCAAGAGGCTAGCAATGATGGAAGGGTGAGAGTGTGTATAATCCATGGACTCAACATTAGTCATAAAGAACTCACATACTTATTGCAAAAATCTATTAGTCATCGAAACAAAGTACTACGTGCATGCTCCTAGGGGGATAGATTGGTAGGAAAAGACCATCGCTCGTCCCTGACCGCCACTCATAAGGAAGACAATCAATAAACACCTCATGCTCTGACTTCGTTACATAACGGTTCACCATACGTGCATGCTACAGGACTTGCAAACCTCAACACAAGTATTTCTCAATTTCACAATTACTCAACTAGCATGACTCTAATATCACCATCTTTATATCGCAAAACTATTGCAAGGAATCAAACATATCATATTCAGCGATCTACAAGTTTATGTAGGATTTTATGACTAACCATGTGAATGACCAGTTCCTGTCATCTCTCTAAATAGATATAAGTGAAGCAAGAGAGTTTAATTCTTTCTAAAAAATATATGCCCAAGCTCTAACAAATATAAGTGAAGCAAAAGAGCATTCTACAAATGGCGGTTGTCTATGTAAAGAGAAACAGGCAATCCAAACTTCAAATGATATAAGTGAAGCACATGAAGCATTCTATAAAGCCATACTCAAAAGATATAAGTGAAATGCATAGAGCATTCTATAAATCAACCAAGGACATTCTCATACCAGCATGGTGCATAAAAGAAAAAATAAAACTAAATGTAAAAGACACTCCAAGATTTGCACATATCACATGAACGAAACGAATCCAAAAACATACCGATACTTGTTGAAGAAAGAGGGGATGCCTCCCCAGCATCCCCAAGCTTAGACGCTTGAGTCTCCTTGAATATTTACTTGGGGTGCCTCGGGCATCCCCAAGGTTGAGCTCTTGCCTCTCTTCCTTCTTCTCACATCGAGACCTTCTCGATCATCGAACACTTCATCCACACAAAACTTCAACAGAAAACTCGGTAAGATCCGTTAGTATAACAAAGCAAATCACTACTCTAAGTACTGTTGCAAACCAATTCATATTTTTTTCATTGTGTCTACTGTAATATAATTTTTCATGGCTTAATCCACTGATATAAATTGATAGTTTCATCAAAACAAGCAAACTATGCATCAAAAACAGAATCTGTCTAAAACAGAACAGTCTGTAGAAATCGGAACATTCACCATACTTTTGGTACTTTCAAAATTCTGCCAAATTAGGAAAAATAAACAAGTTGTACAGCAAGACGGTGCAAAAATAATCAGAACCATTTGACGTTCCAGTAAGAAATTAAAAATCACGCACTACAGCCAAAGTTTCTGTCCTGCACCGCACAAACCAACAAGCATTGTAAACATCCTAAAGGCAAACCTTGGCACATTATTTTTATAATACAATGGAATTGTACAAGGGGATAATTATTTTTGTTAAAAAGTTTCTATAATCAAGATTCACAAAGTTGCCGTGAGCATGAACAAAGTTCAAGGAGCTCTCCCACTTCAACAATGCTTATCTTTCTCACTTTCACTTTTCTTTTTGAAAAAGTTTTGGGTTCCCCTCTTTATTTTTGTTGTTTTTAAACTATATGAAAGCACTCAACAGAAATAAATGACTCTCTAAAACTTCTGGGTTGTCTCCCTGGCAGCGCTTTCTTTAAAGCCATTAAGCTAGGCATATAGTGCTCAAGTAGTGAATCCACCCGGATCCCAAGGTATATCAAAGCCAATTTTAATTAGCAATGATTTGTAATTTAGTAGTGAGCACAAAGTAACATATATCATGTAATGACGAAGTCTAACTCTCTTCATATGCATCGGCATGTCATAAAAGAACAATTCATGCATACAAGGTAAAGGCCAATGCATAGTATAAACAGTTTCTTGCAATTTTATCATATTGGAAACATAAAGAGGCGGAGATATAGTTCCTCTCTCATAATAATTGCAAGTAGGAGCTGCAAGCACATGCATATTACATTCATCAAAATCATTATGTGCAATGGTAAAAGGCAACCCATCAATATAATCCTTAATAAGCACAAACTTCTCCGATATAGTGTAGTCGGGAGATTCAAAAAGATAATAGGACTATCATGCGTGGGTGCAATAGCAACAATTTCATTTTTAACATAAGGAACTATAGCAAGTTAATCTCCATAAGAATCATTAATATTGGCATCTTGGCCACAAGCATAGCAAGCAAGGGATATTTCAAGAGAATCAACGGGATCATAATAGTCATCATAGCAATCATCCTTCGGTAAGCACGAAGGGGAATTAAACAATGTATGAGTTGAAGAGTTACTCTCTTTAGAAGGTGGGCACGGGTGATCAATCCGCTCTTCCTCCTTTTGTTCTTCGCTCTCCTCCTCATCTTTTTCATCCAATGAGCTCATAGTTTCATCAATTTCTTCTTCCATAGATTCCTGCAAAATATTAATCTCTTCTTGGACAGCGGAGACTTTCTTAATAAGTAAATTAATATAGGCATTATATTCATAATTCTCATAACAATATTTAAGGATAGCTAAATTTTAAGATCTATAACAAGCATCATCAAAATCCTCAAACTCTTTAAACGTGGATTCAATTTCATAAGCACCCATAAAAGCAACAAATTCTTCAATTTGTTCCACATCATAGTAATCATATATACCTCTAGCATAAGAAGCCAAGGTTTCATTATCATTAAATTTGCATGAAAAGGGAAGGTGTGGAGCATTCATCCTAGAGCAACAAGTATAATCATATTCCGAGCATAGTTGTCTAGCATACCACTTCAATATATAAATTTGATCCCATAATAGTTTCCCTTTTTGAGTTAAGTGATAATCCCTAAAGTATTCACGTTGATCCAACGTTACTCCCATTACCAAATTGAATGAGGTTTTCTTAGGATTATCAAAGTGGTACATAATATTTTTCACATATTGAGCATCGAGGGTTTTAGGAGGTTCCTCATCTCCATGAGTAGAAAGTACACCTAATTTTTTTGGTATTTCGTGTTCATATCCATAACTAAAGATAGAGAAAAACTAAGAACGGCAAATAAAAATTACTTAGTGATAAAGCAAACAAGCACACACGAGTATATTCACCCCACGCTATGGCTCCCCGGCAACGGCGCCAGAAAAAGGTCTTGATAACCCACAAGTATTGGGGATCGCAACAGTTTTTGATAAGTAAGAGTGTCGAACCCAACGAGGAGCTAGAGGTAGAACAAATATTCCCTAAAGTTCTATCGACCACCGATACAACTCTACGCACGCTTGACGTTCGCTTTACCTAGAGCAAGTATGCAACTAGAAGTACTTTGTAGGTGTTTTTGGATAAGCTTGCAAGAAAGTAAAGAGATCGTAAACATAAACTAGGGGCTGCTAAGATAAAAACAAAACTAAAGTAAATATGGAGAGTGTGGAAAAGTGGTGGTAGGAGTTGTGGAATTGTCCCTAAGCAATTTACTATGTTACTAGACCAGTAATCACTATTGCAATTCTATTTGAGGAAGAGGCATAAGCTAACATACTTTCTCTACTTGGATCATATGCACTTATGATTGGAACTCTAGCAAGCATCCGCAAAAACTAAAGATTCATTAAGGTAAAACCCAACAATAGCATTAAAGTATCAAGTCCCCTTTATCCCATACACAACAATCTACTTACTCGGGTTTGTGTTTCAGTCACTCACGCAACCCACTATAAGCGAATCATGAACGCATTGCAACACCCTACAGCGGGAATCCCTCACGCTTGCGCGACACGGAGGGCACAATAGGACAGCACCTATAATAAAACATGCAACTCAAACCAATCATGGCAATTCATCAATCACCGATAGGACAACGAAAATCTACTCAGACATCATAGGATGGCAACACATCATTGGATAATAATATGAAGCATAAAGCACCATGTTTAAGTAGAGGGTACAGCGGGTTGCGATAGAGTGGACCGCTGGATATAGATGGGGGAACGTGATGGAGACGTTGGTGAAGATGATGGAGGTGTTGGTGAAGATCGAGGTGATGATGATGGCCCCCGGCAGCGCTCCGGCGCCACCGGAAGCAAGGTGGAGAGGGCCCCCCTTCTTCTTCTTCTTCTTCTTACTTGACCTCCTCCCTAGATGGGAGAAGGGTTTCCCCTCTGGTCCTTGGCTCCCATGGCGTGGGAGGGGCGAGAGCCCCTCCGAGATTGGATCTATCTCTCTGCTTCTGCGTTACATTACGGCTCTGTTTCACCGTTTCGCGTATATATGGAGATCCGTAACTCGATTGGCCTGAAACCTTCGCCGTGATTTTTTTCGAATATTAGCTTTCTTGCGGCAAAGAAGAGCATCAACCGCCTTACGGTGGGCTCACGAGGTAGGGGCGCGCCAGGGGGGGCGCGCTTCTACCTCGTGACCACTGGGCACCTGGTTCGCGTTGATTTTCCTTCCAAATTTTCCATATTTTCCAAAAATAAGCTCCGTCCGGTTTTATCCCGTTTGGACTCCGTTTGATATGGATATTCTGCAAAACCAAAACATGCAATGATGAGGACCGCCTTTGGATCAATATGTTAGTCCCAAAAATAATATAAAAAGTTGCCAAAAAGTATATGAAAGTTGCATAATATTGGCATGGAACAATCAAAAATTATAGATACGACGGAGACGTATCAATGCACTAAGGACAAATAGTAAAAATCTTACCAACTTTCCTAAATAGATGTGATCGTAGTTCAATACGAACACTATTGGTCATACGTTTTGAGTACTAAGATTTTCAAGTCCAGGAAAATAAGTTCTTTTGACAGCATCAAGATCCTCAAGCCATGAAACATAATGACTTATCTCCTCGAAGTTTTGTTCAACCTCGGGACAGTGGTAGGTCATGTCTACCAAGCGCTGGACATGTTTGCTTTAATGGAAATAAGCTGTCAATAGAAATTAGTTGTTAACTGTTTTTGAATAAACAATATCGAAGACATAAATATGGTTGAGAAACTCACAAAATGGCAGAACTGGAGGCGTCTGCACATCGACCCAGATGTCGATATTGCCTTCAGTATCATCTTCGGGATGAATATCAAAGGTGATAAGCATATCAGGCTCAAATGCATAAGCCTTGCATAGTGCTCTCCAATTATTGCATTCAAAATAGGTGTAGGTGTCTGCATTGTATAATTTTGTGTCGAAAGTATAACCATGCTCGGTCCTCAAGTGAACTCTCTTTACCTCCATAGTTTCCATAGGACTGGAACCAATCTTATCCAAGACAAAAACTCTTGCATGGCAGGGGATAAGCTAGTATAATAGTAAAAAATTAAAATTATAAGTTGAAGCAAAAGAAGCAGAAGTCATGCTTAATTACGAAAAAAGACTTGTTGTTGTGACTTACTGTATCCACTTCGAAGTTCTCATCCAGCTTGATGCTGAAGCGCCTATCATCAACTAGGAAATGTCTGTCGCACAGGCCGCGCTCGTCTTCGCAGTATTCGCACATATCGAAATCCTATTCGTCGTCAGGCATTTCCTATGTTCAGAGTTGAAACATTAATTTAAAATCTGGGGCACTCGATATTTCCTACATATTCTAACACAAGTCATGCTTAAATTCACGGAAAAATCCGGCATGGCCTTTGCTAAAATAGGACATATCGAGCGCCTGAAGTTTGCCGGGATGGAAATGAATGAACATTCCGGAAAAACATAGGCCACTCGGAGGCACATTGCAAACAAGAACACCAGGACATACTCTATATTCAGAATTCTATTAAGCACTTACTATAAACAAACTAGTTCTATTTAGCACTTGCTATAAATTAATAAACTAGTTCTATTAAGCACTTACAATAAATAACCTAGTTCTATTAAGCACTTACTATAAATAAACTAGTTATATTAAGCATTTACTATAAATAAACCAGTTATATTAAGCACCTACATTCTACCTATCTATAGCATAGTTCTAGCCCTAACATCTATCCATCCATCCACTACTAGGGAAAAGCCTAGCAGCAGCGCGGGTTTTAGGCCTCTCAGTAGCGCGGGGACCGGCGCTACAACTACCTTATAGCAGTAGCGCCTGTTGTCCCACGCTACTGCTATACATGAATAGCTGTAGCGCTCTTTAGGAAAGGGCGCTGCTGATATTATCTGCAGCGCTGTTTACAAGGAGGCGCTACTGGTAAGGCGGCGCTACTGCTAAATCCCCCCCCCCTCGCTACTACTAGTTTTATTAGTTTTTTTCCCTACATATTTGTTTTGTATTTGAATAGGCTTTATACAATAATCTTTAGCATATCATACACATACAAATGTAATCATAGCATATACATACAATTAGTCTCATCAAATCATGTCATCATCATAATCATCATCCAACAGAAAGTGGTCTCTCATCATCATCTCGAAAATAGCGATACAAGTCTCGATTACTTGCAAATACATCGTCATCCATCTAAACAATGATATACGCGAGAAGAGCTATCACTTTGAGCACATGAGTTCGTATCCCTCTCTCGCATTAGCGTGAACCTAAACTAACTACTGCCTGTCGCTCGGAAACCGGAAACCTGTACACATGGGCCTGACACTCCGGCCACTCGTCGTATATATACTCCTGGCATAGCACTTCTTCGCCATCTATGATCTATGCACCTGGATTGTCACATGAGTCGATGATATGCAACATATATAGTTGAGCAACAGCAAGAGACAGACTTGGCAAAAATAGAAACAACATATCATAAGCATAAATTACAAAGTTCATCGTACCCAAAATGCCCTAACTAGAGTGATTTTTGCTAGTCGATGAGGAGGACGGTTTAATTACATCACAAATAAAGTTTCACCATGCATAACTCAAAGTTTTGTCATACAGAAAGTATGGACTAAACGGACACATTGTCATATATCGACAATCACTCCACCATGTCGTGCCATCCATCCATGTCAGGGAGATAGTCCTCGAGCTTAGTGAAAGGCTTCATGTCGAGACGCTGAGAGGCTATCCATGTTCAGACGTCTTCCCGCGACATTTGTCCTTCTCTGTAGAACATCCCTGTTTTTCCGACGACCTCCTTCATGATGATTTGGGCAAGTTTGCACTGGATGTTATAGAACTCAGCTCGAAGTCGATGATCCTCGATATCTCCTATGTCCTTTGCCCATTGCAGAATATGGGCATCGCCGGATCTAGATGACATGCAAAGGTTCTAGTGATCCCGTCTGTACTCCAGCATGTGGTGTAGGACATAGAATCCATCATTAAGAGAATCGTTCGGTTGCTGGATGCAGCAGAAGTCGGTCTTATGGCTGAAGGCGACCCTGCCGCCCCTTCTCTTCTTATCCCTGACCTCTCCACCCCTTGCTTGGTAGTAAAACATAGCACTGTTGAGAACATCCTTGATGTGGGTGTAATCCTTTTTGTGAATGTTCTTCGATGAGTCCAAGTAAAGAGCATGGGAGAATCGGGGGTAGAGGATGATGAGGACGGCGCGCCTGCCGCAGCGCAAAATAAGTACACCTCAAATTAATTAGCCTCCACCATGCAAATGAATGATTGGAATCGAAGGAAGGATAGCAGCGCGGATGACTTACACGGGATGATAAGGCACGAGAATCGCCTCCTTGTCCTTATTGGCGAGCATGAAACTAACGATGTAATCCCTCGCGTATTCACCGTGCTTTGCGCAGACTCCCAAGAAGCCCTCGTGCATGTAGTACGGGTCAGCGACACAGATATGAGGTATCTGCTCAACCACGATGATGTAGTTCATGTGCAAGGCATAAAGGCGGACAAACGTAAAATCCATCTTCTTCACGTGAAACATGTCGAATATGTAGTCAAATCGGAGGAAGAACTTATCCGCGGGGAAGCAGTCGACGTACAACATTTGCCGCGGAACGTTAACCACGTAGAGTGGGTATCCTGGATCTTTCGAGGCGATGAGGCCTTTCTCTACCCGCAGCACATCGTCATGAAGTCTCCTTAGATCGCCGAATCTGGCCCGTAGCGCTGTTGCAGGTAGGATTGGTTGACCGGGGATATGCCATTTATCCGCATCGGGGATATCTATACGGTCCTGAAGTCGAGGCTGCTGAGGCGGCTGGATCATAAAATCATCTTTTTTGCCTTTCCTCGCTCTCTTCCTAGACTTCTTTACTACCGGAAGGTCGTCCATAATACGTTGAGACGGCAATTCAGGCACCGACTCATGACGCTCAAACCCTGAGGAGGCGCCAGTATAGACACACTGTTCAGCGCCATCGTCATCCTCATCCTCATCCATGGCGACGTCATCAGCGATTAATGGAGCCTCCTCCTTACCCCGTCCGCTATCACCCAACCCGATACCCGATGCTAATTGGGTAGAGGGGTCTGCGGGGCGTCTCCAGCACGTCGATCGGGACGAGAGGGGAAACAGGTGGTGGCAAGGCGACGTGGTCGCGGTCGACTGTGATGCGGGCACGCAGCAGCTTCGAGGCGAGGGGAGGAAGACGACAGGCGAGGTGCTGGTGGGCTGGGCCGCTGGTGGCCTGGCGCTGGGCCGCGTAGGTAAGTTTGCTCCAGGTGAGCCTCCGTCTGTTTTATTTTCTGTTTTCTAATATTTCAATTTTGTTTTGATTTGATTCACAGACCAAATCATTTAGTAGCTTCCGAAAAATATTTATGTGGCTTGATGCAATATATTCAAAGCCACTCACAGGTTTTCAGGATTATTGGACTTGCAATTCTTTTATAGAAGAATTAAATCCAACTCAAATATTTATTGATTTAAATCCAAATGGCCAAAATAATTCCTCAAAAATGTTCCATATTTTTTGTTTGGACCAAAACCCTTGCCATAATTAACAAACATTGATGAAGGGTACTTTTGTTCATTGAAAGCATTTTTTTACTAGACCTAATTAAATCTCAAAGTGCTAGGGTTTGATCGATCCCCATTTCAAATTCAATAGAATTTAAACATGATGCAACACATGACTAGCTAGCTCAGAGCATACCATAACTAGGGATGTGACAGATCAAGATTGGGATTTGTCGCTCCGTGTGACGGAGAGATATCTCTGGCCCCCCTCGGTTATACAACATCACAAGAAGCTTCATGTGACCAATGAGTTTAGTCACGGGATCTTGTATTATGGAACGACTAAGGAGACTTGCCGGTAACGAGATTGAACTAGGTATGGAGATTATCTGAACAATTAACATATCGCCGGACAAAGGGAATTGCATATGGGATTATCTAAATCCTCGACATCATGGTTCAACCAATAAAGATCTTCGTGGAATATGTAGGAATCAATATGGGCATCCAGGTCCTGCTATTGATTATTGACCGGAGAGTTGTCTTGGTCATGTCTACACGATTCCCGAACCCGTAAGGTCCCACACTTAACATTCGGTAGCTCTAGGGTAATGTTGAGATATTAATAGTGGAAAGGCCGAAAGTAGTTCGGAGTATCGGAAGGATCTATGACATAATAAGGAGCTCCGGAATGGTCCCGAGGTAAAGATTTATGTATGGGAAGTCATATTCAGGATTTCGGAAAGGTTCGGAAATTTTTGGTAGAGTACCGGGAAGGTTCTAGATGGTTCCGAGGGTTCCATGGTGGGGCCCAATGACCCGGGAAGGGCCCACATGGACCAACGAGTGGGGATACAACCCACATGTACTGGCCGCACCATTCCCCAAGGCACATGCCGTTTAAATCTATAGATAAGGTCTTATCTCTAAATTTAAAGGGTTGAATATGGAGATAAGTTGTTATCTCCAAGTTTAATGGGATTTTCCCTATGTGTCTAGCCCTAGGAGGGTTTTGGATGCCCTCACCTGCCCCTAGCCTATAAATAGAAGGGTGAGGCGCATGGGGAAGCCACCCCTTCATCCTTTCCCATTGCCTCTCCCAACTCCTCCCACGTTTCTCCGATACGTGCTCGGCGAAGCCCTGTCGGAATTCCCCTATCACCACCACCACCATATTGCCGTGCTGGTTCCGATATCATACACCTCCTCTCCCTCGCTTGCTGCATCAATAAGGAGAGGACGCAATCGAGCTGGATGTGTGCTAATCTCGGAGGTGTCGTCCATTCGGCACTAGATTTGATTGGATCGTGAAGAGTACGAGTACATCAACCTCGTTACATACGCTAACGCTTTAGGTTACAAGGGTATGTAAACACACTCCCCTCTCATTGCCTTGCATCTCCTAGATTAGATCTTGGGTGTTCATACAAATTTTTGTTGATTTTCATGCTTCGTTCGCCATCATATGCAATGTACCATTTTACGCGAAAAACAATATATATGTAAAATGAAATACATGAACTCAAATTGAAATTTTAACATAGCTCAATTTCGGGTATCCAGTAATTATTATAATTTTGCAAAAGTGATTCAGATCCATTATCAAATTCATCAGAAGTACAAAGCATCTCAAACATAACAAAAAATACATCGAGATTCCGAGAACACCGAACGACCACTACCACCAGCAGAACGAGTCGTCAGTCCCCTACCAAAACCGGTTTGACCTTGTCGATGATAGCCAGAAAGTCTCCGTGCACGTGCCCTGGAGCCACAGTTGTCGTCGTTGAACCCTCGGTAGATCTAAGCACCTGACACCAAATCTTGCAACATGACGAGAAATCCTAAACTCACCGCCCAAGGAGACTACAGGAATCTATGCCGGAACTCCTCGACTACATCCAGATGGACGGATATCCAATAATTATTAAGAAACTATATGAAAATAATAAGGAGGCATGTATGTATTTAACATTTTTCAAAAGAATTGCTAACATAAATTTAAATGACGGAAACACATATATTGGGGAAAATAGAAAATATTCATGTACTTAATAAAAAATATGCATATATGTGTGGAATAAAATATTCATCTTATATATATATATATATTATATAAATATGTCCTTATGTTTTTCTCAAAATAGTTTGCATATCTATACCTACTAATAAAGGAACGAGTGATTTTGCCCGTCTGTCGTGCCATTTTACAAATAACTCATGTATTTTTCTGTAAATTGACCCCGCAGTACACGTTTAAGTCACAACCGAACTGTTTTTTGTGATTTTTCTCACCCCCCACCCACCCGACTTTTCAGGTAATTAACGCGCCGTCCATATTTAAGTCACATGAATCAATTTTTTTGTGTTTTAACACATAACGGGCCAATGGATGGTTTGCCCCACCTTTTCCCTACCTCTAAACAAAATACCCCACATTAGAAATAAGTACATATGTTTACTTAAGTAATGTAATTAGTAAATGGAAAGTACAAAACTGCCCCTGACCAAATCAGTCAAACGCACGCACGCTGGGCGAACTCCTTCACGTTCGTTTGTACTGGTCAACCCGTACGAGACCACAGCACACACGAAGCACACGCAGCAGCTAGGGTTCTTGCCGCCGCCTCCGCCTCCGGCCACCGTGGGAAGCCTCCGCCTCCGGTCACCGCGGGCAGCCGCCGCCTCCGGCAGCATCCGATCCGGTCGCCGCGGGTAGCCGCCTCCACCAGCAACTCCACCCGTCCGCTCCTCCTTGTATCCGGACCAGAGGCCTCCTCCCCCGACCTTCTGCCCGTCCACCTCCTCGACAGACATGACCCCATCAGTGTCATCACCGCTCCTTGGCTCTGCCCCGTTCGTGAGGCAACTAGCATGAAGGATTTACTATCAAAGGAGATCGACGGTGCCATTTGTGCTACCGAATGTGCTCTTAGTGGGTGAGTTTCTCCCAAAATTTCAACTCATTTTAGCCAACTCGGATTGAATGACAATTAGGTGTGACTAGCTAAATTTGAATGTGTTACTTGTCTACATTCTGAGTAGGTTTGAAGGAGAGCACATATCTAATGTGACATCTGATAATGTGAATGATTCAACGTCTCATATTTCATGCCATGCTAGCCAGTCTTCTATAGGGATTGTGAATTCTTGTTAGGTTACTC
Source organism: Aegilops longissima (assembly GCA_021605205.1). Lineage (NCBI taxonomy): Eukaryota > Viridiplantae > Streptophyta > Magnoliopsida > Poales > Poaceae > Aegilops > Aegilops longissima. The sequence continues at coordinate 432,461,730 of CM038680.1, forward strand.
CAATGGATGATGGGACCTCTAAAAGTATTGAAACAAGCATCCCCATAATTGATTAGAGTACTATACATATTTCTCCTTTAACTGATGATGACATTGTTCCAATGAGTGATGATGCCATGTGCAAGGTACTTGGAACAAATCCAGATGACGATAAACGTAGATGGGTGCCTCTCAAACCTCCTATTTGTTGATCCAAGGTTCAGCTCATGATGGCTGATGCGGCACACCAGTAAAGGATATTCCCCTTGAGGTCGGTTGTTTATGATCGAGACAACCCTAAGATGGAAGTAGGTAGTCTATATCCATCGATGAAAGAGTTTAGGTTGGCCATTAGGCAGTATGCTATCAATCAGGAAATTGACCTACATAAACCAAAATTTGACCCTACAAGGTTTATGGGTAAGTGCAAACAAGAAGGATGCAGTTGGAGCATAACAGCACGCATTATTGTAGATAAGAAAATGATCAGGGTACTAACCTAGTTTTATTTTGTAGCTTAGTGTTATTGTCATATATTTTGATCATAAATATATAAATTCTTTTTCTATAGGTTAACAAAGTAAGCCCTTCTCACCAATATATATCCAGTAGCAGGTTCAGAAGTAGCATGGCATATCAATCTTGGGTGGAAGACATGTCAATTGACATATTGAAGACTGAGCCAACCATTACCGCTAAGAACTTGCAGAAAAGGCTAGTAGAGCAGTACGATATGGATGTTTGGTATGGCACGGTGTTTCGAGGTAAAGAAAGAGCACTGCCTCAGTTGTATGGTAGTTGGGACAACAATTTCAAGAGATTGTTCAACTTCAAAGCAGAGACAAATTTGAGGTCTCCTGTCATCATTGTAGAGGTCGATTCTCTGACAAAGGATGGTAAAGTTTATTTTAGCAGCTTTTTATGGGTCTTAAACCTTGCATTGACGGATTTCAAGCTAGTTTTAAACCATATCTTAGCATAGATTCGACTGCACTTAATGGGAAGTGGAATGGGCAGATAGCTTCTTGTACATCCCTTGATGGCCACAATTGGATGTTTCCTATAGCAATTGCTTTTTTCCAATCTGAAACTGAAGAAAATTGGGCTTGGTTCATGTCTAATTTTCATAGAGCGATAGGTCATATGCCAACCTTAGCTATTAGCACTGATGCTTGTAAAGGATTAGACAATGCTGTGAAGAAAGTTCTCCCTCATACAGAGAGAACAGAGTGTTTTAGGCACTTGATGCAAAACTTTGTAAAAAAGCTTTAGGGTGATGTGTTTGGTCGCATGTGGCCAGCGGCTAAGGCTTACAAGGAAACTTCTTTTCAGTACCACATGAATAAGGTCCTGGAAGCTGATCCAAGTGTTGGTGATTATCTAAACACATATCACTCATTGTTGTGGATGAGGTGCAAATTTAATATTGACATCAAGTGTGATTACATTCATAACAACATGTCTAAGCCATTCCATAACTGGGTTAAGGACTACAAGGACCTGCCTGTTGATGAGTTAGCTGACACACTAAGAGAGAAAATCATGATGCTTATGAACAAGAGGAGAACAATTGGAGAGTTGCCTCAAGGGGAGATGCTACCTGCTGTCATTCAACAAATAAAAAATAGAAGTAGAGGCTTGGTCATTTGAAGACAGGTAAGTCCTCTAATACAATGGCTGAGATGAGGGATACTAGTAAAAAGAATCTTAGACATGTTGTGAAACTTGAGGAACATAGTTGCACTTGTCTTGAGTGGCAACACACAGGACAACCTTGTGAGCATGCACTTGTTTTTCACATGGAAAGGAGGAACTTGAAGGGGACAAGTATGTGCATGAGTATTACTCTCTGGACAGATTTAGGGCTGCTTACAAGCCTGCTATAGAACCCATCACAAATCGGTCTCAATGGCCAAAAGTTGACCTTGACTTCAAGTTGTTCGCACCTACATTCAAGAGACGTTCTGGGAGGCATAGAGTGAATAGGATGATAAGTTGCTTCGAAGGTGGTACTATATCAAAAAGCAAGAAAAGAGAGATAGAAAAGAAACAACTAGGTAGCAAAAATAGATGCAAGAGGTGTAATGAGTTGGGACATAGGCAAGCAAAGTGCCCACTAAATGGCACCAAAAAAGGTAACATGTCTTCTTCTTTTTAAATTGAATATCATATGAACTAACTTACATTTGACAATGTATGGATGTGATACAGGCCAAGAAAGAGTAGGAAGAAGGTGAAGGCTACCTTGATGGATGTATGTGATGATCAAACAAATGATGCTCCTGCTGCAACCATCACCCCGACAACTCCCAATAGAATGTTAATTACCATTTCACCGAGCTTGGAAAACAGCCCTAGACCAGTCACAAGAAGGTGAATTGACACCTCCCAATAATATATCACACTTTGCTCACTATTTGCATTCTCACGTAAAGAAGAACTGAAAAATTGCAGCTTGCTTGCTTTGGCAATGGTTGATGGAGGCGGTCAATCTATGATGAAAACAACCTCTCCAGGGCAAAGCACTCCCAAGGAAGAACAAGAGGGAACCTTTGCATGTGAACATGGGATTTGTTCTATTTTATGATATGTTTGTGATGTGTTGGGACTTGAAACCTTCATCTATATGTTGGAACTTGAGATTTTCTTTGCGATGTATCGCTCTATTTTGTGATATAGAATGAAAAGTGGAACTCATGTAATGGAAAACTTCATCTACTTGTACGACTAATGTTCCAAACTTTTTTTATTGACTGGAAACTATGGGGCAACACCCAACAACATATCAAAAGCTTTATTAATAAAAGGAAATACAATTACAAGGATTACAAGGTGTAACTAGGGGGGCTAATCTAAAGAACTAAGAAGGAAACACAACAAAGAACCTCAAGGAGGCAGAAAAGAGATCCATCTCAAGAGATCATCCTTAAAAGCAGACTTAATTATGTACTGCATAAGGGAGATATCATGAATGAAGGCACTTCTCTATTTGTTAAACCTGGCACTTTCATGCCTAAACACTTTGCCATTTCTGATAATCAAAATATTCCAGCAAGCAATGAAGACCACTTCAGTGAAGAATGGCTTATCAAAATTCCTCCTAGCCTGAAGAACCACCTCATTCATTGAACCACCATTTGACCAATCTATCTGAAGATAGTTACACACCCTCACACTGAAATTGCAATTGAAGAATATGTGGTCCCTTGTCTCTCTTGTCTGCAGAGGGCATTGCACACAATGCACTCCATCCTCAATATGCCAATGCCTCCTTTCCACCATATCCCTTGTGTTTAATCAATCCATAATGAGCATCCAAGCAAACACTTCTATTTTCGTAGTACATGTAGATTTTCTCTTCCATATTTGCTTGGAATGGCTGAAATTTGAACAACATGCTACTGTGAATATACTTGATTTTCTGTAAAAAAAATTAGATTTTTCGGGCAGTTTAAATTTTCGCCCAAAATTTGAACCGAAATTTGAATTTTTGTTTTGTCTATGAACAGAATTAGCTGAAATTTGAACAGTAGGCTACTGTGAATATACTTGATTTTTGGTAAAATTTTCAGATTTTTCTCGGTAGTTCAAATTTTCTACCAAAATTTTCTCCCAAAATTTGAACAGAAATTTGATTTTTCTCTCTCTATGATCCATGTCTAGAATTGACTGAAATTTGAACAGCAGGCTACTGTGAATATACTTAATTTTCTATAATTTTTCAGATTTTTCTAGGCAGTTTAAAGTTTCACCCAAAGTTTGAACAGAAATTTGAATTCTTGTTTTCTCTATGATCCATGCCCAGAATTGGCTGAAATTTGAACAGTAAGCTACTATGAATATACTTGATTTTCTGTTATTTTTTTAGATTCTTCTAGAAAGGTTATTTTTTGACAAAATTTGAATTTATTCAACACATGTACAAGATTTCATGGGCTGCTAACATTTTGTTTTTTGTTCAGGGGTAGTTTGGTCATTTCCAGCATTTAATTTCTATCTTATGGTAAATATACATCATCAAGTTAAGTGTGTGGCATTTTATCTAGAGGAGCAAAGATGGGGCATTTCATCAATTGCAATGTAAGATGGGGCATCTTTGCCGGGCAGGGCAAAGATGGGGCAAATCATCCATTGGCCCAACAGGAAACACCTAGATTTTTCGGCTAATCAATCCACAGTCCATCTAAAACAAGTGTTTTTCTAAACTACCCATATCTTTTAAATCATAACTCCGATTTTATCAATGTTATATATGAAATTTGATTAGAAAAATATGTAGAACCTGACTATGACATTACTTTACCTGTTAAATATTATTTTGGCTATAAACTTAATCTATAGCGTACAGTTTGTTTTTTTCGGAGCGATGGCGATCCGGATTGCAATACACACCCTCTAAAATCAGATTGAGACGAAAGAAAACATTGATAACCATGCATGCACACTCTTAAAACACCTCGCATGAAAAGAAAACAACAAATTTCTCATCTTATTCCGAGCGAGAGCGCGCGCAAGAGAGAGGTCTTAGGATTGGCCACATTCAAACATGTTGTGGTTGTGTGAACACTGAGGCCATTGCCGACGAGGGTGAGAAGGAGGATAAACGGCAACACAAATATGATGCCCGGTTAAAATAAAGGACGTGAATCTATTGAGATCTTGAGTCATGGTTATTGGGTTAAAAGTGTGTGTTATTTTGTCTCCTGTTGCAACGCACCGGCTCTTTTGTTACTACCTATGAAAAGGTTATGTATTTCAAAAGGTTGTCCGTTCAAGTCCAGTTACAAGTAACATAAACTTCCCCTAAAAAACAAGTAACATAAACGGAATTCAAAGATAAAAACAAAATAGTAAAAACTAAAATACAGGAAAATGTGAGAAAGAAAAGGCAAACCCATCGATGCGTGCTTCTGGCGAAATGGGGTCTATTCTCAACGATAGAATGGGAGGATTTACCATAGCATCTACTTTCCCTTTTCTTTTTGAAATCTACCGTAGCATCTAAGGTTCTCTGCACATGGGCTCTAGTTTTAGTTCCCAAATCTTCTCCACCGTCGTCAAGTCTTCGCTGCTCTAACGGTACCAGTCTTCTTCGTCCGCTTGATCAGCAAGCAATAATGCTCCACTTGCAAGAAAAGGAACAGCACCTCGTGTGGTGGCTACGGACATAATTGGAACGACATAATTATGTCGAGATGGACAGCGACTGCATCTGCAGTCGAATAAAAAACAAAATGATGAATTTGTCTGAATGTTCTCTCGCGTGCTGCACAACAGCAGTTCAGTAAGCAACCTACTCCATAAGAAACCTCGAGGTCAAGGACGCGACCAAACGGAATAACCACTTGACACAACGCTAGTAAATTCAATACGACGTGGTCACCCGCAACATGTGTGTGTGTGCAGTTCTTATGTATTGCTATCGGTCGTCCTCTTCCTGACGTACAAGATATGCGTCACAGAGGACGTCAGGGGATGACACACTCTGGTGATGAGCAAATTGGTCGATACGTCCGTCGGTCAAGTCAATGGGAAAGGCAAGCACGAGGGCGAGCGATCACGGACCTGCATCAATCAATCTCCTTGCAGAGTCATCGGCATCCCCACACAAAATTATCGGTTCCTCGCGTTTTGCGAGGTGCCTATACAAGGCCGTATCGACGCCTGGTGCAGTGTTGCTGAGGCCATGGACGACGGCTCGTCATGCCCGACCGACAGCGCCGGGCTTCTGCCGCTCTTCGCTGGCTCCCCGACGGTCCGGTCGATGATCCTCCCTCATTGATGATCTCCATGAATATTTTTGTAACTGCGCTTGCTGATCACTGCGTTCTTGAACGCTGAGCAGGCTGAGGGTCTCGAAGAGAAGCTGATGCGAGTGCGCGAGGAGAACCGGCGGCTGGCCGGAACGCTCGGCGCCATACTCGCCGGTCGCCCCGACCTGCGTGCTCTGGCGAGGGCTCCAGCCTCAGCCGTCGCCACCGCTAGGGCGCCGAGCGGCTCTGCCTCCAATGCAGTGAGGGAGGAGGCCGCCGGAGTGACGGTGGAGCCGCGGCCCAAGGTCAGGACGGTCTGCGCGCGCGCGGAGCCTGCCGACACCGACGCCAACCTTGTGAGTCGAACATCCTGCGACAACGCATTGGCATTGCCATCACGCACGCCGTGTTGATTATCTCGAGCCATGCATGACATGAACGGTGCTTTCTTTGCTGCCTGCTACTCGCGCAGGGCGTCAAGGACGGGTACCAGTGGAGGAAGTACGGGCAGAAGGTGACGCGCGACAACCCGCACCCCAGATCCTACTTCCGCTGCGCATTTGCTCCATCTTGCCCAGTGAAGAAGAAGGTATCAACAGTGTCATCAAGATCACGTACTCCGAGGTTTTACGAAATTGTTGGCCAAACCACCAAGATAATTCTTCAATTTTGCTGAATTTTGATCTGCACAGCTGCAGAGAGATGCGGAGGACAGGTCAAAGCTAGTGGCGACCTACGAGGGCGAGCACAACCACGCTAAATCCCCGGAGCGAGAATTCGTCGGCAGCGAGTCCACAGGCCACGCGGGGTCGCGGCCGTGCTCGGTCTCCATTAACCCGTCCGGCCGGATGATCAGGCTAGAAGATATGACGAACCATGGGTCAGGATCGAGGCTGGACCTGGAGACTATCCGGAGGGAGGTTGTTACGCCTGAATTTCAGAAGCTTCTAGTGGAGAAGATGGTGAATTCGCTCAAGAATGATGCAGATTTCATGCATGCTCTAACGAACGCGGTGGCTGAGAGAATACTGGAAAATATTCCAGCCCGGCTAAGTTAATGTGCCCAAGTATTTAGGTGTGGATAGAAATGTCGACACAATGGTGGTTTCTTATGGTATAATTTGCGCGTTTGCGCCCTCAAAATTTTTTTTTGCGCGTTTGCTATTTCTTGTCAGCTGAAAGTTTGTAAGCATCAGTCAATTTGAGCACAATGGAGTCAGGAGAGCAGATCTGACGCCCAGCTGGCCACAGTGCCGCCGGTGCAGCTATGTCGGTGGCGAGCGTTCGGCCGCGTCGCGAGCGAGGACTTGCCAGAACCTCGCCAGAGGTAGAGACGACGCGGTTTTTCGGACGTATGCTAGGTGATTGAATTTGTGAGTACTGTTTGAGGTCTCAGAAGCATAAGATTTTTCAGCCTTGAACCAACATATCCTACAATCTGGGGTCAAGGCCTTAAGCATGTTGCATGTTCTTAGGGAATAATTTGCGCCAAACCTTCTCACATGTGGTCTTCATGGAAAACCGCTTGCAATACAAAAATATCTAGGTAGCTCTTATTATAAACTGACTGCAAAAACCATTTCGAATGCTTCATCTATTGCATGTTTCGTCCAGTTTACTCGTGCAAAATTTTGGACGAGAGCATAACGTTTTAGCACATTTGGGAGACCCCCTATTATTATGAGAACTCATGCATTGAGATCACATAACTAATTCATATTTCACTTTTATAAATTCATTTGTGTGTATGTTAGGTGTTGAAAACTGAACTAATGATTAGGTGGTAGTCCAAACTAGGCCTCATTGTTCTTTTGTTTTAGACATCTGAAAATGTAGAGTGTGTCTTGTTTAAGTTGTAAGATGATATCTGCTACCATGAAGATAATGGAAGTGCAAGCCTCAAAGCATGCATAAACCAACGGTAGATCTATCAGTGGTATTAGGCACATAATATATCTTTTTGAAAGTTGTCAAACTTTTTTTTTTGCAGGGTGAAAGTTGTCAAACTTGCACGTCCATATATAATAACTAGATGATTCCCCGCGCATTGCTGCTAAAACACTAAGAGACATGTAGCTACAAAATATTATTACTGCACTCTAACATTTACTTTGTTAAGTTAGCAACTTAACGGTCTGAGAAATTTTTGAAATAAATGAATTATTTTTCTAATAAAAACATCTTAAGTCATACTGTCATATTAATATCTAGTATTTCTTCATTTTTTCATTTCAATAAATGTATCGCCAAAAAATCTTGTAGCATTGTAGAGTTTATCAAGAAATGATGTTTTAGCATTTATGAATAGAGCCAATGTTAGGATCTATTAAAGAGTGAAAATATTAAAGAAGGCATTACGTGCATACAAGCAAGCTTTTGAATCTAGGCCCATACGACCGATATATCACTTTTGGGGTTGTACCGATATAAACATAACATATCATTTTGTAAATATCATTTTCAACCATATCATCCGATATGGACCGAAATATCTACCGATATGGCCGATATCTAGCCCGATATGTCCATCGATATAGAACGATACGTAGATGACAACATTTATTTATTAGAATGCAATGAAATAAAATTATGCATTTACAAATCCATTATATATTATCAAAGTCATCCACAATGTTTCATACAAATGCATATATATCGTATTGTTTTTAAACATAGAGTAAGGATATTGAGAATATTTCCTTAATAGTTTCTTAATCAACAAGTTAATAAACTAGGAATCTAAACATGTCATGTTAAAGCATTGACATCATACATTTATTTTACTAAAAATAAATGTTTTGAAAAAGAACAATGAGAAAAAACTAGGCATGTTTACTTTGATATATCTACATATCGTCCGATATATCACCCGATATCCGAGATCCGATATATCAAAGCCAAACCGATACGAACCAGATATCCGATATTTTGAAGCTTGCATACAAGTGTGTACAACAAATTAGAGTTAAATTATCAAACCACATGAATAAGAGGACATGCTAATGACATGAGTTTGTGTAAGATGTAGGACGTGGATAATTACGTGACTAATTATGACATGGCAGACATGTATGACATGCATAACTTGGTGAGGTGGGAGAGTGCATGTTGTAATAACTAGATGATGCCCCGCGTGTTGCCGTGGGAACGTGTTAAAACAAATACATCAATAAGTGCTTATAAAAACTAATGAAAATACAAACATAAGAGCGTTCTTAGTGTATGTTTTAAAAGCAATAAGCATACAAAGTATGTGATAACATGATGCATAAAAGAGAAACCTTTTGGAGTCCACATAATGTGACACCATCTTTTAACAAATATGTTAAGCATACACTATATATTTTTGCTCCAAGGGTCCAACACATAAACCGTTCATGACTACACAAAAAAATTAGCGCAAAAGTATAAATCATGACTAACATTCATGAACTAATTCCCCGAGAAAAAAGGCACGCATGACTTAATGAAATGACAAGGTTTGCATGAATAGATTAATGCAAGAAGTGTAACTTATGAGTACATGCATGACTTCTAAGTTCACACGATTTTGATCGAATGGCTACAAATAATTAAGGTATGCGGAAGCACGCATGTTGAGAGAAATCTAGTAGTGGAGGCTAACTATTTAGATATACATAGCTAAATATTAGTGCTAGTGAATGCTGACATGGCACGCTTGGTAAGGTGGAAAGCTGTTGAGAGAATCGCTTGTAGTGGGGGTGAACTATTTAGGAATAGTAGATGTGCAAAAAAATTGAAAAGAAGATTGAAACAATTCGTATTACTTATTAAGCAGAGTACAAAACAAAGACAATCGCAACTAAGCCATATAATGTCCAAATGATTACAACAAACAAACAGTTATTAAATAATAGAAGATGCTTAGTCATGTAGCCTACTTGTCCATATATAATTCTTTGCATCTTGCAATTTTATAGTGTCGTACATTTAGTAAAAAAAAGGAAGTACTAGAGAGTTGCACTTTGAAACATAAATGTACGTGAGAGGATGAGCTTTCTCAAGACGCACTAGAGGTAGCACTAGTATTTAATCATGACAATCAAGCAAACCTACCTACTGGATTTTGCAAGCAGTTTGATAACTAAAATGAAAACCAGCGTCATCGAGGTGACGTCATCATTAGGGTTGTTTGTAGTAATTGTACGTGGTGCTAATTTAAAGCAAAGCGAGCCAACTAGTTGACGCTGAGCAGACAAGGCCAGATCTCGTTGTTAATTTGGAGCTGGAAGACGTAGCGACCGACTTGTCCCTGACTTCCTGTGACAGCGTATCGGGTACTAGTAATACACACACGGTGCGTCCTGGTGGTGACGCGACCGGCGCGCGGACGACAAAAGATCGATTTGCTTTTGCCCGAGCGTTGCATCGATGTCTCAAGTGGACGCACATGTTCTCTTTCTCGTATTCTTCTGCGACTCGTCTCCTGCTTGACCGGCCGTCTACTTCATCATCGCACACTTGCCAAGATCGGATCGGAGGCATTTTCTTGTACGTGCCAAGTTACGCCTGAATTTCCTAGTAGTCCACGGACCACGTGGTGCTACTTTTAGAGGAAGAAGAGTATGCTCTGATTGACCAGCATATATGCAGAAACCCTCACAAGCAAAGCGCAAAGCATTACTACTCTGAGCTGACAAGCCCAACCTCGTTATACATCATACAGACACCTAACAGACTGTGTCATCTTGTAGACGTCGTCACCGGCTTACGACCTGGTAAATGGAGCACAACTCGGATTGAAAAAATGGTTTTGGTTTTGGTTGGACGGCGAACGTGGAGGTGTCAAGTGGACGTATATCGTCCTCGTTTTATTCTTCTCTCATAATGACTTCGTTCCTAGAAAAAGCTCAATAAAAGATTTTATTTATTAAATTATGGCATTGCATAAAAATAAGTAAACTAGTCCGTACTAGTAGGATGCACACCACTAACAAGGAAAAAAAAAGTAGACCAACAACATGGATTTGGGAGAGGTCAAGGACCCACTTTAGCAAAACATCAACTATTAAGTTTTGAGTTTTTCCTCTAGGGTTTCCTAGAGTCCACCTCTTCCTTCGGCGGCGACGCTGAAGTCTAGGGCTTCCACGTCAGATCACCGGCGATTGCTACCACGCGTGTGCGATCGACGTCCCAGGAGGTGAGCAACGAAGCTGATCCTACGACTGCATGGAGATTTCGGGGGGTGCGAAGGGAGGAGTAGGGTCGAACGGCGCCGGACGGGAAGAAGGGGTGCGGAGGGCGGATGACTTGGGTGCTGAAGATCCGCAAGATCCGGCCTTGACGGAATCTGCGGAGGGAGCGGGGGAGGCAAAAAACACGGAAGCGGATGTGGAAGACGAGGATCAGAGTTACTGGGATCATTATGGCCCGGATCCGAGCTTGGAGGACGCGTTTGAAGGACTCAATTTGCATGGTGAAGAAGAGGAGGATTTAGACTTGTCAGGGGAGGTGGATGAATTGATCAAAGATGTTCGATGGCTAGCGCTGTTTAGGGTTCATACCATGCGCCCGTTTAGTCATGCTGCCCTGCTGAACTCAATGCGCAATGCTTGGGCCTGTGCACAGGGGGTAACTTTCAACATCAAGGGGCCTAACCTATTCTTGGCTCAGTGCCATTGTTTGGGCGATTGGAAGCGCGTGATGGAAGGGGGGCCTTGGCAGTTTCGGAGAGACCCGGTGGTGCTGGTAGAATATGATGGATTCACCAATGTTTCAGATTATGCTCTTAATATGTTTCCTTTGTGGGCAAGAATCAAAGGCTTACCTGATGGGTTGACTAGGAAGAAGGAGTTGGCGGAGAGGGTGGCGAAGAAGGTCGGAGATCCACCGTTTACAGTGGTAGTAAATGAAGGAAAGATCAATCCGGCGAGCTGCCTGAGGGTTCGAGTCTTTGTGAATGTTACAAAACCTCTTGTGAGATTCGTCCCAATCACTTTGAAGGAAATGAAAAAATATCCAGTGTTCTATTAGAAGCTGCCGGACTTTTGTTTCTTTTGCGGTCGTATGGGGCATGTTGTGGAGGAATGCGGGGACGGAACGCATGGCCTGAGTTTATGTGAATGGGGGGACTGGCTTCACTGGTCGGGAGAACCGATTAGTGGTAATACTATGGGGGAGAGGGGGTTGGACGAACGCAGGCAGGGGTGGAGGAGGTGCTAGGGGTGGAAGCCGAGGAGGAGGTAGAAGTGGGAGAGGAGGAGGTGATAGAGGAGGAAGGGCAGCTAGTACAGGAGGTCGGGGTGGAGTGGAAGTGCATGTAGATGAAGTTGTGGGTATGGATCTCGTCCAGTATAAAACTATGCTACATGAACAGGACCGATCAGCTAGGAAAAGGCTGGTAAGTGACGATGGTACTATAAATGTTCGAGGCCAACCAGCCCCTAATCTGGCTGGGAAAGTAGCAGATACTGTTCTTTTGATTGAGGGAGGTGCGGCACCGGAGGTGACAACTGCAGTTGTGAATCCAAACTCCACACCAGGGAAAGTGCCGATTGTGAAGAGAAGAAGGCAGGGGGAGGGAGTGGATGGAGAGGTAGAGCAAACCGATATGGACACTTCATATGAGGCGGCCTCCGAGACGGAGGACCGCCGGTCCCAATGAATTGCCTAAGTTGGAACTGCCGGGGAGGGGGGAACTCCCGGACAGTTCGAGAATTAGCGACGGTATGTCAGTCGCGTTCCCCCATGTTTGTGTTCTTATGTGAGACTCGGCAAAAGGAAGCTAAGATGAGGAGGATACATAATCGCTTGGGATTAAAAGGATTATGTGGCGTTGACAGCGATGGATCGAGTGGAGGGCTGGCTGTTTATTGGCATGAGAATTGTGTTGTTGAGATAGTTGACAAAGATGAGCGTCATATTGATGCTCTCGTTCGGCTCCAGGAGGGTGCAAGTCAATGGCGTATTACTTTCGTCTATGGTGAACCCCGTGTCGAAAATAGGCACCTCATGTGGGCTAAGCTACAGAACCTGAAAATTGTAAGTGACTTGCCTTGGCTTGTAATCGGCGATTTCAATGAAGCGATGTGGGACTTCGAGCATTTGTCGACCACTCCTAGGGCGGCGGCTCAGATGCTAGCTTTTCGCGATGTACTTGAAACTTGTGAGGTGGTGGACCTTGGTTTCTCTGGAGTTCCATTCACGTATGATAACAGGCGAAGTGGTATGGGTAATGTGAGAGTTCGGTTGGATCGGGCAGTTGCTACAAGTTCGTGGAGAAATATGTTTGCTTATGCTTCGGTTGAGCATGTTGTTTCACCATGTTCAGATCATGTTATGTTACTTTTAAAGGGAGAGGTTGATCCAGGTCTTGCAAGTGGAAAGAGTAGAAGGTATGAAGTTTTTTGGGAAACAGATTCTGCACTACCTGAAGTCATAAAGGATGCATGGGCTGCGGTAGGTGTTGTGCAGAATTTGGGACAGTTGAGAGACGCCCTATCAAAAACCATGATATGCCTTGGTTCATGGAGCAGAAAATTTGGCAACATTAAGAGGGAGCTTGCCAAGTCTCGAACTCAGCTAGAGGAGCTTATGAATATGAATGCGGATAGACAAGATATAAGAAAAGTAACTGATAAGATGAACGATTTATTGTACCAGGAGGAGACGATGTGGCTCCAAAGGTCAAGAATATCTTGGCTTAAGGAGGGCAACCAGAACACAAATTTTTTTCAGAGCAAGGCCATTTGGCGGGCAAGAATGAATAAGATTCGAGAATTGACAGATAGTATTGGGGTAGTACACTCTGACTTTGCTGCCATGGGGAAAATTTCAACGGATTATTTTTGTAACTTGTTTCCGGCAAACACATCACTAGATGCAGCCCCTGTGATTGACTTAGTGCAACCCTTGGTGGCGGAAGAGGATAGTATTAAGCTTTGTGCACCGTTTACCGATAAGGAAATTTCAGACGCTATGTTCCAAATTGGGCCCTTGAAGGCACCGGGACCAGACGGGTTCCCCGCCAGATTTTTCCAGCGGAATTGGAGCACCGTGAAAGATAGCGTGATTGCAGCAGTAAAAGATTTCTTTTGTACAGGTATCATGCCGGAGGGAGTAAACACTACTTCCATTGTTCTTATTCCAAAAATTGCTAACCCTACAAAGTTGTCTGAATACAGGCCTATCAGCTTATGCAACGTGATTTACAAGGTCATCCCAATGAATTGCCTAAGTTGGAACTGCCGGGGAGGGGGGAACTCCCGGACAGTTCGAGAATTAGCGACGGTATGTTAGTCACGTTCCCCCATGTTTGTGTTTGTCGGTGTCAAAACCGGCGGATCTCGCGTAGGGGGTCCCGAACTGTGCGTCTAGGCGGATGGTAACAGGAGACAAGGGACACGATGTTTTTACCCAGGTTCGGGCCCTCTCGATGGAGGTAATACCCTACTCCTGCTTGGTTAATATTGATGATATGGGTAGTACAAGAGTAGATCTACCACGAGATCAGAGAGGCTAAACCCTAGAAGCTAGCCTATGGTATGATTGTTGTTCGTCCAACGGACTAAAACCCTCCGGTTTATATAGACACCGGATAGGATTAGGGTTACACAGAGTCGGTTACAATGGTAGGAGATCTACATATCCGTATCGCCAAGCTTGCCTTCCACGCCAAGGAAAGTCCCATCCGGACACGGGACGAAGTCTTCAATCTTGTATCTTCATAGTCTAGGAGTCCGGCCAAAGATGATAGTTCGGCTATCCGGACACCTCCTAGTCCAGGACTCCCTCAGTAGCCCCTGAACCAGCCTTCAATGACGACGAGTCCAGCGCGCATATTGCCTTCGGCATTGCAAGGCGGGTTCCTCTTCCGAATACTTCATAGAAAGTTTTGAACACCAGGATAGTGTCCGGCTCTGCAAAACAAGTTCCACATACCACCGTAGAGAGAATAACTTTTGCACAAATCTGCTGACGTATTCCGCGGCATGACATCACACCATGGCCATGCCTTTATATGAATCGGTTTTTTTACTGTTCCACCTTAGCGCGTTTAGTGAGGCGGTTTCCTTGGCACATCTGTAACGCCCTCGATGCGGCTACATCTCCCACGTGTCGAAGCACGACTTAGAGGCATAACCGCATTGAAAGCAATGTCGCAAGTGAGGTAATCTTCACACAACCCATGTAATACATAAGGGAAAGAGATACATAGTTGGCTTACAGTCGCCACTTCACGCAATACATAAATAAACATCCATCATTCAGATTACACTCAAGGTCCGACTACAGAACCAAAATAAAAGAAGACTACCCCAAATGCTACAGATCCCGATCGTCCCAACTGGCTCCACTATCGATCATCGGGAAAAGACACATAGTAACGACCACGTTCCTCGTCGAACTCCCACTTGAGCTCGGTTGCGCCACCTGCACCGCATCGTCGGCACCTGCAACTGTTTTGGTAGAATCTGTGAGTCACGGGACTCAGCAATCTCACACCAGCGAGATCAAGACTATTTAAGCTTATAGGAAGGACAGAGTTGTGAGGTGGAGCTGCAGCAGCGACTAGCATATATGGTGGCTACATTCGCAAAAGAGAGCGAGAAGAGAAGCAAGGCACGGTCGTGAAGCTAGTAGCGATCAAGAAGTGATCCTGAAACTACTTACGCCAAACATAACTCCAACACCGTGTTCACTTACCAGACTCCGAGAAGAGACCATCACGATTACACACGCCGTTGATGTGTATTTTAATTAAGGTCAACTTCGGTTTTCTACAACCGGACATTAACAAATTCCCATCTGCCTCATAACCGCGGCACGGCTTTGAAAGATAATACCTGCAGGGTGTCCCAACTTAGCCCATTATAAGCTCTCACGGTCAACGAAGGATATTCCTCTACCGAAGACCCGATCAGTCTCGAATCCCGGACTACAAGACATTTCGATAGCAATAAAACAAGACCAGCAAAGCCGCCCGAATCTGCCGACAAATCCCGATAGGAGCTGCACATATCTCGTTCTCGGGGCACCGGATGAGCAGACGTCGGGTTGGCATAGACCCTGATTGCCCAAGGGCGCCGGACATCGCTCAAGTTGGACCAGCACTCGAAGGAGAACTGGCCCGGGGTTAAAATAAAGATGACCCTCGGCTCGCGAAAACCCGGGGAAAAAGGCTTAGGTGGCAAATGGTAAAACCAAAGTTGGGCTTTCTTTGGAGGAGTCTTATTCAAAGCGAACTGTCAAGGGGTCCCATAAATCACCCAACCGTAAGGAACGCGAAATCAAGGAACATAACACCGTATGATGAAACTAGGGTGGCAAGAGTGGAACAAAACACTGCATAAGGCCGAGCCTTCCACCCTTTACCAAGTATATAGATGCATTAATTATAGAAGATATATATATTGTGATATCCCAACAAGTAAACATGTTCCAACAAGGAACAACATCTCCATGTTCCAACAAGGAACAAACTTCATCTTCTCCTGCAACTAGCAACGCTATAAGAGGGGCTGAGCAAAGCGGTAACATAGCCAATCAACGGTTTGCTAGGAAAGGATGGTTAGAGGTTTGACATGGCAATATGGGTGGCATGATATAGCAAGTGATAGGCATCGTAGCATAGGCATAGCAAAAGAGCGAGCATCTAGCAAGCAAATATAGAAGTGATTTCGAGGGTATGGTCATCTTGCCTGCGAAGTTCTCAGAGTTGTCGAAAGCTTGATCCTCGTAAGCGTTCTCAACAGGTTCCTCGTTCACGTACTCATCTCCCGGCTCTACCCAAAGCAAGAACACAAACAATGGAACCACAATAAATCACGGTGCAATGCACAAGCAACATGATGCAAAACATGGCATGATATGCGAGATGGGATATGCAATGCGTATGCGTGCTCCGGAAGGAAAATGATGAACCAGGCATCAACTTGGCAAACCAAGTATGCCGCTCGAAAGATGAGATGATTTCGGTCGAAATCGATATAAAGATCACCGGAATCGGATACACGGTTTGCAAATGACAAGCAAAACAAGAATGGCACAAATCTGCCATTAACAGCATGATGCCACATAGCAAGCAACAAGAAATTAAGCTACTGCACCCAAACGTGCCAACAAAGCATATGGCAGTGATCTACTCAAGATGCTTGACAAAATATGAACACTGAGCTACGGCTAAATCACATCATAACAGGTCCAAACAAGCATGGCAAAAGTGCAAAATATATCAGCTTCACAGACTTAGAGAAAATACTAAACATGGCAGAAACAGCATCAGGAAGCAATGTTCAGAGCAAGCAAACAACATGCTACAGGAATTTATAATAGCAGAACAAGGCATGGCACGAATCTACTCAAAGCATAGATCAAAAGTCCCTTACTGACCATGAGCCAAAAGGGATCAGAAAATGCAATAGCAACCATGTCAAAATAGCAAGTTTCATTAACAGATTCAGCAACAGGGCATGACAAAAACAGATAACAAGTAGGCATGTTCGCGAGCTCGATGCACTCACTACAGAGCATCTCATGATAAACTAAGCATACATCCATCAAGAAGACATGGCATAGAAACTACACATGGCAAGAACAACATCATAGCATACACGGATCAACTACAACAACCTTGACAAAATTGAATAACATGTAAACAATCTGCCAGGAAACATTTTATAGCAAAAGTAGAGCTTGATTGACTCAAGCTATGGCACTCCATAATTGCAAACAAGGGCATGGATGGATAGAGCATAACCATATGTTCAAAACATCCTTACTGAAGTATCTCAAAATATGCATGGATCTCTCTATAGCATCAAGTAAACATGGCATAAAAATAACATCAAAACAGGGGCTGAAATCAGCAACATCATGAAGCCTAGTTTGCATGCTTGTGCTAGTCACCACAGAGATCACAAAAATACATGGCATACACCCCTGTAAAGATGGCATGGCATATTACAAAACACATGTAGGACTCAAGATCATAGGATGCACACATCAACCATGGCAAAAATGACAAAAGTGCATTTTCTGATAAGAATCTGAAACTAACATCACATAGCCCTCTTCTAACAGCATTTCGGGCATCAAGATGAGCTCAAATGAAAATGATGCAATGAGATGAAATGATCTACTCTTCGAGGTGAACATTTCGGTATGCTACACGCCCAAAACGGAGCCACAGGTGCAAAGTTATGGCATGATGAAAATGCAACAAATTACTGACAGGATAAAGACTTAGAGGAAAACGGGCTCGAGGGAAAGTCAACCCTCGTTGGATCTGAGATCCGGCGATCAGATCGAGCCAGGTGGCGGCTCGCGGAGCAGCGCCGGAGGAGGGAAGGAGACGGCTGGGGGCGGACGAGGCGAAGCGGCGGGCGGCCGGGCGACGCGGCGGCGCCGAGGTCGGGCATGGGGCGGGGCCGGGCGGCGGGAGGCGGTTGCATGGAGCTCGCCGGAGGCGGGAGACGGCGGCGGCGCGGGAGATCCGTGGGCGGGGGCTCGGGCACCTGGGCGGCGGCGGCGGCGGCGGGCCGGGAGGAGACCCCTGCACGGGCCATGGCGGGCGGTGGTGGCGGCGGGGCGGGCGCGTATACATGGCGCGCTATGTTGGTCCGGGCGGCGGCGGGAGCCGTCCGCCGCGGACGGACGTGTCCCGCGCTGGAGGGGATTTTGCTAGGGTTTGCCCGGATTTGGAGGGGAGATGCATATTTATAGGTAGAGGGAGCTAGGAGTGTCCAAATGGGGTGTAGTTTTACCACACGATCGTGAACCGACGACGGAGAGCATGGAAGTGACTTAGATGGGTTATTGGGCTGTTTTGGAGGGTGTTGGGCTGCAACTTAAAAGAGGCCTTTTTGAGAGTGCGGTTAACCGTTGGAGTACCAAACGAGCTCCAAATGACCCGAAACTTGACAGTGGTCTACCGGTGGTATACCAAGGCCACTGACAAACCTCGGTCCATTCCGAGAAAGTTTAGTACCGCCACGGAAAAATGTAAAAGGGGACGCCGGGGACATAGGAGTGCGGATTGCAAAACGGACAACGGGAAAATGCTCGGAATCATGAGACGAACACGTATGCAAATGAGATGCACATGATGACATGATATGAAATGCATGACATGGACAAAATGCAAAATGAAGAAAAACCCAACCACGGAGGGAATATCATATCACAATGCGAAAATGGCAAGAGTTGGAGTTACAAATATGAAAAGTTACATCCGGGTGTTACAACACTCCACCACTACAAGAGGATCTCGCCCCGAGATCTAGGACTGAAAGAACTCCGGATATTCGAACGGAGGTGATCCTCGCGCCCCGTGTGGCTTCTCGGTCGGAATGTTGTGACCACTTCACTTTCAGGAATTTGATTGACTTGTTGCGAGTCTTGCGCTCGGTTTCTTCAAGAATAGCAACGGGGTGCTCATGATAAGAGAGATCTTCTTGGACATCAATTTCTTCGAAGTTGATAGTGCGCTCAGAGTCTTGAAGCACTTGCGAAGCTGTGACACGTGAAACACATCGCACGTTCGCGAAGTTGGACGGAGCTCAAGTTGATAGGCGAGATCGCCTCTTTTGCCAATGATCTTGAAAGGATCCACGTATCTAGGGCAAGCTTCCTTTGATACCGGGCGGCGAGTGCCTTTCATTGAGAGACGCAGAGGTAGACATGGTCTCCGATTTCAAAAGCCACATCACGGTGCTTGTCATCATAATAGCTCTTCTGGCGCGATTGCGCGGCTTTGAGATTCTCACGAATGACTTTGCACATTTCTTCGGCTTCTATGATCAAGTCGTTGCCAAGAAGTTGGCGTTCACCTGTCTCGGACCAATTGAGAGGAGTACGGCACTTTCTGCCATAGAGAATTTCGAATGGGGCCTTGCCCGAACTCGCTTGGAAGCTGTTGTTGTAGTAGAACTCGGCATATGGAAGACAATCTTCCCACTTCATACCGAAGGAAATGACACAAGCCCTGAGCATGTCTTCAAGGATTTGATTTACTCGCTCGACTTGGCCACTTGTTTGAGGATGGAAAGCTGTGCTGAAACGAATGTTGGTGCCCATGGCCTTCTGAAAAGAATCCCAAAACTTGGAGGTAAAGATGCTGCCACGGTATGAAGAGATCAATTGTGGAATGCCATGCAAGGAGACAATCCTGGATGTGTATAGCTCTGCCAACTGAGCTGCTGTGATGGATTCTTTGATAGGAACAAAATGAGCCACTTTAGTAAGCTTGTCAATGACAACGAAGATAGCATCATTTCTACGCTTGGACTTAGGAAAACCAGTCACGAAGTCCATCTCGATATGATCAAATTTCCATTCTGGAATAGCAAGAGGTTGGAGGAGACCAGCTGGTCGTTGGTGTTCTGCTTTCACTCTTCTGCAGACATCACACTCATTCACGAATTGAGCAATTTCTCGCTTCATTCGAGTCCACCAATATGACTGCTTGAGGTCCTGGTACATCTTCGTACTTCCAGGATGAATGTATAGAAGCGAATTGTGTGCCTCGTTCATAATGACTTTACGTAGATCACCCTTAGGAACCACAATCCGGTCCTCGAAGAAAAGAGTATCTTTGTCATCAATGTGGAAGCACTTGTACTTGGAAATGCCCTTGTCGATACCACGTTTCACCTTTTTCACCATGGTATCCAGGAGTTGAGCCTCACGAGTTTGATCTTCCAAAGTAGGAGAGACTATGAGGTTGGAAAGAAAGCCTTGAGGAACAACTTGAAGATTCAGCTTGTGGAAAGCTTCACAGAGATCCGGTTGGAAGGGCTTGAGGATTAAACTGTTACAGTAAGCCTTCCTGCTCAAAGCATCTGCAATGACATTGGCCTTACCTGGAGTATATTCAATACTTGGGTTGTACTCTTGAATCATTTCGACCCATCGAGTTTGCCTGAGGTTGAGGTTGGGTTGAGTGAAGATATACTTGAGACTCTTGTGATCGGTGAATATGTCCACTTTCCTTCCCAACAAGAGATGTCTCCATGTTATCAATGCATGGACAACTGCCGCCAACTCAAGATCATGAGTGGGGTAGTTCTTTTCGTTGGGCTTCAACTGACGAGGTATAGGCCACAACTCTCTTCTCTTGCATTAAGACAGCACCGAGACCTTGAAGAGAAGCATCACAGAAAACTTCGAATGGCTTGGATTCATCAGGAGGAGTCAAGACAGGAGCTGTGACGAGTTTCTCTTTGAGAGTATTGAAAGCAACGTCACACTCAGGAGACCAGACATACTTCACATGCTTCTGGAGGAGGTTGGAAAGAGGCTTTGCAATCTTAGAAAAATTCTCAACGAATCTTCGGCAATAGCTTGCAAGACCAAGAAAACTGCGAAGCTGCTTGACATTCTGAGGAGGTTCCCAATTCACAACTGCAGACACCTTCTCGGGATTAACAGCGATGCCCTTGGCGGAGATGATGTGACCAAGATAAAACACTTCATCAAGCCAAAATTCACATTTGGAAAACTTCGCATAGAATTGATGCTCTCTGAGCTTGTCGAGCACCAATCACAAATGTTTGGCATGATCCTTCTTATTCTTGGAGAAGACCAAAATATCATCAAGATAGACCAAGACGAATTCATTGGTGTAGGGGTTGAAAATGAAGTTCATCATGCGAGAGAATGTTGGAGGAGCATTGGCAAGGCCGAAAGACATGGCAGTATATTCATAAGAACCAAAGCTTGTTCTGAATGCTGTCTTGGGAATATCTTATTCACGAATGCGAATCTGATGATAACCCATACGAAGGTCAAGCTTGGAGAACACTTTAGCACCTTTGAGTTGCTTGAAAAGCTCATTCATGTTGGGAAGTGGATACTTGTTCTTGATTGTCTTCTTATTCAATGGACGGTAATCGGCCTTAAGTCGGTCCGTGCCATCCTTCTTCCGGACAAAAGAACACCACAACCCCAAGGAGATGAACTCGGTCCGATCAAACCCAGACGCTCTTGTTCATCGAGCTGCTTCTTCAATTCCTTCAGCTCATCAGGTCCAAGCTTGTATGGACGCTTGCAAACGGGTTCGATGCCGGGCTCAAGATCGATAACTAATTCAAGCGGCGGTGAGGAGGCATTCTGGAAGCTCTTCCGAAAGACATCTTGGTACTCACAAACGATCGAATCGAGAGATAGCATCCAATTCGCCCTTCTCATTGAGAGAAAACAACCAATGGTTTCATCACGAAGCGGCATAGATGATCACATCATTAGAAGAGTGTGTCAATTGAATTTCCCTGGCAGCACAATCAAGCTGAGCTTTGTGCTTAGAAAGCCAGTCCATCCCAAGAATAAGATCAATATCCGAGTCACCAAGGACAATTGGTTTAGCCAGAAATCTATAATCGCCCATCTTGATAGAAACATCCGGAACCAAGGAGCTTGCATGCATGAATTTACCCGGAGAGACAACCGATAACGGTTTAGGCAAATCTTGAAAAACCAACTCATGCTTAGATGCAAAAGGTCTTGAAATGAAAGAATGCGATGCACTAGTATCAAATAAGACTTTTGCAGGAATATCATTAACTGGAAGATTACCCATAATCACATCAGTAGATTCCTCCGCTTGAGCTGCATTCATCATGTTCACCTTTGCAGACTTGGGATTATGCTTGACCACTGCATTGCTTGAAGATTTCACAGGAGGAGGAGGCGGAAGGCGCCTTTGGTTGAAGCACTTGTTCGCATAGTGACCTTTCTGCTGACATTTGTTGCAAGTCACCTCTGAGAGCGAACGGTGATAAGGAGCATTTGACCTTGGAGCTTGAGAATTAGACTTGTTACGATAGCCTGGGTTGGGCGGGTGGGAAGATCCACGACCACCGAGTTCTTCTGGCGATAAGGCCGACGGAACGGAGGAGGAGGAAGGTAGAACTTCGCTGCTTAGCTGCCACTTGAGAGGAAGAAGAAGACTGAACTGCATCCCTGATTCTCTTCTTAGAAGCCTCACATTTGAGCTGGGTAGCTTCTTGCTTGATGCCATGTTGTAGAATTCATCATACTTTTCTCGCTCAAAAGCACAAGAGCTAATTGCAGATCTTCTCCGAGACCACCTCTGAATTGATAGATCATAATCTTTTCATCGTGGACGCCTTGCTTAGCGAAGCGGCGAGTTTCTGGAACTGGATATTGTATTGATACACGACATGTTGCCTTGCTTGAGATTGCGGAACTCCTCACGCTTGCTCTCAACAACACTTTTGGAATGTGGTGAGCTTTGAAGTCTCGTGGAACTCATCCTGTAATGACACGACCTCCTCTGGAATATTTGTATTGCTGGAACCACTCAGCAGCTTGGTCCTTGAGTTGAAACGAAGCAAACTTGACAAAGTCCTCAGGTCTGACATTGCTACATTCAAAATGTTTGCAGATGTCCATAAACCAATCGTCGGCGTCTGTGGCCTCGACACAGAAACTGAAGGACTTCGGCTGATTAGCGAGGAACTGACTGAGGGTAGAAAAATGCGGCTGGTTTTTGCCTTGGCCTTGATTTCCTTGATTGCCTTGCCCTTGGGTACGCTCTTGCAAGAGTTGCAAAATCATCTGAGCATTGGCATTGGTGGCTGCCATGATAGCTTGCCATGCCTCCGGAGGAGGAGGTGGAGGTGGAGGTTCGATCGACTCCCATCATTTCGCTCCGGATTCAGACGTTGGCGGAGCCATCCCGAGGAGGGTGACATCCGTTAGCACTTGATAGACAGATAGACAAGTTGAATCAACGGATAGAAATTGCAACATATAGTCTTCACAATAAACATTGAACAGGATGAGCGAATGAATTCCAAAAGCTAACATCACACGTCCATTAAGGTGAGAAGCCACTTGATTAAGGGTTGATGAAAAAAATAACAAGGTACGACTGGAACAAATAAGTGGTAAGGATTACCCGATCACAAACCAAATATCTGCGGGAAGAAATGCTAAGAGCTACTTGAAACCCACCTATAAACTCCCGAAACTTTCTGGTTATGCAATCTGGTGTTGGGGATACAGGGGACACAAAATATATCACCCAAACTAACAATACCTAGATCAAGTTGTATCCATCCGTCAACACATAACCAAGAAACCTTCGGAAATCGTGTACCTCGACCTTCGAAAAGCATCCGTTATATGAGTCATGGCAATACTCCCGAGCTCGCCCCAGTACTGGGTTATCGGGGTTATCTCACCAACAACTGTACAAAAGAGATTTCGATGTCGGCAAAACTGAGGTATTCCAGAACTGCAATGATAAAATTGTGATGACGACACCTCGGAGCTCAACTTCCCGGGACACTGCCACAACCCCTAAATGTCAGGAGGCACCAAGAACAATGTTCTCGTCACAAAACCATCGGAACGATTCCAAGATACCCGCGTGATCCTAAAATTTTTTTTTGTGAAATTTGAGGAGAGGAGAGTCAAAACTTCTACGTCAGGAGACCTCACTAGAGCGACGAAGGGACTGGGGAGTAAAAAGAATCCTACTCTCTGATATATATAATCCTAAGACTCAAAACATTATTGTTCTAGACTCAACAACGCATGAAAAATAATCAAGCGGGGCTCCTAAGTCGGGATGGCTCGATTACCAACTTGTAACGCCTCGATGCGGCTATATCTCCCACGTGTCGAAGCACGACTTAGAGGCATAACCGCATTGAAAGCAATGTCGCAAGTGAGGTAATCTTCACACAACCCATGTAATACATAAGGAAAGAGATACATAGTTGGCTTACGAATGCCACTTCACACAATACATAAATAAACATCCATCATTCAGATTACACTCAAGGTCCGACTACGGAACCAAAATAAAAGAAGACTACCCCAAATGCTACACAGATCCCCGATCGTCCCAACTGGCTCCAAGATCTGATCATTAGGAAAAGACACATAGTAATGACCACGTTCCTCGTCGAACTCCCACTTGAGCTCGGTTCGCCACCTGACCGCATCGACGGCACTTGCAACTGTTTTGGTAGAATCTGTGAGTCACGGGACTCAGCAATCTCACACCCGCGAGATCAAGAC
The DNA here is from genome assembly GCA_021605205.1 of Aegilops longissima. NCBI lineage: Eukaryota > Viridiplantae > Streptophyta > Magnoliopsida > Poales > Poaceae > Aegilops > Aegilops longissima. The sequence goes on from CM038680.1 coordinate 432,486,473, forward strand.
TATTTAAGCTTATAGGAAGGACAGAGTTGTGAGGTGGAGCTGCAGCAAGCGACTAGCATATATGGTGGCTACATTCGCAAAAGAGAGCGAGAAGAGAAGCAAGGCACGCTCGTGAAGCTAGTAGCGATCAAGAAGTGATCCTGAAACTACTTACGTCAAACATAACTCCAACACCGTGTTCACTTCCCGGACTCCGCCGAGAAGAGAACATCACGGTTACACACGCAGTTGATGTGTATTTTAATTAAGGTCAACTTCGGGTTTTCCACAACCGGACATTAACAAATTCCCATCTGCCTCATAACATGGCACGGCTTTGAAAGATAATACCTGCGGGGTGTCCCAACTTAGCCCATTATAAGCTCTCACGGTCAACGAAGGATATTCCTTCTCTGGGAAGACCCGATCAGTCTCGGAATCCCGGACTACAAGACATTTCGACAGCAATAAAACAAGACCAGCAAAGCTGCCCGAATGTGCCGACAAATCCCGATAGGAGCTGCACATATCTCGTTCTCGTGGCACACCGGATGAGCGGACATCGGGTTGGCATAGACCCTGATTGCCCAAGGGCGCCGGACATCGCTCAAGTTGGACCAGCACTCGAAGGAGAACTGGCCCGGGGTTAAAATAAAGATGACCCTCGGCTCGCGAAACCCAGGGAAAAAGGCTTAGGTGGCAAATGGTAAAACCAAAGTTGGGCCTTCTTTGGAGGAGTCTTATTCAAAGCGAACTGTCAAGGGGTCCCATAAATCACCCAACCGTAAGGAACGCGAAATCAAGGAACATAACACCAAGATGACGGAAACTAGGGTGGCAAGAGTGGAACAAAACACCGGGCATAAGGCCGAGCCTTCCACCCTTTACCAAGTATATAGATGCATTAATTATAGCAGATATATATATTGTGATATCCCAACAAGTAAACATGTTCCAACAAGGAACAACATCTCCATGTTCCAACAAGGAACAAACTTCATCTTCTCCTGCAACTAGCAACGCTATAAGAGGGGTTGAGCAAAGCGGTAACATAGCCAATCAACGGTTTGCTAGGAAAGGATGGTTAGAGGTTTGACATGGCAATATGGGTGGCATGATATAGCAAGTGATAGGCATCATAGCATAGGCATAGCAAAAGAGCGAGCATCTAGCAAGCAAAGATAGAAGTGATTTCGAGGGTATGGTCATCTTGCCTGCAAAGTTCTCAGAGTTGTCGAAAGCTTGATCCTCGTAAGCGTTCTCAACAGGTTCCTCGTTCACGTACTCGTCTCCCGGCTCTACCCTAAGCAAGAACACAAACAATGGAACCACAATAAATCATGGTGCAATGCACAAGCAACATGATGCAAAACATGGCATGATATGCGAGATGGGATATGCAATGCGTATGCGTGCTCCGGAAGGAAAATGATGAACCAGGCATCAACTTGGCAAACCAAGTATGCCGCTGGAAAGATGAGATCATTTCGGTCGAAATCGATATAAAGATCACCGGAATCGGATGCACGGTTTGCAAATGACAAGCAAAACAAGAATGGCAAAAATCTGCCATTAACAGCATGATGCCACATAGCAAGCAACAAGAAATTAAGCTACTGGACCCAAACGTGCCAACAAAGCATATGGCAGTGATCTACTCAAGATGCTTGACAAAAGTTGAACACTGAGCTACGGCTAAATCACATCATAACAGGTCCAAACAAGCATGGCAAAAGTGCAAAATATATCAGCTTCACAGACTTAGAGAAAATACTGAACATCGCAGAAACAGCATCAGGAAGCAATGTTCAGAGCAAGGAAACAACATGCTACAGGAATTTATAATAGCAAAACTAGGAATGGCATGAATCTATTCAAAGCATAGATCAAAAGTCCCTTACTGACCATGAGCCAAAAGGGATCAGAAAATGCAATAGCAACCATGTCAAAATAGCAAGTTTCGTTAACAGATTCAGCAACAGGGCTTGACAAAAACAGATAACAAGTAGGCATGTTCGCGAGCTCGATGCACTCACTACAGAGCATCTCATGATAAACTAAGCATACATCCATCAAGAAGACATGGCATAGAAGCTACACATGGCAAGAACAACATCATAGCATACACGGATCAACTACAACAACCTTGGCAAAATTGAATAACATGTAAACAATCTGCCAGGAAACATTTTATAGCAAAAGTAGAGCTTGATTGACTCAAGCTATGGCACTCCATAATTGCAAACAAGGGCATGGATGGATAGAGCATAACCATATGTTCAAAACATCCTTACTGAAGTATCTTAAAATATGCATGTATCTCTCTGTAGCATCAAGTAAACATGGCATAAAAATATCAGCAAAACAGGGGCTGAAATCAGCAACATCATGAAGCCTAGTTTGCATGCTTGTGCTAGTCACCACAGAGATCACAAAAATACATGGCATACACCCCTGTAAAGATGGCATGGCATATTACAAAATACATGTAGGACTCAAGATCATAGGATGCACACATCAACCATGGCAAAAATGACAAAAGTGCATGTTCTGATAAGAATCTGAAACTATCATCACATAGCCCTCTTCTAACAGCATTTCGGGCATCAATATGAGCTCAAATGAAAATGATGCAATGAGATGAAATGATCTACTCTTCGAGGCGAACATTTCGGTATGCTACACACCCAAAACGGAGCCACGGGTGCAAAGTTATGGCATGATGAAAATGCAACAAATTACTGACAGGATAAAGACTTAGAGGAAAAACGGGGCTCGGGGGAAAGTCAACCCTCGTTGGATCTGAGATCCGGCGGATCAGAAACGCGTGGCCTTCGGAGCAGCGCCGAGGAGGGAAGGAGACGGCCGGGCGGACGAGGCCGGGCGCGTGGCGGCCGGGCGACAGCGGCGGCGGCGCCGCGGCGCGCGTGGGCGGGAGAGGAGGCGGCCGGGGGTGGCGGTGGAGGCGGCATGGAGCTCGCCGAGGCGGGAGACGGCGGCGGCGGGAGATCCGCGGCTGCGGGCTCGGGCGCCTGGGCGGGCGGCGGCGGCGCGGCCGGGGAGGGTTTCGCACGGGCCGCGGGGGCGGGCGGCGGCGGCGGGCTCGGCGGCGCGACGTGGCGCCTTGTGTTGGTCCGGGGCGGCGGCGGGTTTTTGTCCGGCGCGGACCGGACGTGTCCGGCGCGCGGAGGGGGATTTTGCTAGGGTTTGATCGGATTTGGAGGGGGAGATGCTTATTTATAGGTAGAGGGAGCTAGGACTATCCAAATGGGGTGTAGTTTTCGCCCACACGATCGTGAACCGACGACGGAGAGCATGGAAGTGACTTAGATGGGTTATTTTGCTGTTTTGGAGGGGTGTTGGGCTGCAAGTTAAAAGAGGCGTTTGCGAGAGTGCGGTTAACCGTTGGAGTACCAAACGAGCTCCAAATGACCCGAAACTTGACAGGTGGTCTACCGGTGGTATACCAAGGCCACTTGACAAACCTCGGTCCATTCCGAGAAAGTTTAGTACCCGCTCACGGAAAAATGTAAAAGGGGACGCCGGGGGACATAGGAGTGCCGGATTGCAAAACGGACAACGGGGAAAATGCTCGGAATCATGAGACGAACACGTATGCAAATGAGATGCACATGATGACATGATATGAAATGCATGACATGGACAAAATGCAAAAATGAAGAAAAAACCCAACCACGGAGGGAATATCATATCACAATGCCGAAAATGGCAAGAGTTGGAGTTACAAATATGGAAAGTTATATCCGGGGTGTTACAACGTCTTATCAAAGCGGAAATCGTGCCCCTTATTCCGGGATTCTCATCAATACGGACGTGGGTAACCCAACCGTGCCCGTTGGCACGCCTCCTCTATCGGAGGCGAGTCCAAATCGACCACGGGGAGGGCTCTTGGTATTCAACCTCTTTATAATGAGACCAAGGCCCTCTTCTTTTTTCCACCCTCCATCGAGTTCGCCTCGTGCTTCGAGTTCTAACACCCAAAGCTTCAGATTTAGGCGCCGGACCTTCGACGATGTCCGCCCGACCAGCTCGGCCGATGGATGTCTTCTTCCGTCACGAAGAAGATGTGCTAAAGCTGCGACACGCCAGTATCTAACTGGCGAGATTTCGATAGGCTGCCTGCCCCAGGCAGGTCATTCCCACTCCCGAGCCCGGCGAGGCGTGGTGTTCGTGTCTCACTTCCTTCGGGTTTAGGCTTCCGACGGATCCCTTTGTCTTGGGGCTCATGTTTTATTATGGGCTGGATTTCCATGACTTGAACCGGAGTTCATCCTCCATATCTCGTCATTCATTGTCGATGTGAAGCCTTCCTCCATATTAGCCCTCACTTTGGATTGTGGCTCAAGACCTTCAAGGTGGAGCCAAGATGATCGAGGGCAACAAGCAGAGTCGGAGGGGCGGTCATAAGCAAGTGTGCTGATGCTCCGTGGCCCGAGGGCTCTTTTCAAGAGGAGCTTGGTTTGTGGCAACGGGAGTGGTTTTATATCACCGCTCCCAGGGGCACCAAATGGGTGGCGCTTCCCGCCTTCCGCTCAGGTCCACCATAGCGGCTGGCGTCATGGGTCAACAAGGGGCTCGACTGGGGGCAGTCCAAGGACGTTCCTCTATTGCAGGGCCGTATTCGAGACCTCCAAGAAAGGGACATCAATCTGGTCGCAGTGGCGCAGGTTATGTTGATTCGGCGCCTTCTGCCCTGCAAACGTCGCCCCCTCTGTCTGTGGGAATTCAATCCGGAGGGACCACGAGCTCTCCAACATTTTATGGGTACGACGCCCGTGGAGATGTATAAACTGTTCTTCGGATCACAAGGGAAGTGTCCGGACCTGACTGGGGACGCAGGACTAAGCTGCAATCGCCCAGATACTCAAGTAAGTAGTCGTGTATCCGGACAGGCTGTCCGTTCATTTATCATAGACTTGCCCTTAAAGAGCTGTTTCTTGAACAAGAGTGGACAGCGAAGGCAAAGTTGATAAGGTGTCCAGCTCCCCTCCCAGAGACCACGCCGGATCCCATGCTGACCAAGATGTTGAAGGCCGCGCATTTTAAAGAAGGCGAAGGGGGGAGCAGGGAAGCAAATGCCTCCACGAAGGAGGCTTCCGAGGAAGGAGGGATCAAAAGTCCCACCCTCCAAGGAGAGAAGAAGACCGCTTCGGAAGATCCAGAGGTCAAGGCCTTAAAGAGGGGAAAGAGATCTTCGTCAGAGAGTCCGGCGCTGGGAAGTAACCCAGCCGCACTATTTCCCCAAGGGGATCAGCCCTCCAGCGAGCCGTAATTAAAAAGAAGGGGTCTTGTAAATAAGGAACATCCCTGCATTTATTTCTGAAGATAACCGACATTGTACCTTGTAGTTCGGATCTCAGCCCTTCTCGAGAGCTCATCTTGGGGATCTTCTTCCGGAGATGATGGAGAGCAACGCCCCCCTGTCACACCCTCATGCAGGCGGACGACCACGAGGTGTCGCCGGAGGGTTTCCCCAAGTCCGGCGGGGCCGGAAGGTCCGGCGCCAACTGGTGTGCAGTCGGAGGAGCTGAGCGGTCTGCTCGGGCGAGCGGCTATCTCAGAAGATCACCGTGCGCTAATGGGTACGGTGAATGAAAGAATTGCATCCGCTGAGAGCGGATTGCATGAAGCCATCAGAAGCTTACTGACGGGGTTCGAGGTACGCAAAAATGATGTACCTTCTGACAGTTATGCATATATAATGTGCCCTGTATAGATAGTAGCCCCTGAGACTCGATATGTTGTCAAAATTGACAGCGTGCCGAGGATCGTAATCTCAGTTTATAACATTGCACCGCTCCTAAATAGGTGGCGGGGCGTCCGGTGGCCAGCCGGACTGATGAATTTGCCGAACTAAAGCGGCAACTTGACGAGGCGGATGCGGACATCGCGCTGGTCAATAAACGGTATGACGAGTCACAAGGTATGCGACTTTTCCGCGGACACCTGGTAAGGGAGCTTGACGCCCATGCCTTACTACTTGTATGCTTTTGATGCAGACGGTGCCGCTGCTGTGGAGGAGCTGCGGGCGGAACTCGCCCGAGCGAAAGAGCAAGCTAGAAATAGTAATGCGGCCGCTTTAAAGGCGGCCGAGGAGCTAAAAGCCGAACGGGCTGCTCACTGCCGAAGTAAAGAGGAAATGGCCGATATGGCCATAAAGTTGAAGAATGCTACCGACCGTTGCGGGGTTCTTGGAAAAGAACGTCAAACGGAGCAAGAGGACCTGAAAAAGGCCACCGCCGAAGCCAAGGATGCCCGCTCCGCCATGAGAGCTGCAAAGAAGGAGCTGCGTCAGGCTGTGGATGTTGCTGCTGGAAAGCCTTTTCTGCTGCGGAGGAAGTTCACGGATCCGAAGTATGCTCAGTTGGACAAGTTGTGGAGTTCGGAGGATGCTTATCTGGACTTGGCGGCGAGCGCTGCGGACGCGATTGAGCACTTCCGAGGCCAGAAGGGGCGCAGAAGGGAAGAGCTATATTGGTCGCAATTCCATAGTCCGGAGCGTCCTCTTCCGTTGACCGATCGGTTGGCTGAATGGGCCGAGCTGAATCGGTTATCCGGACTTGCCATGAAGCATGTCATGACTCATTTGTGGCCAGGCGGACCCCAGCCGAAGAGTTATTTTGGCTTAGTGCAGTAGTTCCTTGGTGCGGTACCGCGTGACGACGCAATGAAGCGGTTGGCGTGTATTGAGGGAGCGCGGATGGCTCTTGCCCGTGTCAAGACATACTGGGCAGAAATGAAGGCCACTGACGTTGCATCCCAAGATTCGGACAGAAGCCGAGTACCTGCCGAGCACTATTTTGAGGAAGTCCTGCAGGGCGCTCGTTTAATAGAGACGCAGTGCTCGAAGGATATTATGTTCAAAACGACATGTATGATTTGTGAAAACAATGTTTCAATATAACAGAAGAGCTTTTTATACTTGTGCGTTCAAGTAGTAAACTACTCCCTGTGCGGCCGTTGATGTATATGTATATATAACCTGAAAGATTGCAGTCTTCGGCTTCAGCCCCCACGCACATAGTGCGGGGGTGTTTGCAAAGAAGTCGCGCTTTCACACTTAATCCAACGTCTTTGTCCTATAAAGGAGGTGGTGGCGTAGCAAACTAGGCAACCGGACTATAATGCTTTATCACTTTCACTTAGCTATAGGAGTTCGAGGGTGGGGCTACTATATAGCCCCTGGGGGCACCGCACTCTCCCGAATTCGGGGTGCGTTTGTGCCTGACTGAAAAACGGTCCTTCGTTAATGCGGAGGAATTCTAAACATTCCAGTAAGTCATCGAGTGGTTGACCAGTCTCTCGCTATATCATGACGATCAGTGGCGGCTTTCTCTCGAGGTGCTCGCCCGGCGAACCGGGGCACAATCGCAGTAGTTCTCCTGGTGCCGTGTTAGCCGATAGAACGGAACGTAAGGCAGCAAAACACAGGAGCCGGGCAAACCAAACATTTGACCAAAGACATGATTTGGAGCTGATGCATATAAGGCCTAAACCCGAGACGCTGAACACTCCCTAAGGTATTCGGTCTTTTATAAAGCGGGCAGAACAATGCCCTTGGTAATAAGCCCCAGTGTCCAGTGCACGCAAAAATTCGACGCGCCGATGCCAAAACGCCAGACCTCCTCCTCGGTTATAACTAGAAACCAGGGATGTGTATCAACAAGAGACGATAAAAAGGTTTACGAGGTCTTAATCTGAAAAGAATCCTTGCAACGGGTCCCTACTGCACGTCTGCGCATGTGTCTCCGTTGTGTCGTTTCCTGGACGGGTGTAGCACATTGTTCATCTGTAAAAGAGAGGAACTTAGTTGAAAAGAAAAAGGGATCGTGCGAAAAATGTACTTTATATTAAATAAACAGAGTACGATTTGAAAAGTGAATAAAATTGAGCTTTATTGTCTCTTGTTGTACATGCGTGCAGCCCCTTGTATGGGGGTATGCCGCTACTAGGCGCCGGACTCGTCTAGCCGTGTCCGGGGTTTGAATGACCTATTCAGCTACTTTGATTAGCGGAGCCGGATTGCTGTGGGGCTGTTAAGGCAGTCTCGCGTTCTTCCGTGCTCGAGTAACACTTAATACTCCCTTTTAATGAGATGATGCCGCGTGGACCGGGCATTTTAAGTGTAAGAGATGCATAATGCGGTATTGCGTTAAAGCGGGCGAAAGCTTCACGCCATGATGAGTGCTTGATAGCTACTTTCGAATGGGGCGATGTGGAAGGTTAACTTTTCACGGCGGAAGTTGTCGGATGAGCCGAACACAACTTCTAGCAGTAGGGAGCCCGTACAATGGGCATATGTGCCTGGCATTATTCCTTTAAAGGAAGTGTTGCTATGGCAAATTTTGGTTGGGTCTATCCCCATCCTGCGGATTGTGTCTTGATATATCAGGTTTATGTCACTGCCGCCATCCATGAGGACTTGTGTAAATTGGAATCCGTTGATTATAGGATCCAATATCAAGGCAGTCCATCCTGCGTTCCGGATACTTTCGGAGTAGTCCTGATGGTCGAAGGTGATTGGTTTTGACAACCAGTGTTGGTACTCCGCTAGGGTAGTATGTGCGGCGCGCATCTTAATGGGCGCAGCTCTGTTTTTACCTTTTATCACGTGAAGTGAGTTTACTGTTTTAACCTCTTGTGGGAAATTCTTTTGTTTTCCGGTGCTCTGCTTGTGGGGTTCGCCATCATCCTCACTTGGTGTGTCGAGCCCCTTGTGTTCGGCGTTGAGTCTGCCGGACTGCTTGAAGACCCAACAATCTTTGTGGGTATGGTATGCAGGCCTCCCGGGAGTACTGTGGATTGGACATATCTTGTCCAAGATTTTGTTTAAGTTAGATAGCTCATCGCTATTGTCCTTAAGGGCAGTTTTTATTGTTACGCCGTGAGCTTTTGAATCCGGCGTTGATCGCGCTCTTTGGACCGTTCCCCTTAATCTGGCGCTGGTCCTTGTTGCGTCGTGGTTTCCCGTTTCCATCCCTGACCTCGGATGTACTTGGGTCACTGGTGCTGCATTTTGCTAGCTAGCTATCCTCTCCCGCGCAAAAGCGGGTCATGAGGCTTGTTAATGCGGCCATGGTTCTCGGCTTCTCTGCCGAGGTGTCCGGCGAGCCATTCGTCTCGGACGTTGTGTTTGAAAGCTGCTAAGGCTTGGCGTCCGGACGATCGACTATTTGGTTCTTTTGGTGAGGAACCTGTTCAGAACTTCATGGCTGACACTCCGGGTTGTTGAGTTATATGACTTAAATCGCTCGCATCCGGAGGACGGACATAAGTCCCTTGAAAATTTGCGAAAAGCATCCTCGAGCTCTTCCCAACTTCCAATGGTATTTTCAGGAGGCCTTTGAGCCAATGCCGGGCTGGCCCTTTGAGCTTGAGGGGAAGTATTTTATGGCGTGGAGATCATCTCCTCTAGCCATGTGTATGTGGAGGATGTAATCCTCAATCCGCACTCGTGGTCTGTTGTTCCATCGTATGCCTCTATGTTTACGGGTTTGAATCCGGCTGGGAATTCGTGATCCAGCACCTCATTGGTGAAACACGAGGGGTGTGCGGCACCCCTATATTTGGGTGTGCCGTGATGTTCGGATATTTGGCGATTGCATTGCTTTGAAGAGCTTGCTTTCTCGCCCATAGATGGACCTAATGGGCCATCCTTTTGATCTGAATCCTTATGCGGATCGCGTATCGGCTTGTCTTGGCGCCATTTGCCGCTCTCTGTTTACCAGAGTCGCCCAACCGATTGGGTGGCCTTCTTGCCTTTTGATTGTGGGGCTCTATGGCCTCCTCATCAAATTCGGGCAGTAGTTTCTCTTTGGGTAGCTCTTTGTTCGGCGATCGCCGCCGATTTGTCTGTGGTGTTGAGTACTTTGCTCCATCTAATTCGAGTGCATCTTCCACTGTTTTGAGCTTCCTCTTCGCTTTTTCAGGCTACAGCGTAGTGGCGGCGAGCCTTTGTGGAGGTTCTTCTTCTCCAACAATTTGTCCGGGCGTGAGATCGTCCGGACTATTATCTTCGCCGGGACGGGTTGTTTATCAAGTTGTCCTGTTAGGACGGTTGCTCGATAGCATGTTCGCCGTCCACCGGTTCGCCCTGCTCTATGGCTGGGTCATTGTCGGCGGGACTTGGTGCGGCGTTTACGTTGCCGTTTTGACTGCTTTTCGAGGGATTTATCCTTCGTAGTGTCCCGTCGTTCCTCGTCGTCACTTCCTTTAGGTGTATCCACCATGTATACATCATGCGATGAGGTGGTTGTCCAGCATCCTATAGGTGCTGGTTCATGGTTGTCTCCTACATCGTCGTCCATACCGTCGATGTCTTCGGAGTCGAAATCGAACATGTCGTGTAAGCTTTCGACGATGGCTACAAAGTGGGTGGTGGGTGGGCGTTGAATTTCTTCGTCGTCCGCATCCCAACCTTCCTGTCCATAGTCCGGCCAGGGCTCTCCGGATAAAGAGAGAGACTTTACTGAATTCAGGATGTCACCAAAGTGCGAGTGCTGAAAGATGTCCGCGGTAGTGAACTCCATAACCGGCGCCCAATCGGATTCGATCGGAAGGGGCGCGGAGGGTTCGGAGTTCGGAGAGGAGTACGGCACCTTGGAGTCACGGTCTTCGCAAAAGGACAGTGATTTAGTTTGGCTCAATCGCCGTTGAGACCGTAGCCCCCGAGGCGGTGTCCGACCACTCTTCCTCGATCGGGGGAGTCGGCTCCGAGCTAAGGGTCGGAGCCGACGGTGGTGCGGCCTCCAGGGCACTGTCCAGCAGCAGAGCTAGATCGTGCCCATCGAGACAGTGCAGCGCACTTGGCTGTGGCTCGAATCCGTCGAAGATCAAGTCTCCGCGGACATAGGCCGTATAGTTCAAGCTTCCAAATCTGACCTGATGGCCAGGGGCGTAGCTTTTGATCTGCTCCAAATGGCCAAGTGAATTGGCCCGCAGTGCAAAGCCGCCGAATACGAAGATCTGTCCGGGGAGAAAAGTCTCACCCTGGACCACGTCGTTGTTGATGATCGAAGGAGCCATCGGGCCTATAGGCGACGACACAGAGGAACTCTCAATGAAAGCACCAATGTCGGTGTCAAAACCGGCGGATCTCGGGTAGGGGGTCCCAAACTTTGCGTCTAGGCGGATGGTAACAGGAGACAAGGGACACGATGTTTTTATCCACGTTCGGGCCCTCTCGATGGAGGTAATACCCTACTCCTACTTGATTAATATTGATGATATGGGTAGTACAAGAGTAGATCTACCACGAGATTAGAGAGGCTAAACCCTAGAAGCTAGCCTATGGTATGATTGTTGTTCGTCCTATGGACTAAAACCCTCCGGTTTATATAGACACCGGATAGGATTAGGGTTACACAGAATCGGTTACAATGGTAGGAGATCTACATATCCGTATCGCCAAGCTTGCCTTCCACGCCAAGGAAAGTCCCATCCGGACACGGGACGAAGTCTTCAATCTTGTATCTTCATAGTCTAGGAGTCCGGCCAAAGATGATAGTTCGGCTATCCAGACACCCCCTAGTCCAGGACTCCCTCAGTGTTCTTATGTGAGACTCGGCAAAAGGAAGCTAAGATGAGGAGGATACGTAATCGCTTGGGATTAAAAGGATTCCGTGGCGTTGATAGCGATGGATTGAGTGGAGGGCTGGCTGTTTATTGGCATGAGAATTGTGTTGTTGAGATAGTTGACAAAGATGAGCGTCATATTGATGCTCTCGTTCGGCTCCAGGAGGGTGCAAGTCAATGGCGTATTACTTTCGTCTATGGTGAACCCCGTGTCGAAAATAGGCACCTGATGTGGGCTAAGCTACAGAACCTGAAAATTTAAAGTGACTTGCATTGCCTTGTAATCGGCGATTTCAATGAAGCAATGTGGGACTTCGAGCATTTGTCGGCTACTCCTAGGGCGGCGGCTCAGATGCTAGCTTTTCGCGATGTACTTAAAACTTGCGAGGTGGTGGACCTTGGTTTCTCTGGAGTTCCGTTCACGTATGATAACAGGCGAAGTGGTATGGGTAATGTGAGAGTTCGGTTGGATTGGGCAGTTGCTACAAGTTCGTGGAGAAATATGTTTGCTTATGCTTCTGTTGAGCATGTTGTAAAGGGAGAGGTTGATCCAGGTCCTGCAAGTGCAAAGAGTAGAAGGTATGAAGTTTTTTGGGAAACAGATTCTGCACTACCTGAAGTCATAAAGGACGCATGGGCTGCGGTAGGTGTGGTGCAGAATTTGGGACAGTTGAGAGACGCCCTATCAAAAACCATGATATGCCTTGGTTCATGGAGCAGAAAATTTGGCAACATTAAGAGGGAGCTTGCCAAGTCTCGAACTCAGCTAGAGGAGCTTATGAATATGAATGCGAATAGTGAAGATATAAGAACAATAACAGATAAGATGAACGATTTATTGTACCAGGAGGAGATGATGTGGCTCCAAAGGTTAAGAATATCTTGGCTTAAGGGGGGAAACCGGGACACAAAGTTTTTTCAGAGCAAGGCCATTTGGCGGGCAAGAAATAATAAGATTCGAGAATTGACAGATAGTATTGGGGTAGTACACTCAAACTTTTCTGCCATGGGGAAACTTACAATGGATTATTTCTGTAACTTGTTTTCGGCAAACACATCACTAGATGCAGCCGCTGTGATTGACTTAGTGCAAGCCTTGGTGGCGGAAGAGGATAGTATTAAGCTTTGTGCACCGTTTACCGATAAGGAAATTTCAGACGATATGTTCCAAATTGGGCCCTTGAGGGCATGGGACCAGACGGGTTCGCTGATGAAGTCATATACCTAGGGTAGGGTCATGGACCTGTCCAAGACACCCTCCCCAAGGGCATCTCTAGAAAAAACTACCTTTCAGTCGACCTGGAAGAGTTCCACTCGACCAACTGGAAGACACTCGACCATGAAGCCAACCGCTCGACCACCAGGAGATCCAAAGCCAGTCTGCACACAAACGGTCGGTCATTAAGTAGCTTTTATGGTCATCATAGCACTTTTTGTGGGCGTTACCAGTAACCCCCTATCTTAATGTACCTTTAACCTTGCATAACTGAGGGCCGGAGGGGTCTGGCGAACTCTATATAAGCCACACCCCCCCCCCCTCCTAAGTGTCAAGGGTTCGCACCCCTGTAACTCATATGCACATAATATAGTCGACCGCCTCCGGGCTCCGAGACGTAGGGCTATTACTTCCTCCGAGAAGGGCCTGAACTCGTAAACATCTTGCATATACAACTACTCCATAGCTAGGATCTTGCCTCTCCATACCTACCCCCCATTCTACTGTCAGGCTTAGAACCACGACAGTTGGCGCCCACCATGGGGCAGGTGTCTTAGCGACTTGTTGGAGAAGTTGCATTTTTTCGATCCCATTCATCATGGTTTCGGGAGGAGTTTTGGTTGAGGGCCGCGAGATCCGTCTCGGCGCGCTCACGTTCATCGCCGACGACTCTGCTTGGTTGCAGGAGGCTCCACTCGACGTTGACGCACTCCCTATCCGCGGGGCGACGCACTTTCGCGCGTGCGTCCGCGGCATCCTCCTGCGGCAGCCGTCGACCCAGTATCGGTAGGCTCTTGTGCCGTCCTCCCTCCCGGTCTCGCGCCGGCGCAAGCGCTCCGGTCGACCGAGGCTTCAGCGGTGGGTGAGGCACGCGGTGGCCCTTGATCGGCCACTCCCAAGTCGCGACAATCGAGCCCGCGAATCTCTCTGGCCTGTTCGATCTGTCGACCGGCTCCGAGAAGACGCATCCGAAAAGCGACAGCAGCGATCCAGCGGCGGAGGTTTTGATGGTCGATGGACCACGCAGTCCTCCTGGTTTCCCCCGCACCGACGGAGGCGTTGGCTGAGGTGAGCCGGCGCAGGCTCACGAAGAGTACCAACCCGAGCCCCCACTTCGTTGTAGAGGGAGGAGCTCCGCCGCCGAACATGGATGCGCTTCACACTCCTATCGTTTGAGAAACCCCCGAGGCTCGTGCCTTAGAAGATGCGTGTTTGTCCAACTTGGCTGAGCGCACTCGACTGGAAAATATCCAGCGAGTGCTCGATGAACGAGCGCAACAACGGGTCCCGTCGTCCAGTCGACGTCAACTCTTTCCACAACCAACTCATGTATACCGAACTCCCATTCAGAATCTAGCAGTTGCAGCCCGTATAGCAGAGTCCATTCAGCCTTCCCAGTCGGAGGCTGGCAGGGGCTTACTCCAGATCAGAGATTTGCTCCGGGCAGCAGGAGATCAAAATTCAGCTGTATCGCAGTCGCGGAACAGGATTCACAGCAGATCCGTCGCTGCGAATACAGTCCAGTCGGCACATAGCCCAAGATCGCCCCTGAGGCGTGAGGGGCATGGAGGCCGGCGTGAGCAGTATGAGGACCGATTCGATCGTGATGATCGACGTCGAGTGCCCACTCCTCCCCCAAGGGGTGGGTCATATGCGCCTCGACAGCAAGACGACAATCGCCAGCATATTGTTGGGCGAAGGATTCCAGTCGACCCCAGGGAACCAGGCTTTGATGCGAGATCCATCATCGTGCAAAGTCTGGTCGACAGGAACAGAGCTAACCGAGAAGGCCATGATGTAAATCGCCCATCAGCGAGAGAGTACACGTCTCAGGACCAGAGTGTTTTAGCAGAGCCATCAGAGCCGTGGTGATTCCTCCCAACTTCAGGTTGGCGATGGAGTCAGTAAGTTCACTGGTGAGTCTAAGCCAGATACTTGGCTTGAGGACTACCGAGTGGCTGTTCAGATCGGCGGCGGCAACGATGAAGTGGCCATGAAGCACGTGCCACTTATGTTGGAGGGATCGGCCAGAGCATGGCTGAATCAGTTAGCACCCAGCAGCATTTACACTTGGGAAGATCTTGCCCGAGTGTTTGTCAGGACATTTGAAGGAACTTGCAAGCGGCCAGCAGGGTTGACAGAGTTGCAGTCGTGTGTCCAGAAGTCGAATGAAACTCTGAGGGATTACATTCAGAGATGGATCACTTTGCACCACACAGTAGAGAATGTATCTGATCATCAGGCAGTCTGTGCCTTCAAGGAAGGTGTTAAGAACAGAGAGTTGAGTCTGAAATTCGGTCGGACAGGAGACATGACCCTGAGTCGGATGATGGAGATTGCCACCAAGTACGCCAATGGTGAAGAAGAGGATCGGCTCCGGAGTGGCAAGTACAAGTCAGCCGCTAATGAAACCGGGGGAGGGAACTCCAGTCGGAAACAGAAGCGGAAAGCCGAGCCGGCTGCTCCTGGAAAAGCCTTGGCCGTGACTCCAGGAAAGTTCAAGGGGAAACCCAAGGGGCCTTGGAACCCCAAGAAAGTGAAAGACCAAGATGGAAATGATGTGTTGGACTTGCCGTGTCACATTCACACGAAGAAAGATGAAGAGGGTAAACTTATTTACCCAAAGCATACCACTCGACAGTGCCGGCTCTTGATTCAGCAGTTCCAAGGGAAGCAGCCCAAGGACAAGGAAAAGGAGTCGGACAAAGTTGAGGACAAGGAAGATAGTGACGGTGGGTACCCTCAGGTCAATTCCACTCTGATGATTTTTGCTGACGTTGAAAGGAAAAGTAGATTGAAGGTTATCAACCGCGAAGTGAATATGGTCGCTCCGGTGACACCCAGTTACCTGAAATGGTCGCAGACCGCCATCACGTTCGACCAGTCTGATCACCCAACACACATAGCCACCCCCGGGAGGCAAGCATTGGTGGTCGACCCAGTCGTCGAGGGCACTCGACTAACTAAGGTTTTGATGGATGGTGGCAGTGGCCTGAACATATTGTATGCAGAGACGTTGAAAGGGATGGGCATTCCGATGTCGGACTCAAGACCAAACAACATGAGCTTCCATGGAGTCATTCCGGAAAGAAGGCTGAGTCACTCGCCAAATTGCTCTCGATGTGGTTTTTGGTGACTACAAGAATTTTCGTAAGGAAAAGTTGACCTTTGAGGTCGTGGATTTTCAGAGCGCTTATCACGCTATCCTGGGGAGGTCGGCATATGCGCGTTTCATGGCTCGACCATGTTATGTATACCTCAAGATGAAGATGCCGGGTCCCAAAGGTGTGATCACTGTCACTGGCAATCGAAAAAAGGCAGAAGAGTGTTTCCAGAAAAGCTCTAAGATCGCTGATGCTCAGATGGTAGTGGTCGAGCTGCAAGAGTACCAGAAAACTGCAGACCCGAGTGATTTGTTGCGAGCCAAGAAGCCCGCCACGGAGTCGGCATTTCAGTCGTCCGGAGAGACGAAACCGATTCATATTCATCCGACTGATCCGATTGCTACTCCGACTTACATCTCAACAACACTCGACTCCAAATAGGAAGAAGCGCTCATCCAGTTCCTCCGTGAGAACTGGGACATCTTTGCATGGAAGCCTGCTGACATGCGGGTGTTCCTGTGGGATCGGGTGAGCATCGTCTACGAGTCGACTCAAAGGTTAAACCTGTCAAAGAACATCTTCGACGGTCCGCCGTCCAGAAGAGAAAGACCATTGGTGAGGAGGTGGCTCGGCTCTTAGCAGCAGAGTTTATCCGAGAGATTTACCACTCCGAGTGGCTCGCCAATGTTGTCATGGTCCCTAAGAAGGACAATTCACTGCGCATGTGCATCGACTTCAAACATATCAATCAGGCCTGCCCGAAAGATCATTTTCCTCTCCCCCGCATCGACCAAATACTCGACTCGACTACGGGATGTGAGCGGTTATCTTTCTTAGACGCATATTCCGGGTACCATCAGATCCGTCTGTATGGACCCGACGAGATCAAAACAGCTTTCATCACTCCATTCGGGTGCTTCGTTATGTCACCATGCCATTCGGCCTCAAGAATGCCGGAGCCACGCTCATGAGGATGATTCGAAGTGTTTACTCACCAAATCAGTCGGAATGTGGAAGCATACATGGATGACATTGTGGTCAAGTCACGGAAAGGTTCCGACCTGTTGACTAACCTTGCTGAAACTTTTGCCAATCTCAGGAGGTATGATATCAAGCTTAATCCATCAAAGTGCACATTCGAAGTCCCTGGTGGAAAGTTACTCGGTTTTCTCGTTTATGAATGAGGAATCGACGCTAACCCCGAAAAAGTTGGCACTATACTCCGAATGAAACGCCCTGTGCGTGTGCACGATGTCCAGAAGCTTACTGGATGCTTGGCCGCTTTAAGTCGATTCATCTCTCGCCTCGGTGAAAAGGCATTGCCTCTTTACCGGTGATGAAGAAGTCGACAAGTTCGAGTGGACTCTGAAGCTGATGCAGCGTTTGCGAGCTCAAAGCTCGCTCTCCACCAACCGGTGCTTGCTGCCCCAATCAGCAAGGAGCTGTTGCTGCTTTACATTGCAGCCACAGGACAAGTCGTCGATCTGAGATTTACGGTCGAAAGCGGGAAGAGGAAGGAAAGGCCTTCAAAGTTCAGCGCCAAAGATATTATCTTTCGAAGTATTAACCCGTCAAAGCAAAGATACCCTCATTATCAGAAGCTTGTGTATGGGATTTATATGACCGCGAAGAAGTTTGCTCATTACTTCTCTGATCATTCCATTACAGTTGTCAGCGACGCACCATTATCGGAGATTTTGCACAACAGAGATGCAACTGGTCGAGTGGCGAAATGGGCGATTGAACTTCTTCCCCTTGATATCAAGTTTGAGGCAAAGAAAGACATCAAGTCCCAAGCAATAGCAGATTTCATCGCCGAGTGGATTGAACAACAGTTACCGACTCAAGTTCACTCGGAGAACTAGACTATGTTCTTTGATGGTTCCAAGATGCTGAATGGTTCCGGTGTTGGGGTAGTATTGGTTTCCCCCCGAGGAGATAAGCTCAGATATGTGCTCCAGATTCACTTTGATTCTTCCAACAATGAAGCAGAATACGAAGCATTGTTGTATGGGTTGCGTATGGCCATTTCACTCGGCGTCCGTCGCCTCATGGTTTATGGCGACTCAGATCTAGTGGTTAATCAGGTGATGAAGGAGTGGGACGTCAGAAGTCCATCCATGACTGGTTACTGTAATGCAGTGAGGAAGCTAGAGAAGAAGTTTGAGGGGTTAGAGCTTCATCATATACCCCGACTGAAAAATCAAGCTGCTTATGATTTGGCGAAGATAGGGTACAAGAGGGAAGCCATTCCCAGTGATGTGTTTTTGGAGCATATCCGCACATCGTTGATTCAAGAGGATCCTTTCACTTAAGAAGCTCCATAGCCAAAAAGTGCCACTGATCCGACTGAAGTTGAGGTCCCAGCGGTGGTCGACCTGATCATGGAAGTCGTGGTCATCACTCCCGATTGGATAGTACCGTACATCGCGTATATCCTGAGGAAAGAGCTCCCAGAGAACGAAGAAGAGGCTCGACATATCGTCCGCTGATCCAAGGCCTTTACTGTGATCAAGGGACAGTTATTCAGAGAAAGTGTGACCGGAGTCAGCCAGAAGTGCATAACGCCAGAAGAAGGTCAGATAATTCTCGATGATATCCACTCGGGGACCTGTGGTCACCATGCGTCCTCTCGGACCATCGTGGCTAAAGCATACCGAGCGGGATTTTATTGGCCAAAAGCAAATGAAATGGCAAAGGAAATAGTCGACAAGTGTGAAGGATGTCAGTTCTACTCCAATATGTCACACAAACCCGCCTCAGCATTGAAGACCATTCCACTCATCTAGCCTTTCGCTGTTTGGGGGTTGGATATGATTGGACCGCTGAGAACTGGCAGGAGCGGTTTCACTCATTTGCTTGTGGCAGTCGACAAGTTTATGAAGTGGATCGAAGCTAAACCTATCAAGAACCTTGATGCGTGCACCGCTATCAGTTTCATCAGAGAGTTGATATTCAGATATGGAGTTTCGCACAGCATCATCACTGACAATGGATCAAACTTCGATTCCGATAAGTTCAAAGCCTTTTGTGCCTCTCAGGGCACGCGAGACTATGCTTCAGTTGCTCACCCCCAGTCGAATGGACAAGCAGAGCGAGCAAATGGTCTAATTCTCAAAGGAGTGAAACCTCCACTGATGCGTGATCTCAAGCATGCAGCAGGAGCGTGGGTCGACGAACTTCCGTCGGTTCTTTGGGGATTAAGGACCACTCCTAATCGGTCGACTGGGAGAACTCCATTCTTTATGGTCTATGGAGCTGAAGTAGTTCTGCCGAGCGACCTGCTCCACAATGCGCCCCGAGTCGAACTCTACTCTGAAGCTGAAGCAGAGCAAGCCCGGCAAGATGCAGTCGACCTCCTTGAAGAAGAGAGAGAGATGGCCCTGATCCGCTCGACCATCTATCAGCAGGACTTGCGTTGATTCCATGCTAGAAATGTGAAGAGCCGAGCCTTTCAAGAAGGGGACTTGGTCCTCCGAGTGGATCAACAGAAACCACACAAGCTCGCTACCACTTGGGAAGGTCCCTTCATCATCACCAGGGTTCTCCACAATGGAGCTTACCATCTTTACAACGTCGAACGCCAGATCGATGAGCCTCGAGCCGGGAATGCGGAGCTGCTCCGCCCCTTTTACACTTAAGAACTCACTCGGGTGAGATGTAATAAAAGTACCTCTGTAGTTTGTTTATCAAAGACAAGAATGTTATAATTTTCCCAGTGATTGTTATTACTTTTCGTTTACATAGGAAATTTCCCCCAGTGGGTGGCTTAGCCGCGAACCTGTTTCGCCTAAGTTTGTAAAAAAAATCCCTGCCGAGTGGTGAGCCAGCCTCTCACTCGGGGGCTTAGCTGCGAATCCGTTTCGCCTAAGGATCTGAAAATCCTACCGAGTGAGGAGCCAGCCTCCCACTCGGGGGCTTAGCTGCAGTCCAAGTACTCGCCTAAGTTTGAAAATCCTACCGAGTGAGGAGCCAGCCTCCCACTCGGGGGCTTAGCTGCAGTCCAAGTACTCGCCTAAGTTTGAAAATCCTACCGAGTGAGGAGCCAGCCTCCCACTCGGGGGCTTAGCTGCAGTCCAAGTACTCGCCTAAGTATTTAATACAATGTGCGCTTTGCAAGGACGGAGAGGTACAGGTCGACTGTTGCCTACCCCTTCAGAGCTACGACACAAAAATCCTACTTGGAGGCTTAGCTGCAGTCCAGTACTTGCCTAAGTTTGAAAAATCCTACCGAGTGGAGAGCAAACCTCCCACTCGGGGGCTTAGCAGCAGTCCAGTACTCGCCTAAGTTTGAAAAATCCTACCGAGTGGAGAGCAAACCTCTCACTTGGGGGCTTAGCAGCAGTCCAGTACTCGCCTAAGTTAGAAAAATCCTACCGAGTGGAGAGCAAACCTCCCACTCGGGGGCTTAGCAGACAGTCCAAGATGCTAGCCTAAGTTTGAAAAATCCCACCGAGTGGAGAGCAAACCTCCCACTCGGGGGCTTAGCAGCAGTCCAGTACTCGCCTAAGTTTGAAAAATCCTACCGAGTGGAGAGCAAACCTCCCACTCGGGGGCTTAGCAGCAGTCTAGTACTCGCCTAAGTTTGAAAAATCCTACCGAGTGGAGAGCAAACCTCCCACTCGGAGGCTTAGCTGCAGTCCAATACTCACCTAAGTTTAAAAAATCCTACCGAGTGGAGAGCAACCTGAAGGAAATATGCCCTAGAGGCAATAATAATGTTATTATTTATTTCCTTATATCATGATAAATGTTTATTATTCATGCTAGAATTGTATTAACCGGAAACATAATACATGTGTGAATACATAAACCTACAGAGTGTCACTAGTATGCCTCTACTTGACTAGCTCGTTAATCAAAGATGGTTATGTTTCCTAACCATGAACAAGGAGTTGTTATTTGATTAACGGGATCACATCATTAGTTGAATGATCTGATTGACATGACCCATTCCATTAGCATAGCACCTGATCGTATAGTTTGTTGCTAGTGCTTTTCTTCATGACTTATACATGTTCCTATGACTATGAGATTATGCAACTCCCGTTTGCCGAGGAACACTTTGGGTGCTACCAAACGTCACAACGAATCGGGTGATTATAAAGGTACATTACAGGTGTCTCCAAAGGTACATGTTGGGTTGGCATATTTCGAGATTAGGATTTGTCACTCCGATTGTCGGAGAGGTATCTCTGGGCCCTCTCGGTAATGCACATCACATAAGCCTTGCAAGCATTGCAACTAAATGTGTTAGTTGTGAGATGATGTATTACGGAACGAGAAAAGAGACTTGCCAAGAACGAGATTGAACTAGGTATTGGATACCGACGATCGAATCTCGGGCAAGTAACATACCGATGACAAAGGGAACAACGATGTTGTTATGCGGTCTCGACCGATAAAGATCTTCGTAGAATATGTAGGAGCCAATATGGGCATCCAGGTCCCGCTATTGGTTATTGACCGAGAGGTGTCTCGGTCATGTCTACATAGTTCTCGAACCCGTAGGGTCCCGCACGCTTAACGCTTCGATGGCGCAGTTATTATGAGTTTATATGATATTGATGTACGAAGGTTGTTCGAGTCCCGGATGAGATCGGGGACATGACGAGGAGTCTCGAAATGGTCGAGACGTAAAGATCGATATATTGGACGACTATATTCGGAGTTCGGAAAGGTTTCGAGTGATTCGGTATTTTTCGAGTACCGGGTAGTTACGGGAGAAGTAATGGGCCTTGATGGGCTTTAGTGGGAAGAGGAAAAGGCTGCTGCGCCCCTCCCTCTAGTCCGAATGGACTAGGGAAAGGGGCCGCCACCTTCCTACTCCTCCACTTCCTTCTCCTTCCTCCCCTACATGGAAGGATTCCTAGTTGGACTAGGAAAGGGGAATCCTACTCCCGGTGGGAGTAGGACTCCCCTTGGCGCGCCAAACATAGGGCCGGCCTCCTCCCTCCCTTGCTCCTTTATATACGGGGGCAGGGGGCACCCCATAGACACACAAGTTGATCATTGAGATCGTTCCTTAGCCGTGTGCGGTGCCCCCTTCCACCAAACTACACCTCGAAAATACCGTTGCGGAGCTTAGGCGAAGCCCTGCGCCGGTGGAACATCATCATCGCCACCACGCCCGTCGTCTTGTGAAACTCTCCTCAACACTCGGCTGGATCGGAGTTCGAGGGACGTCATCGAGCTGAACGTGTGCAGAACTCGGAGGTGCCGTACGGTCGGTACTTGGATCGGTTGGATCGGGAAGAAGTACGACTACTTCCTCTACGTTGCGTCAACGCTTCCGTTGCTGGTCTACGAGGGTGCGTAGACAACACTCTCATCTCGTTGCTATGCATCACCATGATCTTGCGTGATCGTAGGAAAATTTTTGAAATTACTACGTTCCCCAACAGTGGCATCCGAGCCTGGTTTTATGCGTTGATGTCATGTGCACGAGTAGAACACAAGTGAGTTGTGGACGATACAAGTCATACTGCCTACCAGCATGTCATACTTTGGTTCAGCGGTATTGTGAGATGAAGCGCCCGGACCGACATTACGCCAGACGCTTACGCGAGACTGGTTTCACCGCCCGAGCACTCGTTGCTTAAAGGTGACCGGCGGTGTCTGTCTCTCTCACTTTAGTTGAATCGAGTGTGGCTACGCCCGGTCCTTGAGAAGGTTAAACGGAGTCTATTTGACGAAGTATCGTTGTGGTTTTGATGCGAGGTAAGAACGGTTCTTGCTCAGCCCGTAGCAGCCACGTAAAACTTGCAACAACAAAGTAGAGGACGTCTAACTTGTTTTTGCAGGGCATGTTGTGATGTGATATGGTCAAGACGTGATGCTATATTTTATTGTATGAGATGATCATGTTTTGTAACCGAAGTTATCGGCAATCGGCAGGAGCCATATGGTTGTCGCTTATTGTATGAAATGCAACGCCATGTAATTGCTTTACTTTATCACTAAGCAGTAGCGATAGTCGTAGAAGCATAAGATTGGCGAGACGACAACGATGCTACGATGGAGATCAAGGTGTCGCTACCGGTGACGATGGTGATCATGACGGTGCTTCGGAGATGGAGATCACAAGCACAAGATGATGATGGCCATATCATATCACTTATATTGATTACATGTGATGTTTATCCTTTATGCATCTTATCTTGCTTTGATTGACGGTAGCATTATAAGATGATCTCTCACTAAAATTATCAAGAAGTGTTCTCCCGAGTATGCACCGCTGCGAAAGTTCTTCGCTGAGACACCACGTGATGATCGGGTGTGATAGGCTCTACGCTCAAATACAACGGGTGCAAAACAGTTGCGCACGCGAATACTCAGGTTATACTTGACGAGCTATGCATATAAGATATGACCTCGAACACGGAGACCGAAGGTCGAGCGTGAATCATATAGTAGATATGATCAACATATTGATGTTCACCATTGAAACTACTCCATCTCACGTGATGATCGGACATGGTTTAGTTGATTTGGATCACGTAATCACTTAGATGACTAGAGAGATGTCTATCTAAGTGGGAGTTCTTAAGTAATATGATTAATTGAACTTTAATTTATCATGAACTTAGTCCTGGTAGTATTTTGCAAATTATGTTGTAGATCAATAGCTCGTTATTGCTTCCCTATGTTTTTATATGTGTTCCTAGAGAAAATTGTATTGAAAAATGTTAGTAGCAATGATACGGATTGGATCCGTGATCTGAGGTTTATCCTCATTGCTGCACAGAAGAATTATGTCCTTGATGCACCGCTAGGTGACAGACCTATTGCAAGAGCAAGATGCAGACGTTATGAACGTTTGGATAGCTCAATATGATGACTACTTGGTAGTTTAGTGCACCATGCTTAAACGGCTTAGAATCGGGACTTCAAAGACGTTTTGAACATCATGGACCATATGAGATGTTCCAGGAGTTGAAGTTAATATTTCAAGCAAATACCCGAGTTGAGAGATATGAAGTCTCCAACAAGTTCTATAGCTAAAAGATGGAGGAGAATCGCTCAACTAGTGAGCATGTGCTCAGATTGTCTGGGTACTTTAATCGCTTGAATCAAGTGGGAGTTAATCTTCCAGATAAGATAGTGATTGACAGAATTCTCTAGTCACCATCACTAAGTTACTAGAACTTCGTGATGAACTATAGTATGCAAGGGATGACGAAAACGATTCCCGAGCTCTTCGTGATGTTGAAATCGACGAAGGTAGAAATCAAGAAAGAGCATCAAGTGTTGATGATTGACAAGACCACTAGTCTCAAGGAAAAGGGCAAAGGGAAGAAGGGGAACTTCAAGAAGAACGGCAAGCAAGTTGCTGCTCGAGTGAAGAAGCCCAAGTCTGGACCTAAGCACGAGACTAAGTGCTTTTGCTGCAATGGAACTGGTCACTAGGGCGGAACTACCCCAAGTATTTGGTGGATAAGAAGGATGGCAAAGTGAACAAGGTTATATTTGATATACAGGTTATTGATGTGTGCCTTACTAGTGTTTATAGTGGCCCTGAGTATTTGATACTGCTTAGGTTGCTAAGATTAGTAACTCAAACAGGAGTTACGAATAAGCAGAGACTAGTTGAAGGGAAGTGACGATGAGTGTTGGAAGTAGTTCCAAGATTGATATGATCATCATCGAACACTCCCTATACTTTCGGGATTAGTGTGGAACCTAAATAAGTGTTATTTGGTGTTGAGCATAAATATGATTTGATCATGTTTATTGCAATACTGTTATTCATTTAAGTAAGAGAATAAATTGTTGTTACATTTACATGAATAAAACCTTATATGGTTACACACCCAATGAAAATGGTTCATTGGATCTCGATCATAGTGATACACATATTCATAATATTGAAACCAAAAGATGCAAAGTTAATAATGATAGTGCAACTTATTTGTGGCACTGCCGTTTAGGTCATATTGGTGTAAAGCGCATGAAGAAAACTCCATCTTGATGGACTTTTGGAATCACTTGATTATGAATCATTTGATGCTTGCGAACCGTGCCTTTTGGGCAAGATGACTAAAACTCCGTTCTCGGAACAATGGAACAAGCTCTTGACTTATTGGGAATAATACATACCGATGTATGCGATCCAATGAGTGTTGATGCTCGTGGCAAGTATCGTTATTTTCTGACCTTCACAAGATGATTTGAGCAGATATGGGTATATCTACTTGATGAAACATAAGTCTGAAATAGTTGAAAGGTTCAAAGAATTTCAGAGTGAAGTGGAAAATCATCGTAACAAGAAAATAAAGTTTCGCGATCTGATCGTGGAGATGAATATTTGAGTTACGAGTTTGGTCTTCAATGAAAACAATGTGGAATAGTTTCACAGCTCACGCCACCGGAACACCACAACGTTATGGTGTGTCCGAACGTCAGAACCGTACTTTATTATGATATGGTGCGATCTATGATGTATCTTACCGATTTACCACTATCGTTTTGGGGTTATGCATTAGAGACAGCTGCATTCACGTTTAATAGGGCAACCATCTAAATCCGCTGAGATGACACCGTATGAACTATGGTTTAGCAATAAACCTAAGCTGTCGTTTCTTAAAGTTTGAGTTGTGATGCTTATGTGAAAAGGTTTTCACCGATAAGCTCGAACCCAAATCGAGAAATGCGTCTTCATAGAATACCCAAAGGTAACTATTGGGTACACCTTCTATCACAGATCCGAAAGCAAGATATTTGTTGTTAAGATGGATCCTTTCTAGAGAAGAAGTTTCTCTCGAAAGAAGTGAGTGGGAGGAAAGTAGAACTTGATGAGGTAATTGTACCTTCTCCCTTATTGGAAAGTAGTTCATCACAGAATCAGTTCCAAGTGATTCCTACACCAATTAGTGAGGAAGTTAATGATGATGATCATGAAACTTCAGATCAAGTTGTTACCAAACCTCGTAGGTCTTCCGAGTAAGATCCGCACTGAGTGGTACGGTAATCCTATTCTAGAAGTCATGTTACTAGACCATGATGAACCTACGAACTATGAGGAAGCGATGATGAGCCCAGATTCGCGAAATGGCTTGAGGCCATGAAATCTGAGATAGGATCCATGTATGAGAACAAAGTATGGACTTTGATTGACTTGCTCTATGATCAGCAAGCCATGTTAAATAAATGGATCTTCAAGAGGAAGATGGACACCGATAGTAGTGTTACTATCTACAAAGCTCGACTTGTCGCAAAAAGGTTTTTGACAAGTTCAAGGTGTTGACTACAATGAGATTTTCTCAATTGTAGCGATGCTTAAGTCTGTCGAATCATGTTAGCAATTGCCACATTTTATGAAATCGGCAAATGGATGTCAAAACTACATTTTTAATGGATTTATTAAAGAAGAGTTGTATATGATGCAACCGAAGGTTTTGTCAATCCTAAAAGAGCTAACAAAATGTGCAAGCTCCAATGATCCATCTATGGACTGGTGCAAGCATCTCGAGTTGGAATAAACGCTTTGATAGTGTGATCAAAGCATATGGTTTTATCTGAGACTTTTGGAGAAGCCTCAGATTTACAAGAAAGTGAGTGGGAGCACTACAAGATTTCGATAAGTATATGTGAATGACATATTGTTGATCGAAATAATGTAGAATTATTCTGCAAAGCATAAAGGAGTATTTGAAAGGAGTTTTTCAAAGAAGGACCTCGTGAAGCTGCTTACATATTGAGCATCAAGATCTATAGAGATAGATCAAAGACGCTTGATAAGTTTTTCAATGAATACATACCTTGACAAGATTTTGAAGTAGTTCAAAATGGAACAGTCAAAGAAAGAGTTCTTGCCTGTGTTACAAGGTGTGAGATTGAGTAAGACTCAAAACCCGACCACGGCAGAAGATAGAAAGAGAATGAAAGTCATTCCCTATGCATCAGCCATAGGTTCTATAAAGTATGTCATGTGTGTACTGATCTATTGCATACCCTACCACTAAGATTGGCAAGGAGTGCAATAGAGATCTAGGAGTAGATCAATGGACATCGGTCAAAATTATCCTTAGTAGAATAAGGATATGTTTCTCGATTATGGAAGTGAAAAAGGTTCGTAAAGTAAAAGGTTACGCCGATGCAAGTTTTAACACTAAATCTAGATGACTCGAGTCTCAATCTGGATACATATTGAAAGTGGGAGCAATTAGCTAGAGTAGCTCCGCAGAGCATTGTAGACATAGAAATTTGCAAAATACTTACGGCTCGAATGTAACAGACCCGCTGACTAAAATTATCTCACAAGCAAAACATGATCACACCTTAGTACTCTTTGGGTGTTAATCACATAGCGATGTGAACTAACCCTTTGGGTGTTGGTCACATGTCGATGTGAACTATGGGTGTTAACCACATATAGATGTGAACTATTGATGTTAAATCACATGGCGATGTGAACTAGATTATTGACTCTAGTGCAAGTGGGAGACTGAAGGAAATATGCCCTAGAGGCAATAATAATGTTATTATTTATTTCCTTATATCATGATAAATGTTTATTATTCATGCTAGAATTGTATTAACCGGAAACATAATACATGTGTGAATACATAAACCTACAGAGTGTCACTAGTATGCCTCTACTTGACTAGCTCGTTAATCAAAGATGGTTATGTTTCCTAACCATGAACAAGGAGTTGTTATTTGATTAACGGGATCACATCATTAGTTGAATGATCTGATTGACATGACCCATTCCATTAGCATAGCACCTGATCGTATAGTTTGTTGCTAGTGCTTTTCTTCATGACTTATACATGTTCCTATGACTATGAGATTATGCAACTCCCGTTTGCCCGAGGAACACTTTGGGTGCTACCAAACGTCACAACGTAACTGGGTGATTATAAAGGTACATTACAGGTGTCTCCAAAGGTACATGTTGGGTTGGCATATTTCGAGATTAGGATTTGTCACTCCGATTGTCGGAGAGGTATCTCTGGGCCCTCTCGGTAATGCACATCACATAAGCCTTGCAAGCATTGCAACTAAATGTGTTAGTTGTGAGATGATGTATTACGGAACGAGAAAAGAGACTTGCCGAGAACGAGATTGAACTAGGTATTGGATACCGACGATCGAATCTCGGGCAAGTAACATACCGATGACAAAGGGAACAACGTATGTTGTTATGCGGTCGACCGATAAAGATCTTCAGAGAATATGTAGGAGCCAATATGGGCATCCAGGTCCCGCTATTGGTTATTGACCGAGAGGTGTCTCGGTCATGTCTACATAGTTCTCGAACCCGTAGGGTCCGCACGCTTAACGTTCGATGGCGATGTTATTATGAGTTTATATGATATTGATGTACCGAAGGTTGTTCGAGTCCCGGATGAGATCGGGGACATGACGAGGAGTCTCGAAATGGTCGAGACGTAAAGATCGATATATTGGACGACTATATTCGGAGTTCGGAAAGGTTTCGAGTGATTCGGTATTTTTCGAGTACCGGGTAGTTACGGGAGAAGTAATGGGCCTTGATGGGCTTTAGTGGGAAGAGGAAAAGGCTGCTGCGCCCCCTCCCTCTAGTCCGAATTGACTAGGGAAAGGGGCCGCCACCTTCCTCTCCTCCACTTCCTTCTCCCTTCCTCCCCTACATGGAAGGATTCCTAGTTGGACTAGGAAAGGGGAATCCTACTCCCGGTGGGAGTAGGACTCCCCTGGCGCGCCAAACATAGGGCCGGCCTCCTCCCTCCTTGCTCCTTTATATACAGGGCAGGGGCACCCCATAGACACACAAGTTGATCATTGAGATCGCTCCTTAGCCGTGTGCGGTGCCCCCTTCCACCAAACTACACCTCGAATATACCGTTGCGGAGCTTAGGCGAAGCCCTGCGCCGGTGGAACATCATCATCGTCACCACGCCGTCGTGCTGACGAAACTCTCCCTCAACACTCGGCTGGATCGGAGTTCGAGGGACGTCATCGAGCTGAACGTGTGCAGAACTCGGAGGTGCCGTGACGCTCGGTACTTGGATCGGTTGGATCGGGAAGAAATACGACTACTTCCTCTACGTTGCGTCAACGCTTCCGTTGCTGGTCTACGAGGGTACGTAGACAACACTCTCATCTCGTTGCTATGCATCACCATGATCTTGCGTGATCGTAGGAAAATTTTTGAAATTACTACGTTCCCCAACACAACCCTCCCACTCGGAAGCTTCGCTGCAGTCCAGTACTCGCCTAAGTACAATGTGCGCTCCATCCCGATCCGCAAGGACGACAAGGTGCAGGTCGACTGCTGCCTTCTCCTTCGGAGCTGCGCCACAAGTACAACATAAACTCCATCCTGATCCGCAAGGACGACGAGGTGCAGGTCGACTGCTGCCTTCTCCTTCGGAGCTGCGCCACAAGTACAACGTGCGCTCCCTCCCGATCCGCAAGGACGATGAGGTGCAGGTCGACTGTTACCTTCTCCTGCGCTGCAAGCACAACGAAGTGTAGGTCGACTGGATTTTCCACCTCAGAGCTGCATCTCAAACATTGAAGCATAATCTGAGTGAAGAACAAAGTTTACTCGAAGGCAAACAAAAGCATATTTCGACGATGAGTAAAGTTCGGATAACATCCTAAGGATGCAGAAGTACCCAGGCCTCAAGCTTGTTAAAGTTTATCGGTTACAGGATCACTCGGCATTCCAAGGCAAATTTAAGACGAGTCATAGAAGTTTTTTACTCCTCAGGTGGAGGACTGGAAGGCGCGACGAACTGGTCCAGGTCGATCCCATCAGCGATTCGGGTGGCAGCACCAATGAAAGTCTCCATGGAAGATCGGAAGTCGTACTTCTTGGTATTGGCAACTTTGATGGACGCCAACCTTTCCTCTCACACCTCCTTGCAGTGAACGTGGACTAGGGACAGAGCGACATCAGCACCACATCTGGCAGAAGACTTCTTCCATTCCTGCACTCGACTTGGAACGTCATTCAGTGGAGTCATTAAAGACTCGAGGTCATTTTGAAGTGTTTCGCCTGGCCAGAGTGTTGAGTCGATCCGCGATACCGCGACCTTCAGTCGAGCGAGGTAGTCCACCACAGCAGCAACACGAGACTCCAGTCGGAGCACATTCATGGCAGCTTCATCCTTCACGGGGGAGTTAATGGGGTCCAGACTTGTCTCCACTCGACTAGTCTCTTCCTGGAAGTTCTGACAGAATTCTGCAAACACAACTCGAGTTCAAGCTAATGGTTCTATGATGAGTCGGTGATAACAAGTCAGTCGGATAAGAGGAATTAACTTCAAGCATGAGGAATAGCTTCTTGGCGAGCCCTCCCAGATAAGCCTCTAGATCATTCCTCTTTCCCGCCAGTTCACCAGCCTTGTCGCTCAGAGCTATCTTGTCATTCTTCAGTCGGCTAACCTCCTTGTTGGCCGCGTCGAGAGCAGCTTTCATATTGGCGTTCTCCTCTTCAAGTTTTCCGACTGAAGACAGCTTCTCTTCCGTGAGCTTGGTTTTGTTCAAAGCCGTCTGCTACGCCTCGGCAAGGTCATGATCCTTCTTCTTCAGAGCCTCCTCCATTTTGTCTGCAAAATGACAGTGAGGTCAGAATTAGGAAGGGACAGAAAAATAAAAACAGTCGTCAAGATCTCACCAGCCATACCTTTTGCTTCGTCTCTCGCCTTTTGCAAGTTCTCCTGTGCAAGCTTCAAGTCAAGGTTGAGCTGGATCTGTTTGTTCTCCAATTCAGTGTATCGAGCCACAAGCTCGCAAGATTTATGCAAAGAATCAGTCGACGGACGTCACAGATAGGTTACTTCCGAGTGACTAAGAAAAATCATTGCGTTTCTAAGACTACCGCCGAATCAAAATATTCGACAGTAGTCTCGGGGACTACACCCAGTGGGTGCACTTAGTGTGCCCCCACTGGTCCTACCGACTCGGTTCGATCAGTCGACCGAAAGAGACAAAAAAAAGGAGTTCTTCAGACTACGGTCGACTGCCAGCAGTCCACCATAGTCTCGGGGACTACACCCAGTGGGTGCACTCAGCATGCCCCCACCGGTTTCAAGATTCCATTCGACATGGTCCGACCAGACCGAGTGAAGAAGTTATCAAAGAGATACAAAGTATAAAGACTACGGCCGACTGCCAGCAGTCCACCGTAGTCTCGGGGACTACACCCAGTGGGTGCACTCAGTGTGCCCCCACCAGTCCGAAAATTCAATCGACACACCCAGTGGGTGTACAGATACGAAGATCTTCAGAAAGAAGAGTTTTTCAGGTAGCATATCCTAACAGAACAAGTGATGATCAACTAACCTGGACGTTGCTCTGAAGAGCTGAGCTGGCATCATAGGCCGCTTGGCTGGCTTCCCGGACCACCTTCATCTGCTCTATCATGAGCCCCGCTTGGCGTATAGCCTCCTTAGCAGCACCCACTTGGTCCTCCGGGACGTGGTGCGTGGCGAAAAGGGAAGGCAGATCAGCAGTCGACGTTGAAGGCCGGATACTCGTCAGCGGCACAGCGAAAGACACAGAAGTCCGAGTGGTGTTTCCACCCTCAAGAACCAGCGCCTCAGGCATCGATGCAACCTGAGCGGTCTTGCCGGTAGGTGCCTTCTTAGTTCTCCTCTGCCTCAACGGCGCCTCATCATCATCATCATCAGGGAGATCAATGACATGAGGAGGGACTACAAGAAAGATTCAAATTTAAAAACGGAAATCCAATCGACCAAAAGCAAAATTGCAGTGATCATACCAAGGTTAGAGGTAACAGCATCTTCCATCTCCTGGTCTTCGTTCCTGACTGAGGTCTCGAAGGTGGCAGCGCTGTAGATTTCATAAATCAGTTGATCAGTCAACAAGTCGACCAAAAGTATGTTCGCGCTGAACAAAAAAGCTCAAGTTCTGCTGTACCCGGAAATAGTGGGGATAGCCATCTCCATCTTGGGAAAAACCTTTGTCAGCTTCAACGGCGTCGCTCGGGGTTGCTTCGGCGCTTTTTCAGTCGGCGCCGGAGAGGTCATCCGAGGACGTTTCGTCGACTGCCCGACAAGCGCGATAGCCTTGCCGCGCTCGACCGTGGGGTCATGGGTGAGCTTGGACCGCCTTTCCATGCGAGGAGGGTCAACTTCTTCCTCCTCTTCCTCCTCCTCCTCTTCGTCGGAGCTGTCGTCATCTTCGTCCCCCTACCGTCAGACTGCCATTCCTCCTGGCTTTCACCTCCGCTCCCTTCCTCCTCCTCAACTGGTTCCTGCGCCCCGTTGGGCATCGAGTACATCTCTGTGGTGACCTGGAAGAAGACAAACAAGATGAAAGTCAGTCGACCGATTTAAGCAAACAAGATGGAGTAAGCAGAGTCGGAGTCAAAGATACGGGATTGAACCTTGTCTGGCTCGTACGATTGGTCGAGTGGAGGGATCCTCCTGGCTCCTCGGGGGTTATCTTTGTTCCCAGTGATGGCGGCCATACATCTCTCCAGTGTGGCATCCTCGACCTGCTCCGGGTGGACCCAAGTGGTGTCATCAGTGCCAGAATACATCCACATCGGATGGTCTCGATACTGAAGTGGCTGGATGCACCGTCGAAGAAAAACCTCTAGAAGATCCATACCAATCACCCCGTCGCGGATGAGCTGGACTACACGCTCGACCAAAACCTTGACCTGAGCCTTCTCCTCCGGGACCACCTTCAGAGAGGATGGCTTGCTCACTCGATCCATGGAGAAAGGAGGGAGTCCAGTCGACTAGGTCTTGGCAGTAGAACCAGGTCGACTACCACCCTCGAACCGACTCAGGAAGGATCATGGCTGGAAAAGAACTCTTACCTCTCATTTGGACCCCAAGACCCCCACACATGTGAATCACTTGGGTTCTCTCGTCACTCGGATTGGCGTTTTTCACCGTCTGGGAGCGACAGGTGAAAATGTGTTTGAAGAGGCCCCAATGCAGCCGACAACCCAAAAAATTCTCACAAAAAGAAACGAAAGCGGCGAGATACGCGATAGAGTTGGGTGTGAAGTGGTGGAGTTGTGCCCCAAAGAAGTTCAGAAATCCTTGAAAGAAAGGGTGGGGCGGCAAAGAAAACCCGCGGTCAACGTGAGTGGCTAAGAGGACCCACTCACCCTCCTGAGGCTGCGGCTGCCACTCCATCCCCGGAAGCCTCGCTGATCCATGAGGGATCAGTCCTTCATTGGCCAGGTCGTCAAGATCTTTCTGGCGGATGGTCGAGCGAATCCAGTCGCCCTGGATCCAGCCCTGCGGCAAACCGGCCCGCGACGAGGATCCGCCCCGACTGGTCGCCCTCCCCTTCGCCTTCACCGTCGCCTTCTTCGCCCGTTCCAAAGCCGCCGTCTTTTCTTTCACCATTGTCGCCGGTGGAACGTGCATGGAGCAGCAGTTCAGAGGTGGAGGCAGGCGGGGCGGATGAATCTGAGGAAGGAAGGAGGAAAGGGGAACGCACTATTCAAAAAACCCCAGTCCTGGACCTTATATGAGGTTGCTTCCGAGTGACTGACCGGTAGGCCCAGGCGATCCTGTCAAATCCCACAACAATCGCCCGCGCGATACATGGCGAAAAAGATGGCGCAGAGATCGAGGCGTCCTTGCCTTATCCCGTCCGATTACTACGGCTCTCTCTCTCCGTCCCGCTCGTTTCCCGAAGATTCAAATCCCGCTAAATCCGCGCGCCGCAGAGAAAATCGTCAGACAAAAGATTTCCTCCGTCCTGTCATTCGGAAATCGCAAAGTATGGAAAACGCACTCGACGGATACAAAGAATGGATCAAGGCGACTGAAAAAAGAGTTGATGCCGTCACTTAAGTCCATTTGATCCAAGACAAGACACAATTGCAGCACAAGAATGAGTCGGGAGTATGTTCAACTCCTTCCCCACTCAAACCTCGATCCATTCGGGGGCTAATGATGAAGTCATATACCTAGGGTAGGGTCATGGACCTGTCCAAGACACCCTCCCCAAGGGCATCTCTAGAAAAAACTACCTTTCAGTCGACCTGGAAGAGTTCCACTCGACCAACTGGAAGACACTCGACCATGAAGCCAACCACTCGAACACCAGGAGATCCAAAGCCAGTCTGCACACAAACGGTCGGTCATTAAGTAGCTTTTATGGTCATCATAGCACTTTATGTGGGTGTTACCAGTAACCCCCTATCTTAATGTACCTTTAACCTTGCATAACTAAGGGCTGGAGGGGTCTGGCGAACTCTATATAAGCCACCCCCCTCCTCAGTGTCAAGGGTTCGCACCCCTGTAACTCATACGCACATAATACAGTCGTCCGCCTCCGGGCTTCGAGACGTAGGGCTATTACTTCCTCCGAGAAGGGCTTGAACTCGTAAACATCTTGCGTATACTATTACTCCATAGATAGGATCTTGCCTCTCCATACCTACCCCCCATTCTACTGTCAGGCTTAGAACCACGACATTCCCCGCCAGATTTTTCCAGCGGAATTGGAGCACCATGAAAGATAGCGTGATTGCAGCAGTAAAAGATTTCTTTTGTACAGGTATCATGCCGGAGGGAGTAAACTCTACTTACATTGTTCTTATTCCAAAAATTGCTAACCCTACAAAGTTGTCTGAATACAGGCCTATCAGCTTATGCAACGTGATTTACAAGGTCATCTCAAAGTGCCTGGTGAACCGTTTGCGTCCACTCCTGGATGATTTAATATCAGTGGAACAGAGTGCGTTTATCCCTGGCAGGATGATAACTGATAACGCTTTGGTGGCGTTTGAGTGCCTCCACTACATTAAGCAAGAGAAGGATCCTACGAAAAGCTTTTGCGCTTACAAGCTCGATCTATCTAAAGCTTATGATAGGGTGGACTGGGTTTACTTGAAGCAGGTGATGCAAAAGTTGGGTTTCTCTTAGCGATGGATTGACTGGATAATGACGTGTCTCACATCGGTGAGGTATTCTGTCAAACTTAATGGAACTCTCTTGGATTCATTTGCACCGTCTCAATGGCGTCGGCAGGGGGACCCTCTTTCACTGTATCTACTTTTGTTTGTGGCTGATGGACTCTCGGCAATTTTGAGAAATAAAGTGCAAGCCGGAGCTCTCTCACCAGTTCGAGTTTGCAGAAGGGCGCCAGGTATATCCCACTTGTTATTTGCTGATGACACCATGTTGTTTTTTAGGCTTCTAGAGCCCAAGCAGAGAGTGTAAAAGGGGCACTAGATATGTATGGCTCAGCTACAGGTCAAAGCCTTAATTATAACAAATGCTCAATTTTCTTTGGTGAGGCTTGTCCAGCGGCAGTTCAAGAGGAAGTCAGAGATGTGTTGAATGTTACCAGCTTGGTCTTTGAGGAAAAATATCTAGGCCTCCCCACACCTGAGGGCCGCATGTCCAAGGGCAAGTTTCCGAATCTTCAAATTAGCCTGACTAAACAACTCGTTCAGTGGGGTGATGGACACCTAGCCCAGCCAGGAAGAGAAGTTTTGATAAAGTCAGTAGCCCAGTCGTTACCAACGTACATTATGGGCATGTTCAAGGTGCCATACTCGGTGTGCGATGATCTCACAAGGATGGTAAGGAATTTCTATTGGGGATCGGAAAAAGGCAAAAGGAAAGTTCATTGGAAGGGTTGGGATCATTTGCTGCAACCCAAGGATAGGGGTGGTTTGGGTTTTACGGATTTATGTTTGTTCAATCAAGCACTATTGGCTTGCCAAGCATGGCGTTTAATATCCACACCGGAAAGCCTATGTGCACAAGTTCTCAAAGCACGATACTACCCACACGGCGAGCTTGAGGATATTGTTTTCACGGGTAATGCCTCCTCCTCATGGCAAGCAGTCAGCCATGGTCTAGACTTACTAAAGAAAGGGTTAATATGGCGTGTTGGGAACGGCAGAAGCATAAGAGTGTGGCGAGACAACTGGATTCCCCGACCCTTTTCTTTCAGACCCATCTCACGGCAAGGCGTGTGCCGTACGCGTTTTTTCTCTGACTTGTTAAATGATAATGGATCTTGGAAGGTTGAGCTGCTCTCTCGCTTTTTCGTTGCTGCTGATGTTGAAGAGATCTTGAAGATCAGGGCTTCTCCGAGACTAGATGATGATTTCCTTGCATGGGCACCTGAAAAGCATGGAGTCTTCACAGTTAGGAGCGCCTATCGTCTAGCGTTTGATGACCTGCACCAAGGGTCCATGGCCTCCTCTAGCTCAGCGCTGACGGGAGCCAGGGGATGCTTGAAGTTCATTTGGAATTGCGGCGCTACACCTTCGATTGCAAATTTTGCATGGCGAGTGGCAACGGACAGTCTACCGACCTGGAAAAATAAGTGCAGAATCGGCCTTGAGACTACTAGTACATGCCCAGTTTGTGGAGCTGCAACAGAAGACAATTTTCACCCCTTTGTGAAGTGTCAATATGGCCGGGATCTGTACAAGTCAATGGCAAAAATTTGGAGACTGCCCAATATAGAGACATTCATTCCTACTGGCAAGGAATGGCTCCTGCATGTCCTAGCTAATTTGAGCAATTTGGAACGGTGCATGATGTTGATGATCTTCTGGAGAGGCTGGTACGTAAGGAATGAGCTAGTACACTCTAAGCCTGCTCCGCCAATGGACGTATCCATCAGGTTCTTGCAAAGCTATATGGAGTCCTTGATGACAGTAAAGTCAAACTCACGTTGTGATCCTGCTAAAGGGAAGATGGCGATCGTTCTGGATGGTACCACTAAGAATACAAGTGCAGCGGTGGGTGCTCTGCCGACGTGGACTAGGCCAGTGAATGGATGGGTAAAACTTAATACAGATGGGTCTTTTTTCTCAAGTGAAATAGCTGGAGCAGGGATGATTCTAAGAGACTAGGATGGAAAGATCATCTTCTCGGCGTGCAGGGCTCTATTCTCCTGTAGAGATGCTTTGGAGGCTGAACTGTGTGCCTGTATGGAGGGCATCTCCTATGCTTTGCAGCGGTCATATTTGCCTATTGCAGTCGAATTGGACTCTCTTGTGGTGGTATCTATGATCACATGTGATGGTTGTGATCGGTCTGCTTATGCTTTTCTGGTGAAGGAGATTAGATATCTTGTTAGTCTTCGTCAATCTTGTATTACTCAGGTCTCGCGGTCGCAAAATAAGGCCAGCGATAGTCTAGCTGCTTTTGGTAGAGCTCAGGGTAGAACCATGACCTAGATTGGTTCGGCTCCTCCGGATGTGTTAGAACTGGTTGTGATGGATTGTACTAATACTATCTGAGTAATACAAGTTTTGAACCCGCAAAAAAAATCAACTATTACTATTACCGTTGACAAGACCCAGACGAGAGGGTTTCCAACAACAACGCCTTGAACCAAGAGACGGTGCATGAACGTCGTAGTTGCCAGATCCAACCACGTAAACTTCATCATGAATTTTCACCCAGAAAATAAATGTCAAGTAAGCTCCACACAATGCCTTCTACTACAAAGGAGCGTAAACCGTCACTGTCAGGTACAACCAGAGTAGGTTGGACCTATGGTTTCACCCTGGATCTCGAGACCTGATACTCAAAGTGCCCCACTATTTCACGAAGTCCAATGTGTTGTCAACACCAACTCGCCAGAGGAGTCATGTTGTAATGTCCCAATCAACACCGAAAACACAATTAAAGTGGACTCCACACATCATGCAATTGCTGACACGCCGAATCTGCGAATGCAGACACATCGAGCATGCTAGCACCTCCATTAATGTGCAGAAAACCTCCGCCATCACTTGACCGCGGTGAATATACCCCAGAGAAGATCCGTCATTTGGGCTGGAGGCATGAGGTAGCCTGGCAGACGAAGACCAATGACCAAGTCGCGCGCAACACCACCAGCACCATCGGATACTCCACCACATGTACCCATGCCTATGGATTATAGACCAGAAGGGGGCCAATGTGTAAAGCTAAACATGCCAAAAACATGCACTCCTTCTCCGTGGTCACACCAGTTTGGTACCAAGACATGGATGTCGAAGCTGAGCCGGCCATAATCCGATCATATCAGCCGAGATCCGCATCACCAGTGCTAGAACGGGACATTCGAGAGTCTGTCCAAACGGGACATGTTGCAAGTCACGACCCAAATGTCCACCAAGCACCAACAGTGGTATGCCTTCTGAAGGCCACCGTGTGGATCAGAGTTGCACTCAGCCATCGGTCGCCCGAGCTAGAGAGTAATTTTCGGGTATCGATCGACCATCTACTTCACAGGCTCACAAGCAGTGGCATCATTGTGCACTTGCCTTCCTCAACCAGGCAACAAAAACTAGCACAGGGGATCGAGACATACATTTGTCGCGTCCATGTTGCGCGTATCAGCTATATATCATAAATACACATCATTTCAAATATGTTTTACATCAAAAGTTTAAAACTTTGATTGAAATACTTTTTAGTTATTTAAGTGAGAACTCGTAAATCATATGTTAGATTTGTCTCAAAAAGTATATTTATAATATAACGATTTCTTCTGTTACATATGTATACTATTGTTGAAACCATTTCAATATCCAAACATGACATGTATTTATATGATACAGAGAAAGTAGAGGTATAGAGTACACGATTCCAAGAGTTACATCTGAATTTTCTGTGGGAACGCGAAGAGAAAATGACATGGTGGACTGGCTCTCATTTCGTTTTATTGCCCTCCTTAAGCCTGGTCAGGAGCAAACCAATAGTATCCCATTTACACATTATCGGGATAATGTACTAGACCCCCAGAAGAACCCTTGAGTGTTAGGGTATTTATTCTAGTATGTAAATCGCTGTTTGGAAGTGGGGTATTCAAATTATTAAAATATGCTATCACAATGGGGAGCAACACAATACAAAATAAGAACAAGAAAAATTGTGCTTGACTACTTGGTACCAACATATGATGAAATGATTTGATTTTACTTACCAAAATAGAGGCAAGGAAAAATTAACGAAAGATCTAAGAAGAGGTGCATGCTTGCTTACTTTGATGATGTAATCTGCAATGAGCAAGCCGAGAAGGAAGATCCATAGAGTTAAGATGAAGCGAGGGGGAATCCGAGCCGACATGACACAACATGATTTCGGAGGAAGGAGGCAGAGTGGTCGATGGCATGGACTTTGTCATGTGTGATCAGCTTGGTCTTCCTTGCTTGTTGTGGCCGTTGGGGGCAGAGATTCAGGTAGAGGTATGGCAACCGAAGCGTCCCTCATCATTGTGGTGGTTGCTCGCAGACAGAAAGTCGGGATGGCGGTGACACCTACTTTGTCGCCACCAACCTAAATATCTGTGGGATTCAAAACCTAACCCTGACATGTTTTCATTTCTTTATAAATGTCGTTGCAAAACCAACAAATTTGGATTGGGGTGAAATTAGGTTGCCAAATAGTGATTTTGTAATAGAGCTTATTTTTGTAGGTTTATAACTGCACCCATATTTCATCCAATGCCTCCAAACACCCCCTTATGCCTAATGCGAGTAGAAAATGCGGATAGGTAACTAGTGTACATACTCTAAAATCACTTTTTTCCTTTTCTAGAAAACCACCTGATATATTAATTAACCAACAGAGTTATTACAATCA
Organism: Aegilops longissima; assembly: GCA_021605205.1. Classification (NCBI taxonomy): domain Eukaryota; kingdom Viridiplantae; phylum Streptophyta; class Magnoliopsida; order Poales; family Poaceae; genus Aegilops; species Aegilops longissima. Next base: position 432,525,901 of record CM038680.1, read on the forward strand.
CTCATTTCAAAATTCACCACACAGGTTGGGACATCATTAACAAGAATACCGTCTGACCTATTGTCAAAACTATACTTAGCAATAAGATGAGCCACCACATTTGTTGAACGGTTAATCTTTGAAATTTTGACCATAGGTAGCATCTTGGAGATACTCATTGCTTCCTTCTTCAAATCAAATAGCGCTGACCTGTCAAAACTGTCCTTTACAAGAGACGCATCAACAAGCACACATTCAGTCTCTAAAATTATAGGATTGTGGAGCGTGATACCTATATAGAGACCAACAATGCAAGCCCGGAGTTCCGCTTCCTCCGCGCTTTTACAACGCCCAATGAAATCCCAAGAGGAAACAATGACATTTCCAGAGGAGTCCCTAGCCACCACACCCACACTTGCAGCGCTAATGCTCTCCACAAAGCTTGCATCGACATTTATCTTGATATAATCCGAAGGAGGGGGTTGCCAAGCCACCTGAGTTCCCAAGGTATTAGGAACAGATCTTAGACCAGGAGTGGTACATTTACCTTTATTCTTCGAGTCCACCAGTGGATAGGAATGGCAAGCAACAAACGACGACCAGTAATTATCCACAAAACTAGCAGAGCCTGTGACGGATTCCTTCCCCTTACCAAAAATCAAATCATTTCTCAAATGCCAGGCTCTCCAAAATATGAAGATAATTCTGTCACGCATTAGAGGACTCAATTGATCCAGAAGGGTAAGAAACCAATTGACCCTTATGTCGTTACGCAAATCAAAAATTCGGATAAGCTAGCTAGTGTACATACTGTACAACCACCCTCTATATATTTTATATGTTTTCTAATATGAAAATAACAACGGTTCAATAGATTATTTGACATTAGAAACGTAAGTCTTGTCTTATTAACAACTAATGCTTTGTGTAGTAACATTTGTTCAATGTACATATGTTCTTTGTTATAAAATTCTAACTAGAGAAACTTTTTGTTTGTTTGTGGGGGGGGGGGGGGGGGTAGTAATATGTCCTTTGTGAAAGTCAAACTGTGTATTGAGTGAAAGCCTGGGAGGGAAGCACCTATTCATATGCGTAAAACCCTCTAGAGCCAAGTACTCGTATTGTTGAGATAAGCTAAACAGACACACTACAAGTAGGAAAATAATGTTTTCTCTAATGCTTATTTGGCGTTTTTATATTAGTATGTATAGGTGGAATTCCTTGTAGCTACATAGTTGTACTGTTGAGATATGTTAAACCCAAGATTGGAGGGATATGATGTAAGTAAGTGTAATATCACATGGAATATAGATATCACTAGATTCTATGATAAGTCAAGTAACAAATATTTTTGTTTTTATTTTGCAGGTAAGTAAAGTAACAAATTAAGAGTAAGAGTGTAAAGAATTCAAAAAAGAGTAAGAGTGTAAAATTGCACGGAGATAAACCAAGAACTTGTGTTAAAAGAGAGCACTTTCATATCCTCATATATTTTATCTATATACCGAAGAGAGTGATCCTCGCTAACCTTTTTAGCTCAAAATGCAGGCATGCCACATCACCACAAAATTATAATGAGATAAGACCCATCTCAACAGGCAACCATGCATGACAAAAGACCCACCATCATATGCAACCATGGATGGGGAAATGTTTTTATTCTATTATTCTACTTATATTCAATAAATATTTTAGAACTATACATAACTAAATATAATAAGTCATATGTATTTTTAATTTTTGTTCATGTGTTATTAATTTAAATATATATATTCCAGACAATCAAATTTTATTGAAATATATTGCAGTTGATTGCTGTAGCAACGCACAAGGTATCATCTAGTTTGTCAAGTTAAGCTTGCATGCATTGAAGTACTTATATGGCACGTTGTGTTTTTAACATAGTACAGACGTGGACGCTCATACATATGTACATACACACACTCCTATGAACGCAGACACGCATACCTTACCCCTATGAGCACCTTCGAGGTCGACCGGAACGTCTCTCACATTGAACGCACATCGCCGGAAGGCCTGGAATAATTCAAGAAAAATGCGAGCACCGACTTGAACTCTGGTAGGTACAGGATATCACTGTACTCCTAACCATTCAACCACAGGTTGGTTCGCATATGACACATTGTTAATTGGTGTGAATGTGTGATATACTTGTTTACCGACAGGATAGCCATCAAGTTCTGGAGATGCTCAATTGTGTTGAAGTTTCTGGTGACGCTAACCAATAATGGAAGATGTCATGCTCCTATGAAGGATGAGTTCATACACAAGTGACCCCCACATGCTGAAAGATTATTCCAAGAAGAAGCCTATGATTAATTATTAATCCTAGGTTCTTGTAGCGTTAAGGTCGCCTTTAATATTTCTAACCATCCAATCATTTCATATCATATCGCCAGTGTAAACCAATTATATAGAGCTTATCATTATGTACTCGCAAAGAAGCTTGAAAATTGGACTAACCTCAGAAAAGGTACAATAGAGTGACATAAGCAGACTATAAAAATTAAAATATTATATCTTTGCTTAGTTCAAGGAGAGAGAAAAGAAGCAGAGTCTTCACTAGTAGCCAGTTGCAGCACGAGCCCAAGACTCTTTGTGAGGTTGTAAAGTGGGCCAGCTATCAATGAAGTAGTACACATTTAAAATTTACTATCGTACATGCCGGCTATTAGGTTGGCTATAAATGACATGACAACCCCTTGTAGCCGATTGTTGGTTGTATTATTAACTATGCTCTTAGTGCTCAACTTCACATATACTCCAAACATGCAACACAATAAATCTAGAAAAAAGGAAATTCGAACTTGGATTAGGCGAAACCTCCAGGACAAGGATGACAAAACTGGGCCACGTCATATTGCTTGCGTACACACATGGGCATAATAAAATCTAACGAGAAAGCAAAGACACGCGCACATTGATTAAAAACAAGTGTTGGTCATGTCAAGATCAAGTAGTCAAGATTAATTAAGCAGTTCACACAAATGATAATTACAAATGGTACTTGAGTACCAAATTAATGACTTGAGTTTAAAATGAAAACGTGTCCTTTTCTTCAATAGAAAAAAGGAAAAACATGGAAAAATAGGAGGAAAAGTACACCCCTTGGTGTTGGCTAAGGGTGATGACACCGACACTTACTAATCTTTTACCTCTTGGTGTTAGCTAAGGATGATTCCACCGACACTTACTAGTCTAATTACCTCGTCTTCACGCATGGAATATCTAAAGTATTTTTCTTGAAATGCTGACAATATAAACATACACATATGCATTGACACACTCACACAATGCATACGAAGAACAAATTTCCAGAATTCCAAGACCGCCGATATAACACATGCACCTCATTATCAAGGGGAACATCACCTCACAATGAAAAAAATAATCTGCAATAATGATACACCAAAGCATCAACCGAACCATTTTTTTATTGATGTTATTATATTTAAGATTTTTCTTTTGTAGTTAAGATGTATTATTTCGGTTCAATCAATCCGACATCGTCGGATTTCTCAGGATTCCGAGCAAACGTCCTCATGCATGTCGGATCCCGCGCACAAATCCTAAGAGCAAGTACAATATAGCTGAGTCAGCGGGCTATAAGAAATAAATTAGTATATTTCTGCTTAGTTGAAGGAAAGAGAAGAGGAGAGAGAAGGTGAGCGGACTCTTCGTGAAGAGCCAGCTCTAGCACGTGCTCCTAGGCACTTTATGAGAATGAATGGTGGGTCACATAATAAAAAAATAGTACACTCTTTTGATCTACTATTATACATGTTGGCTATAAGATGGGCTGTAGATAACAACATGTACAATAGTAGATCAAAAGAGTGTACTACTTTTTTTATTATGTGGCCCACCTTTCATTCTTACAAAGTGCCTAGAAGACGCTAGAGAGCTGGCTCTTCCCAAGAGCCCGCTTACCTTCTCTCTCTCTCTTCTTTTCTTCAACTAAGCAGAAATGTACTAGTTTATTCCTTATAAATTACCGACTCAAATTTATCAGATTTGCTTCTAAAGCTGCTCGCTTTAAATGTACCCTATGAATGAACTACGAGACGACGACAATAATTGGTTTGTACAGGATGGCAATCTGAGTAAGCACATTTGGGAATGGCAAACTTTGTTTTTAGCGAGTGGTAATTCTCATATATTTTTTTTCTGTTGATACAGCATGGCAATTCCCTTTAGCCAACATGGCAAAATTTGGGGTTGACAACTTTTTTTTAGGATGGCAATTATGCATGTTGCAATCCTGGCAAATCTCCAAAACACATGACAATTACTCTCTTGCAGCGTGCCAATTTTTTACTTTAAAACATGGCAAATCCTTGTGTATCATGGCAAATTTATCTGTTTTCGCAATATAATTCTGTGGCATTTGCTGGGGGTGATTTTTTGAGCGACAGATGCTCGTTCCTACTTGAGTGGGGAGATGATAGTCCGCTCGGGGAACGCCAACATGTTATGGGGTATTTTTACAATTTATTTACATGGTTTCTCCACTGTCTCGAACAGGTCAACACCGTCCAGAAAGACTTCTTTGAGAATTGACGAGCTATCATGCGCGTCCCTATATTTTTTCTACGTAAAGTAACCAATAACAAAATTAATCAACAAAAGATTCCCTTTTGAAAAAGGTTTCAATGTATAGAAAAATCACGAACGGTGACGCGAGGCGCATGTAGCCATCGAGCGACCACCGATGATAGCTCTCTTCACGTTCTGTTAGGAGTCGCGTGTTCAAGGAAAACCCAAGAGAAAAAAAAATGTGTGAACTGATTGCAAGGCATAGGCCAGGTGTAACAAGGAAATAAACTCTCCGGCAAAAAAAAACAAGGATATCAACTGAAATGAAATTAAAGGAAGGCAGCAGTTGAGTTTCTCACAACTTTCTTCCGATTTCTCAGCACAAAAACAGTATGAACAGATATCCAAGAAATCTGGAGATAGCATCGTGCCTTTTAATTAGTTGAACAAGACATGGTGATCACATGACAGAGTGCCCGAGCTTGGCATCGGCCCCGTGGAAAACATGCCGATCGGAAGGAAATTCGTATCCACACAAGCAAAGCACCGAGTGTGATCGCATATGCGCGTATCTCCACCGTTCCAAGTAGTACTGTATACTTTACATGGCCCTGCACTGCACGAGACTCTTTGGTGGACCGCATGGTCTGACTCGACTTCATTAATTGCAGTACTACTATTCTGCAGCGATGCACAGAAAGGGTCACGATCCAGAGTAGTACACCAGTACTTGTGCCGTGAGCATAACGCCGTGTCCGTGACGTCGCCCTGAATGACGTAACCGGAGGAAGATACCAGCGACACCTCAGACCTCAATCCAATTCACACTTCTTGCATGGTTAGGACCCCAAGACCCAAGCCCACTCATCTAAAAGAAAAAGACCCCAGCCCACAAAGGTTTAAGTCATAGACTATGACAACTTCATGAATCTAAAAAGGATGTGCCGGTTCAATATTTCGAAGATGCTCACAGGAGTAGGATGGGTGTGCGTGCGTTCACAAGGTTGAGTGCATGTAAACGTCTGTGCATGTGTTGTGTTAATAAAAGATCCAATTCACACGCGCAAAGGCCCTTCACAAATCTCACGGACCGGCAGGACCAGACTACTCTCAGCTGCGTCATCAATTTCCCACGAACCGAACCGACCTGTCTCCCAAACTCTCCGCTATTCATAAATAATTGGTATGTAAAAAAAATTATGATGTAATATTTGGTATGTAAGATTTGTTTATGATATGTCGACTACAAATAAAGAGTAAAAGTATAATGTTCCATAGACATAAACCAGCAACTTGTGCAGAAAAGAGTAAAGCTTTCTTAGTCTTTCATCTCTTATTTATCAAGTTTAAGCTCACATACATTGAAATACTGATATGGTACAACGTTCAATTATTGTTTAGCTTGGTTCCAAATATTACAGTGTGAATTAAATAAATTTGTTACCCATAATCCAGGTACTCTCTCTGGTCCCTTTTAGTCTGCATATAAGTTTTGTCTGAAGTCAAAGTATCTTTACTTTGACCAAACTTATAGAAAAAAGTATCAACATCAATAATGTCAAATCAATATTATTAGATTCATCATGAAATGAAGTTTCATAGTATATATATTCGGTATTGTAAACGTTGATACTTTTAAGATAAATTTGATCAAACTTTGCAAAGTTTGACTTGACACAAATCTAATACGCGGAGTAAAAAGGACGAATGGAGTATCTTATATTCATTTTTTGTGCATTTATTTAATTTTTTATCGTGCTCAATAATTTACCCAAGTCTAGTTTCACACCTAGTAGTTTGATGCTGTTCCCTAGGCCAGACTTAGGGCTTGTTAAAGCCTCTGCTTTAACCTATGCCGCTAGTCGGCTTTTGTGTTTTCTTCTTTAGTTGTTTTAATGCTTTTTTCCTTGTTGTGATTTTTGGCTTCTGTCTTTGGCTAATAGCCGGGTTGCCCGGCTTCTCTGTTTGCCCCTAAGTTTTCATTAGTTTGCCCCTAAGTTTGCCTTATAACCAAGGAGGTTGAAGTCAAAAGCTGTCCAACACAAGTATTTGAGATCGGATGCAGGCAAAGTTAAATCACGATGGAAGCACATATTTTTAAGACCAAACTAGTTTTCGGCACCCAAAATATGATGCAGTAGTTAAAGGGTTTAAATGTTTTTTTTTTTGCAAAGAGAGCCTTGGCTCAGTGGTTGGGCATGCGGTTGTGCAGCCTAACGACCCGAGTTCAATTCCTAGAATTGACAGGTGATGCACAGGGGTTTTCCCCCATTTATTGAGGATCAAGTTTGGTGTGTGGTGGAACCACTCATCAAAAAATATCTTGATACTCATTTAAAAAAATTCTGAAGACCATGTTTATCTTGGTACTCATACTAAAATGGCCGTATGCATCCCTAGTTGGTCTAGAGGCCGGGGAAGTGAAATTCTCCCCCATTTTAAGACATGGAGCCGCCTGAGGAACCACATTATCCGAAAAAAGGGGATCGCCCCTGCTTCGTCCCTGCGCGAAGCCGGTGGAGCCCTTCTCTCTGCACCAGCAGCAGTGATGAGGAGGCGCAGCGCTAGCGCGGCGGCGGACGCTGCGGCCTCGACCCCAACCCTGCTGGCGTCTGGCATGACGTCCTCACTCCGCCACCAAAGCAATGAGCGCCTCCAGCAAGAAGCTTCAGGTGGCCATCGTGGGCGTACACGGCGGCAAGGAGATGGCCTCCGGTCTCGTGTTCCGGGAGGAGATCGTCCATGTCGTGCTCCTCTCGTTGCAGAGATAGATCCCAGCGAGGCTGTACCCCTCGGTCCTCGATCTGGCAGGTGGTCGGTGATTGGAGGCAGGGGCTCAGCTTGGCGTGCTGCTGTGGCTGCACCGCAGCCGTGCGAATGGCCAATGCACTGCAGACGCCGGGGCGGCGGCCCCAGACAGGAGGGTGGCGGCGGGAAGCGCTCGATTGACACCACATACAGCAATCGCCTGAGAACTACCGATGCCCAAGAGGTGGTGGTTCGGATGATAGAGACAAGCGGAGAGGAGTCAGACCCCGCAGGCGGCGGCGGCTTGCCTTCGTTGCAGCTACAAGCCCGTGGATGGTCGGATCCTGCTGGTGGCACTGGCAGCAGCGGTGGTCTCCGCCCGTTGCAGTGGCACGAACGACGATGGTTGTATTCTGTGAGGGCTAGACATGGTGGTAGCAGAGGCAGCGGTCTCTGTTGGTCATCACGGCGGCCCTCGACAACCCTGACAAAGAGATCAAAGGCCGCAGCGATGCTAATGAATGGCCGACGCTGCAACGCAATAGGCGATTGTTGACAATGTTAAGAGATTTTTCTTCTTGCGCGACAGCAGCGGCTATCACACGAGGAGATTCATGGAGCCAACATCAGTTTCGGACACAGATAAGCAAGAGGCATGTTGGTGGTGCGCTGACATATAGCACCGGCGTAGCGGCTCCAATGGTATGTTGGATGATGCAGCATGACTTGCACCGGTGTGGAGTGGCATCAGCTAGTTCCGCACCGAGACATGGAAGGCCACCTGATGGCCATGGTGGTGTCCAGGTGAAAGTCGTACCATATATTTGCTAGTGCCTTCTTGGCCTGGCGCGGAGTATCGGCAGGTGTGACTATCGATCAATCGGTGATCAAGATGCTGAATGAAACATCACTTCATCCGGGTGAAAACTCTTGTACTGGCCTTTATTGGCCGGGCTCGGCGACGAAGATCTTGTGTCATTATCTTATTGAAGATGTTGCCTACTTATTGTGCTGCTGGTCTTTATTGGCCAGTCATCAATAAGGATGAAAATCCTTGTCCAGACTGTCTCCGGCCGGACGTGGCGACGATGGCGTGAGGAAGTTTATCCCTTCTAGAAGGCATTGCTGTGGAAGAAGTGACTTAGTCTTAGGTGTTTCTTTCAGGTCATATCTTGTAACTGTCTGGTCATGATTTACTTTGTTTTGTACTCTGCTTAATAATTAATAAATATGGCTGTATGCATCATATTGATGCAGAGGCCGAGGATTTCAACCTCCTTTTCAAAAAAAATGTTTTTACAACACTCCCTAGGCATTCCGAGGTCGGACTATTACTAATGACTACTCTCTTATTTTTCTTAGGAGGCAGTCTTGCTAAGTCAGACGAGCTCACCCCATCACAACGTCGAAGTAATTGTCTGATGCCACCTCGTTACCGTCTACACCCAAGGGGATGGCCTGCGCAATGGAACATACGTTGAGCATTGGGTGGTGGCCCTGGAGTATTGCCTAGGCCTGGCACGCTCCATGAAGATGGATGACGAGTTCGAAGAGGTTCCACAGGGTGCCCTCTTCGGGCCCGTGCATCTAGAAGATTCCCTCTATCGCCAGCTTGGAAAGTGTGTGCAACTCCCGAAGCTGCTTGAGCTTATCTCCAAGGATAGCTAGGTGGGAGACATAATGGAATTGAAGCCAAAAGGCCCAGTCCTACCCGTGCTCTAGATCGTGGCTTTCATAGTAAAATCGGTACGCACGGGCAACACTTTGTGGCAGTACGACGAAGCTCTCTAAAGAACGCCAAGCTTAGGTTAGCTTGGCATACACCCGACGTCTGAAAATGCACTGCAGAAGATATGGGTTAAGGATATGCTCTTCGTCGCCTGCTTCACCCCCTCCTTAGAGTTGGCCCGGTGCACCTTGGCCTCTAGTAGATCCGAGGCCTAGTTCATGACGTCTCCGGCCATGGTGTCACGCTCAAGCTTGACCTAATTGTACAACTCGACACGCTTCTTCATGACTTCCTGGAGGAAGGTGGTGCCGGCTCGGGCAGCTTGGCCGAATTCTTGCTCCTCTTGAAGGAGTGTGGCAGACTCTTGGGCCTCTTTTTGGGAAAGTCGAGCTTCTTTCCAGACGGACTCAACTTGTTGCTGAGCCATCGGGAGTTGCATCTCCATCTTGGCAACGCGCTTCTCGAGTGTTGTGAAAACAAAAGGCAAGACGAAGGAGAAATGATTACTTTCGTAAAAAATGACATAACCGATGTGCCATAACTGCGGCGATTCCGATGCTTTGCTCAAGGTGTTGTGCTTTCAGCTCCAACTTGCCCAACTAGTCCTTCACTCTCACCAAGTCTGCGGTGAGGATAGGGAACTCCTGAGCAACTTTCTGCATATATCGAAAATGGAAACAATTGAGCAGTGCTAAGTGATCGACATGATTCGATCTTGCGATCACCTCTTTGAGCCAACCTCTGTCTCGGGGGCTGCTATGTTCATGTTTCTAACAAGTACTAAGTGCTATAGGGTTTCTGAGGAATATTTAATCCATAGGCCACCCGCTTGCGCCTGACCTGCGTCTCGGGGCTACTGCACATATGTTGTTTTTTTAGTATGTACGTGAGGTCAGATTCCATCCTCGGGCCGATTTATGCAAATCGACCTGAGTATTAGGGGCTACTAAGATCTGCAGTTGTTCACTTAGCAAACAAAGATCCTATCGAGAATGATTTCAATCCTTGGGTCGGCTGCTTGCGCCCAACCTAAGTCTCGGAGGCTACTGATAACCCACAAGTGTAGGGGATCGCAACAGCTTTCGAGGGTAAAGTATTCAACCCAAATTTATTGATTCGACACAAGGGGAGCCAAAGAATATTCTCAAGTATTAGAAACTGAGATGTCAATTCAGCCATACCTGGATAACTTAATATATGCAGCAAGGTATTTAGTAGCAAAGTAGTATGATAGTAGTGGTAACAGTAACAAAAGAGTAATGAAAGCAGAAGTAATATTTTTGGTGTTTTGTAATGATTGTAACAGTAGCAACGGGAAAGTAAATAAGCGTAAACCAGTATATGGAAAGCTCGTAGGCATTGGATCGGTGATGGATAATTATGCCGGATGCGGTTCGTCATGTAACAGTCATAACATATGGTGACACAGAACTAGCTCCAATTCATCAATGTAATGTAGGCATGTATTCCGAATATAGTCATACGTGCTTATGGAAAAGAACTTGCATGACATCTTTTGTCCTACCCTCCCGTGGCAGCGGGGTCCTAATGGAAACTAAGGGATATTAAGGCCTCCTTTTAATAGAGAACCGAAACAAAGCATTAGCACATAGTGAATACATGAACTCCTCAAACTATGGTCATCGCCGAGAAGTATCCCGATTATTGTCACTTCGGAGTTGTCGGATCATAACACATAATAGGTGACTATAGACTTGCAAGATAGGATCAAGAACACACATATATTCATAAAAACATAATAGGTTCAGATCTGAAATCATGGCACTCGGGCCCTAGTGACAAGCATTAAGCATAGCAAAGTCATAGCAACATCAATCTCAGAACATAGTGGATACTAGAGATCAAACCCTAACAAAACTAACTCAATTACATGATAAATCTCATCCAACCCATCACCGTCCAGCAAGCCTACGATGGAATTACTCACGCACGGCGGTGAGCATCATGAAATTGGTGATGGAGGATGGTTGATGATGACGACGGCGACGAATCCCCTCTCCGAGCCCCGAACGGACTCAGATCAGCCTCCCGAGAGGTTTTAGGGCTTGGCGGCTCCGTGATCGTAAAACGCGATGATTTCTTCTCTCTGATTTTTTCTCTCCGAAAGCAAATATATAGAGTTGGAGTTGGCGTTGGAGGGTCTCCAGGGGGCCCACGAGGTAGGGGGCGCGCCCAGGAGGGGGGAGCGCGCCCACACCCTCGTGGACAGGGTGTAGGCTCCCTGGTCTTCATCTTTGGCGAGGATTTATTATTATTTTTTCTAAGATGTTCCGTGGAGTTTCAGGTCATTCCGAGAACTTTTGTTTTCTGCTCATAAAACAACATCATGGCAATTCTGCTGAAAACAGCGTCAGTCCGGGTTAGTTCCATTCAAATCATACAAGTTAGAGTCCGAAACAAGGGCAAAAGTGTTTGGAAAAGTAGATACGACGGAGATGTATCAACTCCCCAAGCATAAACCCTTGCTTGTCCTCAAGCAATTCAGTTGACAAACTGAAAGAGAAAAAGAAAAACTTTTACAAACTCTGTTTGCTCTTGTTGTTGTAAATATGTCAAGGCAGCATTCAAGTTTTCAGCAAAGATTATAACTAACCACATTTGCAATAATTCTCAGGTCTCATGATTACTCATATCAATGGCATAATCAACTAGCGAGCCATAATAATAAATCTCGGATGACAACACTTTCTCAAAACAATCATAATATGATATAACAGGATGGTATCTCGCTAGCCCTTTCTCGAGACGCAAAACATAAATGCAGAGCACCTTTAAAGATCAAGGACTGACTAGACATTGTAATTCATGGTAAAGAGATCCATCATAGTCATACCCAATATAAATTAATAGTAATGAATGCGAATGACAAGCTCGCTCTCCAGCTAGTGCTTTTTAATAAGAGGGTGATGACTCAACATAAAAGTAAATAGATAGGCCCTTCGCAGAGGGAAGCAGGATTTGTAGAGGTGCGAGCTCGGTTTTGAAATAGAGATAAATAATATTTTGAGCGGTATACTTTCATTGTCAACATAACAACTAAGAGATGGCGATATCTTCCATGCTACACACATTATAGGCGGTTCCCAAACAGAATGGTAAAGTTTATACTCCCCCTCCACCAACAAGCATCAATCCACGGCTTGCTCGAAACAACGAAAGTGCCTACAACATACATCAGTCCTGTGGGGAGTTTTGTTTGTAATTATTTTGATTTAGTTTGCATAAAGCATGGGACTGGGCATCCCGGTGACCAGCCATGTTCTCGTGAGTGAGGAGCGGAGTCCACTCCTCTTGAGAATAACCCGCCTAACATGGAAGATAAGGACAGCCATAGTTGATACATGAGCTATTCGAGCATACAAAACAGAATGTTTATTTGAAGGTTTAGAGTTTGGCACATACAAATTTACTTGGAACGGTAGGTAGATACCGCATATAGGAAGGTATAGTGGACTCATATGGGATAACTTTGGGGTTTAAGGGATTGGATGCACAAGCAGATTCCGCTTAGTACAAGTGAAGGCTAGCAAAAGACCGGAAGCGACCAACTAGAGAGCGACAACAGTCATGAACATGCATTAAAATTAATAAACATTGGATGCAAGCATGAGTAGGATATAATCCACCATGAACATAAATATCGTGAAGGCTATGTTGATTTGTTTCAACTACATGTGTGAACATGTGCCAAGTCAAGTCACTTAAATCATTCAAAGGAGGATACCACCCCATCATACCACATCACAGCCATTTTAATAGCAGGTTGGCACGCAAGATAAACCATTATAACTCATAGCTAATCAAGCATGGCATAAGCAACTATGATCTCTAATTGTAATTGCAAACATGTTTATTCATAATAGGCTGAATCAGGAACGATGAACTCATCATATTTACAAAAACAAGAGAGGTCGAGTTCATACTAGCTTTTCCCATCTCAGTCAGTCCATCATATATCATCATAATTGTCTTTCACTTGCACGACCGAACGATGTGAATAATAATAAGAGTGCACGTGCATTGGACTAAGCTGTAATCTGTGAGCATTCAATAAGCAGGAGAAGACAAGGCAATATGGGCTCTTGGTTAAATTAACAATAATGCATATAAGAGCCACTTCAACAATTTAATCATAGTCTTCTCCTATCGACCCCCAAAGAAAAGAAAAGAAATAAAAACTATTTACACGGGAAAGCTCCCAACAAGCAAAAGAAGAACAAGAAATCTTTTTGGGTTTTCTTTTTAATTATTACTACTACAACAGGAAAAGTAAACTAACTAGAAGCTACACTAATTTTTTTCTTGTTTTCTTAAATTTTATCAAACACACAAGAAGAAAGCAGGAAAAAGAAAATAAACTAGCATGGATATTACAGTGAAAGAGTATGAGCACCGACATGTAGCAATAAGTGTGTGAACATAAATGTAATGTCGGTGGGAAATACGTACTCCCCCAAGCTTAGGCTTTTGGCCTCAGTTGGGTCATTGCCAAGGATGGCCTGGCGGATATCCATAGTTGTAGCTGGGGTCGTACTGCAATGAAGAGGACTCTGACTGCCACTGGCTGGCAGCCACCTCCGGATCCCAAGAATAAACAGACTGGCATGGAGGCTCGTATTGTGGTTCCGGCTCCGGGGCTGGTGCAGGATTCCAATAGGCTTGAATGGCCGCCCACGGAACGAGATAAGGACCTTCAGACAAGTTAAACAAAGAAGGAGCAAGCAAAGTAATAGTCTCAGGATGATGTTTATCAAAGTACAATTTATATTTAAGCTCCCCTTCACGACTCTTAACAATAAAATCATGTGCTAGCATACTCTTATAATCTAGATAAGCACTAGGCAGCAATTTTTCTTCTTTCTCAAAATACCTTATAGGTATGTTAAAGTATTCAGCTAGGCGTGAAGCATAAATGTCTCCAAAGATGGGGCCCTTAGTACGGTTCAGACTTAACCGTCTAGCAACAATTCCGCCCATACTAACAGAGTTATTGCGGAATAAACTATGGAACAAAATGATAATATCAGGAACACTAAGGTTTCCACAGTTTCCACGACCAATCAAGCAACGACTAGCAAATAAGGCAAAGTAGCATAAAACAGGAAAATGTATGCTAGTAATTCTTGCATCAGAAACCTTCCTGGTTTCTCCCACAGTGATAGTGTTAATAAATGCTTCCACTTCATTACGGTGTGGTTCATCTAAGGTACCCTCAAAGGGTATTTTGCAAACCTCGCAAAATTCAGTGAATGGCATCTTCTTAACAACATCATATAAATGAAACTCTACTGATGGAGGTGATTCCTTAGGAAAATAGTAGAAGTTTTGCACAAAAGTATTAGTGAGTAAGAGATACTGATGACGTTGGTCGCGGAGGAAGTCGCTGAGGCCAGCATTGTCAATCAATAAATAAAAATCCTCATAAATTCTGGCTCTCCTCAAGAAGTCATCGGAAGGCCATTCACACGGCCGGACCTCCGCGGTACGAGGCAAATTATATTTGGGCTTATGTGCTTCTTCATTTTGTTTTTCCTTCGAGCTTCGGCTCGACGAGCCCCTCAAAAGTCTCTTCATTATTTTTTGAAATAATCTGAAATTTTTAGTAACTTCAAACAAAAGTGAACCAACTTCAATAAAATTGATAACAACTACGCCTACAAGTGCCTAGAGGATATATCATGCATTAGAACTACTTGGAACCATATAAATTTGACATGCAAGCTCAAGAACATGGTCACCTATGCAGCACTAGAACAAAAGCTAATTGGACCAATGGAGGATTCACATACCAAGGAACAATCTCCCCAAGCAGTTTGGTGAGAGGTGCTTTGAGCAAGGAGATCGAAAATCACAACAACGTGGGCTGGAACTCGTGTTTGAGCCAGATATTCGTGTTTGTGGGAGGAAGAAGAAGAGGATGGGTGCAGAAATAAGTGGAGGAGGGCCACCATGGTCCCACGAGGCAGGGGGCGCGCCCGGGGGGGTAGGGCGCGCCCTCCACCCTCGTGGCCAGGTGGCAGCTCCCCCCGTGGTAATTTTTGCACCATAAATCCTCAAATATTCCCGAAAAAATCATATTAAATTGGCATGGCATTCTGGGGACTTTTATTTTCGGGGTATTTTTATATTGCACAGATAAATCAGGAAACAGACAAAAAAAATACTATTTTTACTTTATTTAAACAAAAAAACAGAAAGTATAAAGAGGGTACAGAAGGTTGTGCCTTCTAGTTTCATCCATCTCATGCTCATCAAAAGGAATCCACTAACAACGTTGATCAGGTCTTGTTAACAAACTCATTTCGATTAAAATGGAACCGGAGAAATTTCGAATAACACTATGTTACCTCAACGGGGATATGCACATCCCCTATAATAAAAATATCATATTTCTTCTTGACAGTAGGAAGAGGAAATTCAAAACCTCCAAATATAATCGATGGATTTTTTCCAATAGAATTGATACTATAAACTTGAGGTTGTTTCCTTGGAAAGTGTACCGTATGCTCATTACCATTAACATGAAAGGTGACATTGCCCTTGTTGCAATCAATAATAGCCCCTGCAGTATTCAGAAAAGGTCTTCCAAGAATAATAGACATACTATCGTCTTCGGGAATATCAAGAATAACAAAGTCTGTTAAAATAGTAACGTTTGCAACTACAACAGGCACATCCTCACAAATACCGACAGGTATAGCAGTTGATTTATAAGCCATTTGCAAAGATATTTCAGTAGGTGTCAGCTTATTCAAATCAAGTCTACGATATAAAGAGAGAGGCATAACACTAACACCGGCTCCAAGATCACATAAAGCAGTTTTAACATAATTTCTTTTAATGGAGCATGGTATAGTGGATACTCATGGATCTCCAAGTTTCTTTGGTATTCCACCCTTGAAAGTATAATTAGCAAGCATGGTGGAAATTTCAGCTTCCGGTATCTTTCTCTTATTGGTAATGATATCCTTCATATACTTAGCATAAGGATTTGTTTTGAGCACATCAGTTAATCGCATAAGCAAAAAGATAGGTCTAATCATTTCAGCAAAGCGCTCAAAATCCTCATCATCCTTTTTCTTGGATGGTTTGGGAGGAAAAGACATGGGCTTCTGAACCCATGGTTCTCTTTCTTTACCATGTTTCCTAGCAACAAAGTCTCTCTTATCATAACGTTGATTCTTTGATTGTGGTTTATCAAGATCAACAGCAGGTTCAACTTCTACATCATTATCATTACTAGGTTGAGCATCATCATGAACATCATCATTAACATTTTCATTAGGTTCATGTTCATTACCAGATTGTGTTTCAGCATCAGACACAGATATATCATTTGGATTCTCAGGTGGTTCAGCAATAGGTTCGCTAGAAGTTTGCAAAGTCCTATCATTTTTCTTTTTTCTTCCTTTTAGAAGAACTAGGCACATCAGTATTATTTCTCTAAGAATCTTGCTCAATTCTCTTAGGGTGGCCTTCAGGATACAAAGGTTCCTGAGTCATTCTACCGGTTCTAGTAGCCACTCTAACACCATAATCATTTTTCTTACTATTCATTTCATTGAGCAAATCATTTTGAGCCTTAAGTACTTGTTCTACTTGAGTGGTAACCATAGAAGCATGTTTCCTAACAAGTTTAAGTTCACATCTAACATCAGCCATATAATCACCCAAGTGTTTAATCATATAGGTATTTTGTTTTAATTGTCTACTAAAATAAGCATTAAAATTTTCTTGTTTTACAATAAAATTATCAAACTCATCCAAGCATTGTCTAGCAGACTTATAGTGAGGAATATCACCTTCATCAAATCTATAGAGAGAATTTACCTTTACTACCTGTGTCGGGTTATCAGGATCAGGAGGTTCTTCAACAGGTGGTAAATTAAGACCATGTATTTCTTTAATAGGAGGTAAATTCTTAACATCTTCAGCTTTAATACCTTTTTCTTTCATAGATTTCTTTGCCTTTTGCACATCTTCAGGACTGAGAAATAGAACACCTCTCTTCTTCAGAGTTGGTTTACGAATAGGCTCAGTAATTGGCTCAGGACCTGGCTCAGGAAGTGTCCAATTATTTTCATTTGTCAACATATTATTCAATAGAATTTCAGCTTCATCCGGTGTTCTTTCCCTGAAAAGAGAACCAACACAACTATCGAGGTAATCTCTGGAAGCATCGGTTAGTCCATTATAAAATATATCAAGTATTTCATTTTTCTTAAGAGGATGATCTGGCAAAGCATTAAGTAACTTGAGAAGCCTCCCCCAAGCTTGTGGGAGACTATCTTCTTCAATTTTCCCAAAGTTGTATATTTCCTTTAAAGCATCTTGTTTCTTATGAGCAGGGAAATATTTAGCAGAGAAGTAGTAAATCATATCCTGGGGACTACGCACACATCCAGGATCTAGAGAATTAAACCATATCTTAGCATCACCCTTTAATGAGAACGGAAATATTTTAAGAATATAAAAGTAGCGAGATCTCTCATCATTAGTGAACAGGGTGGCTATATCATTTAATTTAGTAAGATGTGCCACAACAGTTTCAGATTCATAACCATGAAAAGGATCAGATTCAACCAAAGTAATTATATCAGGATCAACAGAGAATTCACAATCCTTATCGGGAACACAAATAGGTGAAGTAGCAAAAGCAGGGTCGGGTTTCATTCTATCCCTAAGAGATTCTTTACTCCATTTAACTAATAGCCTCTTAAGTTCGTTTCTATCCTTGCAGGCAAAAATAGCTGCAGAAGATTCCATATCAAAAACATAACCCTCAGGAATAACAGGCATATCTTCATCATCAATTTCATCAACATTATCATTTTCAATAATTTCTTTCTCTCTAGCCCTAGAAATTTGTTCATCAAGAAATTCACCAAGGGGCACAGCAGTATCAAGCATAGAAGTAGTTTCATCATAAGTATCATGCATAGAAGAAGTGGCATCATCAATAAAATGCGACATATCAGAACGAATAGCAGAAGCAGGTTTAGGTGTCACAAGCTTACTCATAACAGAAGGTGAATCAAGTGCAGAGCTAGATGGCAGTTCCTTACCTCCCCTCGTAGTTGAGGGATAAATTTCTGTCATAGCGTCTTTCAAGTTCTTCATAGTGTCCAGCAGATATAAATCCCAAGTGACTCAAAGAATAAAGCTATGCTCCCAGCAACGGCGCCAGAAATTAGTCTTGATAACCCACAAGTGTAGGGGATCGCAACAGCTTTCGAGGGTAAAGTATTCAACCCAAATTTATTGATTCGACACAAGGGGAGCCAAAGAATATTCTCAAGTATTAGCAACTGAGTTGTCAATTCAGCCACACCTGGATAACTTAATATCTGCAGCAAGGTATTTAGTAGCAAAGTAGTATGATAGTAGTGGCAACGGTAACAAAAGAGTAATGAAAGCATAAGTAATATTTTTGGTGTTTTGTAATGATTGTAACAGTAGCAACGGAAAAGTAAATAAGCGTAAACCAGTATATGGAAATCTCGTATGCATTCGATCGGTGATGGATAATTTTGTCGGATGCGGTTCGTCATGTAACAGTCATAACATAGGGTGACACAGAACTAGCTCCAATTCATCAATGTAATGTAGGCATGTATTCTGAATATAGTCATACGTGCTTATGGAAAAGAACTTGCATGACATCTTTTGTCCTACCCTCCCGTAGCAGCGGGGTCCTAATGGAAACTAAGGGATATTAAGGCCTCCTTTTAATAGAGAACCGGAACAAAGCATTAGCACATAGTGAATACATGAACTCCTCAAACTATGGTCATCACCGAGAAGTATCCCGATTATTGTCACTTCGGGGTTGTCGGATCATAACACGTAATAGGTGACTATAGACTTGCAAGATAGGATCAAGAACACACATATATTCATAAAAACATAATAGGTTCAGATCTGAAATCATGGCACTCGGGCCCTAGTGACAAGCATTAAGCATAGCAAAGTCATAGCAACATCAATCTCAGAACATAGTGGATACTAGGGATCAAACCCTAACAAACCTAACTCGATTACATGATAAATATCATCCAACCCATCACCGTCCAGCAAGCCTACGATGGAATTACTCACGCACGGCGGTGAGCATCATGAAATTGGTGATGGAGGATGGTTGATGATGACGACGGCGGTGAATCCCCCTCTCCGGAGCCCTGAAGGGACTCCAGATCAGCCCTCCCAAGAGGTTTTAGGGCTTGGCGGCGGCTTCGTATCGTAAAACGCGATGATTTCTTCTCTCTGATTTTTTCTCTCCGAAAGCAAATATATAGAGTTGGAGTTGGCGTCGGAGGGTCTCTAGGGGGCCCACGAGGTAGGGGCGCGACCAGGAGGGGGGCGCCCAGGAGGGGGGGCGCGACCCCCACCCTCGTGGACAGGGTGTGGGCCCCCTGGTCTTCATCTTTGGCAAGGATATTTTTTATTTTTTCTAAGATGTTCTGTGGAGTTTCAGGTTATTTCGAGAACTTTTGTTTTCTCCACATAAAACAACATCCTGGCAATTCTGCTGAAAACAGCGTCAGTTCGGGTTAGTTCCATTCAAATCATACAAGTTAGAGTCCGAAACAAGGGCAAAAGTTTTTGGAAAAGTAGATGCGACAGAGACGTATCAGATACTCCACACTGCGTTTTTTCTAAGGCTGTGATTCACCAACCTGCAGCTCGACATCTTCCCTCACCGAGCCGCACCTTGGTGAAAGACAAAATTGAAGGAAATATGCCCTAGAGGCAATAGTAAAGTTGTTATTTATATTTCCTTATATCATGATAAATGTTTATTATTCATACTAGAATTGTATTAACCGGAAACTTAATACATGTGTGAATACATAGACAAACAAAGTGTCACTAGTATGCCTCTACTTGACTAGCTCGTTGATTAAAGATGGTTAAGTTTCCTAGCCATGGACAAGGGTTACTGAGGGAGTCCTGGACTAGGAGGTGTCTGGATAGCCAAACTATCATCTTTGGCCGGACTCCTAGACTATGAAGATACAAGATTGAAGACTTCGTCCCGTGTCCGGATGGGACTTTCCTTGGCGTGGAAGGCAAGCTTGGCGATACGGATATGTAGATCTCCTACCATTGTAACCGACTCTGTGTAACTGTAACCCTATCTGGTGTCTATATAAACCGGAGGGTTTTAGTCCGTAGGGAAAACAACAATCATACCATACGCTAGCTTCTAGGGTTTAGCCTCTCTGATCTCGTGGTAGATCTGCTCTTGTACTACCCATATCATCAATATTAATCAAGCAGGAGTAGGGTATTACCTCCATCGAGAGGGCCCGAACCTGGGTAAAAACATCGTGTCCCTTGTCTCCTGTTACCATCCGCCTAGACGCACAGTTCGGGACCCCCTACCCGAGATCCGCCGGTTTTGACACCGACAGTTGTCATTTGATGAACGGGATCACATCATTAGTGAATGATGTGATTGACTGGACCCATCTGTCAGCTTAGCACGATAATCGTTTTGTTTGTTGCTATTGCTTTCTTCATAACTTATACATGTTCCTATGACTATGAGATTATGCAACTCCCGAATACCGGAGGAACACTTAGTGTGCTATTAAACGTCACAATGTAACTGGGTGATTATAAAGATGCTCTACAGGTGTCTCCGATGGTGTTTGTTGAGTTGGCATACATTGAGATTAGGATTTGTCACTCCGATTGTCGGAGAGGTATCTCTGGGCCCTCTTGGTAATGCACATCACTATAAGCCTTGCAAGCAATGTGACTAATGAGTTAGTTACGGGATGATGCATTACGAAACGAGTAAATAGACTTGCCGGTAACGAGATTGAACTAGGTATTGAGATACCGACGATCGAATCTCGGACAAGTAACATACCAATGACAAAGGGAACAACGTATGTTGTTATGCGGTTTGACCGATAAAGATCTTCGTAGAATATGTAGGAACCAATATGAGCATCCAGGTTGCACTATTGGTTATTGACCGGAGATGAGTCTCGGTCATGTCTACATAGTTCCCGAACCCGTAGGGTCCGCACGCTTAACATTCGATGACGATCGGTATTATGAGTTTATGAGTTTTGATGTACCGAAGGTTGTTCGGAGTCCCGGATGTGATCACGGACATGACGAGGAGTCTCGAAATGGTTGAGACATAAAGATTGATATATTGGAATGCTATGTTCGGACATCGAAATTGTTCCGGGTGAGTTCGTGCATTTACCGTAGTACCGGGAGGTTACCGGAACCCCCCGGGGAGTCAATGGGCCTTATTGGGCCTTAGTGGGAGAGAGGAGGAGGCGGCCAAGGTGCCCCCCCCAAGCCCAATCCGAATTGGGGTGGGGGGCCGGCTCCCCTTTCCTTCTCCCTCTCTCCTCCTTCCTTCCTCTCCTACTCCAACTAGGAAAGGGGGAATCCTACTCCCACCGGGAGTAGGACTCCCCCCCTTGGGCGCGCTATGAGAGGGTCGTCCCCCTCCTCCACTCCTTTATAAACGGGGGAGGGGGCACCCCATAGACACACAAGTTGATTGTTTAGCCGTGTGCGGTGCCCCCCTCCACAGATTTCCACCTCGGTCATATCGTTGCAGTGCTTAGGAAAAGGCCTGCACCGGTAGCTACATCATCACTGTCACCACGTCGTCATGCTGACGAAACTCTCCCTCGATCTCAGCTGGATCTAGAGTTCACGGGATGTCACCGAGCTGAACGTGTGCAGATCACGGAGGTGCCATATCTTCGGTACTAGGATCGGTCGGATCGTGAAGACGTACAACTACATCAATCGCGTCGTCATAGCGCTTCCGCTTACGGTATACGAGGGTACGTGGACAACACTCTCCCCTCTCGTTGTTATGCATCACCTAGATGGATCTTGCGTATGCGTATGATTTTTTTTTAAATTGTTGTGTTCCCCGACAGTGGCATCCGAGCCAGGTCTATGCATAGATGTTATATGCACGAGTAGAACACAAAGAGTTGTGGGCGATAATAGTCATACTGCTTACCAGCATGTGATATTTTGATTCATCGATATTGTTGGATGAAGCGGCTCAGACCGACATTATATGTACGCTTACGCGAGACTAGTTCTACTGACGTGCTTCGCACACATGTGGCTAGTGGGTGTCTGTTTCTCCAACTTTAGTTGAATCGAGTGTGACTACGCCCGGTCCTTGTTGAATGTTAAAACAGCAAACTTGACAAAAAATCGTTGTGGTTTTGATGCTTAGGTAAGAACGATTCTTGGTAAGCCCGTAGCAGCCACGTAAAACTTGCAACAACAAAGTAGAGGACGTCTAACTTGTTTTTGCAGGGCATGTTGTGATGTGATATGGTCAAAACGTGATTATATAAATTGTTGTATGAGATGATCATGTTTCGTAACACAGTTATCGGCAACTGGCCGGAGCCATATGGTTGTCGCTTTATTGTATGAAATGCAATCGCCATGTAATTGCTTACTTTATCACTAATCGGTAGCGATAGTCGTACAAGCAATAGTTGGCGAGACGACAACGATGCTTCGATGGAGATCAAGGTGTCAAGCCGGTGACGATGGTGATCATGACGGTGCTTTGGAGATGGAGATCAAAGGCACAAGATGATGATGGCCATATCATATCACTTATATTGATTGCATGTGATGTTTATCCTTTATGCATCTTATTTTGCTTAGATCGGTGGTAGCATTACAAGATGATCTCTTACTAAATTTCAAGGTATAAGTGTTCTCTCTGAGTATGCACTGTTGCAACAGTTCATCGTGCCGAGACACCACGCGATGATCGGGTGTGATAAGCTCTACGTTCACATACAACGGGTGCAAGCTAGTTTTGCACATGCAGTATACTGGGGTTAAACTTGACGAGCCTAGCATATGCAGATATGGCCTCGGAACACTGAGACCGAAAGGTCGAGCGTGAATCATATAGTAGATATGATCAACATAGTGATGTTCACCATTGAAAACTACTCCATCTCACGTGATGATCGGACATGGTTTAGTTGATATGGATCACGTGATCATTTAGATGATTAGAGGTATGTCTATGTAAGTGGGAGTTCTTAAGTAACATGATTAATTGAACTTTAATTTATCATGAACTTAGTACCTGATAGTATTTTGCATGTCTATGTTGTTGTAGATAAATGGCCCGTGTTGTTGTTCCGTTGAATTTCAATGCGTTCCTAGAGAAAGCTAAGTTGAAAGATGATGGTAGCAATTACACGTACTGGGTCGTAACTTGAGGATTATCCTCATTGCTGCACAGAAGAATTACGTCCTGCAAGCACTGCTAGGTGCCAAACCCGTTGCAGGAGCAACACCAAATGTTATGAACGTCTGGCAGAGTAAAGTTGATGACTACTCGATAGTTCAGTGTGCCATGCTTTACGACTTAGAACCGGGACTTCAACGACGTTTTGAACGTCATGGAGCATATGAGATGTTCCAGGAGTTGAAGTTAATATTTCAAGCAAATGCCCGGACTGAGAGATATGAAGTCTCCAATAAGTTCAATAGCTGCAAAATGGAGGAGAATAGTTCTGTTAGTGAACATATACTCAGAATGTCTGGGTACCACAACCACATGACTCAACTGGGAGTTAATCTTCCTGATGATAGTGTCATTGACAGAGTTCTTCAATCACTGCCACCAAGCTACAAAAGCTTCGTGATGAACTATAATATGCAAGGGATGGATAAGACAATTCCCGAGCTCTTCGCAATGCTAAAAGCTGCGGAGGTAAAAATCAAGAAGGAGCATCAAGTGTTGATGGTCAACAAGACCACCAGTTTCAAGAAAAAGGGTAAAGGGAAGAAGGGGAACTTCAAGAAGAATAGCAAGCAAATTGCTGCTCAAGTGAAGAAACCCAAGTCTGGATCTAAGCCTGAGATTGAGTGCTTCTACTGCAAAGGGACTGGTCATTGGAAGCGGAACTGCCCCAAGTATTTGGTGAAGAAGAAGGATGGCAAAGTGAAAGGTATATTTGATATACATTTTATTGATGTGTACTTAACTAAT
Source organism: Aegilops longissima (assembly GCA_021605205.1). Classification (NCBI taxonomy): domain Eukaryota; kingdom Viridiplantae; phylum Streptophyta; class Magnoliopsida; order Poales; family Poaceae; genus Aegilops; species Aegilops longissima. The sequence goes on from CM038680.1 coordinate 432,549,963, forward strand.
GCTCACAGTAGCGCCTGGGTATTTGATACTGGTTCTCTCGCTAATATTTGCAACTCGAAACTGGGGCTACGGATTAAGCGAAGATTGGCTAAGGACAAGGTGACGATGCGCGTGGGAAATGGTTCCAAAGTCGATGTGATCGCCATCGGCACGCTACCTCTACATCTACCTTCGGGATTAGTTTTAGACCTAAATAATTGTTATTTGGTGCCAGCGTTAAGCATGAACATTATATCTGGATCTTGTTTGATGCGAGACGGTTATTCATTTAAATCACAGAATAATGGTTGTTGTATTTATATGAGTAATATCTTTTATGGTCATGCACCCTTGATGAGTGGTCTATTTTTACTAAATATTGATAGTAGTGCTACACATGTTCATAGTATTGAAGCCAAAAGATATAAGTTTAATAATGACAGTGCAACTTATTTGTGGCACTGCCGTTTAGGTCATATTGGTGTAAAGCGCATGAAGAAACTCCATGATGATGGGCTTTTGGAATCACTTGATGCTTGCGAACCATGCCTTATGGGCAAGATGACTAATTCTCCATTCTCCGGAACAATGGAGCGAGCAACAGACTTGTTGGAAATAATACATACAGATGTATGCGGTCCGATGAGTGTTGATGCTCGCGACGGGTATCGTTATTTTCTTACCTTCACAGATGATTTGAGAAGATATGGGTATATCTACTTGATGAAACATAAGTCTGAAACATTTGAAAAGTTCAAAGAATTTCAGAGTGAAGTGGAAAATCATTGTAACAAGAAAATTAAATTTCTACGATCCGATTGTGGAGGAGAATATTTGAGTTACGAGTTTGGTCTTCATTTGAAACAATGCGGAATAGTTTCGCAACTCACGCCACCCGGAACACCACAACGTAATGGTGTGTCCGAACATCGTAACCGTACTTTACTAGATATGGTGTGATCTATGATGTCTCTTACTGATTTACCGCTACCGTTTTAGGGTTATGCTTTAGAGACGGTTGCATTCACGTTAAATAGGGCACCATCTAAATCTGTTGAGACGACACCTTATGAACTGTGGTTTGGCAAGAAACCCAAGTTATCATTTCTTAAAGTTTGGGGCTGCGATGCTTATGTGAAAAAGCTTCAACCTGATAAGCTCCAACCCAAATCGGAGAAATGTGTCTTCATAGGACACCCAAAGGAGACTGTTGGGTACACCTTCTATCACAGATCCGAAGGCAAGACATTCGTTGCTAAAAATGGATCCTTTCTAGAGAAGGAGTTTCTCTCGAAAGACGTGAGTGGGAGGAAAGTAGAACTTGATGAGGTAACAATACCTGCTCCCTTATTGGAAAATAGTTCATCACAGAAACCGGTTCCTGTGACGTCTATACCAATTAGTGAGGAAGTTAATGATGATGATCATGGAACTTCAGATCAGGTTGTTACTGAACCTCGCAGGTCAACCAGAGTAAGATCCGCACCAAAGTGGTACGGTAATCTTGTTCTGGAGGTTATGTTACTAGACCATGACGAACCTATGAACTATGAAGAAGCGATGGTGAGCCCAGATTCCTTGAAATGGCTGTAGGCCATGAAATCTAAGATGGGATCCACGTATGAGAACAAAGTGTAGACTTTGGTTGCCTTGCCCAATGATTGGCAAGCCATTGAGAATAAATGGATCTTCAAGAAGAAGATTGACGCTCACGGTAATGTTACTGTCTATAAAGCTCGACTTGTTGCGAAAGGTTTACGGCAAGTTCAAGGGATTGACTACGATGAGACCTTCTCACCCGTAGCGATGCTTAAGTCTGTCCGAATCATGTTAGCAATTGCCGCATTTTATGATTATGAAATTTGGCAAAATGGATGTAAAAAATGCATTACTGAATGGATTTCTGGAAGAAGAGTTGTATATGATGCAACCGGAAGGTTTTGTCGATTCAAAGGGAGCTAACAAAGTGTGCAAGCTCCAGCGATCCATTTATGGACTGGTGCAAGCCTCTCGGAGTTGGAATAAATGCTTTGATAGTGTGATCAAAACATTTGGTTTTGTATAGACTTTTGGAGAAGCCTGTATTTACAAGAAAGTGAGTGGGAGCACTATAGCATTTATGATATTATATGTGGATGACATATTGCTGATTGGAAATGATATAGAATTTCTGGATAGCATAAAGGGATATTTGAATGAGAGTTTCTCAATGAAAGACCTCGGCGAAGCTGCTTATATATTGGGCATCAAGATCTGTAGAGATAGATCAAGACGCTTAATTGGACTTTCACAGAGCACATACCTTGACAAAGTTTTGAAGAAGTTCAAAATGGATCAAGCAAAGAAAGGGTTCTTGCCTGTGTTACAAGGTGTGAAGTTCAGTAAGACTCAATGCCCGACCACTGCAGAAGATAGAGAGAAGATGAAAGATGTTCACTATGCTTCAGCCATAGGCTCTATCATGTATGTAATGTTGTGTACCAGACCTGATGTGTGCTTTGCTATAAGTCTAGTAGGGAGGTACCAAGGTAATCTAGGAGTGGGTCACTGGACAGCGGTCAAGAACATCCTGAAATACCTGAAAAGGATTAAGGATATGTTTCTCGTTTATGGAGGTGACAAAGAGCTCATTGTAAATGGTTACGTTGATGCAAGCTTTGACACTGATCCATACGATTCTAAATCGCAAACCGGATACGTATTTACATTGAACAGTGGAGCTGTCAGTTGGTGCAGTTCTAAACAAAGCGTCGTGGCGGGATCTACGTGTGAAGCAGAGTACATAGCTGCTTCGGAAGCAGCAAATGAAGGAGTCTGGATCAAGGAGTTCATATCCGATCTAGGTGTCATACCTAGTGCATCGGGTCCAATGAAAATCTTTTGTGACAATACTGGAGCAATTGCCTTGGCGAAGGAATCCAGATTTCACAAGAGAACCAAGCACATCAAGAGACGCTTCAATTCCATCCGGGATCTAGTCCAGGTGGGAGACATAGAAATTTGCAAGATACATACGGATCTGAATGTTGCAGACCCATTGACTAAGCCTCTTCCACGAGCAAAACATGATCAGCACAAAGACTCCATGGGTGTTAGAATCATTACTGTGTAATCTAGATTATTGACTCTAGTGCAAGTGGGAGATTGAAGGAAATATTCCCTAGAGGCAATAATAAAGTTATTATTTATTTCCTTATATCATGATAAATGTTTATTATTCATGCTAGAATTGTATTAACGGGAAACATAATACTTGTGTGAATACATAGACAAACAGAGTGTCACTAGTATGCCTCTACTTGACTAGCTCGTTGATCAAAGATGGTTATGTTTCCTAGCCATAGACATGAGTTGTCATTTGATTAACGGGATCACATCATTAGGAGAATGATGTGATTGACTTGACCCATTCCGTTAGCTTAGCACTCGAACGTTTAGTATGTAGGTATTTCTTTCTTCATGACTTATACATGTTCCTATGACTATGAGATTATGCAACTCCCGTTTACCGAAGGAACACTTTGTGTGCTACCAAACGTCACAACGTAACTGGGTGATTATAAAGGTGCTCTACAGGTGTCTCCGAAGGTACTTGTTGGGTTGGCGTATTTCGAGATTAGGATTTGTCACTCCGATTGTCGGAGAGGTATCTCTGGGCCCACTCGGTAATGCACATCACTTAAGCCTTGCAAGCATTGCAACTAATGAGTTAGTTTCGGGATGATGTATTACGAAACGAGTAAACAGACTTGCCGGTAATGAGACTGAACTAGGTATTGAGATACCGACGATCGAATCTCGGGCAAGTAACATACCGATGACAAAGGGAACAACGTATGTTGTTATGCGGTCTGTCCGATAAAGATCTTCATAGAATATGTGGTAGCCAATATGAGCATCCAGGTTCTGCTATTGGTTATTGACCGGAGACATGTCTCGGTCATGTCTACATAGTTCTCGAACCCGTAGGGTCCGCACGCTTAAAGTTTCGATGACGGTTATATTATGAGTTTATGAGTTTTGATGTACCGAAGGTTGTTCGGAGTCCTGGATGTGATCACGGACATGACGAGGAGTCTCGAAATGGTTGATACATGAAGATTGATATATTGGAAGCCTATATTTGGATATCGGAAGTGTTCCGGGTGAAATCAGGATTTTACCAGAGTACCCGAGGGGTTACCGGAACCCCCCGAGGGCTTGATGGGCCATAGTGGGCCTTAGTGGAGAAGACGAGAGGCGGCCAGGGCAGGGCCGCGCGCCCCCCTCCCCCCTAGTCCGAATAGGACAAGGAGAGGGAGGTGCCCCCCCCCCTTTCCTTCCTCTCTCCCTCCTCTTTCCCCCTTCTCCTAATCCAACAAGGAAGGGAGGGAGTCCTACTCCCAGTGGGAGTAGGACTCCTTCTGGCGCGCCTCCTCCTAGCCGACCGCACCTCCCCCCTTGCTCCTTTATATACGGGGGCAGGGGGCACCCCAAGGACACAACAATTGATTTGATCTTTTAGCCGTGTGCGGTGCCCCCCTCCACCATAGTCCACCTCAATAATACTGTAGCGGTGCTTAGGCGAAGCCCTGCGTCGGTAGAACATCAACATCGTCACCACGCCGTCGTGCTGATGAAACTCTTCCTCAATACTCGGCTGGATTGGAGTTCAAGGGACGTCATCGGGCTGAACGTGTGCTGAACTCGGAGGTGCTGTGCGTTCGGTACTTGATCGGTCGGATCGTGAAGACGTACGACTACATCAACCGCGTTGTGCTAACGCTTCCGCTTTCGGTCTACGAGGGTACGTGGACAACACTCTCCCCTCTCGTTGGTATGCATCACCATGATCTTGCGTGTGCGTAGGATTTTTTTTTGAAATTACTACGTTCCCCAACAGTCATACCTAGTGCATCGGGTCCAATGAAAATCTCTTGTGACAATACTGGTGCAATTGCCTTGGCAAAGGAATCCATATTTCACAAGGGAACCAAGCACATCAAGAGATGCTTCAATTCCATCCGCGGTCAAGTCAAGGAGGGAGACATAGAGATTTGCAAGATACATACAGATCTGAATGTTGCAAACCCGTTTACTAAGCCTCTCTCACGAGCAAAACATGATCAGCACCAAGACTCCATGGGTGTTAAAATCATTACTATGTAATCTAGATTATTGACTCTAGTGCAAGTGGGAGACTGAAGGAAATATGCCCTAGAGGCAATAATAAAGTTGTTATTTATATTTCCTTATATCATGATAAATGTTTATTATTCATGCTAGAATTGTATTAACCGGAAACTTAATACATGTGTGAATACATAGACAAACAGAGTGTCACTAGTATGCCTCTACTTGACTAGCTCGTTGATCAAAGATGGTTAAGTTTCCTAGCCATGGACAAGGGTTGTCATTTGATGAACGGGATCACATCATTAGAGAATGATGTGATTGACTTGAACCATTCGTTAGCTTAGCATGATGATCGTTTAGTTTGTTGCTATTGCTTTCTTCATAACTTATACTCCCTCCGTCCGGAAATACTTGTCATCAAAATGGACAAAAAGGGATGTATCTAGAACTAAAATACGTCTAGATACATCTCCATTTATCCATTTTGATGACAAGTATTTCCAGACGGAGGGAGTACATGTTCCTATGACTATGAGATTATGCAACTCCCGAATACCGGAGGAACACTTAGTGTGCTATCAAACGTCACAACATAACTGGGTGATTATAAAGATGCTCTACAGGTGTCTCCGATGGTGTTTGTTGAGTTGGCATAGATCAAGAGTAGGATTTGTCACTCCGATTGTCGGAGAGGTATCTCTGGGCCCTCTTGGTAATGCACATCACTATAAGCCTTGCAAGCAATGTGACTAATGAGTTAGTTACGGGATGATGCATTACGAAACGAGTAAATAGACTTGCCGGTAACGAGATTGAACTAGGTATTGAGATACCGACGATCGAATCTCGGACAAGTAACATACCAATGACAAAGGGAACAACGTATGTTATTATGCGGTTTGACCGATAAAGATCTTCGTAAAATATGTAGGAACCAATATGAGCATCCAGGTTCCACTATTGGTTATTGAACGGAGATGAGTCTCAGTCATGTCTACATAGTTCTCAAACCAGTAGGGTCCGCACGCTTAACGTTCGATGACGATCGGTATTATGATTTTATGTGTTTTGATGTACTGAAGGTTGCTCGGAGTCCCGGATGTTATCACGGACATGACGAGGAGTCCCTAAATGGTCAAGACATAAAGATCGATATATTGGAATGCTATGTTTGGACATCGGAATGGTTCCGGGTGAGTTCGGGCATTTACTAGAGTACCGGGAGGTTACCGGAACCCCCCGGGGAGTCAATGGGCCTTATTGGGCCTTAGTGGGAGAGAGGAGGAGGCGTCCAAGGTGGGGGCGGCCCCCCTTTCCTTCTCCCTCTCTCCTCCTTCCTTCCTCTACTACTCCAACTAGGGAAGGGGGAATCCTACTCCCACCGGGAGTAGGACTCCCCCCCTTGGGCGCGCCATGAGAGGGCCGGCCCTCCCCCTCCTCCACTCCTTTATAAACGGGGGAGGGGGCACCCCATAGACACACAAGTTGATTATTTAGCTGTGTGCGGTGCCCCCCTCCACAGGTTTCCACCTCGGTCATATCTTTGTAGTGCTTAGGCGAAGCCCTGCGCCGGTAGCTTCATCATCACCGTCACCACGCCGTCGTGCTGACGAAACTCTCCCTCGACCTCAGCTGGATCTAGAGTTTGCAGGACGTCACCGAGCTGAACGTGTGCAGATCGCGGAGGTGCCGTATCTTCGGTACTAGGATCGGTCGGATCGTGAAGACGTACGACTACGTCAACCGCGTTGTCATAACGCTTCTGCTTTCGGTCTACGAGGGTACGTGGACAACACTCTACCCTCTTGTTGCTATGCATCACCTAGATGGATCTTGCGTATGCGTAGGATTTTTTTGAAATTACTGCATTCCCCAACAAAAATGCAAAACTATGAAGTACTTTTTCTTAGTGTCTAGCTGTCTACCGGAATTTGTATCGACACCGACCTTGAGGGCTACTGGCTAGACTACTATGCATGAATTAAGATGCATGATGGACACTTATCTCTATGTCGGCCGCGAAGACATCCATCATGTCCTTCATGCCCTTGTTCAGAGTCAGCCTACTCTGCACCAGTTTGAGACTGCCCCGTTGTGCCGAGGTCATTACCCAATTTATTAGGACTTGTTCTGCTCCCGGCGTTGTAGGGTAAGCTACATATGTCTCCTACTCCGGCGTCGCGTCCCACTGAAGGAAATATGCCCTAGAGGCAATAATAAAGTTATTATTTATTTCCTTATATCATGATAAATGTTTATTATTCATGCTAGAATTGTATTAACCGGAAACATAATACATGTGTGAATATATAGACAAACAGTATGTCACTAGTATGCCTCTACTTGACTAGCTTGTTAATCAAAGATGGTTATGTTTCCTAACCATGAACAAGGAGTTGTTATTTGATTAACAAGGTCACATCATTAGTTGAATGATCTGATTGACATGACCCATTCCGTTAGCTTAACACTTGATCGTTTAGTATGTTAATGCTTTCTTCATGACCCATACATGTTCCTGTAACTATGAGATTATGCAACTCCGTTTACGGAGGAACACTTTGGGTACTACCAAGCGTCCACAACGAATCGGGTGATTATAAAGGAGTACTACAGGTGTCTCCAAAGGTACTTGTTGGGTTGGCGTATTTGAGATTAGGTTTTGTCACTCCGATCGTCGGAGAGGTATCTCTAGGCCTTCTCGGTAATACACATCACCTAAGCCTTGCAAGCATTACAACTAATGAGTTAGTTGTGAGATGATGTATTACGGAACGAGTAAAGAGACTTACGGTAACAAGATTGAACTAGGTATTGGATACCGACGATCGAATCTCGGGTAAGTAACATACCGATGACAAAGGGAACAACGTATGTCGTTATGCGGTTTGACCGATAAAGATCTTCAGTAGAATATGTAGGAACCAATATGGGCATCCAGGTTCCGCTATTGGTTATTGACCGAGAATGGTTCTAGGTCATGTCTACATAGTTCTCGAACCCGTAGGGTCCCGCACGCTTAACGTTCGATGACAGTTCATAATGAGTTTATAAGTATTGATGCACCAAGGTTGTTCGAGTCCCGGATGTGATCACGGACATGACGAGGAGTCTCAAATGGTCGAGACATAAAGATTGATATATTGGAAGCCTACATTTGGACATCGGAAGTGTTCCGGTGAAATCGGGATTTATCGAGTACCGGAGGTTACGGAACCCCCGGAGGTCCATGGGCCTTAATGGGCCATGGGAGAAGAGGAAGGGCAGGCCAAGGTGGGCTGCGTGCCCCCTCCCCTCTAGTCCGAATAGGACAAGGAAGGGGGGGCGCCTTCCTCTTCCCCTCCTCCAATCCTAGTCCAACTAGGAGGGGGAGTCCTACTCCGGTGGGAGTAGGACTCCTCCTGTGCGCCTCCCCTAGGGCCGCCACCTCCCCTTGGCTCCTTTATATACGGGGCAGGGGCACCCCGACACAAGTTGATCTACGGATCTTTCCTTAGCCGTGTCGGTGCCCCTTCCACCATATTCCACTTGGTCATATCGTCGCGGAGCTTAGGCGAAGCCCTGCGCCGGAGAAGTCATATCGTCATGAGCTTAGGCGAAGCCCTGCGTCGGTGGAGCATCAACATCGTCACCACGCCGTCGTCTGACGGAACTCATCCCGACACTTTGCTGGATCGGAGTCCGGGATCGTCATCGAGCTGAGCGTGTGCGAACTCGGAGGTGTCGACGTTCGGTGCTTGGATCGGTCGGATCGTGAAGATGTACGACTACATCAACAGCGTTGTTATAACGCTTCGCTTTCGGTCTCACGAGGGTGCGTGGGCGGACACTCTCCCTCTCGTTGCTATGCCATCACCATGGTCTTGCGTGATCGTAGGAAAATTTTTGAAATTACTACGTTCCCCATCGATGGCATCGAGCCTGGTTTTATGCGTTGATGTCATATGCACGAGTAGAACACAAGTGAGTTGTGGACGATACAAGTCATACTGCCTACCCGCATGTCATACTTTGGTTCAGCGGTATTGTGAGATGAAGCGGCCGGACCGACATTACGCAGACGCTTACGCGAGACTGGTTTCACCGCCCGAGCACTCGTTGCTTAAAGGTGACCGGCGGTGTCTGTCTCTCTCACTTTAGTTGAATCGAGTGCATACGCCCGGTCCTTGAGAAGGTTAAAACGGAGTCAATTTGACGAAGTATCGTTGTGGTTTTGATGCGTAGGTAAGAACGGTTCTTGCTCAGCCCGTAGCAGCCACATAAAACTTGCAACAACAAAGTAGAAGACGTCTAACTTGTTTTTGCAGGGCATGTTGTGATGTGATATGGTCAAGACGTGATGCTATACTTTATTGTATGAGATGATCATGTTTTGTAACCGAGTTATCGGCAAGCTGGCGAGAGCCATATGGTTGTCGCTTTATTGTATGAAATGCAACGCCATGTAATTGCTTTACTTTATCACTAAGGAGTAGCGATAGTCGAGAAGCAATAGTTGGCGAGACGACAACGATGCTACGATGGAGATCAAGGTGTCGCGCCGGTGACGATGGTGATCATGACGGTGCTTGGCGATGGAGATCACTAGCACAAGATGATGATGACCATATCATATCACTTATATTGATTGCATGTGATGTTTATCCTTTATGCATCTTATCTTGCTTTGTTTGACGGTAGCATTATAAGATGATCTCTCACTAAAATTATCAAGAAGTGTTCTCCACGAGTATGCACCGCTGCCAAAGTTCGTAGTACCCGGACACCACGTGATGATCGGGTGTGATAAGTTCTCGTCCATCTACAACGGTGCAAAACAGTTGCACACGCGAATACTCAGTTAAACTTGACGAGCTTAGCATATAACAGATATGGCCTCGAACACGGAGACCGAAAGGTCGAACGTGAATCATATAGTAGATATGATCAACATAGTGATGTTCACCATTGAAACTACTCCATCTCACGTGATGATCGGACATGGTTTAGTTGATTTGGATCACGTGATCACTTAGATGACTAGAGAGATGTCTGTCTAAGTGGGAGATTTTTAATATGATTAATTGAACTTAAATTTATCATGAACTTAGTACCGATAGTATTTTGCTTGTCTATGTTTAATGTAGATAGATGGCTCGTCTTTGTTGTTCCGTTGAATTTTAATGCGTTCCTTGAGAAAGCAAAGTTGAAAGATGATGGTAGCAATTACACGGACTGGGTCCGTAATTTGAGGATTATCCTCATTGCTGCACGTAAAAATTACGCCCTGGAAGCACCGCTGGGTGACGAGCCTGCTGCAGATCTTTGAGCGAAGTTATGAACGTCTAGCAAAGCAGAGCTGATGACTACTCTATAGTTCAGTGTGCCATGCTTTACGGCTTAGAACCGGGTCTTCAACGACGTTTTGAACGTCATGGAGCATATGAGATGTTCCAGGAGTTGAAGTTAATATTTCAAGCAAATGCCCGGATTGAGAGATATGAAGTCTCCAATAAGTTCTATAGCTGCAAGATGGAGGAGAATAGTTACACAAGTGAGCACATACTCAAAATGTCAGGTATAACAATCACTTAATTCAGCTGGGAGTTAATCTTCCGGATGATAGTGTCATTGATGAATTCTCCAATCACGCCACCAAGCTACAAGAGCTTCGTGATGAACTATAATATGCAAGGGATGACTAAGACAATTCCTGAGCTCTTCGCGATGCTAAAAGCATGGAGGTAGAAATCAAGAAAGAGCATCAAGTGTTGATGGTCAACAAGACCACTAGTTTCAAGAAAAGGGCAAAGGGAAGAAGAAGGAAACTTCAAAAGAACAGCAAGAAAGTTGGTGATCAAGAGAAGAAACCCAAGTCTGGACCTAAGCCTGAATCGAGTGTTTTACTGCAAGCAGACGGACCTCGGAAGCGGAACTGCCCCAAGTATTTGGCGGATAAAAGGATGGCAAGGTGAACAAAGGTATATGTGATATACATGTTATTGATGTGTACCTTACTAGAGCTCGTAGTAGCACTGGTATTTGATCTGGTTCATTGCTAATATTTGCAACTCAAACAGGGACTACGGAATAGACGAGCATCGGCAAAGGACGAGGTGACGATGCGCGTGGGAAATGGTTCCAAAGTCAATGTGATCGCGGTCGGCACGCTACCTCTACATCTACCTTGGGATTAGTTTTAGACCTAAATAATTGTTATTTGGTGCCGCGTTGAGCATGAACATTATATCTGGATCTTGTTTAATGCGAGACGGTTATTCATTTAAATCAGAGAATAATGGTTGTTCTATTTATATGAGTAATATATTTTATGGTCATGCACCCTTGAAGAATGGTCTATTCTTGTTGAATCTCGACAGTAGTGATACACATATTCATAATGTTGAAGCCAAAAGATGCAGAGTTGATAATGATAGTGCAACTTATTTGTGGCACTTGCCGTTTAGGTCATATCGATTGTAAAACGCATGAAGAAACTCCATACCGATGGGCTTCGGAATCACTTGATTATGAATCACTTGGTACTTATGAACCGTGCCTCATGGGCAAGATGACAAAACGCCGTTCTCCGGAACTATGGAGCGAGCAACTGATTTGTTGGAAATCATACATACCGATGTTTGTGGTCCAATGAATGTTGAAGCACGCGGCGGGTATCGTTATTTTCTCACCTTCACAGATGATTTAAGCATATATGAGTATATCTACTTAATGAAACACAAATCTGAAACGTTTGAAAAGTTCAAAGAATTTCAGAGTGAAGTGGAAAATCATCGTAACAAGAAAATAAAGTTTCTACGATCTGATCGTGGAGGAGAATATTTGAGTTACGAGTTTGGTTTACATTTGAAACAATGTGGAATAGTTTCGCAACTCACGCCACCCGGAACACCACAGAGAAATGGTGTGTCCGAACGTCGTAATCGTACTTTACTAGATATGGTGCGATCTATGACGTCTATTTCCGATTTACCACTATCGTTTTGGGGTTATGCTTTAGAGACGGCCGCATTCACGTTGAATAGGACACCTCAAAATCCGTTGAGACGACGCCTTATGGACTGTGGTTTGGCAAGAAACCAAAGTTGTCGTTTCTTAAAGTTTGGGGCTGCGATGCTTATGTAAAGAAACTTCAACCAGATAAGCTCGAACCCAAATCGGAAAAATGTGTCTTCATAGAATACCCAAAGGAGACTGTTGGGTACACCTTCTATCACAGATCTGAAGGCAAGATTTTCGTTGCTAAATTCGGGTCCTTTCTAGAGAAGGAGTTTCTCTCGAAAGAAGTGAGTGGGAGGAAAGTAGAACTTGATGAGATAATCAGATCTGCTCCCTTATTGGAAAGTAGTTCATCACAAGAAATGGTTCTGTGACAACTACACCAATTAGTGAGGGAACTAATGATGATGATCATGAAGCTTCAGATCAAGTTGCTCTTGAACCTCGAGGTCAACCAGAGTAAAATACGCACCAGTGGTACGGTAATCTTATTTCGAAGTCATGTTACTTGACCATGGCGAACCTACAAACTATGAAGAAGCGATGGTGAGCCAAGATTCCATAAAATGGCTGGAAGCCATGAAATCTGAGATGGGATCCATGTATGAGAACAAAGTATGGACTTTGGTTGACTTGCCCGATGATCGGCAAGCCATTGAAAATAAATGGATCTTTAAGAAGAAGAGCGCCGATGGTAATGTAACTGTCTACAAAGCTCGACTTGTTGCAAAAGGTTTTCGACAAGTTCAAGGAGTTGACTACGATGAGACTTTCTCACCCGTAGCGATGCTTAAGTCTGTCCGAATCATGTTAGCAATTTCCGCATTTTATGATTATGAAATTTGGCAAATGGATGTAAAAACTGCATTCTTGAATGGATTTCTAGAAGAAGAGTTGTATATGATGCAACCAGAAGGTTTTGTCGATCCAAAAGGTGCTAACAAAGTGTGCAAGCTCCAGCGATCAATTTATGGTGCAGTGCAAGCCTCTCGGAGTTGGAATAAACGCTTTGATAGTGTGATCAAAGCATATGGGTTTATGCAGACTTTTGGAGAAGCTTTGTATTTACAAGAAAGTGAGTGGGAGCTCAGTAGCATTTCTAATATTATATGTGGACGACATATTATTGATTGGAAATGATATAGAATTTCTGGATAGCATAAAAGGATACTTGAATAAAAGTTTTTCAATGAAAGACCTCGGTGAAGCTGCTTACATATTGGGCATCAAGATCTATAGAGATAGATCAAGACGCTTGATTGGACTTTCACAAAGCACATACCTTGATAAAGTTTTGAAAAAGTTCAAAATGGATCAGCAAAGAAAGGTTTTTTACGTGTTACAAGGAGTAAGATTGAGTCGGACTCAATGCCCGACCACAGCAGAAGATAGAGAGAAAATGAAAGATGTTCCTATGCTTCAGCCATAGGCTCTATCATGTATGCAATGCTGTGTACCAGACTGACGATGCTTAGCTGTAAGCTTGGCAGGAAGGTACCAAAGTAATCCAGAGTGGATCTTTGGACAGCGGTCAAGAACATCCTGAAATACCGAAAAGGACTAAGGATATGTTTCTCGATATGGAGGTGACAAAGAGCTAATCGTAAATGGTTACGTCGATGCAAGCTTTGACACTGATCCGGACGATTCTAAATCGCAAACCGGATCGTGTTTTTATTAAACGGTGGAGCTGTCGGTTGGTGCAGTTCTAAACAAAGCGTCGTGGCGGGATCTACATGTGAAGCGGAGTACATAGCTGCTTCGAAGCAGCGAATGAAGGAGTCGGATGAAAGAGTTCATTTCCGATCTAGGTGTCATACCTAGTGCATCGGGACCGATGAAGATCTTCCGTGACAATCTTGGTGCAATTGCCTTGGCAAAGGAATCCAGATTTCACAAGAGGACCAAGCACATCAAGAGACGCTTCAATTCCATTCGGGACCAAGTCCAAGTGGGAGACATAGAGATTTGCAAAATACATACGGATCTGAATGTTGCAGACCGTTGACTAAGCCTCTTCCACGAGCAAAACATGATCAGCACCAAGACTCCATGGGTGTAAGGATCATTACTTTGTAAACTAGATTATTGACTCTAGTGCAAGTGGGAGATCAAGGAAATATGCCCTAGAGGCAATAATAAAGTTATTATTTATTTCCTTATATCATGATAAATGTTTATTATTCATGCTAGAATTGTATTAACCGGAAACATAATACATGTGTGAATATATAGACAAACAGTATGTCACTAGTATGCCTCTACTTGACTAGCTTGTTAATCAAAGATGGTTATGTTTCCTAACCATGAACAAGGAGTTGTTATTTGATTAACAAGGTCACATCATTAGTTGAATGATCTGATTGACATGACCCATTCCGTTAGCTTAACACTTGATCGTTTAGTATGTTAATGCTTTCTTCATGACCCATACATGTTCCTGTAACTATGAGATTATGCAACTCCGTTTACGGAGGAACACTTTGGTACTACCAAACGTCACAACGAATCGGGTGATTATAAAGGAGTACTACAGGTGTCTCCAAAGGTACTTGTTGGGTTGGCGTATTTGAGATTAGGTTTTGTCACTCCGATCGTCGGAGAGGTATCTCTAGGCCTTCTCGGTAATACACATCACCTAAGCCTTGCAAGCATTACAACTAATGAGTTAGTTGTGAGATGATGTATTACGGAACGAGTAAAGAGACTTACGGTAACAAGATTGAACTAGGTATTGGATACCGACGATCGAATCTCGGGTAAGTAACATACCGATGACAAAGGAACAACGATGTCGTTATGCGGTTTGACCGATAAAGATCTTCGTAGAATATGTAGGAACCAATATGGGCATCCAGGTTCCGCTATTGGTTATTGACCGAGAATGGTTCTAGGTCATGTCTACATAGTTCTCGAACCCGTAGGGTCCGCACGCTTAACGCTTCGATGACAGTTCATAATGAGTTTATAAGTATTGATGCACGAAGGTTGTTCGAGTCCCGGATGTGATCACGGACATGACGAGGAGTCTCGAAATGGTCGAGACATAAAGATTGATATATTGGAAGCCTACATTTGGACATCGGAAGTGTTCCGGTGAAATCGGGATTTTACCGAGATACCGGAGGTTACGGAACCCCGGAGGTCCATGGGCCTTAATGGGCCATGGGAGAAGAGGAAGGGCAGGCCAAGGTGGGCTGCGCGCCCTCCCCTCTAGTCCGAATAGGACAAGGAAGGGGCGGCGCCCTTCCTCTTCCCTCCTCCAATCCTAGTCCAACTAGAGAGGGGGGAGTCCTACTCAGTGGGAGTAGGACTCCTCCTTGCGCGCCTCCCCTAGGGCCGGCCGCCTCCCCTTGGCTCCTTTATATATGGGGCAGGGGCACCCCATACACACAAGTTGATCACGGATCTTTCCTTAGCCGTGTGCGGTGCCCCTTCCACCATATTCCACTTGGTCATATCGTCGGGAGCTTAGGCGAAGCCTCGCCGGAGAAGTCATATCGTCGCGGAGCTTAAGCGAAGCCCTGCGTCGGTGGAGCATCAACATCGTCACCACGCCGTCGTCTTGTGGAACTCATCCCGACACTTTGCTGGATCGAGTCCGGGATCGTCATCGAGCTGAGCGTGTGCGAACTCGGAGGTGCCGTGACGTTCGGTGCTTGGATCGGTCGGATCGTGAAGACGTCGACTACATCAACCGCGTTGTTATAACGCTTCCGCTTTCGGTCTACGAGGGTACGTGGAAGGACACTCTCCCCTCTCGTTGCTATGCCATCACCATGGTCTTGCGTGATCGTAGGAATTTTTTTGAAATTACTACGTTCCCCATCACCCACGTGTCAATAAAAGATGGTGGTGGGGGAGGAGTAGACGCGCAAGGAGCTCGCGTGGTGGACAATCCGCCCGTCGAGGCCGGATCAACGTGTGTGGAGGATGTCGCTCCTCCACATGGAGGATCAGGGAGTTAACCTCCTCCTCGGCATCTTCGTTGGTCCCGGCCATAGGTGGAGTCACCTCGGTGGCGTGGGGTTGGGTCCCGTCTCCCGCGTTGGATACAGGCGGAGGATTGATATGTCTCCAACGTATCTATAATTTTTGATTATTTCATGCTATTATACTATCAATCTTGGATGTTTTATATGCAATTATATGATATTTTATATCATTTTTGAGACTAACCTATTAACCTAGTACGCAGTACCAGTTCCTGTTTTTTGCTTGTTTTATTTTTATTTTTAGAAAAACAGTACCAAACGAAGTCCAAACGTGACGAAACTTTACAATATTTTTTTCTTGATCAGAAGGGACCCTAGATGGTTTGTGAGGAGGCCATAAGAGCAAGGGAGAGCCACGATCTCACACGGCGCACCCCAGGGGGAAAGTGCGCCCCCTGAGCTCATGGGCCCCACTTAATTCCGTCAAACCTAATTCCACCTCTATAAATTCATAAATATTCGCAAACCAACAGAGAGCCACCCGAAACACTTTTTTCGCTGCCACAAGCTTCTGTTCTTCTGCAATCCCATCTGAAGAGCTTTTCCGGCACTCTGCCGGAGGAGTAATCCATCACGGAGGGCTTCTACATCATCCTTGTTACCTTCCGATGATGCGTGACTACTTCACCACAGACCTACGGGTCCATAGCTAGTAACTAGATGACTTCTTCTCTCTCTTTGATCTTCAATACAATGTTCTCCTTGGTGTTCCTGTAGTTCTATCCGATGTAATCTTCTTTTGTGGTGTGTTTGTTGGGATCTGATGAATTATGGGTTTATGATCAGATTATTCATTGAAAGTAATTGAGTCTTTTCTGAACTTTATTATGCATGATTGTTATAGATTTGTATTTCTCTCCGATCTATCCATTTGGTTTGGCCAACTAGAATGATTTATCTTCAGTGGGCGAGGTGCTTTGTAATGGGCTCAATCTTGCGGTGCTCTATATCCCAGTGACAGAAGGGGACAAGACACATATTTGTATTGTTGATATTAAGGGTAAAACGACGGGGTTTATCCATATTGATTAGGTTTACTTTGCCTACATCATGTCATTTTGCTTAAGGTGTTACTCTGTTTTTATGAACTTAATACCATATATGCATGTTGGATAGTGATCGATTGGTGGAGTAATAGTAGTAGGTGTAGGCATGAGTCGGTCTATTTGTCTCGGACGTGATGCCTATATACATGATCATTGTCGTGAATACGTCATAACTATGCGGTTTTCTATCAATTGCCCATCAGTAATTTATTCATGCACCGTATGTTATGTGTTCGAGAGAGAAGCCTCTAGTGAAAACTATGGGCCCCGGGTCTACCTTTATCATATTATAAAACTAAAATTCCTTTGCTATAATTTATTTACTTTTATTTTATATTGCAATTGACCTATCTACCACTACACGATTTAATCCTTGCAAGTGATGGGTCAAGGGGATTGACAACCCTCTTGCTCGTGTTGGGTGCAAGTATTTGCTTTTGCATGTGCAGGTGTTGTTCATGAGGTCTTGTGTGATTCTCCTACTGGTTCGATAAACCTTGGTTCTCACCAAGGGAAATACTTATCTCTATTGTATTGTATCTCCTCTCCTCTTCGAGGGAAATCCCAACGCAACTCACAATTAGCAAGGATCCATCGGACCACCCTCGAATGACATAGGGTCGTTGGTGAGCCTGGTGTCCTCCTTAGCCTCGGCTGAGAAGGCAGCCGCGAAGTTTGTGTGTGGGAGAGATGCACCCCCTAGAGCACACCAAACCCTTGTGGGTTGCCCTCTCCGTTGCCCTACGCTCCATTTTTCTCTCCCGTCTAATTTGATCTAGAAGGGCTCGTCACAAGGTTGCTTCTCTCCTCTCTAATTTTCTCAACGGTTCTTTGTGATGGTCCATGGAGTGCTGCCGAACTTTTGGATCGGTACGCATGGATACCTCGAAGGTACCGTTTACTTTGGTGCTATGATCTTCTAGGTGAAATTCTCGCGGTCAACCTAACAGCGGGAATCAGCGAATCTTCACCTACATCTACTCCAGTTTTGCTACGTTCTAGGCGGTGAGTTGATTGTTAATCTGCACTTTCATATTATTCCTGCGTGAGATTGTGTATTGTAAAACATTTGTTGCATAACACGTTCTCTACAACACCCACATGATGACATGAACAAGGAATTTTCCAAGAAAAAATCTTATGCTTAATTAATAATCCTAGTGTCTTGAGCATTAAGGTAAGTTGGTGCGTTGGCGCTTTTTAACCATCAAACATATCCTATCATATCACTAGGCTAAACTAATGAAATAGAGCCTATCCTTACGTGCTGGAAAAGATGGGTCGGAAATTTGACTAACCTCGGTGTTTAACTTCACAGATACTCCAAACATGTAAATAGTAAGGCTGGTCGTAATGGCAGTATCATAAGTGGTATCATGCATATCAACTAGGCTTTTTTTTTGATGTGACACACAATTAAATGAGGAAAGAGAGGATGTGATATCATATCATGATACCGTATCATATTAAATGTTGTATTACTTTGTGTCATGCATGGTAATTAATAAGGCAAGCTAAGATACTAACTTATGATACCATGCATTACGGAAGTAGTATCGTACACTAGTATCATATACATGATATGAGTAAATGATACTCCCTATTACGACCAGCCTAAAGCCGACAATGAAATAGTTAATCTTAAAAAAAGTGAAGTGAAACTTGGATTAGACTAAACCACCCGGGCAGGGATGACGAAGCTGGGACACGTCATATTGCTTGTGTAAACGCATGGGGATAATGAAATCTAATGAGAAAGCAGAGACATGCATCGATCGGTTATAAAAAGTGTTCGTCACGTCAAGTCAAGCCGTCAAGATTAATTAAGCAGTTCTCACACATGACAATTGCGATTGGCACTTGAGCACCACATTAATGACTCCACATTTATCGACTTCAACATGGAAAAACATCCTTTATTTCAAAAGAAAGAAGGAAAAACCATAGAAAAAACAGGAGCAAAACTACACCCCTTGGTGTTGGCTAAGGGCAATGACACCGGCACTAACTAGTCTTTACACTTGGTGTTGGGCCTGAGGGTGATTCCACCAACACTCCTCGTCTTAACGCATGGAATATGTGGATTTTTTTCTCTTGAAATGAGGATTATTGGAGATAGGACAGGCGAGCAATAAAATATCAACACAGTGGACAAAGATTTTAACGTGAAAATCCCCTCCAATGAGAAGGGTAAAAACCATGGGATCCAGCTAGCGAAACTTTACTATATCGAGAGAGGTACAAACGCATGAGATTTACAACGACGATCTTATCCCGTGTGGCGACTTACAAGAGGTATATAAATAGAAGTAGTGACCTAGATCAAGACTGATCGGTACCACTCTGCTATGGCTAAGGCTTCTGATGACGGCCTTCGTGGTAGAAGGGAACGTCTCCTCCCACTAAACACACATCGCCGGAAGGTCTGAAATAAATTCAGAAAAATACGAGCATCAATATCAAGTCTAGGACTTGAACTTTGATAAGCTAGGTATATTATTGTTCTTCTAACCATCTAACCACAACAACATTTTGGTTCACGGGAGTTCTCGTTGAATAAAAGCCAAGCACTTTAATCAAGTTCCAAGTCAATAGCATTCACAAAGACTCCTGACGAGCTATATAAAGTACTTTTAGAGAAATTTCGACATAAAGAAATAACGGTGACGCGCGGCGCGTCTAGTCTGACAGCCACCACCCGGAGTAGCTCTCTTCTCCTCCTTTTAGCGGTCGTGCCGACAAAGCAAAGAAAACCCCAAGAGATTAAAACTAATTGCAAGGTACTACTAGTACAGGTCAGGCGTGACAAGAGAATCAACTGAATCTTTCGCCAAAATAAAAAAAGAATCAGCAAAGACAATCTGAACAGTACTGTTTCGTACAACTTTCTTCCGTTCTCCCGGCACAAAGACAATCTGCACAGATCATTCAAAGTAAGGCCTGTTCGCTCTGACTAATAACCTTCCGGAGCTGTAGAGAAAGTACCGCACTTTTCCGTTGACAAAAGATAAGATGTTCTTTTTCTAGGGGAGCTTTGGAATGGCGGTCAGAGATGGAATCTGGATGGAGTACTCTTTTCTCTCAGGCTAGTTATAGTGGGAGTAACTTAGCAAGTAACATAGTACACTTCGAATTTTTTTTACTTATGTGGCATGTAGTTAATGAGAAGTGGTAACATAATATGTTACTGTAACATAGCGCTTTCCAAGATAAGATGAGTCTACAAGCTAATTAATAAAGTCCTCTATGACATTATTATTATGTTACTTTGCACTATGAAGATAGTAACTTAGACTAGTGTCATATGCATGACACTAGTAGTATAAGAGGGTGTTTGGATCACTAGAGACTAGAGACTAGAGACTAGTAGTAGTCACCTTTAATCAGTAAACCTCCAAACACCCCTGACTAGTGGGTGACTAAAACTAGTTTAGTCCCTAGTCACCTCACCCCCAACTTTTACTTGACTAGAGGCTAATTTTAGTCACCTTTAGTCAATAAACCTCCAAACACCCCTGACTTTTCTTGACTAAAGTCCCCTCTCTCCTCTAATTGGTGTTGCTGAGAGACATTTAATCTATGAAACATTTAACGCCGACTAGTAGTATACCTTCCAAACAGACCGACTAAAACTTCTAGTCCGACTACTACTAGTATACGGTAGAAAGATCCAAACACCTCTAAAACTTCTAGTCTGACTACTACTAGTCACATGATTAGAGAGTAATCCAAACACCCTCTAAGTTACTCCTCGTACGCGTCTCGAAGTGTGATCGCATAGTACGCGCATCTCAATCCATGTGATTTGGTGCATAGTACTCCTCCTGCACCAGATTCATCCGAGACCGCGAGGCCGACTTCATTAATTGCAGCAGTACTAGACTATTCTGCAGCTTGTTCCGTCAGCCATGACGAGAATCGTGACCTCGCCCCCTTCAATAATGGATGACGTAACCGGAGGGGATATTAGCGTGACCTCAGGCGGCAGATCCAATGGACACGCGCGAAGCCCTTTCCCAAGTCTACTAGTACCGCTCAAGCTCGCCGATCTCCCGCGTCCCGATCCGACCTGTCTCCCAAATCCGCCGCTATATATCACCCGCGCCCTTTGCTTATTCTTCCAAACATTCAAGCGTCCTCTGCTCGTGCTTGATTCTTCTACCTCCGGCCAGAACAGTCGCAGAGGCGTGCATGTGTTGCTTCTGGACCATGGACACGGCGCCGGTCTGCCTCGACCTCATGGTCGGGCGTCCCATGGACCGCGAGCCGTCTCCGGCGAGGTGCACCGGAAGCAGAACCGAAGCCGGCATTGCTAGCTCGGCCTGTGGCAGAGCACCTACCATGACCAACGACGAGGTACTTACCTTACCCGATCCTTTCCCACTCCGTCCGTCTCTTGCATTGCCTCAACGAAGTGCTGACCTGACCGTGCCAATTCCCAGGCTAAGATCCTGGAGGCGAAGCTGGCGCGGGTGAGCGAGGAGAACCGGAAGCTGACTGAAATGATTGCCTACCTTTACGGCAACCAGGTCTCGCGCCAGAGCCTCGACGGCGAGGGCCAACCGCGCGCCAGCACGGCAGCGTCGCCGACGCCCCCGGCGAGCAAGAAGAGGAGCCGGGACAGCATGGACACCTCCCATTCTTGCGATGTGGAAATTAGCAACCGGAACGTAGGCACGGGCGAGGCCGAACATGTGGATGTGGACAGCCCTCTGAGCAATGGCACTTGCCGGAGAATCAAGGTCAAGAAGGTCTGCACCAGGATCGACCCATCGGACACGAGCCTCGTAAGTGTCAAATTGATCATCAGACGTAGTTCAAACCCCAATGGGTCCTCCACCGATCAAAGTATTAATGGAACTGGTGGCATCTGTAGGTGGTGAAAGATGGGTATCAATGGCGGAAGTACGGGCAGAAGGTGACACGGGACAACCCGTCCCCCAGGGCCTACTTCCGATGCGCCTTCGCGCCTTCCTGCCCTGTCAAGAAGAAGGTGCAGAGAAGCGCGGAGGACAGCTCGGTGGTGGAGGCGACGTACGAGGGCGAGCACAACCACCCGCACCCCACGCGGGCCGGCGAGCTGCCAAGCTGCGCCACGCAGGGCGGCGGCTCGGTGCCGTGCTCGATCTCCATCAACTCCTCCGGTCCGACCATCACGCTGGACCTCACCAAGAACGGGGGAGGCGTGCAGGTCGTCGATGCCGGGGAGGCGCAACCGGACATGAAGAAGGTGTGTCGGGAGGTCGCGTCGCCAGAATTCCAGAGGGCGTTGGTGGAGCAGATGGCCCGCGAGCTCACCGGCGACCAAAAGTTCACCGACGCGCTCGCCGCGGCGATCCTGCGGAAGCTGCCGGATTATTAGCATAACTAATTATAGAGACTACGCGAACTTCAGAAACTTCCTAATTTTGTAGCATTTGGAACACCAAGGCTGACGTAGTACAAAATTTCATCTACAATATTGAAATCGATTACAGACATTTTTACAATATATTAAAACCTAGAGGCCATAGCTGATCACAAGCTCATCGGCTTACGGACACTAAATTCCAATAAAATAGCAAAAGAAATCTAAAAATTTCATACATCAAAGATGAACAAATTTTCTATGTGCGTGCAAAATTGAATGACAATATGACATTGGGGAGCTCGGGGCAGAAAAAACAGAATCGGTCCTCCAAAATTAAAAAAAAATTGAACATTTCTTAAGACTTTGATTTAGTTTTGTCAAGAGCTCTTGTGATGTCATATCGTCACGAAGTTTCACGCACCTAGAAACTTGTGCAACATTGGTGCCAAAAAAAAAACAATATTGTTTTGCTATATTTTTTCATTTTATTGTTCACCCACCTGTGCACCGAAACCGAAACGCCACACTTAACATCAAAATATCACATCTTCTAATAGTAATTCCAAGATCAACTCTAGTAGAGTCGATAACACCCCCTCCATACATAATGACCATCACCGATACGAAGACTAGACGGGTAAAAAAGCACTCGGAATTTTTTCCAGCCGCCCGCGGCTAAAGACTCGGCCGCAACACGTCTTAGGGCACATCGTTTCCTCCCCACCTCGTCCCTAAATTCAACGCTAACATAACCCATCCTTGCCACGCCATGGACTAGTTGAGCCACCTCGTGTTGTCACAGGTGGCGTCACAGGTGGCGCTGGTCGGCGGTGCTTCATTTTTCCCACATCGCCATAGCCTCATCCTTGGGACCCACGCCGATGGGCAGCTGTCCTCCCCCCTTGTCCTTGGAGTTTCGAGAACTTGTGATTTAGTAGTCCATGTCCTCAGCTCTGACATGTTGGATTTTGAGGTTGACTTTGACTCCGGCATTAGCGAGCTCAATGACGGTGTCCTGAACTAGGGGGTACTCACCACGTCGTCTCCCGATCAGTTGGATTGGGCCGAGGACCCCCATGGCCGTATACTCATGGCCAGTGCGGACAACCCCTTCCGCATACAAGGAAGACTCCACAAGACTTGGCGCCCAAGACAAGGACTCTCCTAAACCCTAGGCCCCCGGTGTCTTATATAAACCGAGGCCAGGCTAGTCAATAGACAATCTGAGATTCATTACTACAATCTCGTGGTAGACACATGTAGTCTGTACTACACCCATATGAATACAATCAAAAGCAGCATGTAGGGTATTATCTCATCAAGAGAGCCCGAAGCTGGGTAAAACCCCGTGTCCATGTTACCATCGCTCCAAGACACCTAGCTTAGGACCCCTACTACGAGATATGTCGGTTTTGACACCGACATTGGTGCTTTCATTGAGAGCCTGCTGGGCAATCGTCGCGGATTGATGGGATGATCAGGTGATAATTTTTCAGTTAGATTTATTCTATATAATTTTGCTTTCCTGCAAAATCGTTGCTATGTCTCCTATTTGTTTGCAGTCGGATAAGATCGTAAAAATCTCTACAGCACCGGATGTATCCGCCGTCTGGTAATATGTCGGATCCGAACTGTCGGATCGTAAAAATCTCAACAGCAGTGGCGGCTACCAGCCGAGGAGAGCCCATGCCGAACAGTGCAGGGGCCGACAAGGATTCTGTAAGTGCATCTAGTGCCCCTTAGTGATTTTGGTGTATTGAAGACTTATAGGTTAAGCAATTAATGCGTTTGTGAGTGTACACAGGTCTATAAGTCTATGAGGAGTTTGATATTTACAAGAAAAATCGACCCTAAAATGAATTTCTTCAATCAAGAATTTGATATTCAAGACTTTCAAGACTTTGAAAGTGAAGAAATTGGTGTGATTCTCAAGACTTGGTATTCGCTGAGGAACATGAAGCGTGAAGACTTTTGTTTTCGTAGTTTAATTTCTCTTTCTTGAGTCATAGGAAACACCGTACTGTTAAAGGGGGTCGAGGAAATACTAAGGAAAAATTTCCATTTGATGCTCAACTCAAAATCCTCACCTACCAAACCCTTCGAGTGAAGCCTTTGAAATCTCATACAGTTCAGTCAATTTCTTCAATGGATGAGACGAAGCTCTTCCGTCACGAGGAATTTGTTCGGCGAGGAGTTAGGAATTCGCCGGTCTGAATTGCCTACTGATGAGGAACATGATAGCCCCGAGGAATTTGATATTCCAATTTCCGACCGTTCTTTGTCTTGCTTGCCACCTGTCCCCAAAATATCTCCACCTAACGGTCATATCATTTAAGGGCATTTATGTCTTATCATGTCGGGCTGCTCCTAGGCTATAAATAGCCGCCCCTACAACCACTAGTTGGTTGGCTGCTCCGAGAGAACTTGACACTTGTCATTTGAGAGCAACCCATCCTCCGAGGAATTTGAGCGAAAATCATCAAGTGAGGAAAACCCAAAGTGAGGAAAAACCCAAAACCAAACCCCAACAAACCCAAAGTGATTGAGCATCATCGAAGAAATTGATCCAGCGTGGATCCGACGCTTTTACCTTTGAAGACTGTGCTTCTTCCAGACGGTTAGGCGTCACGGTCTAGAGCATCCAAGAGGAATTGTGGATCGCCGAGTGACCAAGTATGTGAAGGTTTGGAAGTCGCTCAAGACTTACCACGAGTGATTGGACGAGGTCTGCGTGACCTTAGTTCAAGGAGAATACGGTGAGGACTTGGTGTCTGAGCTGCGTGCTCGGTGGTGGGTGTCCGGACTGCGTGTCCTCGAGTTTAAATACTCAGCCGCTCCAACCAGACGTATAACCGAGACAGCAGTTGGAACTGGTCTACCAAATCATTGTCTTCACCAACCTAATCTGGTTCTATTTCCTCAACCCTTTCATTTCCTCATTCTTGTGTTGAGTGTTTGTCATATCTGTGTTTGAAGACTTTGACTGAAGACTTTCTCAATTTCCTCAGTTCAATTTCTTCAGTCTGTTTGTCTTCATCTTGTGTTATCATGTGATTACGCTTCTTGTACTCTGTGATTGTCTTCATTTCATCATGATGACTATGCTTGTAATCTGCTATGTTTACTTCTGAGTACTTATTCCGCTGCATGTATTTCTTCGCTAAGGAATTTCCTCACCGCAAATTCTCGTTGAAGAATTTGTAAATTCATAAAATCGCCTATTCACCCCCTCTAGTCGATATAACGCACTTTCAATTGGTATCGAGCAAGGTACTCCCTTGTTACGTGTGATTTTGGTTTAACCACCGGAGTTTTAGTTATGTCGACCGCAGGTATGAAGAAAGTGACATGCCCTATCTTTGACGGTCACGATTATCCCAAGTGGAAGGCCATGATGAGGAAGCGCCTCATGGCAATGGACGATGAGCTGTGGACCGTCACTTGAAATTGGCCTCCTTGATCTATGCAAGGCGGCGAACACCGATGATATTTGCAAGTTCACTCGACTTGACATCATGGCGAAGGATATCATCTGTTCCTCGCCTATCTAGAGATGAATTCAAGCGCATTATGCATCTTTGCAATGCGGCTTATCCGGGACCGAATCTCGATGTTTATGAAGGTCATCGAACTCGTCATGATCCCTGGTTTGAGGACTTCAAGGAATCTCTCAAAACGATGACTTTCGAGCCAGAATCATCATCATCTGCATTATGCTTCATGGCAAAAGGTGCCAAGGTACTCAATTACACCTCCTTTGAATCCAGTGAAAATGAATCTGATGAGGATCTCAAGCCTAGCTACTCTAAACTTGCTAAGATTGCTATAAAACAACAAAGGGCTTTTGAAAAGGTTCAAAAAATGCTAGATAAGAGTGATGATATGTTAGGTGAAGAAATGGATCGCACTCAAGCCCTGACTGAAAATCTTCAGAGAGTTCAGTCTAGATTTGACAGCCTTCAAGGTCATCATAACACTCTCTTATCTGATCATGAGAAACTTTCTTATGAATTTCTTCAAAGAAAGCAAGATCTTGAGAAGCTAAGAGCGAGTTATGAAGATCTTCAGAAGGAGCGCGATTCATTACTTGCTCAACAAATCAGCGCTTCTCAAGAAGAATTTGTTCCTCCATGCTTAAAGTGCATTGAACGTGAATCGCTAATTCTTCACCGAATGTTCAAATGCTTCAACTGTTACAAATTCTTCACCTGCCTCTGCTATCACTAATTCCTCATCCGAGGACATTGCTAGTATCACCGACGATGCAGGTTGAAGGAATTGTACATGACAGCATGTACAAAAGCCTCAAAGGGCATCGACTCTTTGTGATGTGCTTAAAAGCAGATCCTCAACAAAACCCTAGGAAAGAGGGTATTGCCTTTGAGAGGAAACTCAATCTGATGGAACATATTGGAAGCCCGAGCAAGATCCCAAAACCTCATGGGTTGCTGCAAAGGGACCTCCATTGATCCATCTACCTTATCTGGCTTTACTTGTGAATTTCCTCATTCGATGATGAGTCATTTGACTCAAACTATAAACTGTTCAAAAATCAGAATGGTGAAGTATTTGCTAGATATGTTGGCACTAAGCTCGCAGAACGGTCCCCTATGAAGAAAATCTGGGTTCCCAAGAAATGTCTTGAAAATCTTGGTGAATGTCCTCATGACACCACCGTGAAGAAAAGGAACCCCAGATCAAATTCTTCATATGGACAAAATTCTTCATATGGACCCAAGTCCTCATACGGACCAAATTCCTCACGTGGATCAAATTCCTCAAAAGGATCAAAGTCCTCATATGATTATCATCGTGCTAATAACTCATTTCGCAGGTAGAGCTAAGGGCTATGAATATGTGCATTATTCTTCAAACCAATATGTTCATAAGTCCTCAAGAATTTCTCCGCTTATTCATATGCTTACCCTAACCCCTCTTATGTGAAACGAAATGGTTTGGCCTCTATGCCACCATTCTCATATGGTGCTTTCAGAATGATGAACTCTTTGCCACCCCTTGAGATGTGGGTGGTGAAGAAAAGAACTAATCTCCTCTGCGAGGGTCAGGTCTCCGGGCGTGCCTCAACGTCTCAAGAATTTCTTTGGGGCCCGACAAAATGCTCGAAAGGACGCAGGCTAATCATGATGAAATGAACTTTCATTTCACACGCCCTCATCTTGCTTATCGAATCTTGATTGATGAAATTCATCCGATGAACTTGATACCATATTCTTCACCGATGAAGTATATGAGATCGTAAGTTGTACTAATTCATCTGCAGGATGATCAACCCAAAGCCACCGAGTGGGTTCTCGATAGTGGATGTACAAATCACATGATGGTGACAAGAATCTATTGATGGATGCTCCTTATCACCGTCACATCTGAAGCATATCATCTTTTGCCGACAAAGGCAAAAGTCGTATTGGGACTTGGTAAGGTTGCTATCTCTAAGGACATGCACATGGACAAAGTCATGCTTGTTGAGTCTTTAGGATATAACCTCATGTCGGTCTCAATGCTTTGTGATCTTGATATGGTTGTTATCTTTGGCAAGTATCGTTGTGTTGTGATTATGGAAGTCGACAATTCCAAAGTCTTCAAGGCTTTAGGAGAGGAGACTTGTATATTGTTGATTTTTCCACAGGACCACAACCAGCCGTGTGCCTACTTGCAAAAGCTTCGAGGAAGGCTGGCTATGGCATCGACGATTTGGTCACGCAGGCATGAGGAATTTGCACACGCTTGCAAAGAAGAAGCATGTCATTGGCATTGAGAATGTCAAATTCCTCAAGAATCACTTATGCGGTGCCTGTGAAGCTGGAAAAATGACCAAGGCCAAGCATCCAGCGAAGACCATCATGACCACTTCTCGTCCCTTCGAAATGCTTCACATGGACCTCTTTGGTCCCAATCATTACTCAGCTGTCACTAATGATGCATCTCTATATGGCTTTGTTATTGTTGATGATTACTCTCGTTACACATGGGTACACATTGTTACTTACAAAAATCAAGTGCAGGAAATCTTCAAACGATTTTCCTCGAGGGCTTCAACCAACTTTGGTGTGAAGATCAAGCACATCAGAAGTGACAATGGAACTGAGTTCAAGAATTCCGGTCTTGATGACTATCTTGATGAACTTGGTATTACTCATGAGTTATCTGCTCCTTATACTCCTCAGCAAAATGGCGTCGTGGAGCGCAAGAACAGAACTCTTGTTGAGATGGCTCGCACTATGCTTGATGAATACAAAACGCCTAGTCGCTTCTGGATTGAAGCAATTGACACTGCGTGCCACATCATCAACAGAGTATATCTTCACAAATTCTTCAAGAAGACTGCCTATGAACTCCTTACAGACAAGAAACCCAATGTAAGTTATTTCAAAGTCTTCGGTGCTAAATGCTGGATTAGAGATCCTCACCACCACTCTAAATTTGCACCGAAAGCACATGAAGGTTTTATGCTTGGTTACGGAAAGGACTCGCACACCTCAGAGTCTTCAACATCGCACTTCACAAGATTGTTGACATGTAGATGTGCGGTTCGATGAAACTAATGGCTCGCAAAGAGAGCACCTACCTTCGTGTTAGGCGAACCAGCACCGAGGATTCTATCAGGTTCAAGGCAACCGAGGATGTCATTCCTCATCAAGAAACTGCTGAAGAATTCATTCTCAGACGCTGAAGAACGCCGAGCTGATGCACTGAAGATAATGTGAAGAAAATGGTGCCGAGGAAAATGATCAAATTCCTCAAGACAACCAGCTCATCCTCGCTGCAAAAGAAGTGCAAGTTGACAAGATCATCGATGACATTGAAGCGCCAGTCCTCTCACTCGCTCAAAAGCTTCACACTTATCTAACTTTTGTGGGCACTATGCTTTTGTCTCTATCACAGAGCCCACTAAGGTAGATGAAGCATTTCGAGCCGGTGGATTCAGGCCATGCAAGAAGAGTTACATCAGTTCGAGCTCAACAACGTCGGGAACTGGTCAAACGCCCAGATCCTCGCAAGCATATTATCATTGGCACAAAGTGGATCTACCGCAACAAGCAAGATGAAAATGGTCTTGTGGTGAGGAATAAGGCACGACTAGTAGCTCAAGGCTACACGCAGGTTGAAGGAATTGATTTCGATGAAACTTTTGCACCTGTTGCTAGACTTGAGTCTATTCAGATATTACTCGCCTATGCTAACCATCACAATATCACTTTATATCAAATGGATGTGAAAAGTGCATTCCTCAATGGTAAGCTTGAGGAAGAAGTATATGTTGCTCAACCCCTGTGTTTTGAAGATCCAAAGAATCCTGACAAAGTCTTCAGACTAAATAAGGCCCTCTATGGCCTCAAGCAAGCCCCTCGGGCATGGTATGATACATTGAAGGAATTCTTCGTGAAGAATGGCTTCACACCCGGTTCACTCGACCCTACTCTCTTTACTAAATCTTATGATGGTGAACTGTTTGTGTGCCAAATATATGTTGATGATATTATCTTTGGCTGTACTGACCAACGTTATAGTGATGAATTTGCCTATATGATGAGTGAAGAATATCAAATGTCTATGATGGGAGAGTTGAAATTCTTCTTAGGTCTTCAAATTCGTCAACAACACAATGGCATATTCATATCTCGGAGAAATACCTCAAAGATGTCCTCAAGAAATTCGCATGCAAGATTGCAAAGGTGTCAAAATTCCTATGCCCACAAATGGCCATCTATGCAATCGATGAAAATGGTATTGACTTGATCACAAGGTATACCGCCCATGATTGGTTCTTTATTGTACTTATGTGCATCTAGGCCAGATATAATGCTTAGTGTTTGCATGTGTGCCCGATTTCAAGCTACACCAAGGAATCACACCATAAGGCTGTGAAGCATATTCTTCGATATCTAGCTCACACACCAACACTAGGATTATGGTACCCCAAGGGCTCTACTTTTGATCTCATTGGATATTCGACTCGACTATGCTGGTGATCGTGTGGACCGCAAGTCAACATCTGGAACTTGTCATTTCTCGGACGATCTTTGGTCCGTTGGTCCTCAAGAAGCAGAACTCGTATCACCGTCCATCTGGAAGCTGAATACATTGCTGCTGGCTCGTGTTGTGCTCAATTACTATGGATGAAGCAAACCTCAAGGACTACGGCATCAACGTGAAGAATGTGCCTCTATTGTGACAATGAGAGTGCCATCAAGATTGCTCACAACCCAGTTCAGCACTCAAGACAAAGCACATTCAAATTCGCCATCATTTTCTTCGTGATCATGTGTTGAAGGGCGACATCTCCATCGAGCACGTGAAGATCAAGAACAGCTAGCTGATATCTTCACTAAGCCCTTGGATGAAAAGAGATTTAGCAAGTTGCGGTGTGAGCTAAATATCTTAGAATCTTGAATGTTCTTTGAAAAGGACACACATCCTAACACTTATGCAAAATAGATGACTTAGATGTGCAACACATGAAGAAACGTTTTCTTCAATCAATGAAGAATAACACTCTAAGTGTGAAGAAATTAATGAAGAATTGATTCTCGTAACCCCACGACAATTGTACGCTGTGTCTGAAATCATCATTCTTATACTGGTGGGTTACGCCACCACCAAAGTTGAAAATCTTCAATTTGAGTTTTCCTCGCTTTTGAAATTCTTCGTTTTTCAAATTCTTCAGTTTTTCAAATTCTTCAACTTTGCAAATTCTTCACTGTTTCCGTCGTCTTTCTTCATTGGCTATATATATATATGGATTTATGTCCTCTACAGCATTCACTTATGGCTATTTCTTCAAGTCGCTTTTCGCTAAGTGAATGTGATCGGACCCTTCCCTCTATGCTATACTCAACCCAATCCATTCACAAATTCTTCATGTGCGTTCTACTTTGAAACTCGCTCAAATTCTTCACTATGTCCTTGACAGTGAAGAAATTGCGAACGGAACTTTAAAACAAATCTTATCCAAACTTCTATTTTACGCATTAAACCGCTCCGCATCCCACGATGCATTATTATATTCACCCACGATGCGACACGATCTCCACTACACAAGACGTGGGTGACACATGTCGCGAGAAGGGAAGCGGTCAGGCATGTTCGTCCTAAATCTTGGACGAGCCGCTTTTCACCGTGGCTATAAATACCCTCTCTCCTTCCTCACTCTTTTACTCCGCCGATCTCTCTCCGCCGAGCTCCTCAAAACCCTAGCGCGCCGCTTACTCCATCGTCGCCGGTGAGGAAAAGCTTCTTGCGCTTGACCTCTTCGCCGACGTACTCGCGCCGACCGTGGAATTTCTTCACTCCGCCGTCGCCGTAGCTGATTTCCTCTGCCAAGTTAGGCGGAGAAGATCTGAACAGACGAACTTCTCAACTGTTCATCTCAGTTCGTCGTGTTCTTCACTTCGGGTAAATTAAAAGTTACTTTTATTTACTCGCTTTGATTCTCAAATTTTCTTCAAATTCTTCAAAGGTGTTTATTTCAAATTCTTCACACATATGAACACCTCAAATCTCTTGACTCTTTTCTCTAAGCAATGATTTTCTTCAAGATTCCTCAATTGTGTGGATCTTCGATCTATACAACTCTGGAACCTAAGACAAAGAACGCTTATTGAAATTCTTCAAGACTCATCTGGTCAAAATCCTCAAACTTGTTCTTTTGAAAACCCTCCGAGAACGCATATGACCTCTTCAAATTCCTCGCACCTATACTCTGCTCACAGGTACAAATGTCCGCT
This sequence comes from Aegilops longissima, assembly GCA_021605205.1. Lineage (NCBI taxonomy): Eukaryota > Viridiplantae > Streptophyta > Magnoliopsida > Poales > Poaceae > Aegilops > Aegilops longissima. Next base: position 432,582,193 of record CM038680.1, read on the forward strand.
GCTGAATCCCTAGGTTCTCATCAACTTAACTCATTTGCAGCGTTCCTCGAAGAAAAACTGCACACTTCTTGAGAGAACTCAATTGTTCAATTTCCTCACCAAGAAAATGGCAGATGGTAAGAAGCCGCAGAAGGAGGAAAGAAACCGAGGTCATGACAGATTCAAATCCCCGAGGAAATATATGCTGACTATTGCACACCGATGAGGAAATCAAAATCAACGCAAGGTGCGTATCTGAGAAGATTGAACGGAGATGGGCACGGAATGGAAGGAATACCGCTATGTTACACCTAAGTACATGAAGAAATTCGCGTTAAATCCTCCATGCCCAAGAGCTCCTTTGGCACCAGGCCAAATAGCTGATCCCACTAGCGCCAAACGCGTGAGGACTTTCCGATGAATGGGCTAAACGCCAAGCTAAGTTGGCTAAGCAAGCAAAGGAAGGTGAAGAAATTCAATGAGGATTCTGCGCTGCTGCTGCCATCGAGGTCTCGCCAAGCCGAGGAAATCGATGCAAAAGAAGTCCGCCAATAAGCCAAGTGCATCTTCATACGTGCCCTCACGGCCAAGTTCTCGGCAGCTCCTTCCAGCAAATTTCTCGTGACAAATTCTCACACCGCCATCGTACCATCAAAGTCCTCGGCTGCTCCGCCCAAACCTTCGGTTCAGTGCACCGCCACTTGTCAAAGGACTGCTGGTTTTCAATTGCCTCGAGCACCTCTGCAATTTCTCAGCTGCTTTCAATTCTTCATCCGCCCGACGCTTTGAAGACAAAAGCTACAGTTGGACGTGGTCCTCGCCCACCAAGGAAGAAACAGCTTGTCGCCCACGTGCCATCGATGATGAGGCATCGATGAAGAACTTGAAGAAATCATCGAGACCGCCAAGCTAGAGCCGCAAGAGCCTAAGGGAACAGTTGTGCCATCGCTTTTGGACCCAAGAAAGTCCTCGATTTCATCGACCGCACAACGATCCAAATACCCTCTCGCTCGATCTTCCTCGACACCTGGTCAAAGTCATATGTTGACTCACTTCATTGTGAAGAAAATGGAAGTTCGAGAAGGCAAAGGAAATCAAGAAGGCTCAATATAAGAAGGAGAGGTTTCAAGAAAATGTTGTCAAGATGACACCGAGGAACTTCTTCAAGTCCAAACTGAAATTCAGAACCTCAAAGAAGAACTTTGACACATACTATGCTGATTGGCAAGTTGTCAAGACCAGATTAAATCAATCGACGAAGAATCTCACAAGTGTTGCAACACCAATGCAACATGAAAATCCTCAGTGAAGCATCTGCTCAGCCTAATGAAGAAAATGCCAAGAACGCTGAAGCTCACCTGCTGAAGAAAATGCTGAATCCAGGCTGATGAAGAAATTCCAGCCGGAAGAAAAAGCTGCCAGGCACCCACTAGTGGTGCGCTCAAGAAACTGCTCAAGACAGGGAACCGCATCAGTTGCTCTCAAGAAACTGCCCCAAATTCCTCGGCTCCTCTGCGCCAACTCCCACTCCAATTCTTCCATCTGCTTCGGATGAAGAAAACCAAGGCTGCGAAGCGAGCTGCTGTGAAGAAGAGAAAAGCATCACTGCGTCGATTCTTGGCTGCGAAGAAAATGAAGCCAATGACCAGCTCGCTTGAAAACCCGATTGATGCTATTCCATTTCCTCCATACCTTCAAAGGAAGTGGTTCCTTTTGGAGAAGAATATGAAGTGCCAACCGGATCGATGAAGAACATCAATCTCCGCTTCATTCGAGAAAATTGATGAGGAAATTGAAGTGGAAGCTGTTCCTTCAACCCCAGCCATTCCCTCATCGACCATGAAATTCCTCAAACTGGTATGCGAGGAAAATGAAAATGAAGATGTGGATATTGGATGCACCACTCCAGTGATCAATGATGATTTTTGGGAAAGTCAGCATCCCAATACTCCGCTCTTCACCCCGCTTCAACAAGTTCCTCACTCCCCTGCACAGACTGTCCAGATAGACTCTGAAGGAAATCAACCTGCTGGTTCTGTGCATGAAGACATTCCAGCCACTAGTGCTGATGAAGCTGCTGCTGCTGCTGCTGAAAATCCTCAGACTGCACAAGTTGAGGACCGAGAAATTCCTCAAGCTGAAGAACCTGAACTTACGATTCCTGAGGTGGTAATGCAACTGACTGACACCCCTCTGCCAAAGCAGAAGAATCCGTTCTCGACCAAGCAAAAGTTCAAGGCCAAGGATTTCTTTGCTGAGCATGTGTTCTTCACTGAATATAATCCCTATGATTCTGCTCGGATTAGGAAGAGGCGCTTCTGGACTGCCAGTCAAGCCAACTTCTATTCCTCAGTGCTTTTCAACAAGGACAAAATCTTCGATCATGCCCATATTCCTCATGTGGATATGGAGTCGCTGCCGAGCTTTGAGCCCGCCCTAAGTGTTCTTCATGATGCAGGTCTTCTCAACTTTTGCATCGATATATGTGATTGGAATGAAGAGCTAATTCTTGAGTTCTATGCAACCCCGCACATCACCGGAGATGTCAAGATGTGACTTCATGGGTCTTGGATTGATGACCGAAAACACCCACTACAAGGCACCGAAAGAAGTGAATTGCTTCGTGCCCTTCCACTCGATCCTCCGATTGATGGGGCTCGTCGATCTATGAAGAAAAGGAACTTTCAAATCACTATATGCAAGTGTTGATGAAGCCATTGAAACCAAGGCAAGCTCCAAGGACCAAATTCCTCGTCAAGGAATTGTTATATGTGCCTCGAACAGTCTATCGGATTCTGACAAAGACTATGAGTCCTATCAAAGGTCACGACTCGAACGATGAAGAAGTCGTTGGCATCATGAAGAATATGCTTTTCAACATCATCCATGGCGTTCCCGTCAATTTCCATGATTTCTTCATGAGGACTCTGGCTAACATTGCCATGTCACCTTTTGAGCTGAAGCCTTATGCACCTTGGATCATGAGATTCATCAGTCCAGATCTTCTTTGAATTACAAGGTCGACACTTTGAACCACCGCAGCTACCCGCCCCTATTGAAGTCCTCAAACGCCAATTGCCTCGGTGATGAAAAGGGAAAGGCTCTGCTGTGATAGATGAAGGCATTCGTCCATTGGATGGACAGTTTCGCAAAGCAGCATCTAACTCCACCAATGATGACTCTGCCACACATGACTCTGCAGCAAATACCTCAGTAAAGCAAAGTCCTCAAGCAACTGCACCCAGGGTGATGACTGATCGTGAGTTACTCCTCAGTCTTCATCAGAAGGTTGATCGCAATCACAAGTGGGTCAAACGTCAGTTTGGCACTCTTCTTTACAACATGACCTCAACTCACAATGCAGTGAAGAAAAACCACTACTATCTTCATGAAACCTTCAAGCGCACCTGGGCTGTTCTTTCACATATCTACAATGAAGAAGAACTGCAATCAATGGGACTCAAGGAAGAATTTGACTGGTCTGCACCTCCTCCGAAGAAATTCAAGAAGGTCAAAGTTCCTTCTTTGGTGGCCAGCTCCTATTCTTCATCACGCGATAATCGATGAAAATGAAGATTTGGAAGACATCGCTGCTGGTCCTACTTCAACAAACAACCCGACAATGTTTGGCGCCCGTCTTCAACTTGAAATTCTTCAAGAGCGTTAGTCCTCGCCGATCCTTTTGGTCATTCGATGACAAAGGGGAGAAATTTGAGTTAGTCTTCAAGCCGGTCTCGCTTTTGTCTATACTATATTTTATTAAGTTACAACTCTCGTTCTTCCAAACCTTTTATTGGATCGAGTTGTAATCTTAAACCCTATGGTGCTTTGATACTTTTGATGCATTATGCTTTTGCTCTATGCTCGATTACGATAGTGTTGATATGCGTTGATCCTTGTTATGCTCGATCCTCATGAGCTCGGTGAAAATCTTCAAATCGATTTGGGATCTGATACTCATGAAGAGTTTCAAATTCCTCATACGCATTGGGCTCTGATACTCTTTATGCATTATTTTGCATGCTCTGCATATCATCAAGCACCATATTTCATCATGCATTTCAAATTCCTCATATTATATGTCAAATGCGTGTATGAATTACAAGATATAGGGGGAGATCTCCATGATTCAATTCTTCAAATGTGCATTGCCTCAAAAGCAAATTCCTCACTATGCACATCTTCAGGGGGAGTTCTTCTATATCTTGCAATCAAAATCCTCATTATCTGTATTTACACTTCATATGTTTATCCCCGTTGAAAACTTAACCTGTATTGTCATCAATCACCAAAAGGGGAGATTGTAAGTGCATCTAGTGCCCTTAGTGATTTTGGTGTATTGAAGACTTATAGGTTAAGCAACTAATGCGCTTGTGAGTGTACACAGGTCTATAAGTCTATGAGGAGTTTGATATTTACTGAGAAAAGTCGACCCTAAAATGAATTTCTTCAATCAAGAATTTGATATTCAAGACTTTTCAAGACTTTGAAAGTGAAGAAATTGGTGTGATTCTGAAGACTTGGTATTCGCTGAGGAACATGAAGCGTGAAGACTTTTGTTTTCGTAGTTTCATTTTCTCTTTCTTGAGTCATAGGAAACACCGTCATCGTTAAAGGGGTCGAGGAAATACTAAGGAAAAATTTCCATTTGATGCTCAACTCAAAATCCTCACCTACCAAACCCTTCGAGTGAAGCCTTTGAAATCTCATACAGTTCAGTCAATTTCTTGAAGGATGAGACGAAGCTCTTCCGGTATTTGAGGAATTTGTTTCGACCGAGGAGTTAGGAATTCGCCGGTCTGAATTGCCTACACAAATGAGGAACATGATAGCCCCGAGGAATTTGATATTCCAATTTCCGACCGTTGCTGTGCTGCGTGCCAGCTGTCCCAAAATATCTCCACCTAACGGTCATATCATTGAAGGGCATTTATGTCTTATCATGTCGGGCTGCTCCCTAGGCTATAAATAGCCGCCCCCTACAACCACTAGTTGGTTGGCTGCTCCGAGAGAACTTGACACTTGTCATTTGAGAGCAACCCATCCTCTGAGGACTTTGAGCGAAAATCATCAAGTGAGGAAAAAACCCAAAGTGAGGAAAACCCCAAAACCAAACCCCAACAAACCCAAAGTGATTGAGCATCACTGAAGAAATTGATCCCGCGTGGATCCGACGCTTTTTACCTTTGAAGACTGTGCTTCTTCCAGACGGTTAGGCGTCACGGTCTAGAGCATCCAAGAGGAATTGTGGATCGCCGAGTGACCAAGTATGTGAAGGTTTGGAAGTCGCCTGAAGACTTACCACGAGTGATTGGACGAGGTCTGCGTGACCTTAGTTCAAGGAGAATACGGTGAGGACTTGGTGTCCGAGCTGCGTGCTCGATGATCGGGTGTCCGGACTGCGTGTCCTCGAGTTTAAATACTCAGCCGCTCCAACCAGACGTATAACCGAGACAGCAGTTGGAACTGGTCTACCAAATCATTGTCTTCACCAACCTAACTGGTTCTATTTCCTCAACCCTTTCATTTCCTCATTCTTGTGTTGAGTGTTTGTCATATCTGTGTTTGAAGACTTTGATCAAGACTTTCTCAATTTCCTCAGTTCAATTTCTTCAGTCTGTTTGTCTTCATCTTGTGTTATCCTGTGATTACGCTTCTTGTACTCTGTGATTGTCTTCATTTCATCATGATGACTATGCTTGTAATCTGCTATGTTTACTTCTGAGTACTTATTCCGCTGCATGTATTTCTTCGCTAAGGAATTTCCTCACCGGCAAATTCCTCAGTGAAGAATTTGTAAAATTCATAAAAATCGCCTATTCACCCCCCTCTAGTCGATATAACGCACTTTCAGATTCAGATTGCTGGAAACACACAGGGTGATCCGATCCTAATGCTCTTTTCTTTATTATTTAATCATGAGGCAGTCTATGCTTTTGGCTAATCATCCGTCCTCTATGCATGCCCCACACTACAAGTACTCCTACTTCACGTAGTTGACTACTAGTTTTGCAAGCACGGTGCCCTAGACATGGCTGAATTCTGCTACTGTTGTTATTGTTTGTCCAACAGGCTTTATTTTCCCTAACTACACAGTTGTTCATTACGTAAAATTACTATGCAGATTATTTTCTGTTTGTCTGCACCATATTATTTTGGCAGAGAAATTCTACCGATGTCTGTACCTGGCGTCAGTCCGGCCAGCCCCTCTCTGTCACCTGGGCAGGCTGACCTTCGTCGACATCGCCGTACCACGACGCCATCGCGTCGTCGAGCTAGACTCAGCGCTCAGGCCATATTTATCAGACTTTTTCCGCATAAATTAGTTATGCACCTTTTTTTCACTATTATTATTTCTTGGTTGCACTGCTTTGTGTGTGCAGGCAATCTATTTAGGTTGAGCCGCGCCAACACCTGCGCACATCCCTTTGTCAGCGTTACCACGCGACCACTTCACTGGGCCGACCTCGACGCTCAGGCCATATCTCTTTCATTATTTACTTCACTTATATTAATTAAGTAGAAGAATTTTTAATATACATTATTATCTTTCATTACTTTTGGTTGGCACTATTTTATCTGTGCAACCAATCGACTTAGACTGAGCCGCGCTGTCCCCTCCGTCAACCAAATTGTGTTGTCCCCTTGGTGCGCTGCCCTATGTTGGCAACCCCGCGTCGTCACCCGCCGACCTGGTCCATCACCGCGGCGGGACTGGGGGCTTCACCTTTCAGAGTGCCGAACTCTCCGCTCGGCCACCTCGGGACCAGCCTGGGGGCTGGAACCTTGTCCCGCATCAAGCTCGGACCGCGTCATTAATGCCGAACACATTAACCAGCTAAGTCGCTTTCTTGCTCAAATACTTTCAGTTTTAAATTTTGTTCGGTTCGACCAAGCATTATACCTTTTGGCAAAAAGTTGTTTGTGAAAAACTTCCTTGTCCAAACTTCATTTGTGACACACAAATTCAAATACCCCATTTATTTAGGGGCTTCCTTTGTGAAGCCTTTCCTCTTGCATATGATTATACTTGTACGGCTTCGTTCCTTGTTCGTGTGTTACGCCACAATATGCACCATATTGACCTAAGTGTTCTGCAAGCTGGGTTGCCTGGCTCCTGTGCTTACCCCTACGTTCCCGATTGTTTGGCTAGGGAGTAAAGGGAGCACCTCTGTGATTGTCACGATCGGTTCATCCGAGCCAAACCTCAGACTGGGTGAAACCGAAAGCTAGCGCTCTTATTGTTTTCAATCATGGTCGGCACACAATGGAACTCATGAGTACAAAAAATCTATTGCAGAAGTCTCATATTAACAATGAGCACCGAAGAAAGGTATTGGTGGGGGTACTATTTTCTTCGAAGATGCTTCTTACACTTTATTAGTAATATAGCATAAGTTCCCTGAGCGCGCTTTGTCTTTTACAGCCTTATGACCTGATTGCCTGGTTATCGAAAACACCGTCGATATTCTCGACAGCCGGTGTACATAACACTTTTCGGTCCTTGACCGAAGAGGGAGAAGCCGACGGTCGCTTAAGACGCGTTTAAAGTTCGGGTGAACATAGATATGATATAAGTACTTCGGTACATACAATCATTCTTTTATCCAAGTCACTTGGGGGCTCTTAAGTTTATTTGAGCCGTTTTATAATAAGTGTTTTTCTTCTCAGTCGTTGCAAACTTTTATTATTATTATTTATCATTCCTTTTTCCGACACAAGTGTGCGGTCACTAGCTGAGGAGCCTAATTTCCCTCTCAAAGCCGCTAGAGTTTAGTTTGCTAAACTGGCCTAATGAGAAATACTCCGCCTTTGGGATAGGAGGTTGAAGCCGTAGGCTGACCCGCTTGAAGTCTCGAGATAGGATATGTCATGTTAAAGCACGACAGAAGCACCTTTTTTTTTCTAAGACCAATCTTTGATTTGGCACCGAACACTTGATCTAGTTCGGACGTCTAGTTTTTACAGACGTTTTTTGGTTTTCCAAGCCTGTGGCACTTTTAAACTATTTGTGCGTTTCCAGCATTAGTCTCGCAGTGCAACGCCGGACACCTTTAGAGATTTGGCAAAGATTCTCGGATATTGCTATATATGCATCAGTTTCGAATTGTGTCTCCAGTCAATAGTTGGGTTGCCCGGCTCCTGTGCTTGCCTCCTACGTTCCGCTTTGTTCGGCTAGGTGTGCAAAGGGAGAACCACTGCGATTGTGCTTCCAGCTCGCATGGTTAAGCACCTCAGTGGAGAAAGCCGAAAACTAACTGTCACAATAAGCGTAAACTGGTCAGCGGTCCGATGATTGTATTAAATGACGGGCAGTTCATAACATTGGCCGAAGTGTTTACGGCTTGACCTCGGCTGTCGCCGAACACTAACCGGGGGGCTACTTGCTGGCCTCCCAACTTTAAGCTCCTATGACTAAGTGAAAGTTATAAAGCCCGCATATCTGATTGCCTCGTTTCCGCTAACACAACTGCCTTCGGGCACCGAGACGTCGGCCAAGGGTTGTTTTGTTATTACGGAAACACCTTGCGTAGCATCTACAAGGGGGTATAAGCCGACGATAGGCCACTTTCAGATTATAAACGGTCGCAACGGAGGTAAAAATTTGGGCTCATTTAGACCACAAAGTTTGGAAGCTTTCCCCGAACTAAATCCTCAGTATTTTCCTTCCACATTGATCGGAGCTGAGGTTTCATGATCATGCTTAGCATGAAAACCCAAAGAAAGAAACCGATAGCGGGATTATTTTGTTTGAAAGATGTTTCTTACATTATAAAGTAATATAACATATCTCTCTGTGTACCATTGTTTATAAAACCGTATGGACGGATTGCCTTGTTTGCCATAAATCTTTGCCCTCACAAATGCTTTATAAAGTAGGACAAACACTCTTCGGCTGCTGGCCGAGGAGGTTGAAGCTGATGGTCGGTCAACAAAGTTTTGTACAGTGCGGATCCGAGCATTAATGATGTAAAGTACTTGGATACATAGAGTCATTACACATAATTTGTGATTTTACTATGGATATCGATCCTTAATTCGGCCTCCCGTGCCCGCATTAAGGCTCGGGGGATACTAGGCTTCGGGCTTATTACTTACAAATATTAAAAGGGCACATCGATCCCCTGATCTGGTGTCGTCACCCGACCAGTGTCTCGGGGGCTACTGCATTGACAATCCAATGCAGAAAATTTAAAGTGCAATTTAGTTTTCGAGGAGATTATTATCCTCAGGTTGGTCGGCCGCACCCAACCTAAGTCTCGAGGACTTTGCACACCGCGTTTCTATTCCTAAGTATGCTACCAAGCTGGGAATTGATCCTCAGGCTGATTTTATGAATCGACCTGAGTCTCAGGGGCTACTAGGGTCAGCGGTTTGATTCTTTCCTTCAGGAGCATCCCGGATATTAGGCCAACACGCACCTTGAGGGATACTGGCTATACATCTCGGCAGAGATTACATTGCATAATTCGGAATTAATTTCATAAAAATCAGCCCATGGCCGAGGTGGTGCACCACCTCGGATACAGTCCGGCATAAAGCTCAGACGCCAGTGGCTGGCTCCGTAAAGGGCATTTCCGGCATTAATCTCAGCTAAGCTCCTTCAACTTTTTTGAACCAAGGTGATCTATGACACCTCGAATACAGTCCGGCGTTGGAGCTTGGACATAGTCCGGCGTTGGAGCTCGGATACAGTCCGGCGTTGGAGCTTGGACATAGTCCGGCGTTGGAGCTCGGATACATTCCGGCATTGGAGCTCGGAAGCGGTCCGACGTTGGTGCTCGGCTGCTAAAGATACCTCGAATACAGTCCGGCGTTGGAGCTCGGACGCAAGAGGACGTTGCCGCTTGGGAACAACTTCAAACCCGAGGCGTGGCATAAAAATAACAAGGCATTGATAAAGGCCGGAAACTTAAAGGGGCTCCTCGGATACCCGACGCGTAAACTCTTCAGGATTCACTTTGGCGATCCTCAAGATCGAAGATGGGAAGATTTGTTGAACCGGTTTTCAAGACCAGCGACCGAAGGTGAAGAACAGTTTGGAAGAATCGAGGAGCGTTCCCAACTTGAAGACCGGTTCAGGGGGCTACTGACGGTGTCCTGGACTAGGGGGTACTCACCACATCGTCTCCCGATCAGTTGGATTGGGCCGAGGACCCCCATGGCCGTATACTCATGGGCTAGTTCGGACAACCCCTGCCACATACAAGGAAGACTCCACAAGACTTGGCGCCCAAGACAAGGACTCTCCTAAACCCTAGGCCTCCCGGAGTCTTATATAAACCGAGGCCAGGCTAGTCAATAGATAATCTGAGATTCATTACTACAATATCGTGGTAGACACATGTACTCTGTACTACACCCATATGAATACAATCAAAAGCAACATGTAGGGTATTATCTCATCAAGAGAGCCTGAAGCTGGGTAAAACCCTGTGTCCATGTTACCATCGCTCCAAGACGCCTAGCTTAGGACCCCTACTACGAGATATGCCGGATTTGACACCGACACTCAATCCCTTCCCATCCCCCTCCTCGTCAACATGAACGAGCAACACCAACTAGCCTTGGTGCTCGAGCAATCCATCCATGATGATGACGCTCGCTACACACTTGAGCAACAGGAGTTAGAGCTCGCGAGGGAGAGGTCGGTCTAGAAGATTGCTGACTGTGCCGCCACCTGCCAACTCAAACGGCACTAAGCCTTCCAGAAGTCGTGCATTGATGTCGCCCGCGAGACCAAGTTCGAAGGCATGTGCCACCAGTGAGGCGTTGGACTCCAACTCTAACTAGCCGTTGTCGGTTCGAAGGTCATTGTAGTTAGCAATGTCGAGTAATGATATTGCCTATATATTCATGTAGTCCAATAGTGTACGAAAATTGCTTCTTGTTATTTTCCTTAGTCTAAAAATGCCACTATGAACATGCACCACCATGTAGATTTTGCCCCTATATATGTGAGTTAACTACTTTCAAGTATTTGATGTTGATCCAGCCTAAGATTTGTTAAAAATCAATGCCAAAGAAAAGTAGAAATTTTGAGCAAATGCAAACAAAAATAAATGTGACAGGCGTAACTTTTTGGGGCTAGGATGTGACAAATATGAGTTTGTACATATGTTCTGCACCCTCCATTTTTTAAGGATGCACTCCAGTAAGTTTGGAGGTTGTGAATATGGAAAATCTGGTAGAATATATCTAAAATTTGTAACATATATATTAAAATAATATATTGGGGGGGTGTTACTGATGCATGGTTAGCAAAGTGGAGAAGAGAGGCACAAGACAATGTTTGCATGTAGTCGAAGTGTAGCAGAACGCGATGTGTAGAGCGCGGGAGCGCAACCTGTCCATGTATAAGCCATCAGGGGGAGGGGGAGGAGGAGGAGGGCGTTGGTGTACCTTGTCGGTGTGACAACCACATCAGCCTCTCAAATGACCGCGGTCAAGTGCTTCATGGGCGATGGCTCAACAAGGTAGGGCTAGGGATGACTAGAGACATGAGTAAACGAACTTGTCGACTTGACACGATGTACTTAGCGTCCTTGGGACCAAGCACCTGCTCATGAATGCAATGCAGAACAGTTATGGGCCTCTTTGATTTGTATGATTGTAAAAACACAAGAATAGGAAAAAACATGATTGGAATGCCATGTCCATTTGAATCGTAAAGGCTGTGAGTTTGTTTGATTGATTCACAAGAAAAAATGATTTTATTTCAAGAGGTTAGATGCTAAACTTCCTATGAAGCGTAGTACTTTGGAATAACACTGGTCCCCTTTATGTTGTTGTCTCCATCCATTGCATTGTCTAGATAATCCACACCATGACCAAAAATACATAGCTCACTTTAAGTACTTGTTAGAATTTACATGACTAAATCATTGCAAAATCTTGACAGGAACACAATACTTGTTGATGAGATTCAGCGGTCCTCTCCTACATCCTTGGGACATAATTACGGTGCTACTTTTCGTGTAGTAAAGAAACATTATACAATAAGATCAAAGCCGCCAGTCGGACGTTTTCAGCATTACCAAAAAAAGACCTACCTAGCCTAACTGTTTTGTCAAGTTTATTTTAACTACCCTATGGTGCATTTATTTGTTAGACTCGTGTCAAATATGTTTGGTTCTGGATCCTAACTCATGATGTATCTCCTCCATCTGACATCTTTGTCATGCTTATGTGCATGTCATCTCTCCGGCCAGACCAGAACTAGTTGAGAATGGTATTCAAAATATCAAACTTTATTTTGCAAACTAGGCAGACACTTGGTCTATCATCAGTCTTTCATATGCAGTTACTAGTCACAAGAGGTAGAATGAAGGAAGCTAATCTAATGAGAACTAATCCGGCTTCACCCAGTGCTCAAATTTCTGATGTGACTCACCAATAATGGCTTATGTCATACTCATGTGAAGGATTTCTCCTTAAGCGACGACCACATGCATACATGAATAGGGAATTCGTCAAGAAAAGGCTTATGCTTAATAATCCTAGTGGTTTGTGGCATTAAGACAAGTTGGTGCGTCAAGTCGTTGTAGTCATCCAATCCAATCATATCATATATCCTATCATTGGGTGAATCAATTAAATTATCTACCCATTATGTACCCCCAAAGAATCTTCATCGTACCAAAAGGGTTAGAGGTTAAGGAGGCCAAGCTACAAAACCCAAATCTTAACTTCACATGTTGCAGGACGGATAAAACAGTTAAACGGTAGAATTTCTGAATCTTAGAAAAGGTAGAAATTTATATTGGTGGTAGGATGCATAACTCAGATTGGGCGCCTGTGAAAAAGCTCCCAGGCATGGATGACGGACCCTTTAAAGGTGGCTGACACACGTCATCTGGATTACATGCAAGGTGATAACAAATTCAAATGAAAAAGCGAAGAAAAGTCACAGTTTGTTATAAACAAGTGCATGTCACGGCCGGGTCAAGATCTAGTCAGGCTTAATTAGGCAACTTACACGTGGTAATTGTAGTTAGCACTTATGTACGCAATTAATGTGTACACACCTTGACTTGAAAGTGAAAAATGTCTCCTGCCTTCAAGAGAAAGAAAGAGAAAAATAAAATAAAACCACACCTCTTGGTGTTGGCAAGGGTGGTTCTTTAGACGAGCGCTTACAACAACTCTAGCCGAGTCATCATATCCGCGTCATCCATAATGTATATGGAGTGTGCTCCATAATATTTGAAAGGTTGCGAGGATGTGTACACAGTCTTCATATATGGAGCATATGGAGCGCACTTCATAATGTTTTAGAGGTTGTGCACAAACACAGAGTCGCCATAATGCAGCATCTATATCTTTTTTGTTATTGCATCAACTCAATAGTCACGCAGTTAGTTTTAGAGAACATGGCATTACAAATTCTTATATAGAGGTAAAAAAAGTCTATTAGTGACATTTTTTTCATACTAAGCATGGATGACATTTTACGTCTTGGGAGCACTTGCGGACCTAGAATCTCAGCTTTAGGGGTGCAGTTGTTCAATATTTACAATAAATATAGTTTATTTAGTCTAAAAATCTTCGTAATCTCTACAACTAGTCCTAAAATAGCAAAAAATTGTTCATTTTAGTTTTAAGTACATAGTAAAATTTATATTACAATTTAGGAGGGGGGTGGGGGATACCATGGCACCCTTGATACCCCCACTAGATCCGCCCTTGCTCGGGAGAAGCATTTGATGAGGCATCAACTGCTCGTTTCGTGAGCTCACCACATCGATGGTGAATGTTATGCACAGAGCACAAGCATATGTAATGAGACCACCGTCCTCTAGGAATGGCGGTGTGACAGTCATGCAACCTCATCTTCGTCCCATTCCTTCCCATAGTCATCGAGGCAGACTTGTTTATCAGCAGGAAAGGGCCCAATACGGTGTGATTCGTATCGGTGAATGTCACCATCTCCGTGTCGAATGCGCGTCTATTGCACTCCCTCTCCGCTACCAAATTTGCATGTCCTACATCGTAATGGCGCCAGATGATGCGGTCCTACTCCGTCACGGGCGGCGGGAAATGTGGCGGAAGGTTCTGTGGGGAGTTTGCACGCGTCGACCGCCATTAATTGTCATGCTCCCCGATGACATTGGTGTGGTCATCTGTGCCATTGGCAGGGAGGGAAGGCGGGCCACATGGGATGAGAAGGAGGGGGTGAAACTTCCCTCCCCCCTAGCGCTTGGCGATGGAGCACGCTCGAAAGAATTGCCCCTCCAAATACGGAGGCTCGCGGACTCGATTTGAAGTGGCATCCATAAAATATGCCGATCAGGAGCGGGATGGCGACTCTGCTAGAGCATCCTTTTCGGCCAAAATCATCATACCAGTGGTTATTATTGCAATCGAGCCAATATGATGACTCTTCTAGAGTTGATCTTACTCTGTTAGCTTGGCGGCGACATTGTATTGAAGTGTAGTACATGCGACATAGGGTATGATCAGATAGTTGGGTAAGTAAAATCTAAATATGCATAAATGAACCTAGCCAAAGTGAAAGTTACAACCAATCCCCTATGCATTAAGGTTCTTGCTGAAGTCATAGACGAACCCATCATTGTTGTGTCACCATAGCTCTCGTCGCCATGAATAACATCGAGAAATTCAGCTAATGAAGTACCGGAGGACGAAACATCATTGAGTTGACACAATACAAACGAGGCACTGCATCGGCCTAGGTAGTCAGCCAGGCCAACGTCGCCAGACCATGTCAATGACCATGCTCGTAAAGGCCCGAAAGAATGAATTGGTGAAGAAGATGGTGATATCGTAGACGACGCCCAAGGAACCCCATCAATAGAAAACAAGAAGAATCAACTCGTCGTTCATGAAGATCTGCGAGGAAAAAAGGACCAGCTCCTCAGCAACAATGAGGCAAAGCATCACCTAGACGGGATTGCAGTCGGAGGAAATTTATTCGAGACAACATCACCAGCACCATCACAGGGACATCACCGCGATACTAAACCTGACAGAAGAAACTTCTTAATGATGATGCAAATACGCGAATTCTCACCTCTCCACTTTGCAGCACCGAAGTAGACGTTGTGGAGCAGAGGGGCGAAAATTGGATCTATGGTGACGACTTGGAGAACACCGGCTTACATAAATTTATTTTAGGTGTTTCACTGATAGGTGTTCAATGAAATATTTTTGTGTCAAAATTTCAAATAAAAGGAGAGAATACTCGAGGTATATTTAGTCCGGTTAGATAGTTGGTAATTGTGAATATTAACAATCATCTGATACTATACCGAGTTTCCAATTGCCAATTATGACACCCTGGTTCGGTAGAATTTATATACAAATTGCATAGGTTTGTTCCGGCAATTCTGTTGCATTGTTTTTTTGTGTAATACTAGATCTTAAATTTTCAGCTATGCCCCACTTTAACTAGATTCTCCATCAGTTTTTAGAGAATATTTGCTCTACTAATAGTACTATGGCCGACGTTAGGCGCGGTGGTTGATAGATGCCATCGAGCGATCACCCTCTGAGTCGTCCGACCGTTCGGTCTCGTCCTCCCCTAATTGCATCATTATATGAGCAGCCCCCCCGTCGTCCGCTTTTAAACGCATGTCTCACGCAAAACAACATGGCTTTTTTTGCACTCTCCGCCTTGCAGCAACCCTCATCCGCCGTATTGCGGCTCTCATTGTCGTCTTGCTGTAGCCATCCATCCCTCACAACATCGATAACGAGCTTTAAAACATCAACGACGGGTCACAACAACAATGCTTGGGCGACTTGCAGTACCTGTGACGGCTCGCAACATTGCGGTGTAGTGCCTCGCAACAGAGCCGTGCGGTGGATCGCAACACCGGCGAAGATGCTTGCCCTCTCACGCTTGTAGCAGTATGGCTGGCCTGAGTGGCACGCAACAGCTTGCATCAACACCACTATTGCTGGTTAAGGGGGGTGGACCCATGATTCATGGGGGAGGCGACGCTTGCGGCACTCGCAATCGCCTTGCAGCGAGAGTGCCCTGACATTGCAATAGTAAGCTCCGGCGGCGGCAGCCTCGCCAGGGCTCGTTGAAAGATAGGAGGGAATCGATCGATTCTCGGGCGAAAAAGAGGACCGATTAGGTGAGAATAAGAAATGAGAGGATGGGAGAGAACAGTGCATGGGTATGTCTGGTAAGTGATGTGCACGGTCAATGCCTTCGTGTCAAAACCAAGGTTGTCCTTGCAGTAAACACGAATTTACGACAAGTCAATACACGGAACACATAGTATGCTGCTTTAAAGTATCATTCATTCTCCACGGAAGAAAATTCATTCATCGTGTTTCCTTCTAGAGAACCAGAGGTTTTCATTGCAGTAAACACGAGTTTACGACAAGTCAATACACGGAACATATAGTATGCTGCTTCAAAGTATCATTCATTCTTCACGGAAGAAAAATCATTCGCCGTGTTTCCTTCTAGAGAACCAAAGGTTTTCCTTGCAGTAAACACGAGTTTACGACAAATGAATACACGAAACATATAGTATGCTGCTTTGAACTATCATTCATCCTCCAAGGAAGAAAAATCATTCATCTTGTTTCCTTCTAGAGGACATGCAGCTCTCTTTTTGTTTTTTTTACGGGTAACATGCAGCTCTCTTGGCGGTACAGTTTTGCTTCATCCGAAAGTAATCCGACGGGTTGTTCCCCTGGCTGAAAAATAAAACCCGACGACTTCAATTAGCTCCAGGTCCATAGAATTATTCAGAATCCAGAAAGACTTCCGTCGAGACTTGACAAAAGTCCACTTCTTCTTCTTTTTTTTCCTTTTGAGAAGATCTCCAGCTCCTTCATAAGCAAATGACATACTCCCGTGACGCGCGGCGCATGCGGTCATCGCCGGGCCAAAACGATGATGCTCTCTTGGCTGCAGTCGTGCATCAGGTCACGCCGTACAAGACAAGGTAAAGTACAGTAACTGGATCGCGCAACGGTCACCATCGGGCCAAAGCGGAGTGCTGTACAGGTCGGGGGTGTACAGTTGAGTTTCGTACAAGTTTCTTCCCATCTCACGGCACAAAAACAGTCTGAACAAGTCAGCTAAAAATTTCAGAGGCATGCTCTGGTCAACCCTGCCGCTCTGCCGCTGCGCAGGGGCTAGGGCTCAGGGCGGCGGCTCCTGGTGGCGCGGGCAGCGCTCCCCGGCGGCGGGGGGCGTCCCTTGGCGCGGTGGGCCGCCTCTGCCTGGCCATGTGGGCGGCGGGCCGGCGGTGGATCCGAGCGGCTGGTGGTCGGGTCCCCGTGTCCGGCCTCTCCCGATCTGAAGACGCCTCATTTGGCTCCTGCTGCGGCCTCTCCTACGCCATGTCTTGCCGGATCTGGTGGACGACGTCGTGATGGTGGGGTGGGGAGCCCTGGATCGGGGTAACCTCTTGGCCGGCGGCGGCGGCCACATCGTCGGCGGCGCTCCGGGCGCCGCTCCCCTTCCCGAAGGCGACGTTGAGGTCCATCTCCCTCCCCTCCTCCCTCCCCTCTCCCGGGTGAAAATCCACAACCTTGGTTGGGCGGCGACGGTGCTCCTGCACCTCCTTCTTGAAGATGTCGTTTTGGGTTGTGGGATGGAGGGTGGCCTGCGGCAAGCCTTTGGTGTCCTAGTTAGCGGCGGATCCTTTGTCCAGCGGTGACTCTCCGCCATGGAGGATCGATGTCCTCCTCAAGCTGCTTCATTTCCTCCTCTGCGTGGTCCGGTTGTCCGGTGGATCGACGCCCTCGGCCTGGGCGAGAGGGGATCGTGGTCCCCTCTACGGCGATCTGGTCGCATTTTGGAGAAGTGTTGCTGGTCTTGGTGTCGCTCGGCCCTCCTGGTGGCGTCGTTGCCCATTGCTTGTCGTGTCTTCTTGCAGTGCTCTGTTCCTATGGCTACTGTCTGCGACCTGCTCCTCATGTGCGAGTTGCAATTTGTGGCTTCGGGTGTGCTCGAGTGGTTGCCCTGTTTCCTTGCTGGCTCTGCCGAGAGCAGCTCCGCTTTGCCTTCGGCGTGTTGATGGCGAGCTTCTTCCTTGGCGCAATCCCGTCTAGCTCCTGTTAGGTCCAAGTTGTACTCTTTTTATCCTCTGGTCGTAGATTTTAGCCTCATCGGTGCCTTGTATCTGCTGCCTGGGGTTGCATCCCCATTTTCCTTTTTATCTTCGGTTGTAATGGTGTGCTCTTGTAATCCTGGCGGGCTCGGTTCGATCCTTTCATCTAAAAAACTCTTCCCGGTTGAAATATGCAAATAAAATGGTCTAAAGGAAATCGTAAATATTCTGCACCCTTCTCGTGGAAAATATACCGGTTAGAGCAACTCCAACCCCGGCGACCCCTTTCGCCCGCCGCCCTCCGTTTGGCTCACCGCGGACAAAAGTGATGGCGCAACGCGTCCGCGCGGACCCATGTCCCCAAATTTGCGGTTGAAATGCGTCGGCGCGGACGCGAAGCGGACGCTCCGCGTGTCCTTTCGGTGTTCGCCACGTTCCCACATGGAGACCGGCCAATTACCTCCCGTCTTTATTAATGATGATTCGGGCCCACGCGTCAGCGACATCGGGCAACCTTTTTTAATCCGAGCGTGCGGTGGGGGGGGGGGGCGTCCTCATCCTCTTCTAGACGTCTGTCCCCATCTAGCCACCCCTCTGCACCCCATCGACGACAACCCTAGCCACCACGGGCTTATTCTCCGGCAAGAACAAGGGCAAGGCCCCCACCGGCCCTTCGCGCGCTCCCCTCCTCCGCCGGCGTCTTCCCGCCGGTCTCGGCAGCGGATTAGCGTCCCAGTGCACCAGGCGAAGTGGCACTGGGAGCACCACATCCCCCTTCCGTATCCCGACGTCACGCTGCCACATGACTGGCACTTGGATCTGGAGAGGGTCCCAGTGTCGGTGGCGCCGCGGTCGGTGCGGGCGCACGCGGAGGAGGTGTGGCGCCGGCGACAACAGTTGACGCAGGAGCAGCGCCTCAACCCTGCCTACGCATCAGACTCTCCCAAGTGGGAGGTCTGGTTCGTGTTCCAGCACGAGGAGCAGCGTCGGCACGGCGTCCGCGACATGCGAGCTGGCTCCCCGCCGTCGCCCCTCGTTGTGCACGATGAGGACCGAGATGCGGAGGCCGCCTACCAGGCGGCGCAGGCGGCTGCCCTCCATGAAAGCGAGGAGGACGAGCGGCGCAAGGCGGCGGAGGAGGAGGGGGCGTACCAGGCGCGCCTGCCGGAGGCCATGGCGCTCTCCGCTGCCGACGACTGCGTCGTACCGCTGCTGATGCCGTCGTCCCTCGTCAAGGCCGAGCCGGCGCCGACCCCCATCAAGCCCGAGCACTGCACATGGGACGGATACATGCGCGAGTTGGTCAGCACACCACCCATCTGGTTTGGGGTGACGCCGCCGCAGGAGCAGATCTACCTGGAGCAATGGCGGCATCGCAGGCTTGTGGAGGAGCACCGCTAGGGCGAGCGGCTCGAGCAGTTGGAGCGCGAAGCGGAGGAGCATCGCGCGGTGGTGGAGGAGGAGTGTCGTGCCCGCGGTGGGCCAGCCCAGCCGCCGGTGGTACAGTCAGCGGCGGAGGACGTCGCCACAACCCGGGAGACGACGTTCCCCTTGGCTGGCCCGACGGCGACGCTCATCGACCTCACCGGCCCCGACGGTGATGATGGGGACGCCTAGGGCAGTGCACCTCCTCCTAGTTTTTAGTTTTATTAAATGTTTTTACTTAATGTAGAAGTGGACTCGTGGACTCTCGTCGGCCTTTGTGGCCGGCATTAATGTTTAATTAATGTTTTTATTTTTAAATTATTTATGGGTTTTTTCACGCGATTTCAAAATTTGGTCGGGCCAGCGTTGGGTGCAAACACCGACCCAAACGCGAAAATGAACTTGCGTGTTCACCGGGTCGACCCAAATGGACAAAAGCGGACAAAATCTCCATCCGTTTGGGTCGGCCGGTTGGAGTTGCTATTAGGCCAACTCTAGCGCGCGACCCCATCCGGTCTGGATGCGTCCGTTTGGGGTAGAACGGTCAAATAGCGCGGCCCAACGCGCGGCCCCAAACGTATAAATGTCCGGATTCCGTCCGTTTTTTACCCATCCCCGACCCAAACTTGCGCCGAGTTTGGGTTGAAACAGGCATCGCGCGGACGGGCTCGACGCACGCCCTTGTCCCCCCGTGGCCCGCCTGTCGGGGACACTAGCAGTCCCTTCGCTTCCACCCCCTCCACCCCCTCTCCCCACCCCACCCAGCCACCGGCGCCGCCACTATTCTCCGGCCGCGTCCTCACTGCACACCCCCCCTCGCTGTCCATACCAAACCACGTCTCGACATGGCCGCCACCACGCCCGCGCTTTCACCGTAGTTTTGGCCGTCAATTGGAGGATATTTGGCCATCGCCGTCGTAGCCAGTGGCAGAGGGGATACGATCGCCGGCGACGTACCACGACAGCTTCCGACGAGTGCTCCAGAGCGGCCAGTAGTCGGCCGCCAACCACCCCTGCTCCATCGAGGTGATCATCACGGCCTCTTTACCATCACGACCGCAAGGTGTTCGACACTTTGCCCACAAAGGTATGGACAGTAGAGATGAAATTTTCTTCCACCACTTCATTTGCATCGGATGATTCGTCGTCGGATGATGAAGATCTTTTGGTGGCTGCACTGGTCGTTCACGATCACATTGAACGGCAGCTTCCTCGGTACAGGGAGTCACTCCCTGGCCGTGCTCCCAACTTGAACCGCAACAGGGAGAGAGGTCACGCCCTGCTCTATGCCGATTACTTTGCAAACACCCCGCTCTTCAAGCCGGATAAATTCCGTCGCCGTTTTCGTATGGCAAGGCATGTGTTCAATCGTATCCGAGAGGGAGTGGTTGCTCATGACCCATAATTTGAGTGCAAGACGGATGCCCTTGGCAAGCTTGGATTCTCCTCTTACCAGAAATGCACCGCGGCCATACGCATGCTTGCATATGGAATTCCAGGCGATCTGGTGGATGGGTATGTGCGTATGAGTGTGTCCACATGTCTGTTGTCACTGTACAGCTTCTGCAAGGCCGTGGTGGCAGTGTTTGGCCCTGAGTACTTGAGGCAGCCAACTGTCGCTAATACAGAGAGATTATTGGCGACCAACGCAGCTAGAGGCTTTTCAGGCATGCTTGGCAGCATCAATTGTATGCAGTGGGAGTGGAAGAACTGTCCATTTGCTTGGCAGGGCCAGTACAAGGGGCATGTCAAAGCTTGCACTGTCATATTAG
Organism: Aegilops longissima; assembly: GCA_021605205.1. NCBI lineage: Eukaryota > Viridiplantae > Streptophyta > Magnoliopsida > Poales > Poaceae > Aegilops > Aegilops longissima. The sequence goes on from CM038680.1 coordinate 432,603,413, forward strand.
AAGCGGTGGCTTCGCAGGATCTTTGGATATGACATTCTTTCTTCGGCATGGCAGGTTCTCACAATGATATCAACGTGCTGCATCGTTCTCCAGTCTTCGCAAGGCTTGCAGAAGGCCACTCCCTACCTGTCAACTTTGAGATCAACGGCCACCAGTACAACAAGGGATACTATCTAGCTGACGGTACATATCTTCGGTGGTCAACTTTTGTGAAGACAGTCTCGAACCCCCAAGATGAGAAGAGAAAGAGATTGCCCAAATGCAAGAGAGTGCTAGAAAGGATGTGGAACGTGCTTTTGGTGTGCTTCAATCCCAATGGGGTATCGTTCAAAATCCTGCACTGACATGGGATGAAGGGAAGCTTTGGGAGGTGATAACTGCTTGTGTGATCATGCACAACATGATCGTCGAGTACAAGCGTGATGACAGGATCTTCGACCAAGGATTTGATTATCAAGGTGAAAATGTTAAGCCCCAGCAACAAGAACCGGCCATGTTTGAATAGTTTGTCCAATTTCATCGTGAAACGCGTGATTGGCACACTCATTTGGATCTTCAAAATGACTTGGTTAAGCACGTGTGGAGTCACATTGGCAACCAATAGATGTATTGGTTCATTATGTTCATTGAAGACAATTTCGATTTGGTTGTAAAACTATTTTATTAGAGAAAATTTCGATTGGGTTGTAAAACTAATTTTATTTTTAGACAATTAATATTTGAACGTGTAAATTTGTTTTGATTTGCATATATGAGATTTTTTGGCCGTGACGGATAAGATGAGACCAAAGGATGCGGCCGTACGCCGGGCGCACGGCCACTGCATCTCAAGACAAGTCCGGACACGACCCCATTGCCTTTCAAACAGATTGAATCTGGACAAAACGGACGTCCGTTTAAAGTCGCGCGGTCGAGTTGGCCTTAGAGTTTGAACGAAACAAAGATTTGCAACCTGAATCATCCAAACCAAACGACGAGGCGCCGAGTATGATCGCATTATGTGCTTCATTTCCACGCCCCTGCACTGCACGAGATTCTTCCGTGGACCACCGTGTGTTTCGCGTTGGCGTGGTCGATTTCATCTGCTCTTTCTCCAGACAGACGACTACGCCTTCCAGACTGGGTGATGGGCGATTGGGCATCACCCTGCAAACTTCCTGCCACTGCGAGTCTATGACGCGGGCAGGCTGACGTCTCGCGCGTGACGTTTCGCTGCCACGCGTTCGTCGAATCACACGCGTGGGCACGACCGAGCCTGACCACACTGTTTCCCACGCGACCGCGACCGCGGCGTCCCGCTCCATCCAAACGACATGTCCCCCAGACGCCCGCTATATTTACCGGTCCTTTGGGGATGCCAAGCATTCAAACGACCTGCGCTCGTGGTTGATTCTTCAGGCATAGCAATCGCAGTCTCAGCCTCTCAGGCTCACAGTGGTAGGAAGTTTGCAGGGTCGCGCCCGTCTGATTGCTGATCAATGGACACGGCGCGGCGCTCGCCGGTCTGCCTCGACCTCATGGTCGGGCTTCCCATGGTCCGCGAGCCGTCTCCGGCGAGGTGCGCCGGAATGAGAGCCGACGCTGACATTGTTGGCTCGGCCTGTGGCAGAGCAGCTTCCACCACCATGACCAACGGCGAGGTATGCAACCCTTCAACCACACTCTGTTCATTCTTTTTTTGCTTTATCGAAAAAATCTCTTGCTTTTCGCTCGACGTGCTGGATTTAATCGTGGAAATGTGGGGGGTTTCCAGGCCAGGATCCTGGAGGCCAAGTTCACGGAGGTGAGCGAGGAGAACCGGAGGCTGACAGAGATGATCGGCTACCTGTACGCTAATAACCAGAATTTCGCGCGACAGAGCACCGAAGGCGAGGGCGAGCAGCCCGCGAGTACAGCCGCGTCACCGACATCGCCGGTGGGCAAGAAAAGGGGCAGGGAGAGCATGGAGACGTCGGATTCCGGCGATGCCAACAGCGACAAGAAGATAAACATGGTCGAGGCCGAGCATGTCGACGTCGAGAGCCCGCTGAGCAACGGCACTTGCCGGAGAATCAAGGTCAAGAGGGTCTGCACCAGGATCGACCCATCGGACACGAGCCTCGTAAGTCCAAATCGATCAAAGCTAGCTAAAACCCCTCGACTGTTCGAAACAATCGTCGACTAATTGCAACTGTACTGATACTGAAACCTGTGGCATCTGAAGGTTGTGAAAGACGGGTATCAATGGCGGAAGTACGGACAGAAGGTGACACGGGATAATCCCTCCCCCCGAGCCTACTTCCGATGCGCCTTCGCGCCGTCCTGCCCTGTCAAGAAGAAGGTATCCTACAAACTCCGCCCAATTCGACGAGCATTGAGCTGCAGCACCATCTGGTGGCTGTACGGTCTGAAAAGCTTGTGCTCTGTCACTGATTTCTTGGTACGATCCATGGTGGTGCAGGTGCAGAGAAGCGCGGAGGACAGTTCGGTGGTGGAGGCGACGTACGAGGGCGAGCACAACCACCCGCGCCCCACGGGGGCCGGCGAGCTGCCGAGCTGCACAACGCAGGGCGGCGGCTCGGTGCCGTGCTCCATCTCCATCAACTCCTCCGGCCCGACCATCACGCTGGACCTCACCAAGAACGTGGGAGGCGTGCAGGTCGTCGAGGCAGGGGAGGCGCAACCGGACCTGAAGAAGGTGTGCCGGGAGGTCGCGTCGCCGGAGTTCCGGGCGGCTCTGGTGGAGCAGATGGCCCGCGCGCTCACCGGCGACCGAAAGTTCACAGACGCGCTCGCCGCCGCGATCCTGCGGAAACTGCCGGATTATTAGCATTCAGTAGAAGCTATCGGGATTCGAGACTGTGCATACTTCAGAAACAAACACCCGTGCGGTGTTCTAGTACAGCTTCAGAAAAGAAGTTGTAGCACTTCTCCGCTGAGATTTAGGGCCTAGTTCTCCCCGAATTGTACTGCATAATTTGAAAATTTTCTTGCTATTTGATGATCTGAATCGTACCACAGGAAAATAATGTATCGGGAAAAGAAGGTATGAAGAAACAGTTTGTCTAATTCACATCTAGATGTTTTTTAAGGATGCTACATCTAAGCTCCCACAAATATATAATGCAGTAATGAAAAACAAAAACAAAACTAGGACAAAAAAACCACACACAGTAAACATCAGTTTAGATGTGACATAGTTATGCATTATATAATCCATGAAGAAAGTAACTTGATTTGTACCACAATCTGAATTTTAATACTTCCTTCGATCCAAATTACCCCCTCTATAAATAATTATAACACTTTTGTTTTGTTTACCCAAAAAATACTAAAGTTATGTTAATTATTTATGACTTCCTTTAGGGCATCGTCAACGGCAACCCGCAAATTTCCTCCGCATTTGCATCGTCAACGGCAACCCGCAAATTTCCTTCACATTTGTCCGCGGACAAGGCGAACCGCATATTTCTAACTTTGCCCACATACATTTCAAACAATTTGTCGACAAACCGGGCGAAGTTCATGTAAACATGGCGAATTTTCACATTTCGAACATACTTCAACTAAGAGCGGAACTCGTCCGACTCTAGAGTTATAATACTTGAACTAAATGATCGCCGACTCCTGTTCTCCATGTCCGGCCATGAGCTCCGAGAACTGAAGTTTCACCTTCTCTAGTTTCGCCTCCGTAACCTCTACCTCCGGAGCCTCGAGAAGTGAAGTTGTCCGTCTTCACGTTGCCGCCAAGCGACTAATTGGCCGATGATGCTCACGCCTTGTATAATGCTAGGTGCTTAGGGAGGTTGTCGGTGTCAAAACCGGCGGATCTCGGGTAGGGGGTCCCGAACTGTGCGTCTAGGCGGATGGTAACAGGAGACAAGGGACACGATGTTTTACCCAGGTTGGGCCCTCTTGATGGAGGTAAAACCCACGCCCTGCTCGATTGATATTGATATTGTGGATGTTTACAAGAGTGGATCTACCACGAGATCAAGGAGGCTAAACCCTAGAAGCTAGCCTATGGTATGATTGTAAGGGTTGTTGATGTTGTTCGTCCTACGGACTAGAGCCATCCGGTTTATATAGACACCAAGAGGGCTAGGGTTACATAGAGTCGGTTACAATGGTAGGAGATCTACATATCCAGATCGTAAGCTTGCCTTCCACGCCAAGGAAAGTCCCATCCGGACACGGGCGGAGTCTTCAATCTTCTATCTTCATAGTCTTGGAGTCGGTCGATGATGATAGTCCGGTGATGATAGTTCGGTGATGATGGTAGTCCGCTATCCGGACACCCCTAATCCGGGACTCCTCAAGAGCACCTGAACCAGGCTTCAATGACGATAAGTCCGCGCGTATATTGCTTGGCATTGCAAGGCGGGTTCCTCTTCCGAATGATAGAAGATTGTGAACACCAGGATAGTGTCCGGCTCTGCAAAATAAATTCCACATTCCACCGTAGAGAGAATAATAAAATATACACAAGTTCAATCTGCTGACATTTTTTGCGGCATGACGTCACACCACTACCAAGCCATTACTTGAATTGTCTTTTACTTTACCACCTCAGCGCATTTAGCGAGGCGGTTTCCTTGGCACGTCTTGTCGAAGCAGAGATCATGTTTCCCCTTAATCCGGGATTCTCATCAATACGGACGTGGGTAACCCAACCGCGCCATTGATGGTGACGCTTGGGGGATAAGCGAGTTTTACCAGGCCGGTGGGGGACGCGTAGACTTCGCCCGTCCATATAAGGGATAAGGATTCACCTTCTCACCCACGCCTTCTTCCTCCTTTGCTTATCCATCTCCACTTTTCGAGCTCCAGCGCCCAAGTTCACAAGATCTCGTCTCAACCTTCTCCGACCATGTCCGGAGCGGGAGGTAAATGGTTGGCCTCCACCGTTAAGGAGGAGCACATCGCCAAACTGCGCGGGCGCCGGATACCTCTCCAAATGACATCGCAGACCGGCTGCCCGACGAGGGGCAGCTCATCCCCACCCCCAGGCCCCATGAGAGGGTCGTTTTCCTTCCCCACTTCCTCCGCGGACTGGGCTTTCCACTTCACCCCTCTGTCCGGGGGCTCATGTGAAGGAAATATGCCCTAGAGGCAATAATAAAGTTATTATTTATTTCCTTATATCATGATAAATGTTTATTATTCATGCTAGAATTGTATTAACCGGAAACATAATACATGTGTGAATACATAGACAAACATATAGTCACTAGTATGCCTCTACTTGACTAGCTCATTAATCAAAGATGGTTATGTTTCCTAACCATAGACATGTGTTGTCATTTGATTAATGGGATCACATCATTAGGAGAATGGTGTGATTGACATGACCCATTCCGTTAGCCTAGCACTTGATCGTTTAGTATATTGCTATTGCTTTCTTCATGACTTATACATGTTCCTGTAACTATGAGATTATGCAACTCCCGTTTACCGGAGGAACACTTTGGTGCTACCAAACGTCCTGGCAACGAATCGGGTGATTATAAAGGAGTACTACTGGTGTCTCCAAAGGTACATGTTGGGTTGGCGATTTGAGATTAGGTTTTGTCCTCCGATTGTCGGAGAGGTATCTCTAGGCCTTCTCGGTAATACACATCACATAAGCCTTGCAAGCATTGCAACTAATAAGTTAGTTGTGAGATGATGTATTACGGAACGAGTAAAGAGACTTACGGTAGCGAGATTGAACTAGGTATTGGATACCGACGATCGAATCTCGGGTAAGTAACTATACCGATGACAAAGGGAACAACGTATGTCGTTATGCGGTTTGACCGATAAAGATCTTGAAGAATATGTAGGAACCAATATGGGCATCCAGGTTCCGCTATTGGTTATTGACCGAGAATAGTTCTAGGTCATGTCTACATAGTTCTCGAACCCGTAGGGTCCGCACGCTTAACGTTACGATGACAGTTTATTATGAGTTTATAAGTTTTGATGTACCGAAGTTTGTTCGGAGTCCCGGATGTGATCACGGACATGACGAGGAGTCTCAAAATGGTCGAGACATAAAGATTGATATATTGGAAGCATATATTTGGATATCGGAATGGTTCCGGATGAAATCGGGAATTTTTCGAACACACGGGGTTACCGGAACCCTCCGGGGATGTTGGGCCTTAATGGGCCATAAGGGAGAAGAGGAGGGCCGCCAGGGGCAGGCGCGCCCTCCCCTAGTCCGAATAGGACAAGGAGGGGGGCGGCGCCCTTCCTCTTTCCCTCCCCCTTCCTTCTCCAACAAGGCAGAGGGGAGTCCTACTCAGTGGGAGTAGGACTCCTCAGCGCACCCTAGGAGGGCCGCCGCACCTCCCCTCCCTCCTTTATATACGGGGCAGGGAGCACCCCATGACACACAACTTGATCTACGTGATCGTTCCTTAGCCGTGTGCGGTGCCCCCTCCACCATATTCCACCTCGGTCATATCGTCGCGGAGCTTAGGCGAAGCCCTGTGCGGTGAAGCATCATCATCGTCCTGCGCCGTCGTCTTGTGGAACTCATCCCGACACTTTGCTGGATCGGAGTCCGTGGATCGTCATCGAGCTGAACGTGTGCTGAACTTCGGAGGTGCCGTGCGTTCGGTACTTGGATCGGTCGGATCGTGAAGACGTCTGACTACATCAACCGCGTTGTTATAACGCTTCCGCCACGGTCTCACGAGTGCGTGGACATACACTCTCCCTCTCGTTGCTATGCCATCACCATGATCTTGCGTGTGCGTAGGATTTTTTGAAATTACTCGTTCCCCAACATCATGTTCTACTACGGCACGGATTTCCATGATCCGCGCGAACTTCATCCTCAACATCTCGGCGTTTATCGTGGGTATGCGAGGCCTTCCTCGCATCCAGCCCCACTTGACTTGTGGCTTAAGACCTTCAATGTCAAGCGAAGGTAGTGAAGGGCACTCAAGCGAGTCGGAGGCGCCATGTTGGGCAAGATGCCCAATGTCCTTTGGTTCGAAGGGCCTTCGTGGAATCCGTCAAGGGTGGCAATCGGGGTGGTTCTATATCACCGAGCGTGACCCTACATGGGCGGCGGCCCCGAGTTCAGATCTGGTATCCCCACGCAGCTCACCTCCGGAAAGAGAAGGGCTTCTTTGTGGGGTAGTTCGAGGAGCCGCGGGACTCCAAGCTTGTATCCGAAGCTGGTGAAGAAGCTCGGGCTGGTTAACGTGGTCAGGTCATGCTCGTCGCGGATTCTCCCATGCCAAGAGCGGGCATTCAATCTGTGGGAGTTCGATCCGGAACAGCACCAGGCGCTGAGCAAGCTCTTCGACACGACGTACGAAGGCGCCTGGAGGGTGCTGTTCAAGGGCGCCGAAGCCCTCGCATCTGCGACTAAAGATCGCGGATTTTGCTCGCAGCGCCAAGCCAACGAGGTAAGTGATTCTACCCCTTTACGGGACACTTGCTTTTCATAGTTTGACTCTATGCGGGTTTTAATTTCCCTTTTCCTTTGACAGACTGGATGAGGAAGGCGGAACAGATTATCCGTCCGGCCCTATGCCGAAAAATCGATGAGACGCCCGTCTAGCGGGCTGCTGGTTCCGCACCGCACGTGGTGCGGAGAAGAAGGCCAAGAAGGAGGCCATGGGTGCTCGAAAGAGTGCCCATTTTCAGAGTGTCCGACGACTGGGCGGATTCCTCCCGAAAATGAGGAGGAGAAGAGGACTCTCCCGGAGGAGGAGAGAGGAAGAGGAAGGCTTCCCTGTGGGAGGCCGAAGGGTCAAGAGGGAAGGACTATTCCCGGACAGCTCCGCCAACATCAACGTTGGCGAGGGAGAATGGCCTTCAAGGGCCAGGCCTCCGGCGAGATCGTAAGTATCCGGATTCCTGAATGATTTAAAATTTCTTTTTCTGCGTCACATAGTGTCATTCTGATGCCGCATGCTGCCTGTAGTCCGGCCAATGATGATCTCCCCGCTTCATCAAGCGGGTCGTTGGCTCCGTCGGATGTAGACTCCATCCCGACCGCCTCCACCCCTCGCGACACCGAGGACGCCGAGGTGGGATCCCAAAAAGGGACCCATCAGGGGGAGGCTCCGGAGGCGCCGCAAGGCGTCCTCCCGGACTTTGCGCCGGACTCCAAATCAGAACCAGCAGTGGTTCCGGGGTCCGGCCGGCGGCCCCTTCGAACGAAGGGCAAGACCGTGACGCCGGCGGCTTCCGTCCAACCGGAGGCGCCGGGCAATTTGTTGGAGGCGCTGCAGAGCGCTTCCATCGAGGAAGAACACCGCACTATTATGAGTGCGGTGATTGAAAGGTGCAGCTTCGCCAAGAGCGGGCTGACCAAGCCTGTAGCCTTCTATCGGGCTTTGAGGTAAGAAGTTAAAAATATGCAATGTAATACCGCATAGACAGTAGCCCCGATGCTCGTTTGGTGTTCGGAAAGAAAAGCGGACCGAGGATCTAAAAAGATATCGCAGGGTTGCTAAAAATTATGTCAATATGGGTTGCAGGCTGCGCTGCTGACCTCTGCCAGACTTGGCTGGAGGTCGGTGCTTTAAAGCAGAGCTCGGCGGTCCGAGCAAGAGCTCGGCAGCGCCAGAAGCAGCTCGGGACAAAGAAGGTGAGTAACACCACTTTGAACATGTACCTTCTGAGAAAAGGATTTAGGTTGCAACAAAAATAACAAGGATAATGTGGGTGCTGCGGGGGCCACGAACGAGGTGGCGACCACGAAGGAGGCCGTTTCATGACGAACGCAATGCGCCACGGGCGGGCAGGGCGTTTGCAGATCTGCCTCGCAGCGTGTCGATGCCACCGCATTCTACCGAGCCGAGGAGGGATCTCAGCGGAGAAGGTCTTACGGTCTCAATATCTTTGAGGCCGGCCATCCGTGCCCCTAGCGACCAGTGAAGCAGCTGGTCGAGCTCCACAAGGCGGCCGAGCAGGCCATGAAGGGCCTCGTAGTCCGGTTGTGGCTGGAGAGGCCATGCACAGGAGCTACTTCGCCTCGGCGACGGTTGGTGGATGCGTGCCCTCAGGTGGAGGTTATCAAGCGCTCCGCTTTGTATTAAAGGTGCTCGTCGGGCCCTTGCCAGCGCAAAGGTGCATTGGGGCAAGCTGGATGCGGAGAAGCTAATCAGCGACGCGCCACCAGCGGGCAAGGAATATCGACGCCGAAATGTACTATAAGGCTGTCCTGAAGGGTGCCCGCAAGATTGCGGATGAGTGCCCTGTGGATGTAATTATTGAGTAGATTCGCAATGTGTTATCCGTGCGCTGAAAACTTTGTTCATATCGCTAAGCAACGCTTGTTAATTTAAAATATTACCTTCATGCGGCCGTTTATTAAATATGAGAGATGGCAAGTCGTCGGCTTCAGCCCCCATGCCACGAAAGTCTTTGGGGTGTTCGGGATAAACTTGAGCACTCTTGTTCCCATTTTTGGTCCATCTAGGAGGCGCTCAACACAACGAACAAGGCAAGCTCGGACTTATAGTGCTTGAACACTCTCACTTAGCCATAGAATTCTATAATTTTAAATTTGGTGAAGCCCCTAGTATTCGGAGGACCGAATTGGGGCGCTATCACGCCTTCGTCGGACATTGTCCGAACTTTCAAGCGGCGCGGGTCTTTAAGGACCCGAAAGGACCTCTCGAACAGCGACCAGTCTCTCGCCTTATCATGACAGTCAGTTTTAGCTTTCTCCATCGAGGCGTTAACCCGGCTCAACCGGGCGCAATCGCAGATGGTTCTCCCAGTGCTACCTTAGCCGATAGAACGGGCGTAAGGTGCCAAACATGGGAGCCGGGCAAACCCAACTATTAACCCAAGACATGATTCGAGCCGATTCATATAATGCTATAAGTTCGGGTGCCGCACTTGTGAAAGTGTTCGGACTTTATCACACCATAATACGGAGAACGAAGCCCTGGTGCATTTGGCGTACCAAAATGTACAGGTGCAACATGTAAATAAATATATATATATATATATATATATATATATATATATATATATATATATATATATATATATATATATATATATATATAAGGTAATGCAATTATGGGCAAAAAGTGCTGCATTTTATTCGAGAAAATATGCTATGAGTGCGGATGATACAAATAGTGCGGAAAGCAAGGGATTGGGCGAATTAAAGGCGTCTCCCTCCGGGGTAGGCAGGAATGTTGTATTTAACAAATGTAATGCTCGTGATGGAGACCACTGAGTGTTAAATCGCGGCCTTTGTCCTTCCTGGCTGTTGCATCATGAGTTGGCAGGTTAGCGCGGACAGAATTCTGTATAAAAAGAAAGAAATAAAAGGAAAAAAGCGACACACTTGGGAGGCCCTGGTGTGGTCGAACCGCACTCTGGGTCTGTTGTGGTTGTGCCTTTCCCCTATGCCCATGGTATCTCCAGGCGTAATTATGTCTGTGGAGAGTTTGTCTTACAATCATGCGAGGGCTGGGGTTGAGGCCGCATTACTACGCGTGCTCGGGCGTGTCGGTGGTCTTGGTTGATGTTGCTCCGGCGCGTTTGGCGTGTCAGTCGTTTAACGGCGGGCTCGAAATTGCCTTAAAAGGCTGCTCTGTACTTCGCGCGAGAGCGCTGTATGTTCCTCCGTTCGGAGGGGCGCCCGTATTTCCATTGACCGTGATGACTCCACGAGGGCTGGCATCTTGAGCTTAAGGTATGCATAATGCGGCACGCGTTGAATTTTCTTGAACGCGGTTCGTCCGAGCGAGCGTGATAGCCGCTGCGGAATGGGACCATGTCGAAGATTAACTCTCGCGCCGGAAATTATCCGGGATCCGAAGACCACTTCGATGTATGGCGAGCCTGTACAATTGGCCTCGACACCTGGTATGACGCCCTTGAAGGTTGTCTTTGTAGGTTTAATCCTTGAAGGGTCTATGCCCATCTTGCGCCTTTGTATCCCGATAAAGCAGGTTCAGCTCTGCCGCCGTCCATCGGGACTCGTGAGGTGAAATCCATCGACGATTGGGTCTAAAACCAATGCGGCGAATCCGCCATGGCGGATCTTGGTCGGATGGTGATCGGGCAAGAGGACCATGGGTTGAATTTTGGGGCGATGGCTCCATCGGCGTATCGTCCCTTAGTGCACGCTCGCTCCCTCTTGGGAATATCGTTGCGTATATCATATTTACCGTCCGAACTTGAGGGGGAATCCTTTGTCCTCTGTTGTTCGGGCGGCGGGTCTCTTCCTCGTCATCGCTGTGTAGCCCCTTGTCACTTTTTTGGCGATTAATTTGCTGCCTGCTTGAATACCCAACAATCTCTGTTGGTGTGGTTAGCTGGCTTTTCGGGGGTTCCATGTATTTGACAGGAGCGGTCGAGTATTCGGTCCAAATTGAACGGGCCCGGAGTGGTTATTTTGAATGGCTTCTTCCGTTGACCGGGCTTGGAGCCTCGGAATCCGGCGTTGACTGCCGTATCCTCATTGCTGTCGCCGTTAATGCGGCGTTTGTTTTTGTTTCGACGCAACCTGCCATTGCGGTCCTTGGTATCCGGACTGCCAGCGTTTTTGCTAAAGTTGTTGCTGCGAGCTAGCCAGCTATCCTCTCCCGCACAGAAGCGGGTCATGAGTGATGTGAGGGCTGCCATGGATTTCGGCTTCTCCTGTCCTAGGTGCCGGGCCAACCACTCGTCATGGATGTTATTTTTGAAGGCAGCGAGTGCCTCTGCATCCGGACAGTCGACGATTCGATTTTTCTTTGTTAAGAACCGTGTCGAATTGCTCGCCGATTAAATGCAGCTGCTGGATTATGTGGCTTAGGTCATCTGCGTCCGGTGGTCGCGACATCGCGCCACGGAAGTTGTCGAGGAATGCGACTTCCGTGTCTTCCCAACATCCAATAGACTCTGCGGGCAGGCTGTTAAGCCAATGCCGAGCTGGTCCTTTGAGCTTGAGCGGGAGATATTTGATGGCGTGAAGATGCGTCGCGCGGGCCATATGTATATGGAGGAGATAATCCTCAATCCAAACCCTGGTCTGTTGTGCCATCGTAGGATTCGATATTAACGGGTTTAAACCCTTGAGGATTTGATGATCCATTACTTCATCGGTGAAGCATAGTGGGTGTCTGGCGCCTCTTTATTGAGCGATATCGCGACGTAGCTCGAGAGGCGTTATCTGCTGTGTTCGGCCCGGCGGAGTAGTTGTATCCGCGCGACGGTGTTAAATCGTGGGTCTTGGGCGCTCGCGTGATCCATAGATAGATCTGGATTGTCTTGCCTTGTCCTCAATATATCTCGCAAGTCCGCGCGTTCCCGTGGCTTCATGCTTTTGAGCGGTGCCGGGTACGGTTTTGGTGGAGGGCTTGCACGCCTCTCTGTCGCGCCACGAGGTGGTCGGTCTGCCCGTGTTGTCGCTGGTGATGCAGGTTTGTACGCTTCCTCCTCTAATCGGGGAGCAACTTGCGTTTTGGGTAATTTTGGAGGCGTTCGAGTTCATACTCTTGACGCGAGGACCTCGGTCCATCTGTCGGCGAAGAGGTCTTGATCAGCTTGAAGCTGTTGCTGCTTTTTCTTTAGGTTGTTTGCCGTGGCCATTAGCCTGCGTCTGAAAGCGCTCTTGTTCGACGGGATCCTCGTGCACGACGAATTCGTCGTCGTCGAGGCTTGCCTCGTCTCCGGAGGAGGTAAGTAATTGTCATCCTCGACCTCTTAAATGCCGCCCTCTCGTGAGGCTTGCTTCGCCTCCTCCTGCGCTGGATCGTGCTCGAGGGAGTTGTCTTCGCACTTACGGGGTGTTATTATCTCTGTGCGGGATCTCCATTCTTGCCGTGGCGAGATTTAAGCGGCGCCACGACGCCGTCGGCGCTTGGGCTGTTTCTTTAAGGAATCGGCCTCCGTTGCTTCCTCGCCGTCCCCATCTTTTGGGGTGTCCACCATGTATATGTCGTATGACGAGGTGGTCTTCGGTGTCTGTGTAGGCTTTGGTTCTTAGTAGTCTCCGCATCGTCGTCCATACCGTCGATGTCTTGAGTCGTGGTCGAGCACGTCGGTTAAATCGTCGGCGGTGGCTACGAAGTGGGTGGTGGGTGGGCTCTGAATTTCTTCGTCGTCTGCGTCCCAACCATCCGGCGTGAGTTCGCCAGGTTCTCCGGATAGCGAGAGATGCTTGATGAAATTATGATATCGCCGAAGGCGAAGTCTTTGAAAGATGTCCGCAGCGGTGAATTCCATGATCGGCGTAATCGGATTTGGTGGCGGGGCGCAGGAGGTTGAGTCCGCGAGTCCGCACCTCGAGTCATGAGCTTTATGCGGGACAAGGTAAGTGTTGGCTCTATCGCCGTAGAAGTTGCAGCCCGAGGCGGTGTCCAGCCATCCGTCCTCGATCCGGCGATCGGCTCCGGACTATGGGTCGGAGCGGATTCGTGTCGCGACCTCCAAGGTGCTGTCCGGCGAGAGTTAGGTCATGCCCATCGTGACAGCGTGCACGCTTGGTCGTGGCTCGATCCATCGAAGATCAAGTCTCCGCGGATATCGGCCGTGAAGTTTAGGCTTCAAACCTGACTCGACGGCCAGGGGCGTAGCTTCGATCTGCTCCAGATGGCAAGTGAGTTGGCCCGCAATGCAAAGCCGCCGAATACGAAGATCTGTCCGGGGAGAAAAGTCTCACCCAGGACTGCGTCGTTATCGATTGAAGAGGCCATCACGCCTATCGGTGACGACACAGAGGAACTCTCAATGAAAGCACCAATGTCGGTGTCAAAACCGGTGGATCTCGGGTAGGGGGTCCCGAACTGTGCGTCTAGGCGGATGGTAACAGGAGACAAGGGACACGATGTTTTACCCAGGTTCGGGCCCTCTTGATGGAGGTAAAACCCTACGTCCTGCTCGATTGATATTGATATTGTGGATGTTTACAAGAATGGATCTACCACGAGATCAAGGAGGCTAAACCCTAGAAGCTAGCCTATGGTATGATTGTAAGGGTTGTTGATGTTGTTCTGTCCTACGGACTAGAGCCATCCGGTTTATATAGACACCGGAGAGGGCTAGGGTTACATAGAGTCGGTTACAATGGTAGGAGATCTACATATCCGTATCGCCAAGCTTGCCTTCCACGCCAAGGAAAGTCCCATCCGGACACGGGGCGGAGTCTTCAATCTTCTATCTTCATAGTCTTGGAGTCCGGTCGATGATGATAGTCCGGCTGATGATAGTTTGGCTGATGATGGTAGTCCGGCTATCCGGACACCCCCTAATCCGGGACTCCCTCAGAGGTGCTTAGAAAAATAAACCGGATTTTTCTGAAGCATCGGTGCTTATTTCTACAGAAGAGACGCCTAATTAAGCGTCTACCCAGTATTAATAAGCACCGATGCTTAAGAAAAACCTAGTTTATTTCCCTAAGCACCTCTCCTAAGCATCTTGCATTGTACAAGGCCTCAACCCACCAATCTTGGCTTCAATGGAGGGAGGAGTGGCAGCCTTCTTGGGACCCGAGCGGCGGCAACCTAGAGTGCACTACTCTTCCTCGCTGCCAGCAGCGCCCGCAGACGTGCCGGCTTCATGGTCGTGGCGGCGAGGCGCGGCCTTGGTGATGTCCTCGTCGTCGTTGGACTTGCCAAACACCTCATCCACCGCCTCGTCAAACTCCTTGTATGTGGCCTCCAGTTTTGCCTGACGCTGGCGATACCGCGAGCGGGCGAGGCGTATCTCACAGGCAGAGCGGTAGGACTCGAGCAGCGCCGCCTGCTCTGCCACATCCGCGTCCAATGCGATCTTCCTCCGGGGTTCGGCAGCTCCTCCGCTCGCTGATGCTCCTGGAGGAGGTGGTGCTTATAGGCGGTGTCGGCCTGCGCCTCCAGGAACCTATCCTTCCGTTCCTCCCGCACCATGTCCATGTAATAGGCATGGGCCTTGCCGATGGTCATGCTGCAATGCATCGGCGAGGATAGCGCGGACGAGGACGGTGGCACCGGCTCGTCATCGGCCGCGTCCTTCATTGGGACATCGACGTCCTTCGGCTGCCTACCAGCCGGCAGCAATGGCGGCCATCTCCTTCTTTTGCTCCGGCATCAGCCCGTCCTAGGGAGTTTGGAGCGCAAGGAAGCCATGGCGGGAGTGGTGCAGAGAAGAGAAAAAGATCAAAGGCGGATGGCTGCGGCTATGGCCTTGGCTGAAGTTTATATAGCAACAGTGTGCGGCAGAGGGACGGACGGGTGGCGTCGGTGTAGCCGCCTTGGCAACCGTGTGTCATTAATATGGGCGGCATATGGACGGATGACCGGTCATCGTGTCGTTTGAACGCGGAGTAGTTGTCTGCATGGGGAAGAGGCATGGGAGGCGCTCTCTCGGCAGAGGCAACGCTTCAGTTAGAGGTGGCGTTCGCTCTAGCTATGCATGAATGCGACACTAACGTTCTGGAGTGACGTTGACAATTTTGAACGAGAAGCGCGCCTGGGCGGGGGAGGTGTTTTGGGTGAGCCAGTGACGTCAGACACGGGCGTGGCAGTGAATCGGACGCCCGTAAATCCTCCGTCTATGTTCGGTTTGCGGGATAAAGTGCGCCTAGACCGCCAAACGGACCGATGTAGACCCGTGTTGGATGACTCTGTCCGGACATATGCGAACAGTTTAAGGGTCGGCGTTGGAGATGCCCTTAGAGCATCTTTAGTATAACTTTCTTAAAGCTGCGTAAACATTTGTATATTGCATCTACAGATGCAATTGCAAAATATTGGAAGTTTTAGG
This sequence comes from Aegilops longissima, assembly GCA_021605205.1. Classification (NCBI taxonomy): domain Eukaryota; kingdom Viridiplantae; phylum Streptophyta; class Magnoliopsida; order Poales; family Poaceae; genus Aegilops; species Aegilops longissima. The sequence goes on from CM038680.1 coordinate 432,619,094, forward strand.
TTTGTGCTAAGTCTAACTTCTTTAGAGCATCTACAGCTGGGCGCCCTAGACCTGTCTTAAACGCCCGGGCGGACGTTCCGGTCAATGACCAGTCATAAAAAGGCGACCCAGACGGGCTTCTTAAATGTCCGAGCTGACCGGCACCCCTCATATCCAGCCCAACTATGGGGAGGATGTTGGGGGCACCCCGAGCGCACCCAGGCGCCACGTTGGACCCGACAACCCTACCCGACCATAAATTGCACCAAATCCACCCCATTGACCTACATCATCCATTTGCTTTCTCCTCTCTTCTTCCTCCTCCGCGACGGACGTCTCGCGGCTCCACCGCCACCCTTGCTCTGCGGCTGTTCTGAGCCTCTGCGCCGCCAGCACCAGCACAACAGTCCTCTCTCCTGTGCTTGCTGTCTAGGACTCGTCACTGCCCCGAACGCCACCGCAGTACGTTTGATAACTCTAAGGATGCCCCTTGTGCTCTATGTGTTCGACACATTGTCCAACCCGGTTTTTTGATATATTTGTAGGGAAACGATAAATTCCGATGCTTCGTCGGACAAGGAGCATGGACCGGCAGAGCTTGATCAAATGATTCAAGATGAGTTCATTGATTCGTTGGAATCGGTCGAAGAGGTAGACATGATCATGCTCATGAGCATGCAAGAGGAGACGCACCGACAAGTGGAGCATACTCTCAACTTGAAGGGCTCAATCAAAGGGAGAAGAGTGACCAGTCGAGATAAGGTCTCTGGTGCACGAGATATGATGGACGTGCATGAATTTGCATGTATTTGAGGGTCCAAATTTGAGATATGCGGATGTTGGGCACGAGATGAGGGGTCGTCCAAACTGGTGCCTTATGGAGGCAAACTGATCCTCGTGAACTCGGTATTTGCAAGCTTGCCTATGTTCGTACTCTCATTTTTTGAAGTGCCAACACAAGTACAGAAAAGACTTGATTTCTATCGTTGTAGATTTTTTTGGCAGAGTGATGAACATAAGGCCAAGTACTGCCTTGCGAGGTGGGATATTTTCTGGAGACATTAGGTCCAAGAGGGTTGCTTGGTTAGCAAATGGCTTTATAGGCTCGCTTCAGAGGAAAACAGAGTGTGGATACAATTATTATGCGACTAATATGTACACTCAAAGACGTCTCAAGTCACCTCGCAACCGTTCGATTTATCCTTTTCAAAGCTTTTAATGAGAACTAAACTTGTTTTCTTATAGGGGGGATTTCATTATGTAGATAGCCCGACAACTAGATTCCAAGAGGATGCTTGGCTTGGGGATATCCCCCTAGCTTTACAATATCCTTCTTGGTATAATATTAATCAGCGCAACGAAGATCACGTTAGCTTTGTGTTTCCGTCAAAACCGTTGAATATCCTGCTCAAGAAAGCTCTGATCGGGGATACGTGGTCACTCGAAGTTGACGCCTTCTGGAGTTTTCATTGTTAAATCTATGTATATGAATTTGATTAACTCTATTGGTTTTCCGTCCAAAGCACATTTGAAAATCAAAAGTGCCGCACAAAATTAAAATGTACATTTTTGGGAACCTTCCGGTCATCTCGGCCGGTTTTTTCTGGGTTTTTTGACTTCCTGTTTTGTTCGGGTTTATTGTTTTTTTCTTTTTTTTCCTTTTCTTTATTTATTTTTTAATTCATGGAAAAATCAGACGCAAACTTTTTCAAATTGGTGAACATTTTTAAATCCGCGAACAAAGTTGTGAACTTTCTGCCAATTCGCCATTTTTTCTTAAAAAATGTGAACATTTTCCTAAAATTCATGAACTTTTCCACTCAAATACGTGAACTATTTTTACGTTTTTGAAATTTTCCCCTTGAAATCATGAACTTTTTCAAGAACACAAAAATTTATTTCAAATTTGTGTTCTTTTCTAAATTCATGATTTTTTAAAATTTCCTGAAATTTTCGAACTCATGAACAGTTTTGGGGAAAGATCAACAGTCAATGGACTTTTTGAATTTTTTGTTCTTTTAGGTTCATATTTTTTCCCAAGTCAACGGTTAGCTGGTCAACTACTCGACCAGTTAACTGAGCAAGCATGCGAGCGAGTGCGCCTACCGTTGCTAGGCCGGCCCACAGCAAAGGTGCGTTATTGCTAGCTCGCTAGCCATCGCTATAAGCCTCGACAAGGAGCTCTCAGTGTTAATGAGTGCTCCTTCTGGACGCCCGTTGGCGTCAATATATGAGCTTTCGCACAAGGCATCACCAAAAGGGCCGGCTGAACATCAAGATATACCGTAGCAATTGTTTTTCTAGTTATTTTATTGGCTTTTATATACTAAAACTCGGATTATTATTTTTTAACAATGAGAACATTTCAAGCAAGATTTGTATTTTACAATCATTTATGTAAGTTTCTAAAAAAATTCAATTTCCAATCATCTTTTTTAGTGCAAGTGAACAATTTTCCAACATATGGTGAATATTTAGCAAATACAAGATTGACTTTTTTTCAATGTTTGGTGAGTTTTTTAATATGTGTTGTACATTTTTAATAGATAACGTACATCTTTATTATATATGATGGACATTTAAAAATACATGATACAGATTCAAACAAATAGATATTTAAAACTTATAATATACAATGGGCATTTTTCTAATACTCGATGAAATTTTTAGAAATTCTGAAAAAATTGAAAACAAAAACTTTTCTAAGAAAAGAAAAGAAAAGAACCATCACCAAATAATCAAAAGGAAATGTTCAACAAATATATAGAAAAATAATTGTCCAACGTATATTGCAAATAAATAAAAAAACGAAAATTTGCAAATGGAAAAAACCAAAAAAGCAGAAGAAAACAAAATCTGAAAAAAGATAAATGAAACAAAAAAAAAGAAATCTGAGACAAAAGGCCACACACAGAAAAAAAGAAACGGCCGAAAAACCAGCAGAAAAAGGCTGGCTCAACTGAAGGTTCACTTCAGCGAAGCCATGACTATTTGCTGCCCACAGTTAGCAAAATAGGATGGTCAAACCATACTCGGCGCCTTGTGTGCGCGTTATAGGCTATTTGGTACGGAGCGCTCACCCCTCCTCTGTTCTCTCGATCTAAATGCGCCAGCCCATCTTATAACGCACCAGAGGAATCAACCTCTCCCCGGTTTTGGTAAGCATCTGGCTGTTTTTTTTTCTATTTTTTCTCGGGGCTGGATTTGTTTCGTTTTCTCTTTCTTTTCTCTTCTTTATTATTTTTCTGTAATTTTGCTTTCTTAAAAACACATGAAAATTTTCAAAATTGATGATCTTTAACAAAATCGTTGAAATTTTTCTAAGAAAACGAACTCTCTCTCAAAATTGATGAACTTCTTAAAATTTGTCAACTTTTTCTAAAGTTGATGAACTTTTTCCAAAAATTAAAAACTGGATGAAATTGTTTTCTAAAATTGAAGTTTTAGCTTTCAAAAATGATAGTTTTTTTCATCCATGAACCTTTTCAATTGTGATGTTTTTCTACACTGATAATTATTTTTTAAAATCAATGACCTTTCTAAAATTTTGTGAGCTTTTTCGAAAAAATGAATTTTTTTCCAAAATCAATGAATTATTCTTAAATGGATGAAATTATTTCAAATTTGTGAACTTTTAAAGAATTGATGAACATTTTGAAGAATTGATGAATTTTTTCCAAAATCAATGAACTGTTTTTAATTTTGGATTTTTTAACCCGTGATTTGTCTAAAATGTTCATCAATGAATTGATGATCATTTTTAAAATCAATGAATTTATGAACATATTTAACCCTTGTTTTTAGTTTTTAATCAATGAATTGATGAACATTTTTAAAATCAATGAATTGTTGAACATTTTTTACTTCTGACTTTTTTCAAAAATGTTTTTAATCAAAAAGTCAACGGTCAATGTATCAATTGTGGACCGGTCAAGCATGACTAGCGAAGCGGGAAACCGACCGACGCGCCCGATGTGAGCGATCTCGTCCTTCTTGGCCCAGCCACGAAAGGGCGCACGTGGGCGTTGGTTACCTTTACTGACGCAGAGGGCATCGAAGAGGAATTACCAACAGGATTGGCCTATGTTAACCGGGTGCACTGCAGCAACTCCGGTGCGAGTGAGCCGGATTTCTTCCCCTGGAATCCTTATGGAATTCTGGTGAAATGTGTTGCTGATCCGATCATCTTCGGGCTCCGGCCCTTTCCATGACGTGGCTCGCGTTCACCTTCTCGTTTTTTTAGGGATGGCTTGCGTTCACCCGCACCAGAGCTCGTCGGGATCCGCTGCGAGGAAAACAAAGCTCGGATCTCACCCCTCACCCCACTTCTCAGTTCTCACGGTCGTCCATGGATGGATTAGGCGCTAGCAGTAGCAGGGGATCCATGGAAAATAGCCAGCGAGATACCCCGGCATGGCATCACGAGCCACTTTGTGTCGCGTCCGAAAGCAGCCCGCCCGGCCGGCCCATTCCCTTCACACCGCATGCATTTCGACGACAGCGCGTTTTTTTTTCTTTTCTCACGACCCAATGATAGCCTGCAACGACGAACTAGCCAGCGATCACATGTTTGCAGGTCAAGTCCGCTGTAGTCTTCCGTCGCGTTTCAATCATGTGTGTTGACGAACTGCCTGGATTTTTCCCGTGGAGCATCGTGGTTGACTTGTGGATGCGGCGCCGTGTGGGTGTGGCGCAATGTCAACTCACAGGGAGGAAAAGATGCTAATGGATTCCACGTTGACGTTGAAATGAGAAAATATGCTGACTATAGTGAAGAAAGGGCCCCGGTTTGGACCTGTAGTTTGGACGGCTCCGGGGCCTACGCCCTACGGGGATATGGACGACGCATGTTCGGCCTAATTAGCGGAGGGCAGTGGCAGAACAGTCTCAGTCAGACTAGTGAATTCAAGGATGTGATAGCTAAATTTCATCATAAGAAAAAACAGGGTGTGATAGCTAAGGAAAGAAATAATCCTTGCCTCCACCTAGACGTCCAAACCTGCTTCAAACACCCGAGCGGACAGCCTCTTCATTGACCGTCACGAAATGCGACCCAGACAGACGCGTTAAACGGGGCTGAATCGCTATTTTTTTAAATAATACATTTTTTTTATTAATTTGCATAAATATTACGCTGATATTTTTATTTTCAAAAATAATACCCAATCGCCCTGTTTTGTAACCGAGTTATCGGCAACTGGCAGGAGCCATATGGTTGTCGCTTTATTATATGAAATGCAATCGCCCTGTAATTGCTTTACTTTATCACTAAGCGGTAGCGATAGTCGTAGAAGCAATAGTTGGCGAGACGACAACGATGCTACGATGGAGATCAAGGTGTCGCGCCGGTGACGATGGTGATCATGGCGGTGCTTTGGAGATGGAGATCACAAGCACAAGATGATGATGGCCATATCATATCACTTATATTGATTGCATGTGATGTTTATCCTTTGTGCATCTTATCTTGCTTTGATTGACGGTAGCATTATAAGATGATCTCTCACTAAATTTTAAGATAAAAGTGTTCTCCCTGAGTATGCACCGTTGCCAAAGTTTGTCGTGCCCAGACACCACGTGATGATCGGGTGTGATAAGCTCTACGTCCATCTACAACGGGTGCAAGCCAGTTTTGCAAACGCAGAATACTCGGGTTAAACTTGACGAGCCTAGCATATGCAGATATGGCCTCGGAACACTGAGACCGAAAGGTCGAGCGTGAATCATATAGTAGATATGATCAACATAGTGATGTTCATCATTGAAAACTACTCCATTTCACGTGATGATCCGTTATGGTTTAGTTGATTTGGATCACATGATCACTTAGATGACTAGAGAGATGTATGTCTAAGTGGGAGTTCTTAAGTAATATGATTAATTGAACTTAAATTTATCATGAACTTAGTCCTGGTAGTATTTTGCAAATTATGTTGTAGATCAATAGCTCGCGTTGTTGCTTTCATATGTTTGTTTTGATATGTTCCTAGAGAAAACTATGTTGAAAGATGTTAGTAACAATGATGCGGACTGGATCCGTGATCTGAGGATTGTCCTCATTGCTGCACAGAAGAATTATGTCCTTGATGCACCGCTAGGTGACGGACCTATTGCAGGAGCAGATGCATACGTTATGAACATTTGGCTAGCTCAATATGATGGCTACTTGATAGTTTAGTGCACCATGCTTAATGGCTTAGAATCGAGACTTCAAAGACGTTTTGAACGTCATGGGCCATATGAGATGTTCCAGGAGTTGAAGTTAGTATTTCAAGCAAATACCCGAGTTGAGAGATATGAAGTCTCCAACAAGTTCTATAGCTAAAAGATGGAGGAGAATTTCTCAACTAGTGAGCATGTGCTCAGATTGTCTGGGTACTACAATCGCTTGAATCAAGTGGGAGTTAATCTTCTAGATAAGATAGTGATTGACAAAGTTCTCTAGTCACCATCACCAAGTTAGTAGAACTTCGTGATCAGAGGCGGATTTAGGCCCCAGGCAGCCCGGGCGGCTGCCTGGGGCGTGAGGGTGTTTCCCTTCGTTGACTGTAGCTACAGTACAACACTGTAGCTACAGTGCTTCGAAGCTTGCCTGGGGCCTGCCGTTTTGCTAGGTCCGCCACAAAGAACTATAGTATGCAAAGGATGACGAAAACGATTCCCGAGCTCTTCGCGATGTTGAAATCAACGAAGGTAGAAATCAAGAAAGAGCATCAAGTGTTGATGATTGACAAGACCACTAGTTTCAAGAAAAGGGCAAAGGGAAAGAAAGGGAACTTCAAGTAGAATGACAAGCAAGTTGTCACTCCCGCGAAGAAGCCCAAAGCTAGACCAAAGCCTGAAACTGAGTGCTTTCACTGCAAAGGAAATGGTCACTGGAAGCGGAAATGCCCTGAATATTTGGTGAATAAGAAGGATGGCAAAGTGAACAAGGGTATAGTTGATATACAGGTTATTGATGTGTACCTTACTAGTGTTTATAGTAGCCCCTGAGTATTTGATACTTGTTCGGTTTCTAAAAATTAGTAACTCGAAACAGGAGTTACAGAATAAACAGAGACTAGTTGAGGGTGAAGTGACGATGTGTGTTGGAAGTGGTTCCAAGATTGATATGATCATCATCGCACACTCTCTATACTTTCGAGATTAGTGTTAAACCTAAATAAATGTTATTTGGCATTTGCGTTGAGCATGAATATGATTTGATCATGTTTATTGCAATACGGTTATTCATTTAAAGTCAGAGAATAATTGTTGTTCTGTTTAAATGAATAAAACCTTCGATGGTCATACACCCAATGAAAATAGTTTGTTGGATCTCGATCATAGTGATACAAATATTCATAATATTGATGCCAAAAGATGCAAAGTTAATAATGATAGTGCAACTTATTTGTGGCACTGCCGTTTGGGTCATATCCGTGTAAAGCGCATGAAGAAACTCCATAAAGATGGATTTTCAGAATCACTTGGTTATGAATCATTTGATGCTTGCGAACCGTGCCTTTTGGGAAAGATGACTAAAACTCTGTTCTCCGGAACAATGGAATGAGCTACTGACTTGTTGGAAATAATGCATACCGATGTATGCGATCCAATGAGTGTTGATGCTCGTGGCGAGTATCGTTATTTTCTGACCTTCACAAATGATTTCAGCAGATATGAGTATATCTACTTGATGAAACATAAGTCTGAAACATTTGAAAAAGTTCAAACAATTTCAGAGTGAAGTGGAAAATCATCATAACAAGAAAATAAAGTTTTCTGCGATTTGATCGCGGAGACGAATATTTGAGTTACGAGTTTGGTCTTCAATTAAAACAATGTGGAATAGTTTCACAAGCTCATGCCACCTGGAACACCACAGCGTTATGGTGTGTCCGAACGTCATAACCGCACTTTATTGGATATAGTGCGATCTATGATGAATCTTACCGATTTACCACTATCTTTTTGGGGTTATGCATTAGAGACAGCTGCATTCACTTTAAATAGGGCACCATCAAAATCCGTTGAGACGACGCCTTATGAACTGTGGTTTGGCAAGAAACCAAAGTTGTCGTTTCTTAAAGTTTGGGACTATGATGCTTATGTGAAAAGTTTCAACCTGATAAGCTCGAACCCAAATCGGAGAAGTGCGTCTTCATAGAATACCCAAAGGAAACTGTTGGGTACACCTTCTATCACAGATCCGAAGGCAAAAATCTTTGTTGCTAAAAAATTGGATCCTTTCTAGAGAAGGAGTTTCTCTTAAAAGAAATGAGTGGGAGGAAAGTAGAACTTGATGAGGTAACTGTACCTGCTCCCTTATTGGAAAGTAGTTCATCACAAAAATCAGTTCCTGTGATTCCTACACCAATTAGTGAGGAAGCTAATGATGATGATCATGAAACTTCAAATCAAGTTACTACAGAACCTCGTAGGTTTTCCAGAGTACGGTCTGCACCAGTGTGGTACGATAATCCTATTCTGGAAGTCATGTTACTAGACCATGATAAACCTACGAACTATGAGGAAGCGATGATGAGCCCAGATTCCGCGAAATGGCTTGAGGCCATGAAATCTGAGATGGGATCCATGTATGAGAACAAAGTGTGGACTTTGGTGGAATTGCCCGATGATCAGCAAGCCATATTATATAAATGGATCTTCAAGAGGAAGACGGTCGCTGATAGTTGTGTTACTATCTACAAAGCTAGACTTGTTGCGAAAGGTTTTGACAAGTTCAAGGGGTAGACTACGATGAGACTTTCTCACCCGTAGTGATGCTTAAGTCTGTCCGAATCATGTTAGCAATTGCCACATTTTATGAAATATGGCAAATGGATGTCAAAACTGCATTCCTTAATAGATTTATTAAAGAAGAGTTGTATAGGATGCAACCAGAAGGTTTTGTCAATCCTAAAGGTGCTAACAAAATGTGCAAGCTCCAGTGATCCATCTATGGACTGGTGCAAGCATCTCGGAGTTGGAATATACGCTTTGATAATTTGGTCAAAGCATATCGTTTTATACGGACTTGTAGTGAAGCCTGTATTTACAATAAAGTGAGTGGGAGCACTACAGCCTTTCTGATAAGTATATGTGAGTGACATATTGTTGATCAGAAACGATGTAGAATTTTTCTGGAAAGCATAAAGAAGTGTTTGAAAGGAGTTCTTTAAAAGAAAGACCTCAGTAAAGCTACTTAAATATTGAGCATCAAGATCTATAGAGATAGATCAAGACGCTTGATAAGTTTTTTCAGTGAGTACATACCTTGACAAGATTTTGAAGTAGTTCAAAATGGAACAGTCAAAGAAAGAGTTCTTGCCTATGTTACAAGGTGTGAAATTGAGTGAGACTCAAAGCCCGACCACGGTAGAAGATAGAAAGAGAATGAAAGTCATTCCCTATGCCTCAGCCATAGGTTCTATAAAGTATGCCATGTTGTGTACTAGATATATTGTATACCCTACACTGATTTTGGCAAGGTAGTACAATAGTGATCTAGGAGTAAATCACTAAACAGCGGTCAAAATTATCCTTAGTGGAATAAGGATATGTTTATCGATTATGGAGGTGACAAAAGGTTCGTCGTAAAGGGTTACGTCGATACAAGTTTTGGCACTGATTCAGATGACTCTAAGTCTTAATTTGGATACATATTGAAAGTGGGAGCAATTAGCTAGAGTAGCTCTGTATAGAGCATTGTAGACATAGAATATTTTTGCAAAAATACATACGGCTCTGAATGTGACAAACCCGTTGACTAAACTTCTCTCACGAGCAAAACATGATCATACATTAGTACTCTTTGGGTGTTAATCACATAGCGATGCGAACTAGATTATTGACTCTAGTAAACCCTTCGGGTGTTGGTCACATGACGATGTGAACTATGGGTGTTAATCACATACATATGTGAATATTGGTGTTGAATCACATGATGATGTGAACTAGATTATTGACTCTAGTGCAAGTGGGAGACTGAAGGAAATATGCCCTAGAGGCAATAATAAAGTTATTATTTATTTCCTTATTTCATGATAAGTGTTTATTATTCATGCTAGAATTGTATTAACCGGAAACATGATACATGTGTGAATACATACACAAACTGAGTGTCAGTAGTATGCCTCTACTTGACTAGCTCATTAATCAAAGATGGTTATGTTTCCTAGCCATGGACAAAGAGTTGTCATTTGATTAACAGGATCACATCATTAGGAGAATGATGTGATTGACTCGACCCATTCCGTTAGCATAGCACCCGATCGTTTAGTATGTTGCTATTGCTTTCTTCATGACTTATACATGTTCCTATGACTATGAGATTATGCAACTCCCGTTTACCGGAGGAACACTTTGTGTGCTACCAAACATCACAACGAATCGGGTGATTATAAAGGTGCTCTCTGGTGTCTCCGAAGGTACATGTTGGGTTGGCGTATTTCGAGATTAGGATTTGTCACTCCGATTGTCGGAGATGTATCTCTGGGCCCTCTCGGTAATGCACATCACTCAAGCCTTGCAAGCATTGTAACTAATGAGTTAGTTGTGGGATGATGTATTACAAAACGAGTAAAGAGACTTGCCGGCAACGAGATTGAACTAGGTATTGAGATACCGATGATCGAATCTCGGGCAAGTAACATACCGATGACAAAGGGAACAACGTATGTTGTTATGCGGTCTGACCGATAAAGATCTTCGTAGAACATGTAGGAGCCAATATGAGCATCCAGGTTCCACTATTGGTTATTGACCGGAGACATGTCTCGGTCATGTCTACATAGTTCTCGAACTCGTAGGGTCCGCACGCTTAACGTTACGATGACAGTTTCATTATGGGTTTATATGTTTTGATGTACCGAAGGTTGTTCGGAGTCCCGGATGTGATCATGGACATGACGAGGAGTCTCGAAATGGTCGAGACATGAAGATTGATATATTGGAAGCCTATGTTTGGACATCGGAAGTGTTCCGGGTGAAATCGGCATTTTACCGGAGTACCGGGAGGTTACCGGAACCCCCCGGTAACTTAATGGGCCTTAATGGGCCTAGTGGAGGAAGAGGAGAGGAGGCCAAGGGGCAGCCGCATGCCCCTCCCCCCTCCCCCAAGTCCGAATTGGACAAGGAGGGGGGCGGCGCCCCCCTTTCCTTTCCCCTCTCTCTCCTCTTTCCCCCCAAGTCCTAGTCCAACATGGAAAGGGGGGGGGGAGTCCTACTCCCGGTAGGAGTAGGACTCCTCCTGGCGCGCCCTCCCCTTGGCCGGCCGCACCCCCCTTGCTCCTTTATATCTGAGGCAGAGGCACCTCTAGACACACTAGTTGATCGTTTGATCTTTTAGCCGTGTCAAAGGTGCCCCCTCCACCATAGTCCACCTCGACATCATCAGAAGCGGTGCTTAGGCGAAGCCCTGCGTCGGTAGAACATCAACATCGTCACCACGCTGTCGTGCTGATGAAACTCTCCCTCAACACTCGGCTAGATCGGAGTTCGAGGGACGTCATCGGGCTGAACGTGTGCTAAACTCGGAGGTGCCGTACATTCGGTACTTGATCGGTCGGATCGTGAAGACTTACGACTACATCAACCGCGTTGTGCTAATGCTTCCGCTTTCGGTCTACGAGGGTACGTAGACAACACTCTCCCCTCTCGTTGCTATGCATCACCATGATCTTGCGTGTGCGTAGGAATTTTTTTGAAATTACTACGTTCCCCAACATTACGAACCAGGAAAGAGCAGTCAGGTAGAAGGAGGAAATGCTGATGGTTACGAACCAGGGCAGAGTAGTCAGGTAGAAGGAGGAAATGCATATGGTGATTACAGTGGCGAGCTGGACGCTGGTGAGGTAGATGGGCACATGCAGGATTAGATGGAAGAAGAAGACACCAATGTTGATAGGGGTCGTGCCGATGATTCTGACGAGTCGGATGAAGAAGAAAATGCAGAGGAGGTCCCTGCATCATGGAATTATGATTTCCCATCTGCAATGACCGTGAATGATGGACATGATTCTGCCTGGCAATATCATCAGAACAATATTGCGATGGGTGCTATGTATCCCAACAAGCAAGCCCTGAAGGATGCAATAATTAATTGGGCAATGTCCACGCAAAGGGTTTTCACAACTCAGGTGTCAAGTCAGAAATACCTGACAATGGTATGCAAGAACGCATCCCTCCAGGGTGCACGGCTTTCTCCCTAAGTATGCAACTTTTTTGTGCACAAGAGATAGTTCAATGCTAGTGGCTACTAACTTTTGTTTTCTGCATAGACGCTTTGCTAGTGATCAGACCAGGAAGGCATACATGACATTGAACGAGCAGTTCGATGCGTACACTGGGGTCATCTAACAGCCCTACACGGAAGCAACCATACATGCGAGATACCCTAGTGGTATGTGATGACCCACAAGTATAGGGGATCTATCGTAGTCCTTTCGATAAGTAAGAGTGTCGAACCCAACGAGGAGCAGAAGGAAATGATAAGCGGTTTTCAGCAAGGTATTCTCTGCAAGTACTGAAATAAGTGGTAACAGATAGTTTTGTGATAGGATAATTTATAATGAACAACAAGTAACACAAGTAAATAAAGTGCAGCAAGGTGGCCCAATCCTTTTTGGAGCAAAGGACAAGCCTGGACAAACTCTTATAATAGTAAAAGCGCTCCCGAGGACACATGGGAATATCGTCGAGCTAGTTTTCATCACGTTCATATGATTCGCGTTCGGTACTTTGATAATTTGATATGTGGGTGGACCGGTGCTTGGGTGCTGTTCTTACTTGAACAAACATCCCACTTATGATCAACCTCTATTGCAAGCATCCGTAACTACAAAAAAAGTATTAAGGTAAACCTAACCATAGCATGAAACATATGGATCCAAATCAGCTCCTTACGAAGCAACACATAAACTAGGGTTTAAGCTTCTGTCACTCTAGCAACCCATCATCTACTTATTACTTCCCAATGCCTTCCTCTAGGCCCAAATAATGGTGAAGTGTTATGTAGTTGACGTTCACATAACACCACTAGAGGATAGACAACATACATCTCATCAAAATATCGAACGAATACCAAATTCACATGACTACTAATAGCAAGACTTCTCCCATGTCCTCAGGAACAAATGTAACTACTCACAAAGCATATTCATGTTCATAATCAGAGGGGTATTAATATGCATATATGATCTGAACATATGATCTTCCACCAAATAAACCAACTAGCATCAACTACAAGGAGTAATCAACACTACTAGCAACCTACTAGTACCAATCCCGGACTTGGAGACAAGAATTGGATACAAGAGATGAACTAGGATTTTGAGAGGAGATGGTGCTGGTGAAGATGTTGATGGAGATTGCCCTCTCCCGATGAGAGGAGCGTTGGTGATGACGGTGGCGATGATTTCCTCCCGCAGGGAAGTGTCCCCGATGAAACAGCTCTGCGGAGCCCTAGATTGGTTCCGCCAAGGTTCCGCCTCGTGGCGGCGGAGTTTCGTCCCGAAAGGTTGCTTATGATTTTTTCCTCGACGAAAGACCTCATATAGCAGAAGATGGGCATCGTGTAACATCCCAAATTTTCAATTTGGAATGTTATACATAGAGCATCATTGCATATCATATTTTTCGTTACATTTTTGCTCGATCCTAGAAATTCTACACAACTCAAGGACCCTCGGAGAGAGTTGGGGATTTTCGTTATTTTCATATTTGAGTTTTCTCAAATTTTGAAAATAGGATCATTTGATTTTAATTATTTTATCTTCAATTATTTCTACTATCAAAATATGAGAGAGGGAATAAAATGACTTTCCCGAAATAAAGGAATAATGAAGATTTAATAATAAAATCAAATAAGATTTTATTTTGGAGTTTTTCGCCTTTTTATTTGAATTTAGGAAAAATGTGCGTTTTTCAAAATTGCATTTAGGCCCCAAATAAATCTTCATTAAACCCGGCTTGATTTTAGAAGCCGGGGAAAATTTATTTCAGGATTTTTGGAGTCCGTTTAGTACTTATTTTGTTTTTTTTCGAGCGTAATTATTTTTTAAAAAAGTGAACTTACCTTGGGCCGTGCCCGAGCGGAACACCGCTTGGGGGCACGCTATAAATAGCGGCCGACCCGACGCCCCAGGCCCCAGCCGCCCCGGCCCAAGTCGCCGCCGCCCCGACCCACTCGCCCCCGCGCCCCGAAACCCTAACCCTAATCCGCCGCCGCCGGACTCCGCCGCCGTCGCCGGAGCCTCGCCGGAGTTCGCCGCCGCCGAGGTTCGCCGCCGCCTCGTTATACGTGCCGGTTTTTTTTTAAAACCGAGCGGGTTTTTTTCTCGGTTTTTTTAGTTTTCGTTTTTTTGTTTTCGGTTTTTTTCGGTTTAGGTTAATTAGCGGACGTTCGTCCGTTAGTTCGTTTTAACGAACGAGTTCGTCAGATCGTTCGTTAACCCATTCGTCGTTTTTCTTTTATCGGATTTAATCCGCGATTTTTCTGATCGCGATTCTAGATCCGATATTCGTTTTAGTATAACTTTTCGCTCGTTTATCGGAATCAGGCGATTCAAGCGCCTGGAGTTTCGTCTCGAAAACCTCTTTCCGAATAATCTACTTAAACAAGTTTTTGCTTCGGTAAAATTTGACCTAGATCCGGATTAGTAGAACGAAGCTGTTTTCTTCCGCCATTTGACTTTCGTTGCTTCGTTTGATTTGATTCTTTTTGCAAACCGGAGTTCTTAAGTTGAACTATCTGGTTAGATCTATTTGAGTTTTACCTGTGCATTAGATGAGTACTTATTGTATGCTTGTTTGTTTGTCTGCGATAGAATACCCGGAGTGTGCCGCTTGTTACTTTGAGTCTCTAGGTTTCGCGGATCATCAGCAAGGCAAGTAACACTTTGATCATACCCCTTCTCATACCCAGTTTTTATCCGTTGGATCTATCCTCAAGCACTTGCATGATTAGGATCTAATTAAATTGTGGGATGGGAAGTAGTTGAGGTAGTACCTATTACCTGTTTTATTATCAACCTTGGGAGTTGCTTCTACGTTTGCTTATTATGCCATGCTATGCTAGTAGACGTGGATTGGGTGAGTGTATCCATGACAGATGTGAGATTGATTTAATGGTTTATTTAAGGTGGCAACTTAAACACACATCTGGGTGGATTGAGGCACCTGTTTCTATCAGGACTTGCCTGTATTTCTTCGGACCGCCACCCAGGCTCAAAGGGATCATGAGATTATTCAAACTAGAAACTTCCGTGTGCAGCCACAAGCCATTATGGGCTCTGGCATAGTTGACTAAGTTGTGCGAACTCTTACAGGTAGACTAGCAGATGTAGGGGAAAGTATGTGTACCGGTCTACCCACATGTAAGGTGCTAGTGCTTCTGAAAGACTATGTCTCGGTCATCCGTCTCTCAAACACCATGTAGTGCGAGAAACCAAACGGAGGCGATCGAGTCTTGTGGGGAAAAGTGCGCAAACCTCTGCAGAGTGTATAAACTAATCATGGTTAGCCGTGTCCCCGGTTATGGACATCTTGAGTATCTAGTACTTGGATTATCATGTGAATCTCATCATGTTACTTCTAATTTAATATTGTTGGGTTTGTTAATGAGTACTTTTAATTGGGATTGAGAATGCTGTCAACCATTCTCAATGTTTCACAACCACCATGATAGTTAAATAAATTTATTCCTTTGCAGTAGGAAAAAATTGGCTTTATGCAAAAACTGTAACCATAGAGCTTTCCACCAGCCATATATGCATGTAGTATAGGCTATTCATTTCATTATTCTCTATGTGTTACATTGCCAAGATATTCCATGTGTTGACCGTTTTCGGGCTGCAACGTTTCATGTTGCAGACTTTTCAGACGACGAGTAAGATGCATAGGTCGTGGTTCTATATTCAGTGATGCCGTTGGAGTTGATGGACTCGCTTATTCTTCCAAGCCTTCCGCTGTTATCGTATTAGATGGCCTTAAGCCATATTTATTTTATTAAGTTCTCTCTTGAGACATTAGATTCTAATAAGTGTGTGATTGCTACTCTGTTATAAATCCTTCGAGTACTGTGTGGTGTCAGCATTACTGATCTAGGGATGACACTGAGCACAGAGATTAGACTGTTTGAGGTCTGGTCGCTACAAAGATGGTATCAGAGCCAGGTTGACTATAGGACACGACCATTAAGCTAAAGCCCTAGATCACTACTCTCTCTTCTCATTTCTAACTCCTCATCTTTTCTACTCTTTTAGGATGACGGAAGCGAGGATCAAGTTCACTCAACCGGATGAGGATACACCCTTTGGATGACACCTGAAGGAAGTCACTAAGTACCTAAACATTGGATTACCAAGCTTCACCGGGACCTACAATTCCACTTTACCTGAAGAAGAGCGCTGGAAGATTCAAGCTCAAGTTCCCGGAAGGACGTTTGCGCCAATCACGGAGCCCATAGAGTATGTTTTCAATGCACCAACTTGGAGTCTGGGAAAGAGCATGGCAGCTCACATAACCATGGGACGCATTGGAGAAGTTTACAAACAAGACCTCAAGGATACTATCTACCAGATTTGCGGACGCCGAGATGAACAATGGGAGATAGTTGGCACTAAGAAGGATAGGTCCATTGCAGCTTTCATCCAGGAGTTAAACCAGCACATTTGATGCCAGGAGAACCAGATGTGCGCAGACATGATGGAGTTGAAGACAGCAAGAGCCAAGATTATCGAACTGGAAGGAGAACTGAAGGCCACTCGCAAGGACTACATGGAGGAGATTGTAGCTCTAGTGGGACAAAACGGCGATCTTAAGGAGAAGATTGAAGAACTCATGGGAAATTCAGCACCCGGAGGAGAAGATGAAGAATATGAATCATAAACTTTATTGAAAACCAACAAACTATAATCTCAGTCATAGAAGCAATTGCAATTTATCATAACATCAGAAAGAGTCTATGTCAGAGCTTAATAGCAAGTCCACATACTCAACTATCATTTAGTCTTTCATAACTGCTAACAATCACGGGATACTTGTGTTTACGGAGTTTTAATCGGACACAGAGAAAGATAGGGGCTTATAGTTTCACCTCCCAACCTTTTGCCTCAAGGGTAATGTCAACAATAATAACTCATGTTCCCCTACATCCAATTAGATATATCAATCAGGATCTTTCCAACACACTGTACTTGCCAAAGGATAAAATGTAAAAAGGAAAGGTGAAGATCACCATGAATCTTGCATAAGGTAGAGGATAATAATAAAAGATAGGCCCTTCGCAGAGGGAAGCAGAGGTTGCCATGCGCTTTTATGGTTGGATGCACAAAATCTTAATGCGAAAGAACGTCACTTTATATTGCCACTTGTGATATGAACCTTTATTATGCAGTCCGTCGCTTTTATTTCTTCCACATCACAAGATCGTATAAAGCTTATTTCTCCCACACCAATCAATCATACATATTTACAGAGCAATTTTTATTGCTTTGCACCGATGACAACTTACTTGAAGGATCTTACTCAATCCATGGGTAGATATGGTGGAATCTCATGGCAAAACT
This sequence comes from Aegilops longissima, assembly GCA_021605205.1. NCBI lineage: Eukaryota > Viridiplantae > Streptophyta > Magnoliopsida > Poales > Poaceae > Aegilops > Aegilops longissima. The sequence continues at coordinate 432,636,625 of CM038680.1, forward strand.
GGTTTAAGGGTTTTTGAAAGCACAAGTAGTATCTCTACTTGGTGCTGAGAATTTGGCTAGCACGAGGGGGAAAGGCAAGCTCAACATGTTGGGAGATCCATGACAATATACTTTATCTCAGATATAAGAAAACATAACCCATTACGTTGTCTTCCTTGTCCAACATCAACTCTTTAGCATGTCATATTTTAATGAGTGCTCACAATCATAAAAGATGTCAATAATAGTATATCTATATGTGAAACCTCTCTTTCCTTATTACTTCCTATTAATTGCAACGATGACCAAAACTATTCCTGGTGTTTCGCGTTTTCGGGCAGAGGAGCCAGAGGGGGAAAGTTGCGAGTTCGATAGGTTAGGGGGTGTGGCGGACGAACGGGTTGCGTATCCGGAATCGTCTCGTCGTTCTGAGCAACTTTCATGTTGAAAATAATTTGATCCGAGTTACGGATTAAAAGATATGATTTTCTAATGATTTTATTAATTTCTGGAATTTAATTAATTATTTAATTTAATTCGAAAATGGAATTATGACATCAGCATGATGTCATGCTGACGTCAGCAGTCAACAGGGTTGACTGGGTCAATCTGACGTGTGGGTCCCGCATGTCATCGACTGTTAACTAACCTAGCAGATTAATTAACTAAACTAGGTGATTAGGTTAATCTAATCAGGATTAATTAAGTTAATTATTTAGTTAATTAATTTTATTATTAATTAATTATTTATTATATTTTTTTAATTCTTTTTTTTAATAAAGAAAAACGTTATGGGCGTGGGGCCCATCTGTCATAGGCCCGAGGGGCCTTAATGGGTTTTCGGGCACTAGTGGGCGCTGGGTGCCGGGTGCGGGCGTGGCGGTTTCGGGCAATGGGCGCCCGTGCCCGAGGCCACCGCAGCGAGGGCGCGAGAGCCCAGCTGCGTCTTGGGGCCTCGCCGGCAATGGCAGAGGCGGGAGCAGGGAGGGAGGACGGCCTGGCGGGCGTGGCTGAGAGCCGCGGATGGGCGGTGGTGGCGGGAGGGCGGCAGCAAGGGGGAAGGGACCCTCCATGGCGGGCTTGGTCGAGGGGCGGGCGCGGGCCGCTGTCACCACGGTCGGCGCGCCAAGCGCGATCAGGCGTGCAGAGAGCTCGACGGTGGACGCAGGAGGTGTGGCTGCGGCGGCCCGGATGGGGTCGGGCGATCTACGATCTGTGGCGAGCGAATGATCGATGGCAGCGGGCGGAGTCGCGGTGGTCTCGCGCCGGTCAAGGGGGACGGTGTCTGGCGAGGAAGGGGAGGCCGAGGGCCTCACCGTAGTTGTAGGGTACGTGGCAGCGGGTGTTGAGGAAGAGTCGGGGACGACGACGCCGGCGAGGAGGAAGGTCGGCGAGGCGGCGTTCGGGCGGCGTCGTCTGGCGAGGCGACGGTTTCTTGGTTCAAACGGCGACGGTGTAGAGGGAGATGGGAGCGTGAGGTGGCGGGGACGGAGCCGACGAGGCGGCGACGTCTTGGCGTCGGCGGGCGGCGACGGATCGAGCTCTCCCGATCCAGATCGGGGAGAGGGAGCGAACGTGGGGAGGCGAGAGAGAGGGGTGTCGTCCCCGATTCAGATCGGGAGAGAGGAGGGGGGCGACGTGGGGAGAGTGGGATGGATGGGGTTAGGGTTTCGGTCGGTGGGGGGGGGGGGATAAGGTGGGACGGGATGGGCTGGCCGGTTGGCCTTTGCCAAGTTGGGCCGGTCTGGTGGGGTGGCCGACTGGGCCGGGGCCCAGTGGGGGAAGCGGGGGTTCTTTCCCTTCTATTTTTATTTTATTTGTCTTTCTCTTAGTTTCCTTTTATTTTAGTTTTAGTAAATTAACAACGTGGCACCTAAATAGATGTTTACTAATTATGCCACTGCCTCATAAATTTGCTAACCCAAAATAAAATAGTTTTGTAATTATTTAATATTTAAAGTATTTAAATAATAGTTTTTTTTGCTACTTTTTTATTCATCTCATAGTTTTTAAGCAATTTATAATAGTGTGGTTCCTTCGCCATAATTACCTATGCAATATTTGGCACAACCCGAACATTTTAGCTTTATTGTTTGAAAACATTTGTTGTTAGTTTTTATTTTAAAATTTGAATTCGAACGGGATTGAGTCATCGGGAGATTAACAACAGTAACTGAGGTGACATGGCATCATTAGGAGTGGGTTACTGTAGCTTAGTTATCCGGGCGTCTCAATTCTCCTCCACTACAAGAAATCTTGTCCCGAGATTTAAGAGGGGGACTAAGGGGGAAAGTTCTGGCTACGAAATTCTAGCGAGTTCTCCCAGTCTTGGTTGCTCTTCTTCAAGAGGTCGATCCTTTAAGTTGATGTCTTCGTTTCTCTGCTTCAGGTCATGATGATGAAGTCGGCATCCTTTCTTTGGGAACTCCATCGTACTTACGTAAAATGATAAGGGGTAACTCGAAAGAACGGAACTCTGCACGGTTGCTTATCTGGTAGATAACATTAGGGAAGGTGGAGAAAAGTAAATCTCGAATTAAAGCTTAAGAAAGTATCGAGAGCAAAGTAAGGAGGTGCCATAAGACGTTTCAAGCAGCCAGGTAATCGTTCAATGCCTCGTCAGAAGGTGAGAGGGGTTTCAGGGCAACGAGAATAAGTATGGTGTCGGATAACAGAATTGATGATCTCCCGGAAAGTGGCTCGTGAATTATGTATGAGTCCCCGTGGGAGGAATAACTTTGGGAACAGGGGGTGTACAGGAGAGTCAGGTTTCGATCCTGTGGAACTGTGGATTATGGGCCCACCATGTGGTTGAAAGTAGAAAAGGGGCCGACATCTTACATGGCCATGCTAGCAAGGCGTGTCAGAGGGTAGTCTGTCAGTTATGTCGGCAACAACATCGATACCAAGGGCGAGGGACGAACAGAACCATTTTCCTGCTCGTTGAACGAGGCGGACCAATAGGCAAAGTTCTCGTCCATCTGTGGTTGCCGGGATGCTATCGACAAATGCAACAGGGCCTTATTGACATAGTTGTACACCAAGGTGTTTATATAAGCAGAAGAATATTACTGCTTAGATCATATGGATCACAAGGAAGGTTAAACAAATTAATGGAAAGGAAAATGTGATCATCGATCAATGAGCGATGGAAAGGAAAATGTGTTTGACACCTATACTGGGGTATACCTTCCCAAGGACAAGCGAGCATGATACCCATGGCAGGATATTATGAAGAAAACTCCTTACGAGGGGAGAGGAATTTCATGACATTACCCATACAACGGTGTTTGGATAATTGAGCAAGAAACATTTAGCATTAGACTTCAAATGTTCTTGTTGAAAATCGAGTATCACGACATGCTTGAGATAGCATTGACATGGTCTTCAAGCAAAAGGTCAGACTCTGGATACACGAAGGATTCATCAGGAACAACTTATAGAATAAGTCTTACCATTTCCTCATGGAAGAATGGTTATCTTGCAAAAGAAATTATAACGATAGGTCCTCCAGCCGGGGGGGGGGGGTGCTAGGCATGACATCATGTTACCAGGTCATCAAAGGATCAACATCATAACCCTTGGAAAGTTGTCCCAACCATCATATCTGACCGAGATTCATATCCAATTGTTGTCATAATACCTCAGACTCAGGGGGTCCGAGAGGAAAAGGTGCAACATAAATCGACGAAATGACATTGCAAGATTCTCGGGAATGAACTATGGGAGCGGTTCTTGAAGCAACAGTTCTCCCTTAAACCAAGGAGAGGATGAGGGGGTAGCTGATGGAATCAACGAAAATCCTCGAGATTTCCAAAAAGGTGGGTTTCCACAGTTATGTGAACAAGGAGATAACATTTGTCAGATCAAATGATAAAATGGTGTATGCTCGAGGAGAACATACAGTTAAACATTGGATGAGAGGTGCACGAAATATGGGTTGGGTTGTAACGACCAACGTCGGAATGATGATTCAATAATCAATAGTCTAAGAATGAACGGCCGACCATTAACTTCAAAGCAATAGGGTTGCTAGAAGGGCAGAATCCAAAAAGTACCGCTCACTTGTTGGTACCCCGGTTGGTATCGATACGAGGACCTAAGAAAGAATGGTGATGGTGAGAAGTATCACCATACCAAGAATTCTTAAGAGGTGGCGAAATTCTCACAACATTGATGACATAAGAGATGTTAATGTTCCAAGGTAAAGGAGAACAATTGCTGGATAGCAGGGAAGTCAAGGTATATCACCAAACACGAACAAGCTTGTGTTGGTGGGAAGGCAATAAAGTGGTCGATGATAACGCAGATCATCGAGGGCAAGGGTGGTATTTCTCATCAAGAATTCGATAGATATCTTGGAAGAGATCAGAATGTTGATCATGACCCCGACACAATTGTCCAGAGATTTCGTGAAGATGTAATTGATTGGCAATGACATCAAGTCAAAGAAATGATGAAGCGAAGGGTTATTGGAACCACAGTTACGACACAAACTCGAACTCAAGCTTGTTGTTTAAGGTGAAAGGGTATGACGAGGAAAATCGTCGTAAGCTTAGCTATCGTCGCAAATTGGCGCTCCGAGAATAAGGACCAGGTAGCACAGTTAGAATCATCACGACAATGATATAGCCAAACAGGCTAGGAATGGCGTGATCGGGTACCAACTCATACTTATAGAAGCTTACTGAAGAGTTGTTGAACCGTAGTGCGGACTCGGTTCAGTTATCGGAGTCTTTGAGTGTTTAATAACTCCGAGCCCATGAAAAATTGTAATCGGTGAGCATGTAGTACTTGATGAAGAACTCGTAAGAAATTATGCAATTCCAAGATAATCTCGAGATACCAGGGGGTAATACTCGACGATAGATCAAAGTAGAGGTTGGACTGGGGTATTGCTCTATAGAAGACAAGTGCTTAAACTTGCACAGGAAATGGTATTTAAAGGAGAACATCGTCGGAACCATGATTGCAAAGGATCAATTCACCGATACCAAAGGATATTATATCCAGGAAATAGTTACAAGAAGCTTCCATGTTAGGATCTACATCGTGTCCATGGGCATGAACACAAAGTTCAAGGTCGACTCCCACTTCTCCAATGCATAACCTTTCATTCACTTCTCGCGTTCGATGAAGTTGCAGTGTTGAAATTTTATCGGCGAAGCACCGAAGAGTATGAATCGTGAAAACTTTCGGGTTCACACGGTTTAGAGAAGGCATATGTTCAACCCATAGGGGCTTCTTAGAAACATATACCACAAGTTTTAAGAGTAAATAACACAAGCTCGAAAGCAGAGTATGGTTGGCCAAGCAGAGGATACAACTTAACAAAGGCATTATGTATCAGGGGAAGAACTCATAAAGTGATCAAATGCGAAGGACACTGTCGGATAACAATCCAACAAAGGACTTGATGGTCCACAAGGATCTGATGTGAGTATCGATACTCAACCAGAAGAGAAAGGAATGCAAATGCAACAGGTTATGGAATCATCTGAATAATTCAAAGCTTAAATGCAAAGGAATTATGATTTCCAAAACAAAGGATCAGAAGCAGACGTCCTGATCAAGGATGGATCAATGGAATATACCAGAGGCACAATCGACGACAGATAGTTTGGTCGAGAACCAGCTCATGTTCAAAATGACGTCTGAGCCGGAAAGATAATCCTAGGACTCGACTAATGATTGTGAACATTCACAACGTATTGCATCAATGGACTCAAAAATGATGGTGGCAAAGGTTGCCAATATGATTACTATGCTTATGGGATTAATCATAATGAAAGCAAACAACAAATTCCAGAGCAATAGGTTGCTGAGGATTTTCGGAAGACCGAATGGTATTTCAAAGACTTTTGTGTAATACATGATCAACTGGGGGATGAGCGGATACTCGATAAGTGCGAGAATTAACCGTAGGGGTATTCAGGTGACAAAGAACAACAAGGCAAGAAGCTCAAAGGATTATCGAAACAACGACGAGTTTTTCAGGTATCTTGTAATAACAAGACCAATTGGGGATGAATGTAAGAATAAAAACTGCAAGTAGTTATCCATAAGGGTTTACGGTGGAAGGGGAATTGCAAACGCGATGAACCCAAGTTCTCGGGTTAACAGCGGAGAGTATCTTCAGGGTCTTCTGGTGCAGCAAACGATCATCAATAATAAGGGGCTCTCCGGGTGAAAGTGATAACGAGATCCTAATGTTAGATTTAGCAAAATTCATTTAACCCGAGTAGAGGAGAGATCAGAGCCCCAGAGTAAAGGTCGAGGAGTAAAAGATCCTAATACCACCCAATGGCGACGTGGGCCCATGGGCCACACAGCCAAGTTAGTAAAAGTTTTGTAAAGTCTAGACTCGACTTTGGCCAAGGAGTGTGGAAGGAATTCCTACAGCAAATGGCTCGATACCATCTCAGACGCTTCGATTCAATCGTACACTAATCATGCACGCAAATGTGTACGATCAAGATCGTGGACTCACGGAAGATATCACAACACAACTCTAAAACATAAATAAGTCATACAAGCATCATAGTACAAGCCGGGGCCTCGAGGGCTCGAATACAAGTGCTCGATCATAGACGAAGTCAGCGGAAGCAACAATATCTGAGTACGGACATAAGTTAAACAAGTTTGCCTTAAGAAGGCTAGCACAAACCGGGATACAGATCGAAGAGGCACAGGCCTCCTGCCAGGATCCTCCTAACTACTCCTCGGTCGTCGTCGGTGGGCTGCACGTAGTAGTAGGCACCTCCGGGTAGTAGTCGCCATCGACGGTGGCGTCGCTCTTGGGCTCCATCGTGCAGTTGCAGCAATCGAGTAGAGATAGGGGAAAAGGGGAACAAGGCAACCGTGAGTACTCATCCAAAGTACTGCAAGCAAGGAGCTACACTACATATGCATGGATATATGTGTAAAGGGCCATATCGATGGACTGAAGCTGCAGAATGCCGAATAAGAGGGGATAGCTAATCTGTCAAAGACTACGCTCGCAGCCTCCGCTTGCAGCATGTAGCGTAGAGTAGATCAAGTCCTCCATGTAGCATCGCATAGCATAATCCTACTCGACGATCCCCTCCTCGTAACCCCGAGAGAGAGCGACCACCGGGTTGTATCCGCACTTGGAAGGCGTGTTTTATTAAGTATCCGGTTCTAGTTGTCATAAGGTCAAGGTACAACTCCAAGTCGCCCTGCTATCAAGATCACGGCTATTGAATAGATTAACTTCCTGCAGGGTGCACCACATAACCCAACACGCTTGATCCCATTTGGCTGGACACACTTTCTGGGTCATGCCCGCCGCGAATATCAACACGCCGCAGCCCCACCTAGGCACAACAGAGAGGCCAAGACGCTGGTCTAAACCTAAGCGCCGCAGGGTATGGGCCCATCGCCTTAGCACACCGCACATTGCGAGGGCGGCGAAAGCGTAACCAGCCCCTTAATACAAGAGCATGCTTACGTTCCAATCCGTAGCGCCGCTTCGATTCTTGGCGCCACGAAGGCTTCGGCCGATACCACGACGCCGGATACCCATAACTACTCCGCGTAGATGGTTAGTGCGTATAGACCAAATGGCCGACTCGGATCAAATACCCGGATCTCGTTAAACGTGTTAAGTATCCATGAACGCCGACCAGGCCGGGCCCACCTCTCTCCTAGGTGGTCTCAACCTGCCCTGTCGCTCCGCCATAAAGTAACAATGGGGCCGTCGGGAACCCGGGCCCACCTCTACGGGATGGAGCCACTGTCCTTCGGCCCCACCTCCGAACAGTATCACGGGTAATGTAACGGTGTAAAGTATATAGTATATGCCCGTGGTCACCTCTCAAGTGATCACACCAAAGAGTATAGCATGGCGACGGACAAGAGTGTAGGGCCACCGATGGAACACTAGCATCCTATACTAAGAAGTAGGATAGCGGTAAAAGTATCAACAATAGTAGCAAGGACAAAGGCTATGCAAAAGATAGGATTAACGAAAGCGATAATATGCTACACTACTCTAATGCAAGCAAGATAGAGAAGAATAGGCGATATCTCGGTGATCAAGGGGGGGCTTGCCTGGTTGCTCGCAAGAGAGAGGGGTCGTCAACTCCGTAGTCGAATCGGGCAAAGCAGCAGCTGTCGGTCTCGTAGTCTACCGAGAGAAGAAGGGGAAGAAACAATGAATACCATGCAAACAGATGCATAAAGATGCATGCCAAGACAAGTAACGGTGCTAGGGGTGCGCAATCGCGGTAGTAGGTGATACCGACGAATGGGTAAAACATCCGGGAAAGTATCCCGCTGCGTTATGCGTTTAGGCGGAGGAGCCAAGGGAAAGTTATGAGTTCGATAGGTTAGGGGGTGTGGCGGACGAACGGGTTGCGTGATCCGAATCGTCTCGCTGCTCTGCGCAACTTTCATGTTGAAAATAATTTGATCCGAAGTTACGGATTAAAAGATATGATTTTCTAATGATTTTATTAATTTCTGGAATTTAATTAATTATTTAATTTAATTCGAAATGGAATTATGACATCAGCATGATGTCATGCTGACGTCAGCAGTCAACAGGGTTGACTAGGTCAATCTGACGTGTGGGTCCCGCATGTCATCGACTGTTAACTAACCTAGCAGATTAATTAACTAAACTAGGTGATTAGGTTAATCTAATCAGGATTAATTAAGTTAATTATTTAGTTAATTAGTTAATTAATTGATTTTATTATTAATTAATTATTTATTATATTTTTAATTCTTTTTTTAATAAAGAAAAACGTTATGGGCGTGGGGCCCATCTGTCATAGGCCCCAGGGGCCTTAGTGGGTTTTCGGGCGCTAGTGGGCGCTGGGCGCCAGTCTGCGTGGCGTGGCGATTTGGGCGATGGGCGTTCGCGAGGCCACCGCAGCGAGGGCGCGAGGCCCAGCTGCGTCGGCGGCCTCGCCGGCAATGGCAGGAGGCGGGAGCGAGGAGGCCCGGACGGCGACGGCCTGGGCAGCGCGCAGAGCCGCGGATGGAGGCGGTGGTGGCAGGCGGGCAGCAGCAGGGGAGCGGGACCTCCATGGCCGGGCTTGGTCGAGGGCGGCGCGAAGCGCTGGCTGCCGGCCACGGTCGGCGCGCCAAGCCGTCTGTCCAGGCGTCTGGGAGCTCGACGGTGGACGCTGAGAGGCGGTGGCCGCAGCGGCTCCGGTGGGTCAGGCGCATCCACGGCGCGGCGAGCGAACGGTCGATGGCAGCGGGCGGAGTCGCGGTGGTCGCGCACCGGTGCGGGACGGCAAAGAAGCGAGGAAGGGGAGGCCGAGGGCCTCACCGTAGTTGTAGGGTACGTGGCAGCGGGTGTTGAGGAAGAGTCGGGGACGACGGCGCCGGCGAGGAGGAAGGTCGGCGAGGCGGCGTTCCGGGCGGCGTTGTCCTGGCGCGAGGCGACGGTTGGCGTGGTTCGAAACGGCGACGGTGTAGAGGGAGATGGGAGCGTGAGGTGGCGGGGGACGGAGCCGACGAGGGCGGCGACGTGCGCGTCGGGCGCGGCGACGGGACCGAGCTCTCCCCGGTCCAGATCGGGGGAGAGGGGAGCGGACGTGGGGGAGTGGGCGAGAGAGAGTGGGGGTGTCGTCCCCGATCCAGATCGGGAGAGAGGAGGGGGCCGACGTGGGGAGAGTGGGATGGATGGGGTTAGGGTTTCGGTTGGTGGGGGGGGGGGGGATAAGGTGGGACGGGATGGGCTGGCCGGTTGGCCTTTGCCAGGTTGGGCCGGTCTGGTGGGGTGGCCGACTGGGCCGGGGCCCAGTGGGGGAAGCGGGGGTTCTTTCCCTTCTATTTTTATTTTATTTGTCTTTCTCTCAGTTTCCTTTTATTTTAGTTTTAGTAAATTAACAACGTGGCACCTAAATAGATGTTTACTAATTATGCGACTGCCTCATAAATTTGCTAACCCAAAATAAAATAGTTTTGTAATTATTTAATATTTAAAGTATTTAAATAATAGTTTTTTTTGCTACTGTTTTATTCATCTCATAGTTTTTAAGCAATTTATAATAGTGTGGTTCCTTCGCCATAATTACCTATGCAATATTTGGCACAACCCGAACATTTTAGCTTTATTGTTTGAAAACTTTTGTTGTTAGTTTTATTTTAAAATTTGAATTGAACAGGATTGAGTCATCGGGAGATTAACAACAGTAACTGAGGTGACATGGCATCATTAGGAGTGGGTTACTGTAGCTTAGTTATCCGGGCGTCACAGTGACACTTGCGTAGGATCTGTTCCTGTTCATGCTCATGTACACAACGTCTAATAACACCATCTACTCCTTCTTTATAAAGATGTGGGTCATCCCAAAAGTAATGCCTCAAATCATAGAAAAACTTTTTTCTTTTGCTGGTATGTGAAACTAGGTGGTATAAATTTAGCAACAATGTAATTAGCATAATCATCATACCATGGAGTATTACGAGAAGTATTTATGACATTTAATTGCTTATCAGGAAAGCTATCATCAATAGGTAGTGGGTCATCAAGAACATTTTCTAACCTAGACAAGTTGTCTGCAATGGGGTTCTCAGCTCCCTTTCTATCAACAATATGCAAATCAAATTCTTGTAGCAAGAGAACCCATCTAATAAGTCTAGGTTTAGCATCTTTCTTTTCCATCAGGTATTTAATAGCAGCATGATTAGTGTGAATAGTTACTTTAGAATCAACAATATAAGGTCTGAACATATCACATGCAAATACAACTGCTAAGAATTCTTTTTCAGTAGTAGCATAGTTTCTTTGAGCATTGTCTAAAGTTTTACTAGCATAATGGATAACATTTAATTTCTTATACTCTTTGCCCTAGAATAGCACCTACAACATAATCACTAGCATCACACATAATTTCAAAGGGTAAATTCCAATCAGGTGGCTGAACAATAGGTGCAGAGATCAATGCTTTCTTAAGTATTTCAAATGCTTCTACACAATCATCATCAAAGACAAATGGTATATCTTTTTGTAGTAAATTAGTCAGAGGCCAAGAAATTTTTGATAAGTCCTTAATGAACCTCCTATAAAATCCGGCGTGAACAAGGAAACTTCTTATACCTTTGATGTCCTTAGGACATGGCATCTTTTCAATAGCATCAACTTTGGCTTTATCAACTTCAATACCTCTTTAAGAAACTTTATGCCCCAAGACAATACCTTCATTAACCATAAAGTGGCACTTTTCCCAATTCAAGACAAGATTAGTTTCTTCACATCTCTGCAAAACTCGATCAAGATTTCTCAAGCAATCATCAAAAGAGGATCCATAGACGGAAAAGTCATCCATGAAAACCTCACAGATCTTTTCACAAAAGTCAGAGAATATAGCCATCATGCATCTTTGAAAGGTAGAAGGTGCATTACATAAACCAAAAGGCATACGTCTATAAGCAAAAATACCAAAATGGCATGTAAAAGTAGTCTTTGATTGATCCTTAGCCGACACAGGTATTTGAGAGAAACCAGAATAACCATCTAGGAAGCAATAATGTGTATGTTTGCATAATCTTTCTAGCATTTGATCGATAAAAGGTTGATCTTTCTTAGTAGCTTTATTTAATTTGCGGAAATCAATTACCATCCTATAACCTGTAATAATTCTTTGCGGAATCAATTCATCTGTATCATTAGGAACAACAGTAACACCTCCCTTCTTAGGGACACAATGAACATGACTTACCCACTGACTATCAATTATACCTACCTCTAGAAGCTTTAGTATTTCTTTCCTTACCTCTTCTTTCATCTTAGGATTAAGCCTTCGTTGATGATCACGAACCGGTTTGGCATCTTATTCCAAATTTATTTTATGTTGACATAGAGTGGGACTAATGCCCTTAAGATCATCAAGAGTATATCCAATAGCAGCACGGTGCTTCTTCAGAGTTTTCAATAATCTCTCTTCTTCATGCTCTGAAAGGTTAGCACTAATAATAACAGGATATATTTTCTTTTCATCAAGATAAGAATATTTAAGATTATTAGGCAACGGTTTAAGCTCAAACACGGGGTCACCCTTGGGTGGAGGAGGATCCCCTAGGATTTCAATAGGCAAATTATGTTTCAGAATAGGTTCCTGTTTAAATAATACTTCATCTATTTCCCTTCTTTCATTCATAAACATATCATTTTCATGGTCTAGCAAATATTGTTCTAAAGGATCACTAGGAGGTACGGCAATGGAAGCAAGACCAATAATTTCATCCTTACTAGGCAATTCTTCTTCACGGTGTTGTCTAATAAATTTAGAGAAATTAAACTCATGAATCATATCATCCAAGCCAATAGTAACAACATTCTTTTCGCGATCTATCTTAGCATTAACAATGTTCAAGAAGGGTCTACCAAATATAATGGGACAAAAGCTATCTTGGGAGAACTGAGAACAAGAAAATCAGTAGGATATTTAGTTTTCCCACACAAGACTTCAACATCTCTAACAATTCCCACTGCTGATATAGTATCTCTATTGGCAAGTTTAATTGTGACATCAATATCTTCTAACTCATCAGGTGCAATTTCATGCTTAATTTCTTTATACAAGTCATAAGGTATAACACTAGCAGTAGCACCCATATCACATAAGCCATGATAACAATGATCTCCTATTTTAACAGAAATAACAGTGCACGCCTACCATCGGTCTATGTTTATCTTTAGCACGAGGTTTGGCAATTCTAGCATTTCACCGAGAATTGAATAACATGCCCATCAATATTATCAGCCAAGAGATCTTTAACAATAGCAATATTAGGTTCAACTTTAACTTGCTCAGGAGGTGTATAAGTTCTAATATTACTTTTACGAACAATAGTTGAAGCTTTAGCATGATCCTTTATTCTAACAGGAAAGGGTGGTTTCTCAACATAAGAAGTAGGAACAACATGATCATTATAAGTGACAATATTTTCTTCAACTTTAGAAGGTGCAGCTACTTTTACTTCTATGGGAGGATGATATTTAAACCACTTCTCCTTGGGGAGATCAACATAAGTAGCAAAAGATTCACAGAAAGAAGCTACTATCTCAGAGTCAAGTCCATATTTAGTGCTAAACTTACGGAAAACATCGGTATCCATAAAAGACTTAACACAATAAAACTTAGGTGTCATACCTGACTCCTTACCTTCGTCGAGATCCCAATCTTCAGAGTTTCATTTAATTCTATCCAATAAATTCCATCTGAATTCAATAGTCTTCATCATAAAAGAGCCAGCACAAGAAGTATCGAGCATGGTGCGATTGTTTTCAGAAAGCCGAGCATAAAGATTTTGAATAATTGTTTCTCTTGGGAGCTCATGATTGGGGCATGAATACTACATTGATTTAAGCCTCCCCCAGGCTTGAGCGATGCTTTCTCCTTCGCGAGGCCAAAAATTATATATATAATTGCGATCACGATGAACAAGATGCATAGGATAATACTTTTGATGAAATTCCAATTTCAATCTTCTATATTTCCATGATCTCGTATCATCACATAGCCTATACCATGTCAATTCATCTCCCTTCAAAGATAAAAGGAAGACCTTCTTCTTAACAACATCATCGGGTATACCTGCAAGCTTAAATAGTCCACAAACTTCATCCACATATATTAGGTGCTCATCAGGATGCTTTGTTCCATCTCCTGCAAAAGGATTAGCTAGCAGTTTTTCCATCATACCCGAAGGAAATTCAAAGGGAACATTTTCATATTCATTTTTAGTAGGTTCATTAGGTTGAGGAGCAACTCTTTGCTCTACTGGTCGGGGTGAAGATACCCCGAACAAGCCCCTCAGAGGATTACTTTCCATAATAACAAGTGACAGTAATTTCAGCACACTATATAAATTTTTCCTTACCAAATTCCACCTACTAAAGGCGCTTCACTCCCCGGCAACGGCGCCAGAAAAGAGTCTTGATGACCCACAAGTATAGGGGATCTATCGTAGTCCTTTCGATAAGTAAGAGTGTCGAACGAGGAGCAGAAGGAAATGATAAGCGGTTTTCAGCAAGGTATTCTCTGCAAGTACTGAAATAAGTGGTAACAGATAGTTTTGTGATAGGATAATTTGTAACGAACAACAAGTAACAAAAGTAAATAAAGTGCAGCAAGGTGGCCCAATCCTTTTTGAGCAAAGGACAAGCCTGGACAAACTCTTATAATAGGAAAAGCGCTCCCGAGGACACATGGGAATATCGTCGAGCTAGTTTTCATCACGTTCATATGATTCGCGTTCGGTACTTTGATAATTTGATATGTGGGTGCACCGGTGCTTGGGTGCTGTTCTTACTTGAAAAAACATCCCACTTATGATTAACCTATATTGCAAGCATCCGCAACTACAACAAAAGTATTAAGGTAAACCTAACCATAGCATGAAACACATGGATCCAAATCAGCCCTCACGAAGCAACGATAAACTAGGGTGTAAGATTCATCACTCTAGCTGTCGGCGTTCGGGAACGGGGTCCCAGACTTGCTCGCTCTGCGGCTGCGGCGTGGCTCAAGGAGGCCAGGACGCCCATCTTCACCAACACAAGCTAAAGACCTCGCGAGGGCCAAGCCTCATGGGCGGACGACCAAGAGCTTCCTCGGGCATGGCCTCGTCAGGCTGGCTCACGAGGAGGCGGAGAGTTCAAGGCGGGGTACCTCGCGAGGTGCCGTGGACGAAGCCATGACGCGACCAAGGGCGCGGTCGAGGCGCCAGCCCGCAGCAGCGTCCTCCTTTCCTCTTTGGTGCAAAGGGGCAAGCGCAGCAAGGGCATCGAGCAAAGGCATCCGTTTGTGCAACAAGACCAAGACCAGCCCCAACGGCTGGAATGCGATCATCGTGGAGCCCAAGCAGCGTCATCACCGAGCCTTTGGCGGCGAGGACCAACTTTAGTCGGGATAAGTGTACCCGCTGTTCCCCTTCAAAATGGCCAATTGTTGGCGCCCTTCCCGCTCAATATTTGGGGAAGAGGACCAGGGCCTTCGCTTATAAATAGGGGTAGCCACACTCAGAGAGAAGAGGACGATCGGATCGAGCAGTCGGAATCCAGAGAGAGAGAGAAACCCGTTCCTCAAGCTAGAGCGACGGGGCACCACTTAGCAGTTCATCACACCCACCAAGAACAGACCCTCGCGAGGCTGTTCTTCCTATCAGATCGTTCTTCGCCGGCCCCAGAGGCAATTCACACACCACAAACTGGAGTAGGGTATTACACCACAACGGTGGCCCGAACTAGTATAAATCTTGCGTCTCTTGTGTTGTTCTTGTTAGTAGTTTAGATCCCTGCATTCGGCGAGGTACGAGACGGTGGAGGGTTGGATCTCCACGCGCACCCTAGAGTTCGAACCTTAAGGGTCTGCCGGAACCCGTGATCCGACATTTGGCGCGCCAAGTAGGGGTGCGCCGGAATCTGCCTTTCGTCGCCTCGTTCTTCCCCGACCATCGCAACCATGTCTGACGCCCGTCGGGCTCGCGCCGAGCGCCGAGCCGCTCGCTTCCATCGCCGCCAGACGGCTCCCGCCGCGGACGCCTCGTCGTTCCTCGTCACCGGCTGTCAACGCCGCCACCGCCCGGCGGGGAACGAGCAGCAAGCGTCGCCCCAGCACCGCCCATGAGGCGGGACGGCTGCACCGCCACGCCGCCGCTCACCCGCTGGTTCTTCGTCGGCGTTTCAAGCGCCATGGAGGCCCGAGCTGCACTCATCGCGGCCAACGAACTCTTGCGCTACCGCCCCGTCGACGACGTCTACGAAGAATGGCTCGGTCGCGTCGCCGAGCTCGTCCGTGCTGCGGGACGCGACCCCGCGTCGTCCGTTTCGCTGCACCGCACCGCTTCCCTGCGGGCGGCGAAGCTCCGGGTGCCTCGGCCGCCTCCTCAAGACGGGCGCCAGCCCCAAGGCACGCGCCCCTGGCGGAACCCGCTCCGCCAGCGCCGCGCGGCAAGAGCAGAGCTACCAAGAAGTTCTCGCCCACAAGAAGCTGCCCGAGCTCCCGCCCAAAGACGTCAAGACCCTACACCGCCTCACCAGCGGCGCGCAGGAGGCCTGCAAGATCAAGCTCTCGCCGTCCGAGGCCCCAGCGGCCACGGCGGGCTGTCGCGCCTTCACCACTGAGTTGCGCGGCATCGCGTGGCCCGCCAAGTTCAAGCCAGACCTGCCCCCGTGCTACGACGGCACGACAGACCCTACGGAGTTCCTCCAGCTCTATGAGCTGGGCATCGAGGCTGCCAATGGAGATGAAAAGGTCATGGCGAACTGGTTTCCCATGGCACTCAAGGACGGAGCCTGCACCTGGCTCCTGAATCTGGCCCCAGGCACGATCTCTTCCTGGGCCGAGATGCGCACCCGCTTCATCGCCAACTTCCAAGGTACTCGCGACCGGCCACCCGCCGTGAGCGACATGCGCAGAATCAAGCAGCAGCCAGGGGAAACCCTGCAAAAGTACATCCAGCGCTTCAACAACGCGCGCCTCAAGATCCCCAGGGTGACGGAGGAGGCCATCATCTCTGCCTTCTCCGACGGCGTGCGCGGCGTCAAGATGAAGGAGGAGCTGGCGATGCATGAAGATCTGTGCACCTCCCTGGAGCTGTTCAACTTGGCGACCAAGTGCGCCAGGGATGAGGAGGGGCGCCTCTCCCTCCTCGAGCCGCCTGCCGCGGATCCCGAAGAGAAGAAGTCCAACGCCAAGGACGTAAAGCGCAAGGGGGCTGCCGTACTCGCGGCCAAACCAGACACCAAGCGGGGCAGAGATCAGCCCGAGTCTTCCAAGGGCAGCCGTTACTGCGTGTACCACGACCTCCACACCCACAACACCAATGAATGTCAAGAGCTCCGTGCCGCGGCGCTGAAGGAAGGGTCGGCAGACGCCCTGAGCGCAGCGACCGGGGCTACGGCCGAGGAGGAGGAAGAAATGCAGGACGCTGGGAAGACCGCGGCCCGCGGCAAGGGTGGCGCGACCAACCTCGCGAGGACCGCTGGCAAGACCCACCTCGCGAGGGGGGCTGGAGGGATCAGCCTCGTGAGGATCATCCGCAAGGGAACGCAGGCCTCCCTCATTGCCGCCGCCACCAAGGAGAATCAAGACCGTCATCGGGGACGAGGGGCTGGGGCTTCAGAAGCGCGACGATCGTCAGATCTGGGCGGAGCCCAAGCCCCAGCCTCCCACCGATCTTCAAGCAGTTCGCCCGTGAAGTGAATGCAGTCCTCCCAAGCTCGAGTCCACGCGCCTCTCGGGTGGTCGGCGTCGCCATCCCGCTCAGCTCAAAGCAGATCAGCTCAAGTGCGCAGCCACAGCCGGAGTCCTCCCAATGCTTTGCTCCCCAATCATCAGCAACGTGCTGGTCACCAAGACCCTCATCGACGGCGGAGCAGGGCTCAACGTCCTGTCCGTGGAGACCTTCAACAATCTTCAAGTGCCCTACAGCCAGCTTCAGCCAACCAAGCCCTTCTCCGGAGTCACCGACGGCTCCACGGTCCCGATCGGGCAGGTCCGCCTTCCTGTCACCTTTGGGGCCCGCGACAACTACCACACCGAGCTCATCGACTTCGACGTCGCCCACATTCGCCTGCCGTACAACGCCATCCTCGGGTACCCAGCATTGGCCAAGTTCATGGCCGTGACCCACCATGGCTACAACATCCTCAAAATGCCAGAAGCGGCGGGGTCATCACGGTGCCTCTCGTGAAGAGAGAGATGCGATGTGCTCCTTGGGCGAGCGAAGCCAGCCGCATCATTTGGAAGATCCGAGACCACTACGGCGGGACGCCTCCCGAGGCAGCACCCAAGAAGAAGAAGACATCGGCCGCCCGGCTCATCAAGAGACAGCCCCTCGGGGCCGCAGCCGGCCAGGGGAGCCTCCTTCCGTCAGATAGGAAGGCGCGCCCGGCGCCTCCTCGGCGGGGCTCGGGGCTCTCCCACGGAGGGCCACCAACCTCGCCAAGGTCTCGAGGGAGGCGCTTGGCACCACGTGAGGCGTGTTTCAAGCACGCTTCCGCAAGGGAGCAAGACCAGGAGAGCAGAACCTCAAGAGTTCATCAGCAAGGCCATTCAGAGCTCTGGAGTCAAGGGTCATGAGGGGCAGCCGCCGCTCTGCTGTGGCCCCCATCCAGCGAGGATGGTGGGCTGCGCGTCTGCATTGACGCACTGTGGCTCAACCGAGCCGCATCTCAAGAGTGCCTCTGCCCTCGCGAGTGGGACGTTGCGAGGCCCGCCCCACAGCCCACGTGACGCATACCTTATGGCTCGCCAAACGCGGCTGCTGCACACCAGCGTCTCATGAGGACCATCACGAGGCTCAAGAGGTCAGCACGCAGCAGCCCCGGCGGAGATGGAGATGGCCCGTGAGGGCCGCCGGCGCCTCCAGAGCCTCCCGAGGCCCCGAGCACAGGGGCTCGTGAGGATCGGCCCCGCAGCCCACCGAGTCTGCTACATCAATAGCCCTTCATCCCCAACATCACCGGTGACATCTTTAAGTTTTATTTCCGGTGGGAGCGCCTTGAGGGCAGATTATTCCTGTGCCGCGTGGGTCCGTCCTGCGGCATGTATCCCTTTTATTTCATGTCCTTAGCTTACCTGTTGGGGCGCCTCGGCATCATCCCCAAGCCGCCGGGCCAGTCCAGTGCATGTATCCTTCATGTGTTTTCCTTAAGATTATGCTCCACCATGCTTGTTATTTGGTGCCTTCTCCTGGGTGGCGAAATCTTGCACGTTAAAGGGGGGGGGGGTGCCTGAGCATCACGAATGTGCTATAGCACTTCTTGGAACGAATGTAGAACGAGATACGGGCTGTCTACGAGGCTATCACGTGCACCCGGAGAAGCGATGTTGTTCAGCATCAGCAGCAGCAGCCGCGTCCCTCCACGCACCGACATCAACCACGTCCACGTCTAGCACATCAGCCGACGACCAAGCCACCCCCTCCTGAACAACATGGCAGTTTAACGTGGCAGCACCCACAGCACTATGGTCCCACGTCGAGGTTCGTGTTTTCTCCACAGCCACAGCAACACGATCCCTCGTCGAGCTTTGTGTTTGAGCCAGAGCAGCCGTCACAGCGAGCAGGTGTGTGTCTTCATATTTATTGTTTTCAATATTAGTTGAGGCGACCTCATTCTTCATGACTTAAAGTTCCATCATGCAGGAGCCTACGGATATCATGCGTCTATGTCGGCATCACATGATACGTGGGGGAGTGATCAACATCCCGAGGAGACACTACCAAAAAAAACTTCCGTGATGATATGTGTTTGTCACAGTAGGTCACGTTTTCTGTCATGCATGTACATCCATGACGATTTTATGACAGAATGAAAATAGTCATACCTGTGCTGTCGTACAAGTGTTCCATGACATTCCCAAAATTATCATCACGAAAGTGTCCACTTCCATGACGATAAATGCCGCGTCATGGAAGTGCTTTCGTCAAGGGTGACTGACACGTGGCATCCACCGTAACAGCTCGCCGTTAAGCTATCGGGTCCGGTTTTGGATCCGATAACCCGCTAACAGCCACGACCAATGCCGATTTTCCACGTGTAAAATTCTCATTGGCCGATGGAACCACGTGTCAGCTCCATGTTGGCACAGGTGTCACTCATCCAATGGTCGAGATGCGCCTATGATATGTTGACACGTGGACGGGCCCAAAAGTGGCCCATAAAATTTAAATGGGCCAGCCCAACTAAAGGCCCACAAGATTTTGCGAACCATAATGGGCCAGCCCAGCTAAAGGCCCACAAGATTTTGCAGACCATAATGGGCAGGCCCAGCTAGAGGCCCAACATTGCCAGTTAAGGCCCGTACGACTAGTGTCAAATCGGCCCATCAACGGCACATCCTAAACTTGTCATCATCGCGGCCCATGGTCACTTCTGGCCCATTAACAGTCCTCTAAGTATTTGGGCCAAATTACGGCCCGTGTATTTCCGGCATGTTAAAGGTCCTGCTTAATTTGGGCCCATTTATAGGCCATTGAAACTTTTGGCCCATAAACGACCGTGAAGGATTTGGGTCATATTCGGCCATGTCTGACATTCGGCCTGTTAGAGGCCCGCTATAGATTTGGGCCACTTTCAGCCTGTTGTGATTTTCGGCCTGTTAATGTCGGACGAAATCCATGGGCCATATGTGGCCCAACGTCACATCGGGCCTATTAGCGGCCCATATAAAAATGACACTAATCAAGCCCGACCGAACTTCTGGCCCATTAAAGGCCCGTGTAGTAGGTCGGCGCATTTACGGCCCGTCCGAATTTTGGCCAGTGAACGATCCGCATTGTAAATGGGCCACCATTTCGGGCTGCTAAGACCAATGGGTTATTTTCGCACAATCAGGGCCCAATCTCACTTTCGGCCTATTAAAGGCCCATGTTTTTATGGGCTCGAGATATTTACACCTGTAAACGGCCTATTGTTACCGAGGGCCCAAATTATGTTTAGGCTGTTAAAGGCCCACTATGGGCACATGCCTACCAGAAAAATACGAAACCTTATGCTGATTTAGGCCTAGATATTTTTAGTGGGCTACATGCAAATTTCGGCCCATAATCGTTTTTAGCCCAATTGGAATGGCCCCGAGGAATGTTGGCATGTTGGGCTCCTACAAAGCTTTCGGTCGAATACATTACTAAGATAAACCTACACTATACAAAAATAGTGTCGGAATTACTGCAGCCTTTGGTAGCATCATAAATGTTATATCACAACAAAATAAATTCCAATCATACAACAAAAGGCCTGTTGGCATAAAGCTTACAGTCCTTGCAGATAAAAGCACCATCAGATGTATAGAAGCATAGATCATTTGACCTGAGGGCTAATGTTTCAGGCTGTAGAATCTGATGGAGCAGCACGATCTTCACCTTTTTCCGCCATTGCTCTTGAACAACGAAGCGAATGTCTGATAGTCTAGTTTCAAAACCATTCATATCTTGACGACATTTGTCAACCACTATTCTTGTTTCCGAAACAACGTCCATTAGGGATTGGACTTGTGTATCTGGAGCACAGATATATCACTCTGTCTAGCCGAAGATTTTGTCCAGTAGGCGATTTGGACAAGGTTACCTTGACAATCAACCCAGAATTACGCAGGAAGGTGCTTTTTGCACTGTTAGTGGAGAGATACCGACTCACTGCAGCAAGAGGTGACATTGTGCCTGTGGTAGCCTCGTCACCTTCTGGTGGTTGTGGTTGTTCAATCATTTGTTCCATAGCTTGCTGAAAGTTTGAACTTGTAGATTAGTGTACCAGATAAGTTACTAATCAGACAAAAACAAACAAAGTAGGTTTCACGTTTACACATAACTTATTTTGGTGAACTACTGTAATACATTATCATTTATTATAGTTCCAACTACATAATAAAATCACTTTCGGAACATATGTCCATGTAGCATGCCTACTGTATTGTCTATTTCCTCACATTCGTTGATATCTAAGGACAAAGAGACATGGTTTAAAGTAGGATGAACATAGTATGACATCATTCATATCATGGGCAAACAGATATAAAACAAACATGCTATTTTATCATTGTGTGCGCACGTGAACATCACAACTAGATTACAGATCAAGACCAAAAGAATATCCTTCATCTCTTTTAAACCATATAAGGTGAAATGATACGTTAAGACAACTGTGTATAAAAGTGAACAAACTAACTGACATTGGTTGCAAACCAAGCAGTTAAATGAACACATCACAGTACCAATCAGTTCAAAGGCAGGAGGAGTAAGGACTTACAACAACGGCTTGAACTGGTGTGCTCATGCCCTTCATCTTGCTGGTGTGGCAATCCTTGAAGATTTGCACTGTATTCGGTTCAGGTTCTTTTTGGTCTGCACGGGCTTTCCTTTGTATTTGGAACAAGTCAATATAGATACGATAATATGGCATAGAAAAAAGAAGGAAGTAGCAGCTATTTACAACAGCCTCACAGTGTGCAATATAGCTACGAGATCCTGTTGTCTGTTGGAATTTCACTTTAGAACGGTTGGTCTTGTTCTTCAAATAGTTAGCCTAGAAGAAGATACACTTGTAAGGCACATACATAAATACAAGTTCAATATGTGGTATGATCAAATACATATACCCTACCTGCTACTTTGGATCAGACCAGTGTTTAACAAGGGCTGTCCAGTCTTCATCTGTAATATATTCCACTGGAGATGTTTGGGCGATTTCATTGTTAGCCTTGCCTTCAAAGTGAGATTTTCTAAGGTGGTACCGATACTGTCGTAGAGCGGACTGAAAAACATGAGTGCATGCTTCTTTAGTTGCATCATCTTTTGGATCCAACTTGAACCTCATCTGTTGAAAAAAGAATGCGAGTCTTATTAGGAGGGAGCTAGAAAGTATGGGACAGAGAAAGACAATATTACTAATTGCCATGAATAACATTACTTACGGATAAATGGTCAAGGAAGGTGTTAAACTGGGTATTGTCTTTCTCATTCATGTACTGGATCCATGTTGGGAGGATACGTGCATGACACCTAACGACAACGGCTGCCTCTGATACTAACTTGGCTGACTCTGTAGCATCGCGTGGCCTTTTTAAACCTGCCTCAAAATGGATCTCCATTCTTCCTCCTTTAGATTTTGTTAATCATCAAGCATTATCCACGATGTACGTGTTCGCTTGCGCCGTGGTGCTAGTTCAACAACGAATATGGAAAGTGTTAGTGCACATCAAACTGTGAGAGTACATATAAAGGAGCATGCAACTGCAACTTGAATCGGTCAGGTACCGTATTGGTGTTGATGCTCATGAGGTTCATCTGATCTTTCCAAGTCCTGTTGTGTCAGCAATGCTTCGGAAGTAGTGTTAGGTGTGAAGGTAGCTTGGGAAGTGGCCAGTTCCGAAGTAAACGAACGAGTAACTCGTTGAGATGCTGGTACAGTTGAAGCGGATGATGCAGCTGGTGGAGCAGGTGATACTGTGTTTTTAGATTTAGCCGATGGACTTGGACCTTCTACTGTACTATAAGTACCAGCAGAATCTCGAGGGCAGATCCTTTTCCGATTCACCCGATGAGTACCACAATTCCCTACTATATTCTTTTCCTTGCTCTTTTTTTACTTTGCCATGTCAAGCCGTACCCACAACACAAAAGAATAAAATCGCTCTTCAGAAATCATTGATGCGTGATACAGACAAGCAATACTTTGATGTAAGACAAGCGTATAAGGATGGAATATGTAAGAAAAACAGGACGGCGTGACATATTCAGAGGTATGATGTGTAAACTAAGCAGAAGGATTTTCAAGAAAATAGAAGTAATGCAAGCTAGACACCATATGAAAGATGCAAACAATATTACTCTGCCAAGTTAAAAGTGTCTTGTCATAAGTGGCAATTCAAAAAATTAGAAGCAGTAAAACATAGAAATCAATGCAAGATGCAACCACTATCAAACTACCATGTTAAAAGCGTCCAATCATGAGTGACTGATGCGGGATACACAACAACAGTACTTTGATGTAAGAACATGGTATGATAGATAGATGTAGTGTATTCTAGACACAGAAAGCCATGTCATATGCACATGTATAACGTATAAACTCAGCAGGTGCAATTTAATCAAAATAGAAGAAATACAGGCTAGACAACATAAGCAACATGAAACCAATTATCACACTTCAACTTAGAGCAAGCACCTGCGATGGTGGAGTAAGGGAGATGAACTCATCATGTAGACTTGGGACTTCAACTTCATTAGCATGAGCAGTGGCAAATCTAGAGAGTCTCTGCTTTGCGTCGGCAAGGAGGCCCACCAACATCCCCTAACTTACTCTTTTCCTTCCTATTTTCTGATATTGCCTTATGAAGTCAAAACCACAAGAAGATGAATAAAATTAGCTCTGCATAACTGGTTGATGCATGATACAGACGAACACTACTTTGATGTAAGGCATGCGCTGGATAGGAGGATGGAATATATACAAAAAAAGACAACATTGCATATTCACACGTACGATAGGAGGATGGAATATGTATGCAAAATAGTAAGAAGAAGGCATTTCAACAAAATTAGAAGAAATGAAAGCTAGGCACCATATGAACATGCAACCAATATCACTCTATCAGGTAAAAAGTGTCTCGTCGTAAGTGCCATTTCAACAAATTAGAAGCAGTACAAGATAGAAGACAATGCAAGGTGCAATATACATCATAGTCCCAAGTTAAATGTGTCTTACGGGTAAGTGATTGTTGCAGGTATATATAAGTTGTAAGCTATGCAGATGCAATTCAACATAATCAGAAGCAATACAAACTAGACATCATACAGAACACACAACCACATATAACAGTTCCAAGTTAGAGCAAGCACCTGTGATGGTGGAGTAGGGGAGATGTGCTCATCATGTCCACGTATGTTCTAGAAACACGAACACGTGTCATATTCACATGCATTATGTGTAAAGTAAGAAGATGCAATTCAACAAAGTTAGAAGTACAAGCTAGACATCATACGCAACATGCAACCACATATAATAGTGCCAAGTTAGAGCAAGCACCTGTGATGGTGGAGTAGGGGAGAGCTCATCATCTACACAACTACGTTGACTGTCTAGCCTTGCGTTTTCTTGCGAATCTTGTTGGGAGGATGGCAGAGTAGAATCTGTAGAGACCCTCCATTTCAGTTGCTTGGAAGGACCACCATCATCCAATGCCTTACCAATTTCCTTCCTCTTTATTGATTTTGCATTGTGAGGTCGAACCGACAAGAAAAAGGAATATGATTCGCTCTTCAGAACTCATTCATGAATGATACTGACGAACACTACTCTGATGAGTTCCGAAGGACCACCACCCATTGCCGGACTAATTTCCTTCAGCTGTAATGATTTTGCATTGTGAAGTCAAACCGATAAGAAAAAGGAATACAATTCGTTCTTCAGAACTCATTCATGCATGATATTGACGAACACTACGCGGATGAAAGGCAAACACATGATGCGAGTATGGAATATGTACGAAAAACAGGATGGCGTGACATATTCACACCTATGATGTGGTAACTAAGCAGAAGGCATTTCAACAAATTAGAAGCATTGCAAGCTAGACACCATATGAAAGATGCAACCAATATCACTCTACCAAGTTCAAACTGTATGGCGTTTCAAAAAATTATAAGCAGTACATGATAGAAATCATATCCAAGACACAACCAATATCACAGTGGTGACTTAAAGGTACCTTATCATAAGTGACTGATGCGGGATATGCAAGAAAAATAGTCTGATGTAAGAACATGGTGTGATCATATATAGTATGTTCTAGAAACCAAAACACGTGTCATATTCACAGGCATTATGTGTAAAGTAAGCAGATGCAATTCAACAAAGTTAGAAGCAATACAAGCTAGACATCATACACAACATGCAACCACATATAATAGTGCCAAGTTAGAGCAAGCACCTGTGAGGGTGGAGTAGGGGGGATGTGCTCATCATCTACACAACTACGTTGACTGTCTAGCCTTGCGTTTTCTTACGAATCTTGTTGGGAGGATGGTGGAGTAGAATCTGTAGAGACCCTCCATTTCAGTTGCTTGGAAGGACCACCATCATCCAATGCCTTACCAATTTCCTTCCTCTTTATTGATTTTGCATTGTGAGGTCGAACCGACAAGAAAAAGGAATATAATTTGCTCTTCAGAACTCATTCATGAATGATACTGACGAACACTACTCTGATGAAAGGCAAAGTCATGATACAAGGATGGAATATGTACAAAAAACTGGACGGCTTGACATATTCACACCTATGATGGGGTAACTAAGCAGAAGGCACTTCAACAAATTAGAAGCACTGCAAGCTAGACACCATATGTAAGGTGCAATCAATATCACTCTGCCAAGTTAAAACTGTCTCGTCATAGGCGGTGTTCATCAAACTAGAAGCACTACATGCTAGAAATCATACTCAAGACACAAACCAATATCACACTGCCAACTTAAAGGTGTGCCATCATAAGTGAGTGATGCAGGATACACAAGAAGAGTAGTTTCATGTAAGAACATGGTGTGATAGACAAATATAGTATGTACCAAAAACAGGAAAGCGTGTCATATTCACATGTATCATGTGTAAGCTAAGCAGATGCAGTTACACTAATTTAGGAGCAATACAAGCTAGACACCATATGCAACATTCAACTAGATATCACACTGCCAAGTTAGAGCAAGCACCTTGGATGGTGGAGTAGGGGAGCAGAGACTTGGAGCTTGTAATGCACTAGCAGTACAAGGAGAATCTGTACAGATGCTCCATTTATGTTGCTGCAGAGGACCACCATCATCGCCTTCCTTACTCTTTTCCTTCCTATTTTTTTATTTTGCCTTGTCAAGTCAAACCCACAAGAAAAAGGAATAAAATTTGCTCTTCAGAACTCATTGATGCATGATGACGAACACTACTTTCATGTCAGGCAGCCGCATGATAGGAGGATGGAATATGTATGAAAAACAGGACGGCGTGACATATTGACATGTATGATGTATAAAGTGTAAACTAAGCACAAGGTGTTTGAACTTGTTAGAAGCAATGCAAGCTAGAAACCATATGAAAGATGAAACCAATATCACTCTGCCAAATTAAAAGGGTGGCCTACCAAATGTATTTGACCAATTAGAAGCAATACATGGCAACAGGCTAGAAATAATATGTAATATGCAACGAATAAAGGTGTCTCATCGTAAGTGATTGATGCAAGATACAGAAGAGAGGTAGTTTCATGTAAGAACATGGTTAACACATAGATGTATTGTGTACCAAAAATAGGAAGGCATGTCATATTCACAGGTATAATGTGTAAACTAAGCAGATGCAATTTACCCTAATTAGAAGCATTACAAGCTAGACACCGTATGCAACATGCAACCACATATCACACTGCGAAGTTAGAGCAAGCACCTGCGATGGTGGTGTAGGGGAAGTGCGGTCTTCAAGTACAGAGCTACGTTCAATATCTTCATTTAGGCTTGCTGTTTCTTGAGAATCTTGTGGAGAGGATGAAACTGCACTCTTTATGAGAGTAGAGCCTCTCATACTAACCCACAGGCGTGACTGTCTAATCATAAGCAATAGATGCAGGATACACAAGAACAGTAGTTTGATGTAAAACATGGTGTGATAGGCAGATGTAGTATGTACCAAAAATAGGAAGGCGTGTCATATTCACATGTATAATGTGTAAGCTAAGGAGATGCAATTTAACAAGTTAGGAGAAATACAAGCAAGGAACCATATGCAACATGCAACCAGATATCACACTGCCATGTTAGAGCAAGCACCTGGGGTTGTGGAGTAGGGGAGATGAGATTTGGAACTTGCACTGCAGTAGGAGTAGCAGGAGAATCTGCAGAGATCATCTATTTCGGTTGCTCCAGAGGACCACCCTCATTCCGTGCCTTCGTCATTTTAGATTTTGCCTTGTCAAGTAAACACACAAGAAAAGGAATGAAAATCGCACTTCCAAATTCGTTGATGCATGATACTGACGAACACAACTTTTATGTATGGCAACCACATTGTAGGCGGATGGAATATGTATGAAAAACACTAAGTAGAAGGCATTTCAACAAATTGGAAGCAATGCAATCTAGACACCATATGAAAGATCCAACCAAAATCACTCTACCAAGTTAGATGTGTCTCATTATAAGTGGCACTTCAACAAATTAGAGGCAATACATGTTTGAAATGATATGCAAGATGCAACCAATATTACACTGTCAACTTGAAGGTGTATCGTCAGAAGTGATTGATGAGGGATACACAAGAAAAGTAGTTTGATGTAATAACATGGTTAATTGAAAGACGTAGTATGTACCAAAAACAGGAAGGCATGTCATATTCACAGGTATAATGTGTTAACTAAGCAGATGCAATTTACCCTAATTAGAAGCATTACAAGGTAGACACCAGATGCAACATGCAACCACATAACACACTGCCAAGTAAGAGAAAGCACCTGCGATGGTGGTGTGGGGGAATTGCTGTCATCAACTAGAGAGCTACATTGACTATCTTCATTTAGCCTTGCTGTTTCTTGAGAATCACGTGGGGAGGATGACACTGCACTCTTTAAACGAGTAGCGCGTCTCATAGTAACCCACTAGGGTGACTATCTCATCATAAGTGATTGACGAGGGATAAAAAAGAGCATTAGTTTGATGTACAAACATGGTTAATAGACATATGTAGTATGTATCAAAAACAGGAAGGCATGTCATTATCAAAGGTATAATGTGTAAAGTAAGAAGATGCAATTTAACCAAATTGGAAGCAATACAAGCTAGACACCATATGCAACATGCAACCACATTTGACAATGTGAAATTAAAGCAAGCACACAGGATGGTTGTGTGTGGCAATTGAGATCATCAACTCGAGAGCTACGTTCATGTCTCCATCTCACGACATCTGCACCCTTTAGAGCGTTGAAACGCTTAGTGCTTATCTTGAATTACTTTGGAGCGACTTCATCTTTTCTTTTTGTATTCATCAACACTGTGTCAGAGTCTGAAATACCCATGCATAAAAAAACAATAGTGTGAGTATGGGTGAAGTGTGTGCACAAGTAGTACAGTGTAAAGGTAGCAGATAGCAAGTTGGTGAGAAATAAATGACGGGAGACATATGATAGCTCTACAACATGCATGGCACACGAAATTACTACAGGCTTTGACCTACTGGCCGTTGGATGTAAATCCAACGCCTTGTTAGGCTTTGACCTACTGGCCCGCATGTCAGCCAGTCCATTTGTTTTTTTAGTCCATTTGGTGGGCTGGGTGAGACAATGATGTAGCATCTATGCAGCCCGTTTATATATATGGTAGAATTTAAAGCCCATTTGCATTTTTCTCGAAATCCATGGACTTGCTGGGCTGGGTGAAAATATCTTGTTGGGTTGGACGGAGAAATGTTATGAAAACATAAACACATGATTGCACGTCTATTACTGCATTGGTCAGTAAAATCTTTGCAAGCTTATGTACGCAATCACTAGGAGTTAACTTGCCAAGTTATATATAAACAATTATTGTTATTATTTTGTAAGAACTTTCAACTTATGAAATAAAGTATCATTTTAATTTGATGAGTTAATAGGACGTGGGGTATTATTATTTTTTAGGCTAGATGTGGGACAGTTGAGTTGGTTCTAGGGAAAAGTACTGGGTGAAAACTCAGTTTACATCGAAAAAGAAAGTGGGAGAAAATTCGGATATAGGATTAATGAAAACGAAAAATAAAGGAAGTGGGAAGGTCTATAAAATGGTTGGACGAATGACAGGTTTAACGGAACGTTATGTTGTTTCTATTATATATATGTAATAAAATAAGATATAAATAAAGGTTTAGTTTTGCATTCTTATAGAAAACATAGGTTCAGTTTTGCATTCTTATAGAAAAATAGAACTAAGCTGTGCGTTGTCTTGAAAAAACAAACATAACTTGGGCTGCTGATGTTATAGACAAGCTAGGTTGGGAGGCCCAGAGGCCGCTTGATACCTGCTGGATCCAAAAAATATTGAAACATATTGTGGGCTGCCCATGTTAAACAACAAAACCTAGGCCATGGACCTGGTGGGCCCGGGACTGTCAGCCTCTCGACGAACAATTGTCTCCTGATTCCTCTTGTTTTGCTGACCATGTTGGGAACGACAGACGACGGCGCCGTGGCGAGAGCACCAAGGCGGAGGATGACGACGAGACCTCGGACCGAACGAACCAGAGCGGGGGAATACATAGCCGAAGGGGAGTATGAGGGTTGACTTGTTCTGGTGCAGGGTGGGCTGGTGGAGCTGCTGCCACCGAACAATGTGTGGGAGTAGAGGGATGGTCTGGCCAACACCATAGGCTATGATGGCCAGCCGCTGTATAGGAAGAGGACGAAAGATTGAACAAAATAAAGAAATAAAAATGGATAGGTGGTTGGTCCCATATGTCTGTGTACGAGACCTGCTGGGTCCACCTAAGAAGGGGAATATGTTGGGAGGAAGGAGATTCAAAGCACGACAACCGAGTGAACTAGTTTTTTTAAATGGACAAGTGAACTAGTTACATACATAAGCAAATAGCCACTAAAAAAAGCAAACATGTTAATGCGTTCTTAAAAGAAATATTTCAGACAAAACATATAATTACAACACATAGGCTAATGCATGAAACATTCAGATGATAAAGGTGCTTATAAACAGATAAAGTACAACATCTAGACCTTCCTGGCATGCTTGATCATGACGCGCGACCGTCTGTACTAAATCGGTTACGGGAAGCGACACGCCCTCATGTCCAAGATCTGCCTATACATGTCGTGAGTACGCGAGCGCGCCCTTGGTCGCGAGGTTATGTAGGCTAGATTCGAGGTACCTCCCACGTGTTCAGTCCTTGGTATCGTTGTCTTCTTTCATGTTGGCGTATCAGGGGTCGATGATGGTCTCGGCGAGGTCAACCACGGAGTCCTTCTCCTGCCCGTTGCCGATGATCTTGTATTGCTTTTGGATGTCAACAAGCTTGTTGCACCAGATGGCCGAATCATCGCGTTCTTCCTTCTCTCCACCGTAGCGAAGGTGCAGTCGGCGCTGCCGATGAAACGGGCGAATGCTCTAGAACCTCTGATGGACCTACAATAGTGGTAGACGAGAACCTTGTCCCGCACACATACCTGGGCGACGGCGATCCGCTGGTCCGTGTCAGGAGATGAATGGATGGGCACAAGGTCTAGTCCTGCGACCTTGTGCTTTCTCGTCCGGTAGGTACTGCTTGAACTCGGCGAGGCAGAGCTTTACCGAGTCCGGATCGTTGGATTACATCACATTCAACTTGGTGTAGCCATAGGACTGAACGGCGAACCCAAAGGGAAACTTCTTGCTGAAGTCCATATCCAGCAAGCTCACCCCTCGGATCGCCATTGGAGTCTCTTCAAGTGAACGAGTGGGTAGGCGGCGACAGAAGTTCCTTTTTCAGCTCTTGGGGAACTTGATTCAACAGTAAACTGAGTGTGTACAGGCGACAACAGTTATTACCCATCCCTCGCCCGCTGCATGCCCAGCAGAAGATGCACCCTTGGCGCATTTAAACGCCTCCATTAAGAAACCTACTCCGGCCGCACGTCGGTTCACGAGCGGGTCTGTATTGGTACTGTAATAACAAGAGTTAGTGGTCACTTTACTTAAATTTAATTATCTTTAATAGAAATTTATACTTAAAACAAGCAATGGATTGGCTTGTTCTATCAGTGCCACAGGATCAACATGCACAACAATTAGAATTATTGTTCTCAGGACGCACACGATCAACACATTTGTCGCACTTTCACATAAATAATACTACCAAGTTTGAACTGTTTGTTATGGTTGTTGCCCTCTACATCATCATGTCGTGTTTCCCAGCTTGCAAGATTCAGAACCAACAAATAAGATCCAAATAATAAGTACAACAAAGATGCCTACACATCTCATTGATTCCCAGCTTGCAAGATTCATAACCAACAAATAAGATTCAAATAATAAGTACAACAAATATGCCTACACATCTCATTGATTCCCAGCTTGCAAGATTCAGAACCAACCCATTAGAGCCTTTTGATAAAGTGAATATCGGGATTAAATCCATCTTGGCTAGCCACGCATACAATCGAAGAACTTGGCGAATGCTCTTGACCATCACAACATCTGTAGTTGAGTATTCCCGTTTGCACAACACAAATAAGAAGAGCCTGATTACTATAATAATGGCACTCCTTTAACTCAACCTGCAGCTCCACTCGGATGAAGCCTGTCTGGAGTTCCATGATTCAATTCATGCGCCTTTTTATGCAGTTCACCTGAAATGAAGCAAAGGTTGCATCTTCAGCTAGCAAGAATTACTTGCTCTTGTGAGCTAGCAGGTTCTTCTTTAGTAGTTGCACTAAAATTGAGGAACATTAAGGTTGGCTGTCCGGCTCATGTAAGGTGCAACTATAATTTGCTTATCCTTTTGTGCAGTTCCACTAAAATAAAGTGCCATTGTGGTGACAGTGACGGCTCATCTTGCAAAGGCTAATAAAATGTAGCACGAGATTACCAGCAGAATTTGACGGAGATTTTGGAAACTCCAATCACAATTTTATGCAGTTCCACCAAAATTGAGAGATGTCGCCCACGTGACATTTTAGTTGAACTGCACAAGACACTCATTCCAAAAAAAACTTTGTGCAGTTCACCAAATGGTCACAATAGCAACAAGGTGAAATGGATATCCCTATCTGCACAAAAAGATAGAAAGTAAATAGTTGCTGGTCAATAAGAATGTACGAAACATACACGAAATGAAAAGAAGCATCTTAATTATGTTCATGGCAATCACGCAAGGACAGTAGATATTTTAAACTGTCAGCAATGCTTCATATTACCGGAAGCATTATGATCAACAATGACATTCGTCAAATATGGGATTACTTTAATAGTGGATTGCTTGTTTACGGATCTGATAAATCAACAGCAGCTAAAGAGTTGGTTTAAGGGCATGGGACCGTGGGGACACCAGGGGCTTCAAAGCGTAAAGGAGCAACTTACTTATCATACCGGGGAAAACAGCAGGAGTACCATTTGTAACATAGTTTAATTGCATCATATCACTAGAGGCATTAGATTAACAATAACACTGGTTAGACATGTCCCTAAGGTAACAATGTGATCGCTTCATTTTACATTTGCCCTTACATTAACAATAGCAAAAGGTTGGTATAAGGACATGCGACAGTGGACGCATCAGCACAATGTACCTACAAGGAGGCATAAAGTGGTGATGCCGAGTTTGTTCATGCTCTGTGAGGGCAGCAAATCTAATCCTGGAGACCTTTTACTATGTGAGGGCAGCAAATCTAATCATGGAGACCTTTTACTATGTGAGGGCAGCAAATCTAATCCTGGAGACCTTTACTATGTGAGGGCAACAAATATAATCCTGGAGACCTTTTACTATGTGAGGGCAGCAAATCTAATCCTGGAGACCTTTTACTATGTGAGGGCAGCAAATCTAATCCTAGAGACCTTTTACTATGTGAGGGCAGCAAATCTAATCCTGGAGACCTTTTACTATGCGAGGGCAACAATTCTAATCCTGGAGACCTTTTACTATGTGAGGGCAACAAATCTAATCCTGGACATACTCTGTTGACTTGTCCACCAGCCGCCACTTTCTATCCTTTTTTCAACCAATAATAGATTTGTTCATTATCCAGTCTGTACTGTGTTTTCCCATTATTTCCCTTTTCAACCAAGAGATAGGTTGGGTATCCGGTCTCTACTACTTTCACCATATTATTTCCTCTTTGAATCAAGTCCTAGATTCATGCTACAACTTTCCCCCTTTCTTCGTTGTTTGAATAGATTCGAATGCATGACGTAACTTTACCTCTAATAATACTAAAAAATTAGGTGGCTTTGGAAGAGCTGATGGGA
Source organism: Aegilops longissima (assembly GCA_021605205.1). Lineage (NCBI taxonomy): Eukaryota > Viridiplantae > Streptophyta > Magnoliopsida > Poales > Poaceae > Aegilops > Aegilops longissima. Next base: position 432,670,058 of record CM038680.1, read on the forward strand.
GTAGAAAAAGATGCACATGCAGACACGTGGGGAGCTAGGGCAGTAGAGCAGGGCCACTTTAGAAGAACTTATACCTAAGGGTCGTCAGGATGTCGGCGGCGGCAGGTCGGATCTGCGCACAATATGGCAGGGAGGAAGAAGGGTCGGAGGACCTCCCGAGCCAGCGCTGTGTCGGAGAGAATTGCACGGGCAGAGGATTGGGACCCTCCGACAGCTGTGGGTTTCCTCCCTCGCTGGCGATGACCGCGTGAACGATGCACCTAGTCCTCTACACACACCAGCCGAAGGGATCCGACGGATCTGTGACAAACGGTGAGCAGAGAGAAAATGTCGCTACCACTGTCTTGTTTAGATCCGGAGAGGATGAGAGAATGAAGAGAGCAACCCTAGTAAAGCAAGCGCTCATGCCCCTACATACATATATAGTGGAGTGATTATCTTTTTCTCTCCACAACAAGCATTTCATTTTGTGTACGTGGCATTAAAGAAAAGAAACTCTCTATTTAAGGTGACTAACCGTACGACTCCTACTTACTACTACTACTACCTCCGTCCTGGTTTATAGGTCCCCTTTGTAGTTCGTGCCAAATTTTGACCAAATATTTAGCTAACAAAATGTTAATGCATGTCAACAAAAATTATATCGCTGGATTTGTATTTCAACATAGTTTTCAATGATATAATTTTTGGTAACATGCATGAACGTTTTGATAGTTCAATCTGTAGTCAAAATTTGACACAATATACAATGGGGACCAATAAACTAGGATAGAGGTAGTAGTAGTAGTATTGTTCACTTGTGCTCCCTGGCCCTCCATTCATTGAACAACCCCATGGATGAATAAACATACACTACTAGTATTTATATAGAACGAACAAGCTCGAACTATTTTCGCGTAGTTAAAAGTTGAGGGCGGGGCTTTTCCCGGGCTGTACGCGCGGCAGTTTTCGCGTAGGTGGTTTGACAGAGAGGTGAGGAGGGTGAGGGAGTAGTGGATTCAACTTACTTACTGCTGGAAAGGTCGGGCTGTGCGATTTGACGGCGCGTTACTGCTGGAAAGACTTGTGATATGACTACTCATTATAGTCATGAATTACTGGCCGTACAACCGGGGTGATGCCCCCCTTCCATTCCGCACTTTAATCTAGTGCATGACACGTCGACCCGGATGCTAGCTCTCCCACATGTCGGGCAAAGTACATAGTATTAAGAAGGAGCAAAGAATCATGCAGTATATACTAGTAGTAGTACCACTAGTCACGTCAGAGGAGTGTGAACCACGGCAGCCCAGTGAATCAGCAGTAGAAAACAATGTACTGATATGGCCATAAAAAACAATGTGCTACGGTCCAGACTGTAGCATGTACAGTCTACTCCTCTTTGTTTGGATCCCTGAGATAGAGCTAGTTTGGGTTGAAATAGCCTCAAATTATCAAAACAGGAGGGGTTAGTTTGAGCTAGTTTTCTCTAACCCAGCTAAATAAACTAGCCCGGTGGAGAGGTTCTGGGTTAGTTCTCCTCGGGCCCACTAAAAGAGAACTAAAAAAATCTCCCCTGCCCGCACCAGATCGCTCCCTCCGCCCCCCTCCTCGCACGACTCCTCTCTGTTCCCCATCGGTCTGCCCGCCCAAGCGCCACTCCGCCGCTCGCCCTCTCTCTCGTCCGGTCGCCCTCTCCCTCCTGCCTCCGCCGCCCTCCTCCGACCGCCCTCTCCCTCCGGCCTTCGAAGCTCGCCCCACTCTCCCTTCACCGGTCATTTTCTCCCTCCGTCGTGCACGGCGGCAGCGCATCTACCAGGGAGGTCGCGAGAGGGGTGATTTTATTCGTTCCTTCTGTTTCTCACATCCATATCATTGATCGTGCTCGCTCTAGCGCTAATTCTGATTTGGAAAAGTAGATCCTGATTAAACTTGGTATAGATTTGTGGTGCACGCATGGAATTGTTTGATGCTGCTTGAGGAGGTAATAAATCTTTCTAGAGGCCCAAAGATTCAGTCCACCTTTCTAGGTATTTCAGTTTCAGGCTTGCATTATTTCTAGAGGCCCAAAGAATCAGTTCACCATTCTAGGTATTTCAGTTCCAGGCTTGCATTATTTCTAGAGGCCCAAAGATTTAGTTCACCTTTCTAGGTATTTTAGTTTCAGGCTTGCATTATTTCTAAAGGCCCAGATATTTAGTTCACCTTCCTAGGTATTTCTGTTTTAGGCTTGCATTATTTCTAGAGGCCCAAAGATTCGGTTCGCAGTCGTCGGCAAGTGGCCCTGCTACCCATGCCGGTGTCAACCTCAACTCGCAAGCGCCGGCATCGGAGGGGTTCCCGGGGCTTGGGCTCTATAGAGCCTTCCTCCAGAGCGACGATGACGAGCTCCTCCCTGGGTGCGTGAGGGCTCCGGGCTCCCTCCCTATCGTGAATGACTTCCGTGATGAGTTAGCTCATGCTTTGTTTCATGGAGTGTATTTTTTTGTGAAGCTTTATTGAGGACTTGTATGTTTAAGTGGGATATATCAATTGTATGGACAAAGTAAAATTTATCATGTTTTGCATGCTTGATTTGTAAAGATGGTTCGTTTATGTCAATTGTGAGCGGGAGGAGGCCACACAAGAGCCGGCCACACCAAATCCGACAGGAAATAGGGTCCAAAGTAGTCAAATGATTGAGAAAGAACATTTATTTTCAATCTAACCCTACCATCCATACACCTCTTTGGTTTAGAGTTTGTTCAGGGTTAGAATCTAACTCTAACCTCTAACTGAGTTAGAGTTCTCCTCGTCTCGGTTCATCACCATCATACTTTCCCCATTTCTCTGTTTTCAGTATCCTGCGAATCAAAGAGGCCCTTAGACTGGTTTAGGTCCGGTAGTTTTTTATAAACGTGTTATGTCCAAAATTTAATGAACGTGCTCCGGTTTCTACGAAAATAATCCGGTTTCATGTAGTATTCATTTATTTATTTATTCTTCTACGGGGGGTTTGCATGTAATTCGTGAAGTCTGAAATGTAAAGTACCCCGACATATGCTCCGAGTCGTGCATGCACTACGACCCAGATGCTCTATGTCCCACATGTCGCCGAAAGGGAGCACGTGGAAATATCCTAGGAGTAAATATAGGAGGATAAATGCGTGAAAAAATATGTACGGTGAAGCGTAGCTGCGGTTCGAAAAGCAGACCTAAAGTGATGACAAGTATAGGTCGCACGCACCCAACTAGTGGTAGTACTAGACATACGACTACTTTTTCCCTAAAAAAAGAGGTACAAGTGCTCAGTACTCCTATTCTATCAACGCGAGTCCCATCTGACAAGAGCGTCCGTGCTACAGCTAGCTCTTCTCCCTTGTTTCTCTCTTCTAATTCTAAACTCGCCGACACCCGGTAGGTGGGGTGGGGATTTGTCGATGGTCGGTTTGCTCAACTGCGGCCCCACCTCACAGTGAAAACGTTACGACTGGAATAAAAATGCTAGATACTCCTATACTAATTAAACATTAAGGCCATAAGGCGATGCAGTGCTGGTTACAGGAGGCAAGAAGAAGAGATGCATCCATCAATGACGTCCACCTCCTCGACTCAGGGCGCCGACCCACTAAACAGCGGCTAAGTAGCAACGACTTTCGTGGCCTGGTCGACGTGCTTATGAACAATGGCATCCAAAGATTCCAGCCGCTAGAAGAAGGCCAACGTCTTTCTGTCCTCGCTGTCCTTGTAGTGGCCTATGTAGAAGATTTCCTCATAGACGTGGATGTGTAGGTCGAAGGTTTCTTGCATGGCGAGGCGCTGCGCGGCGAGCGCGGCCTCGAGGTGCACATTCTTTGTCACGACCTCCGGCACCTGTAGGGCCACCAAGGCTTGAAAGAGTTCGTCACCATGGAGGCCGATGAGGGCGGAAGGCAATGAGGAGCCTGGGCGCGCGGGCTGGAGCAATACGGCAAGGTCGTCTGTGCGCTTCTTGACGGCGGTGAACTTGCGGATGGAGTTGACCATCATGTCGTCCATGCGAGAGGCGAAGCCGGCATCAGCAAGGGCTATGACGCCGCGATCGCCAAAGACCGTCAGAAATGTTGCTGTGGTGCGGCCGCAGTCGGCGCTTGGATGATTTGGCACACCGATCATTGTTGCTCGCGTCCATCGCCTCCATAGGTGCTTCTGGCTTCTAGTCAATTGGTCTTGGATTGGAGTGAGCAGTGTTGCGCAGAGACTAGGAGTAGATGGATTGGAGTGGTAGGGCGCCTTTATATGAGAATCCAAACTCTCTTGCATTCACATCGTGCTGGCTCTATTCTGCTTCTCCAATTAATTCCCTCTGCATGTAATTGAGGATGCATCATTGACCATTCAACATCTCGGGAACCGCTACCCTCTCCTTCCTTGGCATTCAAGCACCTATGGAGGCGACTGCCGCTCGCGTCTATCACGTGTCAGGAGACGTTCCCGTTGATGACGAGGTACCTACGGTGACTTCAAAATTTTTAAGATGATAGTACTAGTATACTCAATATTGTGCACCGCGACCAAGGCGGAAAGGAAAACGAGAGAACTACGTATTTATTTACGGTGTAGATTCACTCATTTTGCTCCATATGTACTCCATCTCGGTGTAGTCTAGTCACTTGTTGAAATCTCTAGAAAGGCAAATACTCCTTTCTGGTTTACAGGGCTATACTAGCAAGTAATAGTGGGCTCACGTAGCAATTTTGTCTCATGCAAGAGCCTGGCTATATGCGTGCTCCAAGGTTCGCAACTGCCACGTTCGGGTTGCGCTTGGCTCTTCGCCTCTTCGAGAAGATGAACAATGATGTTACTACTACTGCTTCTACAATATTGAATCCACTGCTGCATGTTCGTCCACCGTGAGCGGGAGGGATAGATTGTTGTAGTACTACTATAAGCAAAAGCATGTCCTCGTCTGCGAGCCACCGCGCGCATGGGCGAGGGAGAAGGTGTGTAGTAGTAAAATCAAGCTTCTCCTCGTTGTACGAGTTGACGCGACACATCATAGCACTGGCCCCACATGGTTGCCTCTAAACTTGGCTGAAAGACCCGCAGTGTACAATACTCCATTTGCTGCAACCTCTAACATTTATCTCACCACAAATTAAAATATATATTCCTGCCTTGACCAGATAAGTGTGCAAACTATAACCACCAGGATGACAGGTAGGGCCAGAAGATTATTTTAATCAAAAAAAAGCATGGAGCCGACCCAATGTTTTTAAGCTTATAGGCACGGTACACGCTATCCTAGACTACTCTACACATGAAACTGCCACACGAGCATCTGGGCTGCGCTTGGCTCTTCGCCTCTTCGGGGAGTCGAACAATGATGGAGTACTACTGCAGTGGAGGAGTACTACAGTATGCTTCTGGCCATCTGACACCGATTGAACTGCTGCATGTCCACCGTGTGCGGGAGGGAGAGCGTGTAGCGAACAAAAGCTTCTCCTAGTCCTACCAGCCACCACGCTCATGGGTGAGGGAGGGATGCAGCTTCATTGACTTACTGCTCCTGCCTTTGTGTGTATGACAGGTGGGCCCAACAGGTGGGTGGCCCACATGTCATGCAGGCAAAGGCAGGTGCGGTTAAGGCGAGAGGGCTTTGTAGTAATCAAACTTCTCGGTCTTGTACGAGTTGACGCGACACATCAAAGCATTGGACTCGATATATTTCAATAATTTGCGTTTACCGATGCATTAATTACAACGCATGCATGCATGTCGTGACTCTCCTTTTGATAGTTGCATGTGTTGATTTAATGCACCTCGAAGTAGTATGAATATGTGACGGTAAAGCTTTGTAATGCCCCGTGAACTCCGGCGGCGGCGGCGCAGAGCTCAGCGGGGTGACGAGCAACGCTGATTAGAGGCGTGCGGCCCCGATAGAGCCCTCCGACTGCGTCAGCACTCGGAGTCGCGCGACAACGGTGGCACCAGCGGGAGTCAGCATCCTGGCCCGATGGGACCAGCTGGGAAGCCTCCCGCCAAGATCGCCGGCCGTGGGTGGCGATTGATTGATCACCTTACGGGGCGATGTTCTTCACGTAGAAATAGGTTCGCTGCCACATCTTCACCGACTTGATCAGCGGAATGGTGGGGAACGAGTTGTCGGCCACCGACCTCCGCATCGCGATGAAGGTGCCACACAGAGCCGGCACGCCGGCGACGTGCGTGCCGAGCTTGGACTGGAAGAATTCCCCCCACAGCTCGATGGTGGGGAGAACGCCGAGGAAGCCTTCGCACAAGGTGGCGAGGGCAGCCAGCAGCACCACCGTATTCGGAGTGAGGTTGGTGCGGCTGGAGCCCGTGGAACTCCAAGAAGGCGCGGAAGAAGCCGCTCGCCGGCAGCCCTAGGCCGCGCATGAGGTGCGAGCGGAATACGACCCGCTCGCCCTCCTCCGGCGCCGGCGTTATTTCACCCGCCGGCGTGGCACGGGTCCGCACTAGGCTCTTGCCAGGGAGGCGGCGCGTCTGGCGGAGGAATTCGATGTGGTCGTCGTCCACCTCGGAGCCGTCCCACACGCCGGAGCGTGCGGCAGGAGGTGCAGCGGCGGAGGAAGAGCTCATCGCCGCGGCGTGGCGTGGTTCGGCGCGGCAGCGGCAAGAGGAAGAAGAAGCAAGAAGGAGAGGAAGCGGGGAAGCAAGGAGATGGGTGCGCGTGCTTCGCCGCCCCCCTCCTCCGGCCTACTTATAGGCTCATGGGCTGCGAAGTCGATGGGGAGGGCGTGGGATTAACTGCGCCCAGGACCCCACGCCCCCCACGATTTAACCCACGGGTTCTGCGCGCGATAATGGCGTGGGAACTAACCGCCCGCTGCGGCGCAGCGGATCCGTTCACGTGCCGAGGCGCGGTAATGGCGGGTCCCGCCTGGCGGCCTGTCTCGTCACGCGCGTGGGTGGGCAGACTGACCCTGCCGCATGGCGTCACACGACGGGCCCGCAACGGGCAGCTGCCTGGAAGCTTATCAGGCACGCTGACTGGATCCTGCTACGACCTTCAAACCCTTTAAGGAGCAAGACGACCTCCTGCGAGTCCGACTCCAGCTAGTCGGCCTAGAGGAAGACGGCGAGCAAGGCCCAGATTCTTCCACCAGAGGGATGAAACTGTTGAGGCTCCTCGACATGTTGCCCTCGGTGCCTCACCAGCTTCGGGGACTACTATCGGAGTAATGGGCCACGGGTAGGCAAACCCGAGCCCTGGACCTTTCAAGACATCGGGGCAGGCTGCTCCCCTCAAGACGCCAAGATGAAGAGCCGCCTTCTGACAGTCGGCGGCAGAGCCGCCGACTTCCCCTCGCGGCCGAGTCCCAGAGATGGCTTCGAGATAAGCCGACTCCCAACTAGCGGCTTCCAGAGAGGCCGGCTATGGGGAGTCGGCCCGCAACTCCAACCACCTCCTGCCTACGCAAGTACGGACGGGATGGGGTGCGGCCGCCGCGCGGCCCATCCCTGCCCCGTTCACGAAGGGCGAGCATAGCCCTGATGCGCCCGTCTCGACGGAGATCTCCGTCCGGCGCTGCATGTTGCCACGCCTGCCTCGACATCAGCCTGCGGGCGGCGCTCGAGCCCACGACGGCCTGTCTGTACGACCCGGAGACGGCGGGACCCGCCTGTCGACGGGGGTGCAGAAGACGGCGAGAGCACCACGAGCCGGACCCGTTGGGAGTCGTCCCCAGGAGTCGGCCGGCCCCTCCCACGGGCCCCGCACGCCATTAACCAGACAAGACATGGAATGGCAACAGTGATCGCCCGTCAGGCGGCGGCACTGTTGCCATGACCCCATGACCAAGCCAGTGTCATTTGAGGCGCTGCTCTGATAATCCACAGCCGGCAAGTCCATGACGTGGCGGACAAACTGTCGGCCCCATCTGGAGCCGTCGGCGGGGCCCACTAGTCGGCGGGCCCGGCAATCGGCGGAGAAGATGGTGACCTGAGAGACAGACGGCTGGGACCCGCGCCCAGCCGGATTACCATTGTACCCCCGGGGGGGGCGGGGGTAGACCTATATAAACCCCTCGGGGCACCCATGCAAGAGGTTGGACCCTAATAGTTTTAGACACTCATAGAGGGAAGAGAAGAGCTAGCCGTGCCCTTCTCCTTCCTCGCCCCGAACAGCTCAAGGAGCAACCTTGTACCCACTTTTCCATAGTGATCATGCGGAGACCACGCAGAGCAGCAGTAGGGGTATTATCTCCACGGAGAGCCCTGAAGCTGGGTAAGATCCGACGGCGTGCATGCCTTTGCCTCATCCCGTTTCCAGGCACCGGCAACGTTCTACTCGCCCCCACCATGATAAGCCATCCTTTGGCATATGTCGCACCCAACCCCCGACATTTGGCGCCCACCGTGGGGCTAGGTGCATCGTCGTCCGGAGACCTGCTTTGGACGGGAACCCTTTTCCTCCCTGGCGAGCGCAGCCAGCCCGGCACGCCAGACGGAGTCTGCGCCGACGCGCTGCACGGCGCTGAGATCGCGTGCGCGGCCAACTGCCTCACCGAACTTGTCGGGGAGGTTCGCCTCTCCGACGAGCCTGCATCCGACGCAGGCACGGGCAGCCCCGAGAGCCTCCTCGCGGGCCTCCTCGACCAACTCCACGTTGCCGGCGAGCCCGCCGCGGACTTGGAGTCCGTAGGCTCCACCGACCCGATGCTGGTCGATTCCGACACTGCATCGCTCGACACGTTCCCCACCAACGTGGTGGTCTACGACGAGCCGCTCCCTCGCGCGGAGAGCGGCGGAAGCACCGCCGCGAAGTGCTTCGTCATTGGTCATGGCGAGCATTCCGCGGCGAGCTCATGACCCTCTCGACGCGGCTCTGCAAGACCTGACCGCGCCTATTCCGGAAGACGCTGACGCCGAGATGCTGGAGGCACGCCGCCTTCAGCTCGTCGAAGGCGCGAGAAAGCTGGCAAGCATGAGACACTTGTCAGAAGCCTACCATCGTGAGATGGATCGCTTGTGGCGCTCGCCGCCCTAATCGCCTAACCGCCTAAGCGCGGTCCAATAGCGTGGCGTAGTCATCGCCAACCTGTTCGGGCCAATCGCCTGCATACGCCACGCCGCGGAGAACATCCGCGCCGCCCGGCGGCGACGAAGCTGGACAACCGAGGTGAAGAGCGCCACGATGAGCGGGCGAGTCAGCAGTTCCTCGATGCGGCTGCCGTGCAGAATGAGGCCGGCTGCCGCACAGAGGCGCCGCAACGACAATACGACGACCTGCCTCCCCGCCGAGATCAAGGCGCGACGTCTCGGACCCCGACTGGCGGTGTCCGCGGAAGAAAGAACAAGGATCCGGCTGTCAGCCACAGACGGACTCATATCTCCATCGAGCGCGACCAAGACGGCCGCCCAAGAGCAGTGGAACGGTGGGACGACTATCTGCCTCCCCCTCCTCGCAAAGAAAGGCAAGTCTCCCCGCCACCCGTCGAGCATCCGACTCTCGGCGACCGCCTTGGCCGCCGAGAGGGAGTCGGAGAAAACGATGCCCGCCACCGGATCGACCGACTCCATCGATCCCTGGCGCTGGAAGAAGAAGACGAGTTGGGTCCGCCCTGTTTCGGACCTCGCATCCGGGACGAGCCCTTTCCCAGAGGGTTCACCCTCCCCCGAGCACGCAAGAGGGACGACTTCGGCAAAGAGACAGAACGGCCATGGAATGCAAATCTTCTCCGAAGATTTTACAGTTAATGCAGTATGTACCATGCTACCTTTTGTGTTAAAGTACCAAGACTTCGGGGCCCCCGAGACGAGCTCGGGGACTGCCCTTTTTTGTTATCTGTATGATAAGAATTATGCCTTCGAGTATGTTACTCTTTGTTATGCCGCTTGGCACGGGTTCGACTAGTCGGCCGGGGACTACGCCATATGCGCTATGAAATGCTTCCTGCATTCGGACAAGTAGTGTGCGGTGCTAAGCCGTCTCTGTCGAAGCCGCAGCTTCATGAGCGAATCGTTTGGTGGGCAGGAGCAAGGAAGAATGGGCGCCACACGGAAATGGCTAAGGACCCAAAGCATAAACATAGCTTAAGCCGGCTTCCAGCCCTCTTCATAAAGCCGACTCTTGAGTGGTTGGCTTGCCGCTTTCTATCAACTTGTTAAAAGAGTCTAAAAATGGCCAAGTACTTGCCTTCCCAAGAGTAGCCAAGCACTTGATCCAAGCGGCGATCCATGAGCGGTTGTCCCAATCGACAAAGCGGCGATCGAGGAAGGTGGCAAAGGAAAAAGCCATAGGAGCAATGAGCAAGGAAAGATAAATTAGGATAAATATTTACATAACCACGGGCCCTTGGCGAATCTTCAGCAGAAGTTCAAAATACACCCAGCGGGTGCAATTGTCTTAATTAACAAGTTTTCCAAAGACTACTAAAGCGAGATAAAATAAAGGCAAGGCGGCAGCCTAGGAAGCGGCAGACGGGTTTGGAGGCGGAGGAGGCAGCGGTGTCGAGCACGGGCGGCCGGGCTGGGTAGTCTCGGCTTGATCATCTCCGGCGGCAGCCGGCCCAGACGGGCGCGGCTTGTTGCTGGAGGCGCGGTCGAGCTGAGGCTGGTCGCCCGCTCCGTCTTCTGGCGCCTCCGTCTCAACTCCGTTCTCCGCCTCGCCTTCCTCCTCGGCGCTGGAGCCGATCACCTCCGCCGAGTCCTCGTCATAATCCGGGTTCATCCCGAACCACTCCGGTGGAGCCTCCCACCGTCCTCAGCCCACTCAGGGATGAAGACGTTGGTGTCCATGTAGTCGGCGATCGCCGCCGCATGCTCGACGAGGGCGTCTTCCGTAGCCAGCAGCTCCGCCTGGGCCTCTGACCGGAACGCAGCCAGTCGGTCCAGATCCAGCCCTGGATACCACGCCTTGACGAATTCCAAGGCCCGGCGCGCTCCGGCCGGGCGAGGAACCTTCCGAGCCTCAAGGCGGCCAGCCGCGACCTCGGCCGGTCGGCGATCCGACCGAGTCGCGCAGAACCGGCATGCCTGGCCATAGGGAAGCAATCGCCTGGGTGCCGACGCGTTTGAAGCCGGCGTAGCATCCGATGGGCCGGCCGTAGACGAGCCTCGATGCTTGGAAGCTGCTCGTCAAGGGTCCGGGGGGCGTTGGCAGCAATCTCCGCACCATTTGCCCTCCGTGCCTCACGATCAGCCTCGATGGCTTGATTGGCCGCCTGCGTATGGCCGGGGAGGAATTCTGCCAAGACGAAAAAGAAGCAAGTCAAAAAAATAAAAAACCAGGTGTCGGCCCGTCCTATAGTCAGCGGCTCAAAGAAGGAAAGTAAAGAAACTCACCGTCGATGATGTCCTCGATTTCATGGAAGCCGGAGGTCAGCTGTGCCTCCTTGTCGGTCCAGGAGGAGCGCTCGCTTTCGAACTCGGTCAGGAGAGCAGCCTCTTTCTTCTCCGCCTTGTCCTGCGCCTTCTTAAGCAGCTCCCTTTGCTCCAGCAGCTGCGTAGCCAGTAGGTCGCGCTCTGCGACAAGCTTGCTGCACTCCTCCCTTGGCCCGCAAGGCGGTGTCGGCCGTGCCCAGCTGCCGCCGGAGGGTGGCGTTGGCCTCTGAAGAATGAAAAGAAAAAGGACGTTAAGTCGCCAACTAAGAAGGTCGCTGGGAAGATCCGGTCCGACTGCTCAGCAGTCGACCCGAATATCGGGGACTACAGCCCGCGGGTGCGCTAGCGCGCCCCCGCGAAGAAGAAAGAAGACTCACCCCGGCTCCTCGACAAGTCGGCGGTCCGCTTGCCCAGCTCCTCAACATTGCGGTTGAAGGCAGTGACGCGGAGGTTGTGATACTCCTGTGATAAGCATTTCAGACAAAGGTAAATATTTGGAAATCGCCAGATAGAGTTCCGAGCCGCCTGCTCAGCAGCCGGCCCGAAACTCGGGGACTACACCCAGTGGGTGCGCTGGCGCGCCCCCACAGAGAAGAACAAGAAAAAACTCAAAGAAGAAACATACCCGAACGGCGGTTCGCGACGCTAGGTGCGCCTTGGTGCAGTTCTGGATGGCGTCGCCCTCGGCTCGCAACCGCTGAGCGTCGAGCGCTGGTTCAGCGGACTGTGCCGCCTCCTCGCACCCACCCAACGGGCGCGGCGCTTGTCGCCTCGGCGTCTGGGATGGCCGAGCTGGCGGCGCCCGGTCTCAAGGCGTGGCACCGAGTCGCCTTCTCAAGGCGGCGCGGCTGGCGGCGACTTGAAGGAGCAGCTTCGCCACGGCCTCGTCTTCAGTCGGCGGCACCGGCAAATCCACCTGCTGTTTACCTCGCGCGCTCTCAGACGGCGACGGAGGCGGCGGTGGCGGCACGGCCGTGCCCGACATGGAGGTCTCGCCGCCTTCCCTCTCTATGATGAGGAACTTGCTGCCGGCTCCCTCCGTCTGCCCCATGAACTCCGGCGGCGGCGGCGCAGAGCTCAGCGGGGTGACGAGCAACACTGATTGGAGGCGCGCGGCCTCCTCGGCCCGCCGCTTAACCGCGACGGCGGCTTCGGCCTCCTCCAGCTTCCTCTGGGCGGAAGCCGCCACCTTCTTCAGGCGGGCGGCTTCTTCCTCGTTGCGCTTCTCCTGCGCGTTCTGCTCCGTCGCCTCCCGGAGGTCGCCGGCGGGGTCAATCCGCCGAGTATTGGCGGACGTCTCTGCCGACCCCATGACAGAGGCGGCGGCGACCCTCTCTAAAGTAAGGGGAGCCCTGATGCGAAGAAGCCGTGTAAAAGATTTGGACAAGATTCACCAGAAGAAAACAAGACAAAAGCAGAAGCACTTACGCAGAGACCAGTGGCGGCTTTTTCACTTCCTTGCGGAAGCGGTTAGCCTTTGCGACCGCCTCTTCCCGCTTGGTCATGGCGGCCGTCCCCTTAAACTTCTTCGACCGGCCGCCAAGCAAGCTCGGCCCGGCCCGACGCTTCTTCGCGCCACCTCGACCACCCAAGCCGGCGGAGGAACTCGCGCTCGGCTGGCCGACCTTCGGTTGGCGGCGTGGGACGACTTCCCCCTCGCCGTCATCTTCAGGCCAGTCGGCGAAGGTAGCCGAGGGCCTGAAGTCGTCAGCCCTCCTCCTCCTCCTTCGGCGTCGGCCTCCATCGCCGCCGCCCCCAAGTCAGGGTCGTCGACGTCGCTCTCCGCCCGGTCGGGGACGAACTCACGGGCCGGCCCCGTGGTGCCGGCTGAGGGCTGCATGAGGGGGTTCTAACTCGAAAAAACCAAAAAAGATCAGAGGTCGGATTCGGCTGAAAAAGAAAATAGAAGAGGAAGAGAGACGACTTACCACAGGCGGGGGGTTGGCACGCGAGTACGGCTCCTTGCCGAACTGCCAATCCACCGTGAGATTGCAGTTCGCAATGTAGTTCACCGTGTCCGCCACCTCCGCGTGGGGCAAGTCCTGAGCACTGACCATTTGGGGTCCCGGTGGCCGCTCATCTGACAGATCATATGAGGTCGGCCTTGGAGCGGGAGGACTCGGCGCGCCACGAAGGCGGCCAGCAGGTCGGCCCCAGTCAAGCCCTCCGACTGCGTCAGCACTCGGAGTCGCGCGACGGCGGCGGCACCAGCGGGAGTCAGCGTCCTGGCCCAATGGGACCAGCTGGGAAGCCTCCCCGCCAGTACGCCGGCTTCGTAAGGCGACAGATTGACCCAGTCGCCTTTTGGGGCGATGTTCTTCATGTAGAAATAGGTTCGCTGCCACATCTTCACCGACTTGATCAGCGGTATGGTGGGGAACGGGTTGTCGGCCACCGACCTCCGCATCGCGATGAAGGTGCCGCATAGAGCCGGCACGCCGGCGACGTGCGTGCTGAGCTTGGACTGGAAGAATTCCCCCCACAGCTCGATGGTGGGGAGAACGCCGAGGAAGCCTTCGCACAAGGTGGCGAAGGTAGCCTGCAGCACCACCATATTCAGAGTGAGGTGGTGCGGCTGGAGCCCGTGGAACTCCAAGAAGGCGCGGAAGAAGCCGCTCGCCGGCAGCCCTAGGCCGCGCATGAGTGCAGCGAATCGACCGCTTCGCCCTCCTCCGGCGCCGGCGTTATTTCACCCGCCGGCGCGGCACGGGTCCGCACTAGGCTCTTGCCGGGGAGGCGGCGCGTCTGGCGGACAGGTCGATGTGGTCATCGTCCACCTGAGCCGTCAACACGCGGAGCGTCTTTGCAGGAGAGTGCAGCGGCGGAGGAAGAGCTCATCGCTGCGGCACGACGTGGTTCGGCGCGGCGGCGGCAAGAGGAAGAAGAAGCAAGAAGGAGAGGAAGCGGGGGGAAGCAGGGAGATGGGTGCGCGTGCTTCGCCGCCCCCCTCCTCCCGCCTACTTATAGGCTCATGGGCTGAGAAGCCGATGGGGCGGGCGTGGGATTAACTGCGCCCAGGACCACACGCCCCCACGATTTAACACACGAAGTTACTGCGTGCGATAACGGCGGGAACTAACCGCCCGCCGCGCCGCAGCGGATCCGTTCGCGTGCGGGCGCTGATAATGGCGGGTCCCGCCTGGCGGCCTGTCTCGTCACGCGCGTGGGTGGCAGACTGACCCTGCCACGTGGCGTCACGCGACGGGCCCGCAACGGGCAGCTGCCTGGAAGTTTATCAGGCACGCTGCCTGGATCCTGCTACGACCTTCAAACCCTTTAAGGAGCAAGACGACCTCCTGCGAGTCCGACTCCAGCTAGTCGGCCTAGAGGAAGACGGTGAGCAAGGCCCAGATTCTTCCACCAGAGGGATGAAACTGTTGAGGCTCCTCGACATGTTGCCCTCGGCGCCTCACCAGCTTCGGGGACTACTGTCGGAGTAATGGGCCACGGGTAGGCAAACCCGAGCCCCCGGACCTTTCAAGACATCGGGGCAGGCTGCGCCCCTCAAGACCCCAAGACGAAGAGCCGCCTTTTGAGAGTCGGTGGCAGAGCCGCCGGCCCCTTCGCGGCGAGTCCCGAGATGGCCGAGATAAGCCGACTCCCAACCTGGCGGCTTCGGAGAGGCCGGCTATGGAGTCGGCCCGCGACTCAACCACCTCCTGCCTACGCAACTACGGACGGGATGGGGTGCGGCCGCGCGCCCATCCCTGCCCCGTTCACGGCGGGCGAGGATAGCCTGATCGCCCGTCTTGACGAAGATCTCCGTCCGGCGCGGCACTGTTGCCACGCCGGCCCTGACATCAGCCCCGTTGGCGGCGCCCTAAGCCCACGACGGCCTGTCTGTACGACCCGGAGACGGCGGGACCCACCTGTCGGCGGGGGTGCAGAAGACGGCGAGAGCACCACGAGCCGGACCCGTTGGGAGTCGGCCCCAGGAGTCGGCCGGCCCCTCCCACGGGCCCCGCACGCCATTAACCAGACAAGACAGGGAATGGCAACAGTGATCGCCCGTCAGGCGGCGGCACTGTTGCCATGACCCCATGACCAAGCCAGCGTCATTAGAGGCGCGACTACAGTAATCCGCAGCCGGCAAGACCGCCCGGCGGACAAAACTGTCGGCCCCATCTTTGGGCCGTCGGCGGGCCCCAGTAGTCGGCGGAGAAGAAGGCGACCTGAGAGACAGACGGCTGGGACCCGCGCCCAGCCGGATTACCATTGTACCCCCGTGGGGTAGACCTATATAAACCCCCCGGGGCACCCATGCAAGAGGTTGGACCCTAATAGTTTTAGACACTCATAGAGGGAAGAGAAGAGCTAGCCGTGCCCTTCTCCTTCCTTGCTCCGAACAGCTCAAGGAGCAACCTTGTACCCACTTTGCCATAGTGATCATGCGGACACCCCACAGAGTAGCAGTAGGGGTATTATCTCCATGGAGAGCCCTGAAGCTGGGTAAGATCCGCCGGTGTGCATGCCTTCGCCTCATCCCGTTTCCAGGCACCGGCGACGTTCTACTTGCCCCCACCATGATAAGCCATCCTTTGGCATATGTCGCACCCAACCCCCGACATTGCTCCACTGCCCCTTGCGCCTCCGCCCCTTGAAGCCTCCAGTGTATGAGGTTTGAATACACCTCGTCCGTTCAGCTGATCGAGCAAGGTGCAGGTTTCTTGATTGATGTGTTGTTCGATTGATTTGTGAAGTGCAAGGGAGGACACCTGGCCTGAGCGGACTGCCGCGTCGAGCGCCCCAGGAACCAGCGACAGTGCCAAAAGTGCGAGAGCGGCGGTGGCTTCAACGCGCGGAACACGACGGTGGACGCCGTCCTCTCCTCGGTGAGGGTGGAGTGCCCGCAAGAAGGCTGTGGGATCTACGTCACTTACCACAAGATCGCCGATCACCAGAGCGTGTGTCCGCTCGCGCCCTGCAAATGCCCCGTGCCCGTCTGTGGCTATGAAGGCCCACCGCCGGCGCTCTCCCACCACATCAGCACCATGCATCCCATGCCCGTGCACAGGATCCAGTACGGCAAGGTGCTCCAGCTGCAAGTGCCGCCGTCGGAGCCACGACTCTTGGTGTTCGCGGAGGAGGACGACCACGGCTTTTTCTTGGTCGGCGGCATGCTCGACATCGGGACGCCTATCGCCGCGTCGGCCGTCTGCATCAGAGCGGGGTCATCCCCACTGTTGTACTATGTGGCCAAGCTGTGGGCGAATGGCCCGCCGAGGGAGCCCAAAGGTAGGACCGACGCCGTCAAGGTGGAAATGGAGGTGACAAGAAGCAAGGTTCCCGGCGACGTCGCCGTGCACGAGCTTACCTTCTTCATAGTTCCGCCCAAGCTGCTAGTCGGGGCTAAGTTGGTGTCCCTCCACATTCAGATTGACAAGTTCACGTCCTAAATGATTCTATAGTGCCTTTTGTTTATCTTAGTAATATGCTAATATAGGGGTTAGCTCGGTCTAATTTAGCTTAAGAGATGGTGGGCTTTGGTGGTGATGCAACAATTACTTCGACATTAGATCAGCAGTTAAAGTAATTTCCAACAGTCAAACGGATATTTTGTGTCTGTTGGATATAAAGATCCTTTGGGTAAGAAGTATAACAACTTATAAGAAGTAAGTATAATAGTTGTTGCATACTTGTGCGAGTTGACGCGACACATCAAAGTAGTAGTACTCCCTCCGATCCTAATTTCTCTGCGCATAAGGCTAGTCATAGTGGGAGTAACATAGGTAGTAACATAGATGCCACATAAGCAAAAATGATGAGGTGGCAAGTAATTATTGAGGAGAGAGGCAAATAGAGTAACATAATATGTTACCATCACATAGCTCTTTCCAATGCAAAATGAGTCTACAAAGTAATAAATGACGACATCTAGTACTATCTCAAGGCCAAGGAGCAACGTGAAACCTATGATAGAGCCAATCGGATGGTTGAGAACACTACAATTCGTAGCTACAGATGCGTGTGTGAGAGAGGACGAGTGTGTGCGTGCACCTCTTCTCTTCCTGTATAACGTACTAAACTCAGAGTACATGTGTATGTGGGTGGCATCGACCTAGGGAGCTAGAGATGGTGCGTGCGAGAAGTCCCGAGAGATAGGTGTAATGCGTCTGAAAAAAGACTAGTCTATAGCTCGCCATGAGGCTATTCCTGTCGAATGCCCCAATAAGCGTAAGATATGTATTCGACGGTGCCAGTTATTGCATGTACACAGCAGTAGAAAAAGAACTAGTGCCGTGGCATATGCTACACCATGGCCGAGAACACGTGCCCATGTTACGCCATATGGGAATAGTGCCGCACTTCGAAACTAAACCGTCAATAAATTTTTAGCACATCTCGTCACATTCCAAATTACTACTACTACCATGCTATATTTAATTGCAAACCTGTTCACACCGATCACAACCTACTCCCTCCGTCGTCACCGTGACCAAGGAGGAGGGGAAAACGAGAGAAATTAATGTTTATTTGCTAATTAATAGAATTACATGCAATGAACTAACCACTTCATGTCGTGTTTGGTAGTCTCAAGTCATTAAAAGCATGCACACCCACATCTCTTATTGGTTGATATGTCAAGAAACAAGAAACGAGGTAGAAGTTAATGCACCGTGCCTAAGTGTTTTGGGATTATTTGGTTTTCGTAAGATGACTTACACACCTAGACGGAGGGAGTAAACGGTTTCCCACTTAGGAGTGTATTAGTACTTGGTTCGAAACATTACTATGCCAAGATGACTGCACATTCCTCCTCAACTCCTCATCCACAAAAACAAACAAGTCATTAAGCATCCTTCCCTTGCGTCTGCCATGGCCAGCGTGAGTTTTTGGTCAAGAGATTACCACCAGGGAGAGGCAAGCATGCAAGCGGAAGCACGAGAGATGTCCCACCTCGCCTCGAAAGCAGCCGACATGTCCCGCCGCGCGAAAGTAGCAGCACAGAGGTCCTGCCGCGCCGCCGAAGCAGCAGCACGGAGGTCCTGCCGCACCGTCGATGCAGCAGACTGCTCCGGCCACACCGCGGAAGCAGCAGAGATGTTCCACCGCGCTGCGAATGCAGCAGATATGTCCCGCCGCGCCGCGGCGGCCTGGGAAAATGTCTCGCGGACAGGCGACGACTCTTATGGGCGCATGCATGCGATCGTCCATAGCCAGATGGATCAGATCTCTGGCTGGGCGAGGTTGCAGGATGACATGAAAGCCTCGTTTGAATAGGCTACCAGTGTCATCCGACAACTAAGAGAGGGAAATGGATGCCCCGTGCCGAGCACAAACTGCTGAGGGCGAAGATCGTCTGAAGTGCAGAGCAGCAGGAGGAGACCAGTGCGTTGTTGAAGAGGACCGGCGTCATCGTCAAGAAACTTCTGGACGAGAATGACATGCTCCGCGTCGAGCGCCAAAGGCTGGTGGAGGAATCCGTGTATGCTCTCAAGCAGCATCTTGAGGACACGACAGAGCTCATCGCCGCTCACTGCGGAGACTAGTTCCCGCTGCCTGCAGGAACGCATCAAGAAAGTAGAGATCAACGAGCCGTATCGTTGGCTTCCTTCTTCTTTTGCCCTTCGGGTGTAGCCGCATGTGGCTTTTTTAATTATCTTCCTAATTATGTAAGACAATTATTATCCACTGTCGTCGTCCTTATATATTCATCAGTCTTGCTATAAGTCGCAGTAGATGCTATATAGGTCCGTAGGATCTTACATCAAGATCCGTGCAAAAATTTCTTTTCAGATTTTCTTTTTTCTCTCTTAAATATAAGTCGAGGGAGACATAGCCACGCCATTAAATAGAGGCTCGGGCGCCATTATTCGAGACCTTGGTAGAGAGGTGGGTGGCAGTTGGAGGTCAAAGGGCTCTCCTCCCGATAAGCATGCACAGGGGTCTAATCGCACGCCTCCCGTACTCAAATAGCTACCCTGCATGGCGCCTCCTAGCTAATAAAAAACGGGACGTGTGGCTGCACGTAAATGGTAAATAGAACGCCAATGGTTGCAATAATACTTGTGTTTCCGATTGTAACGTGACAACACTTGTTCCAAAATGACTTTTATGATTGTTAATGTGTGTGCCTTCACAAATCGTACAGCAAAATTACCACAACATGTTGGTGCCATGTCATGACACCAAGCCAAGTTTCATGATTTTCATGCGTGTTTTGGATTTACAGGAATTAAAAAACCAAGTTTCTCAATGTTTCCAGCCGAGCCACGACGCCCAGATGTTTGAATTTCATTCCCATTTCTTGCATGGGACCTAGAAATTTACTCGAGGACACACATGTGATTTTTGAACTAACTTTGGTGCACTGGGGCATGTGCTTGTATTTCAAATTTTAATTATGCACACAAAGGTGACATGTTCCCTCTCAGAACCACGAGCCTTCTTGAGAGAAGCTCCAGTTCGCAAGAAGCTTATACCAAAACTTGTTCCTATTCGGCCAATTTTTTTACCACAGCATGGTAGTGCCATGACATGACACCATGCCGAGTTTCATGATTTTCAGGCGTGTTTTGGATTTACAAGAATTTTAAAACCAAGTTTCTCAATGTTCTCGGCCGAGCCACGATGCCCGGATGTTTGAATTTCATTCACATTTCTTGGATGGGACCTAGAAATTCACCCGAGGACACACATGTGATTTTTCAACCAACTTTGGTGCACGGGAGCATGTGCTTGTAGTTCAAATTTGAATTATGCACATTAAGTGACCAGAAACTCAATTAATGTATAAAAAGGCCAAACGAACCCGGAATAATTCCAAAATTTAATAGGGCACTCATGTAGTTCTATGTTGCCTCTGTAAAGAAACTCAAGCGGGGGCAATGTTTATTTTTTCACACTCAAAGGTGACACGTTCCCTCTCAGAACCACGAGCCTTCTTGAGAGAAGCTCCGGTTTGCAAGAAGCTTATACCAAAGCTTGTTCCAAATCGTACAATTTTTTACCGCAACATGTTAGTGCCATGACATGACACCATGCCAAGTTTCATGATTTCCAGGCGAGTTTTGGATTTACATGAATTTTAAAACCAAGTTTCTCGATGTTCTCGACCGAGTCACAACGCCAAGATGTTTGAATTTGATTCCCATTTCTTGCATGGGACCTAGTAATTCACCCAAGGACACACATGTGATTTTTCAACCAACTTTGGTGCACCGGAGCATGTGCTTGCAGTTCAAATTTGGATTATGCACATTAAATGTCCAAAAACTCAATTACTATATAAAAAAGGCCAAACAAACCCGGAATAATTCCAAAATTTAACAGGGCACTCATATAGTTCTATGTCGCCTCTGTAAAGAAAATCACGGGGGAGGCAGCGTATATCATTTCGCACACAAAGGTGACACATTCCCTCTCGGAACCACGAGGCTTGTTGAGAGAATCTCCGGTTTTGCAAGAAGCTTATACCAAAACTTGTCCCAATTCAGCCAAAAAAATATACATATGAAAAAGGGTTTAGATTATCGCGAACATCTCTCTACCTAGACCAATGCACTCCTATTTGAATTCAACATAAAATGGATACAAATATTTGAATTGGAGATCGTATGGTACATGTAGTTCATAGTGAAATATGATTACTGCTATATGCATGTTTTTTGTTATCAAGATAATATTTAAATGATTGTATAACTTGACAAAAATCATATTCAAATAAGGAAAATTGATTCAAATTTAGTCCATATGGTAGACGACAATATATATGTTCATAGGGTGGAGTAAAATGTTCATATATGATGGAAGATCAAAATTTTGGACTACATCCATTATAAACTGCAAGGTCACCTAACAATATATTCGAATTCAACATAACGTGGATTCACAAATTGAAATTCGAGATCCTGGCATTTTTAATCATATAAAAAAGGACACGACTCTTTCTTTTGGTGGGAATTGATTTGTTTTTTGTTGTTGTTGAGGGAAGTGCGAATCAATTTGGTACCGTACAGGGTAATCTTGTTCTCCTGATTTTTTTACATTTTTCTTGTAGTTTTTTCAATGACATCTATAGCAATATAGTAAAAGGGGACATGACTCCCTTGTGTCTTGTATGAATTGTTTTTTTGTACACGTTAACTTTGTTCTGCCGAACAAGGAATCCGTGCCTTGTTATCCCGAAATTTTCAAGCTCGAGTATCTTTTGTCTCATCTGCTTTGCAACTCCCGCCTCTTCAACCCGCTCCGCGCCTTGTTATCCCAAAATTTCAACGCGCCCGAAAACTCCCTCCTCATCCGAAATTGGTCCCGCAGCCCAGACACGCGAAATCCCCCTTCTACCCCTCAGCCGGAAACGCTGGCTCGACGTCGAGGTGTCAGAACCAGTGGGGGTATACTGGTAACTTACCCTACATTTTGGACAAGCGCGTCCCTAAGCCATGGATCCCCCTACCTTCCTTTCGTCCCCCATTCGTACACAGAGGCCGCCAAAACCTGCGAAACCCCACGCTTCTCCGTTGGCCTCCCGATCGCCGCCCAGCCGGAGACTCTTCCCCGACGATGTCGTCCACTGCAACAGCTCGCCATCCCTCATCCACCGCACCTGATGAGGATCCGTCATCGATCTCGTCGTCCCGCCGGATCAGCCGCCCCGTCCTCCACCTCCAAGGAGCTGCCCCGACGTTCGCCTTGTCTATCGCGCTACCTCCATCCCCACAACGCCGTCTTGATCTGCCCCATCAGAACCGCAACACCCTCACCAATTCCTCCGATGAAGCCGAGGCCCACTCAACGCCACCAAGGAGGTTCTGCACTCACCGCTGCATTTTATCTTTTATTCAATCTCACGAGGCTGCCGGTGCTCGATATCGAGCAGCCATGGCGGGTCTCCATCGACGGCGCCATCGCCGGCCACTTCATCCACGGCGTCTCTCCCCCATGTCGTTGCTTCCTCGGCGGCGACTTCCAGACTGGCACTAGCTGCAGCTGCTCCGGCTCCCGCTCGTGCTGTTTCTGCTGCTGCTCCGGCTCTTGCTCGTGCTGCGGCTCTTTTGTTGCTATCGGTCACGCTGCTGCACTGCTCTTGCTTTTGTTCGTGCCGCTGCTCTTCTCTGCTATTGCCGTCGGTCGCACTGCTGCTCTGCTCTTGCTCTCGTTCGTGCTGCTGCTCTGCTCTTTCTCTCGCTCGCGCTACTGCTGCTGCACAACCTCCGGCAGCTATAGGAGTTGGGTGGGCAACAAACAATAGATGATCCATTCTCTATCTTTTTAAAACTGAAGCTATAATCTACCTGCTATCATTAGTTTTGGATCTATCCACTCGTTTGCTACTATCAGTCTTGATTTCTGAATGCACCCCTTAGGCCTTACAAAATCTAACTATTTTTTATTATGCATGTCAGTTATTGTACACAATCGTACTGAACATGTAGAGAAAAAGAGAAGACCGTTGCATGGGAATATAATGTCATGCAGACGCCACTCCATGTTGGGCGAAGTGCCCCCCTCCCGCCATTCCAGAGGAAGGTAACTATTCAGATGGGGATTCAGAGGGAGCCAACCACTCATATTTACCACCCGAGGTGTTTGCTCTAACCTTGCATGCTGATGTTGGTCATATCATGCATATGCCGCCTCACATTGCTTACATTATACATCTTATATGTCATCAGCTTAGTATATAGTTTCTTTGTGTGAATGCCACCTGTTTGGTTTCTATATCATACTCCCACCATTCCTAAATATTTGTCTTTTTAGAGATTTTCAACAAGTGACTACATACGGAGCAAAATGAGTGAATCTACACTCTAAAATATGTCTATATTCATTCGTATGTGGTAGTCCATTTGAAATCTCTAAAAAGACAAATATTTAGGAACAGAGTGAGTATATGGGAATTATGCAATGCCATCTTCTTTAGCCAGGCATCATATACGTGAATCATGCAATGCCATCCTGTTTAGCCAGTCATCGTATATGTGAATTGTATCATGCCATATTTTTTTTCATAATGTATTCCATTTGTCAACAATGTTTATACATTCATCTACTCTTCCTGTGCATCAGCTATTTGAGTCAGTCATGGGAAAATCTGGAGTGAGAACAAGGTCTTCTGAGCAGTCAGTGCTACCTGCGGATGCAGATTTCTTGCTGGTTACATATAGCTCCTCAGAGGGGGATTCAGAGACGGATGACCAGTCGTATCCCCCCCCCCCCGAGGTGCATGCTCTAACTTGGCAGGGCTATATTGCTCATATCATGCATATGGTGTCTTGCATTGCTATGCCACCTGCTTAGATTAGACATGCTTCGTGTGAATGCCTCTTATTTGCTTTCTATATCAGATATGTGAATTATAAAATGCCATTTTTTTCAACCAGTCATCATATATGTGAATTATGCACCGCCATGTAGCCAGGCATCATATATGTGAATTATCTCATGCCATCTTTTTTTATTACGTATTCCATTTGTCGACAATCTGTGTATATTGAACTACTCCCTTCATGTGTATCAACCATTTGAACTGGTTATGGAAAAATCAGGAGTGAAAACAAGGTCTTGAGCGAGCACTTGGTACTGTTGAAGCATATATCTCAATGGTTCTGAGGAGCTCCTCGGAGGAGGATTGAGAGACAGATGACCAGTCCTATATCCACCTGAGGTGTATGCTCTAAGTTGCAATGTTTATATTTCTCATATCATGCATATGGTGTCTTGCATTGCTTAGTTTAGACATCTTATGCACAATATTGAATTCCATCTGCTTAGTTTAGAGATCATACATGCGAGTGTCAGCTACTTAGTATATGAATCAATTATGTCAATTGTATCATGCCATCCTGTATACTTAGACAACATGTATGTGAATTATTTCATCCCAACCTATTTTAGAACGACATCATATAGTTTTGTCATGTCATCCTGTTTAGATACTCATCATATGTTGAATTATGCCATTATATCCTATTAAGTTATCCATCATATATCTGAAATTGTGTCATGCTATCCTGTTTAGTTAGGCATCATATATGTGAAATTGTGTCATGCTGTCCTGTTTGGTTAGACAACATATATCTGAATTAACACATCTGTCTATCATACAATGTTTGTATGTTCAATTTATTTTCTTGTTTATCAGCCATTTGAATTGGAGGGGGTGATGGCAGTATCTAAGGGAGCAAAAACCCGTTCTTCACAAAAGCAGAGCTACCCGTCGATGAGATAGAACCATGGTTGTCTTGGCCTAAACTAGCCCTACCACACATAATCGAGACTCTTCCAGTTGCACACTTACACCGTTGGGCAGAGAACCAGCTACAACCCATCTAACCCCAACCCCAGCGGATAGTAACCCACTTCTAGTTGACAAAGCACCATGTCCACCACAGAGTACCCCCACACGAGCAGTTTGTAAAGCAACTGCAGTTCCCAAAGCACGAAGACCACCACAGCGAATCCAAACTCCACATTTAAAGCAGAAGAGCAACTGTTCTCAGGTCAGATTCCATAGCTATGGTCTATACTCCTTTGCTGTTATATCACTGTATTTACTCATACAAGCTACTTTCGAATTTGAAGGATCTAATTGAAACTCCAATGGCACAATAGGTATGTTTTAAACCTATTTCTTTAACTGGATTGTTGTTCTAACTTCTCGCTCTATGTTGTTTTCAGTTTCAGTTGTATAAATAGTTATGTTCTCATGTGATGCACACTACAAGTGTTGCCAATGATGTGTAGTTTCTCACACTTATATTCTGTCTATGCTGCTGTGTCTTAAAAATATGAGTTGAACTGTGTCTCTATCTTGATTTGGCAACATAAACTAGAATGATATGGACAATACAGTGACCATAGTACATAGATATATGTTTGTTTCATGATGTTATCCTGTTCCACCTTACTACTGAACCGGTTTACCAAAATGAGTTTCGTATACTACATGCTAAACCTGTGATGTGTCTGCTTGTTTCTCTTGTAGTATGCGAACAGAATATTGGAGAAGAGCACCCCACTATGCAATGGTAGAGAAAGTAATGCAGCTAAGGTTCAAGATAGTGAGACAACCCTGTTGGTCTCCAAGAAAGGTGATAAAAACGACCTTGTAGACAATGAGAAAACCCCATAGTAATGCGTTGATGTAGTGTTCGAGTTACGGGCCAGTACCGCTGGCACAAGCTCTTCGAACTCGCTGCCTGAATCACTTCGGCTTCTTCAGTCTCAGCTACTACCTGAAAGGCATCAGTTAGCTGTGCTGCGGCAAGAAGCCGAAGGACCGAGGAAGTCCCTGCAGAATTCAGATGCATACTTTCTAGTGCAACAACAAGCGCTGGAGGATTTAAGTGCCAAACAAGAGAAAGTTAATAAGCTTGCTAAGCATCTTGCCAGCATTATGGGTACCTAGGATATTGTTCCTTGAGCTCTTCTGAAGTGGTTTCATTACGGACTTGTTTCTTTGTGGCGTTTATTTGCCTTTGGTCGCTAAGTTTGACAACCAGTGTATAAGATATGTTGCTTTGTTCCCTATATTTGCACTGGTGGCGAACTTTGATGCCCTATGGATGTAATGTCTGTAATAGCCGTGATAGCCCAGTGTAAGTTGCTTGCTTATTTATTTCCTTGTTGTCTTGTTTATTTGTTTGCTTGCAGTCAGTGCAGTTCTTTTTCCGCGGTTTGCTAGTGGCCGCAATAACCTATTTTTTAAAACTAGTCCAAAATAACCATGGGCTACATATTTACTGCAGTTACCATGGGCCTCCTACGGGCCGTAGAAACAATGGGCCTTCTAAGGGCCGTGGAAAATATGGGCCTTCTACGGGCCGTAGCATCAATGGGCCTTTGATACGTCTCCAACGTATCTATAATTTTTTATTGTTCCATGCTATATTATATTCTGTTTTGGAAATTATTGGGCTTTATTTTACACTTTTATATTATTTTTTGGGACTAACCTATTAACCGGAGGCCCAGCCCAGAATTGCTGCTTTTTGCCTATTTTAGAGTTTCGCAGAAAAGGAATATCAAACGGAGTCCAAACAGAATGAAACCTTCGGGAACGTGATTTTTGGAATGAACATGATCCAGAGGACTTGGACCCTACGTCAAGAAATCAACCAGGAAGGCACGAGGTAGGGGGCACGCCTACCCCCCTAGGCGCGCCCTCCACCCTCGTGGGGCCCATGTTGCTCCACCGACATACTTCTTCCTCCTATATATACCTATGTACCCCCAAACTACGGACACGGAGCCAAAACCTAATTCCACCACAACCTTACATGCCGTGAGATCCCATCTTGGGGCCTTTTAGGAGCTCATGGGAGGGCATCGATCACGGAGGGCTTCTACATCAACACCATAACCTCTCCGATGATGTCTGAGTAGTTTAGCTCAGACCTTCGTGTCCATATTTATTAGCTAGATGGCTTCTTCTCTCTTTTTGGATCTCAATACAATGTTCTCCCCCTCTCTTGTGGAGATCTATCCGATGTAATCTTCTTTTGCGGTGTGTTTGTTGAGACCGATGAATTGTGGGTTTATGATCAAGTTTATCTATGAACAATATTTGAATCTTCTCTGAATTCTTTTATGTATGATTGGTTATCTTTGCAAGTCTCTTTGAATTATTAGTTTGGTTTGGCCTACTAGATTGATCTTTCTTGCAATGGGAGAAGTGCTTAGCTTTGGGTTCAATCTTGCGGTGTCCTTTCCCGTGTGATGAGGGGCAGCAAGGCACGTATTGTATTGTTGCCATCGAGGATAACAAGATGGGGTTTATATCATATTGCATGAACTTATCCCTCTACATCATGTCATCTTACTTAAAGTGTTACTCTGTTCTTTTGAACTTAATACTCTAGATGCATGCTGGATAGCGGTCGATGTGTGGAGTAATAGTAGTAGATGCAGGCAGGAGTCGGTCTACTTGTCGCGGACATGATGCCTATATACATGATCATACCTAGATATTCTCATAACTATGCTCAATTCCGTCAATTGCTCAACAGTAATTTGTTTACCCACCGTAATACTTATGCTCTCGAGAGAAGCCACTAGTGAAACCTATGGCCCCCGGGTCTATTTTCCATCATATTTAATCTCCCGACAACAAGCTATTTCTAGCGCCATTTTTATTTTGCTTTCTTTACTTTGCATCTTTATCATAAAAATACCAAAAATATTATCTTATCATATCTATCATATCTCACTCTTGTAAGTGACGCGAAGGGATTGACAACCCCTTAGTGCGTTGGTTGCGAGGATTTATTTGTTTGTGTAGGTGCGAGGGACTCGTGTGTGGCCTCCTACTGGATTGATACCTAGGTTCTAAAAAACTGAGGGAAATACTTACGCTACTTTACTGCATCACCCTTTCCTCTTCAAGGGAAAACCAACGCAGTGCTCAAGAGGTAGCAGCCTTCTATGGGCCGTATGATCGATTGGCCAAACATGGGCCAATAACAGACCGCATTATGGGCCATAAACGGGCTAGATTAGGAATCGCCCGTTCATGGGCCGACCATAACGGGCCGTCGATAATCTGCAGTATTTTATGACGCTACGAAAATGGCCCAACGGATTAACGGGCCGCAAATGGGCCGATTGTAACCATGGGATGAATTTGGCCCACAAGCAGAAAAGGCTAGTAACGGGCTATAAGTAATCGAATGCTGGACCTAAGCCCAAGAACAAATGGTCCCTGAGAAGGTCGAAAGATAACACAGGTTGGAAACGGCCCAATGGAATAATGGGCCGTTAATGGGTATAAAGCGGTACACTGTTCATTGCGGGCCTTTAATGGACCAAGAGTTACAAATGGCCTCGTATGGGCCGAAAGACATCATGGGCCATACATGGGCCGGAAGTTACAACGGGCTGGAATCATATTGGACGGCCCAGATGAAGCTACTGGGCTTAATTCCGGTAGGCCGTAACGGGCCATGAGTTAGCGGGCCATAAATGGGCTATATACGAACAGGCCATTAACAGGCTTTCCGTGGGCCGGGCCATTACCGTTTGACCAAGTCAAACGGGCCGGCCTTTTCACCCAAATGGGCCTCTGTTGGGCCATGCCACGTGTCGACGTATCATAGGTGCCTCTTGTCCAATGAATGGATGACATCTGTCCCAACGGTGAGCCAACACATGTTTCCTCTGGCCAATGACAATTTTACACGTTTAAAATCCACATTGGTCCGGGCTGTTAATGGGTTATCGGATCCAAAACCGGACCTGATAGCTAAACGGCGACCCGTTATGGTGGATGCCACGTGTCGGTCACCCTTGACGAAAGCACTTCTATGACACATGATTTATCGTCATGGAAGTGGACACTTCCGTGATGATAATTTTGGTAATGTCATGGAAACACTTCTACGACAGCACATGTATGGCTATCTTGATTCTGTCATAAAATCGTCATGGATGTACATGCATGACAGAAAACGTGACCTACTGTCACGTATCATCACGGAAGTGTGTCTTTTTGTAGTATATATAGTCGGCTTATCACCAGTGGGGATAGAGTCCTCCACGACTCTGGTTGCTTCGTGTTGTACGCCGAGTCCTCCACATGGGTCTTCGTATAATGCGTCTCGGTCCAACCTATGTGGCGCAGGACTTCATAATAAGCTCATCACGGTCACCACATACATTTTGTGGTGCTTACCAACCTGTGGTTGGATGGTTAGGAGGACAGTGGTTTCTCGAGCCCACTAGGGTTAAAGTCCTGGTGAGGGAGTCCTGGATTAAGGGGTCCTCGGGCGTCCGGGCTGTGTGACGTGGGCCGGACTGATGGGCCATGAAGATACAAGACAAAAGACTTCCTCCCCGTGTCCGGATGGGACTCTCCTTTGCGTGGAAGGCAATCTTGGCGTTCGGATATGAAGATTCCTTCCTCTGTAAACCGACTCTGTACAACCCTAGGCCCCTCCCGTGTCTATATAAACCGAAGGGTTTAGTCCATAGAGGCAATCACAATCATACAAGCTAGACATCTAAGGGTTTAGCCATTACGATCTCGTGGTAGATCAACTCTTGTAATCCTCATATTCATCAAGATCAATCAAGCAGGAAGTAGGGTATTACCTCCATTAAGAGGGCTCGAACCTGGGTAAACATCGTGTCCCCCGTCTCCTGTTACCATCGTCCTTAGACGCACAGTTCGGGACCCCCTACCCGAGATCTGCCGATTTTGACACCGACATTGGTGCTTTCATTGAGAGTTCCGCTACGTCATCATCAAAAGGTTCCATGGCTCAATCAGTCATCTAAAACAACGCCACCATGGGGGAGGTTTTCCTCCCTGACCAGATCTTCGTGTTCGGCGGCTTCACACTGCGGGCCAACTCGCTTGACCATCTAGAGCAGATCGACAGCTACGCCCTAGGTCACCAGATTAGTTTTGGAAATCTGGACTATGTCGCTGATATCCGAGGAGACATGATCTTCCAAGGGTTCATGACCCCAGCCTCAACTCTGGCCTTAGATCCGGAGCGCATCGCCAGGTCCGAAGACGGGATTCTTGATCCCGCCGGACTGTCTGCGGCCACTAAGCCCAGTACGGGAGAGCCGGAGGAAGTAGTGTCACTAGCAACCATCATGAAGCCTGGCCCTTCTCTGGACACTGGTTCCGAACCCTCGGAGTCAGCCGCCTGTGAGCTCGGCCAAGGAGTCTCCTTCCCGCCTTACTCCACGGACCCTCTCCTCCCTGGCCAAACCTCGCCTTTAGGCAAGGCTCTGGACTTGATGCGCTCCCTCGTCATTACATAGGAGCAACGTCCGAACTACGCCTAGCCCAGACTAGGGGCTGAGATCGGGGAATTTTACGTCCCACCCACCACCCACTTCATAGACACTGTCGAGGACTTAACCGACATGCTCGAATACGGCTCCGAAGACATCGACGGTATGGACGACGATGCCGGAGAAGAGCAGGCCCAAAACCCGTCGTTTACCGGACGTTGGACGGTCACCTCTTTGTATGAGGTATACATGGTGGATACACCCAAAGAGAGTAACAACAATAACGAGAAAAATCTAATAGAGTATAAACATCCTGAGATACAACCAAAGCACCGACGGCGCCGCTCTAAATCACACCGTTGAAGAGATAACTATACTGACACGAGAGAGAACAATACTCTGGACGACGCCGAAGACCTAGAAAACCCCGTTGAGCCAACCTCCAAATAGGACGATCTGGAAGATGGGCAAGTCAGCCCTGATGAACAGGTTGTAAACGAAGACTCGGAGGACAATAATTATCTTCCAATCTCCAAGGATGAGGTGAGCCTCGGCGACGAAGATTTTATCGTGCCTGAGGAACCCCTCGAGCAGGAACGCTTTAAGCGTCGGCCAATAGCCACCGCAAGGAGCCTGAAAAATAAGCAACAACAACTCCAAGATGATCAAAATTTACTCAACGACAGGTGGACTAATGTCCTGACAGCAGAGGAATACCGCCTCGAGCGCCTAACCAAAAGTTACCCGAAGTGTAAACTGCTACCTCAATTTGACGACGAGGCACTTGAGCCCGTACCATCAGCACGTAACGCGGCTGACCGGCCACTACATGGCCGGGACAAAATGGCAACTCAAGCCGAATACCAGCCCATGCTACCTCACCGTATAGGTAGAGACACAACAGCTCAGGGATATACATATGACCTGCGCAGGACCTGGAAAATAGAGCAGCTCAGACCAGATCGATCTACGGATCGCGGGGCGTGCCCCGGCGCGCGACGACGGCTATCCAGCCGGGCGTGACAAGCACAACCACGCCCGGGCCGAAAACCGCAGACGGACTCCATCTGAGCTACGTCGCGACTTGGCCCGATATAGAGGCGCCGCACACCCCCTCTGCTTCACTGATGAAGTAATGGAGCATGAATCCCCAGAAGGGTTTAAACCCGTGAATGTCGAATCATATGATGGAACAACAGATCCCGTGGTATGGATTGAGGACTTTCTTCTCCATATTCATATGGCCCGCGGTGATGATCTTCATGACATCAAATACCTCTCACTAAAGCTCAGGGGACCGGCTCGGCACTGGTTAAACAACCTGCATGAAAACTCCATTGGAAGCTAGGAGGACTTGGAAGAAGCCTTCCACGACAACTTCCAAGGTACATACGTCCGACCTCCGGATGCCGATGACTTAAGTCATATAGTGCAACAGCCCTGAGAGTCAGTCAAGAAACTCTGGACTAGGTTCCTAATTAAAAAGAACAAAATTGTCGACTGTCCGGATGCCGAAGCACTCGCGGCCTTTAAACATAGTGTCCGCGATGAGTGGCTCGCCCGCCACCTAGGCCAAGAAAAGCCAAAATCCATGGCAGCTCTTACCGCACTAATGACCCGCTTTTGCGCGGCAGAACATAGCTGGATCACTCATAAAGGCAGTAGCGCGAGCGATCCTGGCACCTCCGAAGTCAGGGACGGCAACGGCAAGCCATGATGCAATAAAGACAAGCGTCACAACAATAATGAAGGAACCCCAGACACAATGGTCAACGCCGGATTTAGTAGCTCGAAAGATGGTCAACGGAAGAAGCCATTTAAGTCAAATAGAGATGGTCCATCCAGTCTAGACAAAATACTGGATCGGCCCTGTCAGATCCATGGCAGACCTGACAGACCCGCCAACCATACCAACAGAAATTGTTGGGTTTTCAAACAAGCCGGCAAGCTCAATGCCGAACACAAAGGGAAGGGGCCGCCCAGTGACAGTGAAGAAGGGGAGGCTCGCCTACTGAGCACCGGGGGACAGAAGCAATTTCCCCCCGAAGTAAAAACAATAAACATGATATACGTGACGCATACCTCTAAAAGGGAGCGCAAGCACGAACTACCAGAAGACCATGCCATAATGCTGGATGACCCAAAATTTAACCCATGGGTGGCCTGCTCGATCACTTTCGATCACAAGGACCACCCAACCAGTATCTGTCACGGAGGTTCGGCAGCTCTGGTCCCCGATCCAATTATCGGCGGATTCCATCTCACGCGAGTCCCCATGGGCGGTGGCAGTAGCCTTAATTTACTCTATCAAGATACTGTCCGCAAAATGGGCATTGACCCTTCAAGGATCAAGCCCACCACAACTACCTTCAAGGGAGTAATACCCGGCGTAGAAGCTCACGGCACAGACTCAATCTCTCTGGAAGTCGTCTTCGGTTCACCGGAAAACTTTCGACGCGAAGAATTGATCTTAGATATTGTCCCATTCCGAATGGTTACCACGCACTACTCGGGCGGACCGCTTTTGCTCGTTTCAATGCGGTCCCAAACTACGCCCATCTAAAGCTTAAGATGCCCAGTCCACGCGGCACCATAACGGTCAACGGAAACACGGAACGCTCCCTCGGCACTGAGGGGCATATTGTGGCAATCACAGCCGAAGTATAAAGCGTCCTCCTCATGCTCATATCCCATCGGTCACTAAACCGCCGGCCTATACTGCACAGGACCGGTCAATTTTAGAGCTGGATTAGTAGCTCCGCCTCCGTCGTTCGCCTCTTATACCCGCGGAGTTTGCACCGCACATACATAATTATGCACTCAAAATACCTTCGTCATCGGCGGAGGCACAATACGGACAAGCCTCCAAAGCGGTTCGTCCGAACTTTAACCTTTTCTCTTTTTCCTAACTACTTTCTTATCTTTTTTCCACAGAAGAATCAATACATGTCCGTCCTATGGACTTGAAAGGACTCTTCATGAGCCCGGATTTCCTACAAATAATCGGGGATTGCTCCCTTTAAGGAAGCCTTTTCGCGAAAGCACAGGCAACACAGACATGCGACAGGAGGTCCAAAAGATTTTTTGTAGACCAATAACTCTATTTGAAACCTGTACAGAGCCTTTTCTTTTCTCCTCAGCCCTCGACCCTTGGCACGTAAGATGGCCTGGGTGGTGGTGTCATAATCTATAAGATTACGTTTGACGTATCAATAAGATTTCAGTGAACATAATCCGTCTTCGGTATTTGCTTTTCTGCATACAAACGTACCTTGCTTCTTCGGTTGTTTCACGCAGACACCTCGGCACACATCGCCAGGGGCTTGATACCGCAACATATGGGTTGCCGAAAGAAGTCCGAATAGCTCTATAGCATACTTCGGTGTCACAAGTTTGGCATTATATGCATCAGCTCCGAATCATGTCTTTGGTCAATAGTTGGGTTGCCCGGCTCCTGTGCTTGCTACCTTACGTTCCGTTTTATCGGCTAGGGTAGTAAAGGGAGAACTACTGCGATTGTGTTTCTAGTTCACCTGGTCAAACACCTCAGTAGAGAAAGCTGAAAACTGACTGTCATGATGCGGTGAGAGCTGGTCAATCACTCGGCGACTTATCAAAATATTTTGTTATTTATTTAGTATTACACGAAGGACCGTCTTTCTGGTCACCTACGTAAAGCAACCATATTTGGATAACTGCGTACATACCAGGGGCTACATCGTAGACCCACCGTAAAACTCCGATGGCTAAGTGAAGGTGTTAAAGCCCTATAGTCCGATTGCGTAGTTCGACGCACTGACACCTCCGTTCCGGACCAAGACGTTGGGTCAAGAGTGATCAGGTGCTATTCCAAACACCCCTGTATTATATGTGAGGGGGCTGAAGCCGACGACTGGCAAACTTTCAGGTTATATGAAACGGCCGCATAGGAGGAAATAAATGGCAGAGGTATATAACACAGCCTTAAGGTATCATAATATTGTTTTCACAATTCTGGTACATTTATTCAAATAGAATATCCTTCGAGCACTGACCCTCTATCAAGCGGGTGCCCTCTAGGACGTCCTCCAAATAATGCTCTGGCGTGCGATGGTCCTTGCCTCCAGGAAGACCCTTGGTTGCAACATCGGTGGCCTTCATCTTTGCCCAATATGTCTTGACGCGGGCGAAGGCCATCTGGGCACCTTCTATGCACACCGACCGCTTGAAGGCGTCAATACACGGCACTGCATCGACAAGCCGCTGCAGCAAACCGAAATAGCTGCTCAGAACGGGTTCGGCTGGCCAGAGCCGAACCACGACGTCCTTCATGGCGGCTCCGGACATCTTGTGCAACTCGGCCCACTGGGCCATCTGTTCGTTCAGCAGCGCCGGACGCCTTGCCACGTTGAATTGCGACCAGAAATGCCTCTTCGCGGCACATCCTTCCTGTGTTTGGAAGAACTGCGCCGTGTCAGAAACACTCTTTGGTAGATCCAAGAACGCGTCTTGACAACTCCACATATGGTTAAGCAGAGCATACTCTGGGTCGCCAAACTTAGTCTGTAAAAGAAAGGGCTTACAACCGCTATCTCCCCAGCCTGTCGGATCTCCTCGCGAGCCACTCTGGATTCGGATCGCGCTTCTTTCGCCTCTAGTAAGGCCTTGTAGAGTTTGGCTGCCTTGGTTTTGTTATCTTCCTCGAGAGATTTGCACCTGCTAGTGGCATCCTTCAGCTCCCGCTCCATGGTAGATATTCTCTCCTGGCACTGGCGCTGAGTGGCTTGTTCGGCCTTTAAATCCGCAGCCGCCTTCTTGGCAGCCGCGTCGCTCACCCTGTCCTGCTCCTTAACCCGAGCAAGTTCATCCCGAAGGGTCTCAACCGCGGCAGCACCATCTACAGTTATGCATGTCACAATATATGATTTTCAGCCCCGTGCTCATACTAGTATACATGCATAAACAAGTTGCCCCACCACATACCTTGTGCCTCGTCGAGCCGCCTGTTAATAAGAGTGATGTCCTCA
This sequence comes from Aegilops longissima, assembly GCA_021605205.1. Classification (NCBI taxonomy): domain Eukaryota; kingdom Viridiplantae; phylum Streptophyta; class Magnoliopsida; order Poales; family Poaceae; genus Aegilops; species Aegilops longissima. The sequence continues at coordinate 432,705,061 of CM038680.1, forward strand.
TATGCTACCTCAAGTTTCTGCTTTAGATCTGCAACTTCCGTAGCTTGGGCGGTTGCTATGGACGTAACAGCCTGTGTTCAAATTAATTAGGCTACTTCTTGAGCATATCTTTTTGATCCTCTGATCGCCTCCCTATGGAGGCCGACCAGAGCCTCAGGGGCTACTATTTCTACACGGGCGCATTATGCATGAAAAAATAGTTAAGCTATTACATTACATACCTCGAAGCCTCTCAACAGGCCCATGAAAGCTTCATTCAATCCGCTTCTCGCAGACAGAAGCCTTTCAACTACCGTACCCATTAAGGTACGATGTTCCTCTGAGATGGACACACTTTGTAATGTGCTCATCAGAGTATCCGGCACCTCCGGATTCCTGGAGGCTGCTACGGGAGTATGCATTCCCTTCAAAGGGGTACATCGTCTTGACCCTAGAGTCGTCTTCGGCTGTAAGTCAGAAGTTCGGGGCCTTCATTGTTGGCCCCCGTAGGGGCTGCGCCCCCTGGACCCTTACACCTCGAAGTCTTCCGCCCTAAGAGGCGAGGAAGCATGAGAAGGCGTCTCGCTTTCCATCATCCCCGGAGTTAAGTCCCCTAATGAGGAGGACTGCCGGGGTGGACTGTGGGCCGAACTGCAAGCATATAGTTTAAATGTTACCCCGGCAAACCAAAAAGAACGGGATATGTCTAGAGCATCCTTGTTCACTCACGATTCGGCAAGGGACTTGTCCCTAGAGAGGTGCCTTGCGATGACATCGGCTTCGGAACCCGAACCATATGGTAGGGATACCTTCCCTTCCTTGGGTGCTTCCACCTCCAAGTATTCAGATGCAGTCCTTTTCCTCCCATGTGGGGAAGGGATATCACCTTCTCCTTCTCCTTCATCTTTTGAAGAGGGAGCTTCAGTCTCCCCGGACATAGTGTCCAGCATACCGGTGGAATGGAGGCCGCTTTCGGCCTCTTCACTCTTCTTCTTGTCCTCTTGCGCTGGCACTTGATACGACACCGGGACCAACATCCTCGTCAACACAGGATCGGCCGAGTCTTCGGAGAGTGGAGCTGAACACCTAATTCGCTCCGCCTTCTTTATCCAGCTCTGGTCAAAGATAGAGCTCTCAGCACATCGCTATCAGATAATCAACCGAATTGCGTTCAGAATTGGGTGCTTACCGGGGTATCCGGATGGTTGCAGTCGAGAACGATGTCCTCTGATGTGTCCGGCCACTGCTTTCGAGTCTTGAAGAATAGTTTCCACATCCCTTCGTGCATTGTGCCGAAGAATTGCTAAAGTGTCTGCGGTCCTTCCGGATTGAACTCCCACATACGGAGAGGCCGTCGCTGGCATGGGAGGATCTGGCCGACTAGCATCACTTGGATCACATTAATAAGGCCAACGTCCCTTTCGAGGATACTCCAGATACGACTTTGCAGCGTCCGAACTTCATCAGCTGATCCCTAGTCTAGCCCCTTATTTATCCATGATGCGAGCCGCAAAGGAGGGCTAGATCGGAACACAGGTGTGGCTGCCCATTTGGTGCCGCGAGGTTCGATGATGTAGAACCACACCTGTTGCCATAAGTTGGAGGTTTCCGTGAAGGTGCCTTTTGGCCAAGTAGTGTTGGCAAGCTTGCTCACCATAGCACCGCCGCACTCCGCTTGCTCCCCGTTAACTAGCTTTGGCTTCACATTGAAAGTCTTGAGCCATAGGCCGAAGTGTGGGGGGATGCGAAGAAAGGCTTCGCACACGACGACGAACGCCGAGATGTGGAGAAAAGAGTCCGGTGCTAGATTGTGAAAATCTAGCCCATATAGAACACGAGGCCGCGAACGAAGGGGTGGAGAGCGAACCCTAGCCCGCAGAGGAAGTGGGAGATGAATACAACCCTCTCACCGGATTTTGGTGTGGGGATGACCTACCCTTTAGTAGGGAGCCTGTGGGGGATTTCCGCAGTCAGGTACCGCGCCTTCTGAAGCTTCGCGATATCCTCCTCGGTGACCAAGGAGGCTGCCCACCTACCTTGGGAGATGGATCCGAACATAACTAGAGGACCTGGTAACAATGGAAGAAATCAAACCCTGGACACTAGAGCTTGGGGTTGGGAAGGTTGAGGAAGAAGTAGGCATGGGGGGGGAGAAAGACGGGTCTGTACCCCTTTATGAAGGCAAAGAATATCGAACGCCCCCTCACAGGCCTTAAAGCTCGCCTATTCCAAAGGAATCGCCAATAACATGGTTGGATTACCCACGCCCATATTGATGAGGATCCCGTGATAAGGGGACATCTCTGCTTCGACAAGACGTGCCAATGGAAACCGCACCTCAAAACACGGAGAGGGAGGCTAAAAAATGGTTCAAAATAATGACCGGGCAGAGACGTGGCGTCTCACTACAAAAGATGTCAGTAGATGGGACTTGTTAAATATTATGCTCTTTGCGGAGCTTGTTTTGCAAAGCCGGACACGTTCTCTGTGTTCGAGGGCTATTTTGGAGTATTCAGAGGAGGAACCTGCCTTACAATGCCGAAGACAATCTGCGAGCCAGACACATCGTCATTGAAGCATGGTTCAGGGGCTATTGAGGGAGTTCTAGATTAAGGGGTCCTCGGGCGTCCGGGCTGTGTGACGTGGGCCGGACTAATGGGCCATGAAGATAAAAGACAGAAGACTTCCTCCCTGTGTCCGGATGGGACTCTCCTTTGTGTGGAAGGCAAGCTTGGCGTTCGGATATGAAGATTCCTTCCTCTATAAACCGACTCTGTACAACCCTAGGCCCCTCCGATGTCTATATAAACCAGAGGGTTTAGTCCGTAGAGGCAATCACAATCATACAGGCCAGACATCTAGGGTTTAGCCATTACGATCTCGTGGTAGATCAGCTCTTGTAATCCTCATATTCATCAAGATCAATCAAGTAGGAAGTAGGGTATTACCTCCATTAACAGGGCCCGAACCTGGGTAAACATCGTGTCCACCGTCGCCTGTTACCATCGACCTTAGACGCACAGTTTGGGACCCCCTACCCGAGATCCGCCGGTTTTGACACCGACACCTGGTGCTCGCATCTATCCTGGGTTAATTTCAGTATTTTCCGGCGATGTGCGTTCAGTGGGAGGAGACGTTCCACTCGACTACGAGGCACCTATGGTGACTTCGTAAAATCTCAAGATCATTTGCTGGCTCACTCTCTCGAAGGTGCTCATAGGGGTAGGGTCTGCGTGTGTGCGCTTACGGTGAGTGCTTGCGGCGTATATATGGCGCTATGCGTCATACCATGTTAAAAATACATGTCATGATTATATGGTCTTTGGCTCACCCGTACAACTCCGTATTTTGTTGATGACACAATCAATTGACCGATCAAGCGTACCACATGGCGCAACTAGTGTTGCACCATCGGAACACGTAACCGTGGAACCCACACTGTCGTAGCGTATATGAAAGAAAGAAATGGTAGTTTGAGTCTGTACTGTGTTAATAAAATACATTTTAGGGTGATCATATGGTCACTGGCTCACCATACAGCTCCGTAATTTGTTGATGACACGATCAATTGACCAATCAAACGGTCCACATTCAGCAGCTCACATTACCATAGGGCCCATTGATAACCCACAACTATAGGGGATCAATTGTAGCCTCTTTCGATAAGTAAGAGTGTCAAACCCATCGAGGAGCTAAAGGTAGAACAAATAATCCCAAGTTTTATCGACCATCGATACAACTCTACGCATGCTTGACGTTCGCTTTACCTAGAACAAGTATAAAACTAGAAGTACTTTGTAGGTGCTTTTGGATAAGCTTGCGAGAAAGTAAAGAGAGCGTAAACATAAAATAGGGGCTGCTAAGATAAAAACAAAACTAAAGTAAATATGGCGAGTGTGGAAAAGTGGTGGTAGGAGTTGTGGAATTGTCCTTAAGCAATTGACTACTATACTAGACCGATAGCAAGTTTTATGTGTGAGAGGCCACTGCTAGCATGTCATCCCTGACTTGGAATTCTATGCACTTATGATTGGAACTATCAGCAAGCATCTGCAACTACTAATGTTTATTAAGGTAAAACCCAACCATAGCATTAAGATATATTGATCCCCCTTTAATCCCGTATGCATCAATTTCTATGCTAGGTTGAAGCTTCTGTCACTCTTGCCCTCCAATACATAGTCCTATTAACATACAACTAACCCTATGGTGTGATCCACGCGCGCGCTCATATGATGGGCACCAAAGGACAGCAACATAACCACAAGCAAATTAAACCAATCATAGCAATTCACCAATTACGGATAGGACAACGAAAATCTACTCAGACATCATTGGATGGCAACACATCATTGGATAATAATATGAAGCATAAAGCACCATGTTTAAGTAGAGGGTACAATGGGTTGTGGGAGAGTGGACCGCTGTAGATAGATGGGGGAAGGTGATGGAGATGTTGGTGAAGATGACGGAGGTGTTGGTGTAGATTGCGGTGACGATGATGGCCCGTGGCGTTCGTAGCGACCAGCGAGAGAGAGAGAGCCCCTTCTTCTTCTTCTTCCTTGACCTTCTCCCTAGATGGGAGAAGAGTTTCCCCTCAAGTCCTTGGCTTCCATGACATGGGAGGGGTGAGAGCCCCTCCGAGATTGGATCTGTCTCTCTATCTGTCTCTGTTTCTGCGTTCCCCGATTCTGCCGTTTCACCGTTTCTTAAATTCCTGGAGATCCGTAACTGCGATTGGGCTGAAATTTGGAAATGATTTTTATCCGGATATTGGCTTTCTTGCGGCGAAAGAAGGGCACCAACGTCCTTACAGGGTGGCCACGAGGGTCAGGGGCGCGCCCACCCTGTGGGGCGCGCCCCCTGCCTCGTGGCCCCCTCGGGCATCGTCTCGTGTTGATTCTTCTTCCCAAAAATCACATATATTCCGAAAAAAATCTCTGTCAGTTTTTATCCCGTTTGGACTCCATTTGTTATGGATTTTCTGTGAAACAAAAAGCATGCAACAAACAAGAACTGGCACTGGGCACTGGATCAATATGTTAGTCCCAAAAATTGTATAAAAAGTTGCCAAAAGTATATGAAAGTTGTATAATATTGGCATGGAACAATAAAAAATTATAGATACGATGGAAACGTATCAGCATCCCCAAGCTTAATTCCTGCTCATCCTCGAGTAGGTAAATGATAAAAAATTGATGTGGAATTCTACCTAGCATAATCTTGATCATGTAATCTAATCATGGCATGAATATTAAGCATAGTTTTAAATAGCCGGCTATAGCTTCGCTATAGCCCGCTATAGCCTTTTTAGCAGGGTGCCGCTAAATAGCCGCATTCAGAAATAGCCCGCTATAGCTGATTTGGAGGCCCGCCGCTATTTTCCATAGCCCGCTATTTAAAACACTGATATTAAGACACAAGTGATTCAAAGCAATAGTCTATCGTTTGACATTAAGACAGTAATACTTCAAGCATACTAATAAAGTAATCATGTCTTCTCCAAATAACATGGCCAAAGAAAGTTCATCCCTACAAAATCATATAGTTTGGCTATGCTCCATCTTCGTCACACAAAATGTTCAAATCATGCACAACCCCGATGACAAGGGAAGCAATTGTTTCATACTTTTGATGTTCTCAAACCTTTTCAACTTTCACGCAATACATGAGCGTGAGCCATGGATATAGCACTATTGGAATAGAATATGATGATGGAGGTTGTGTGGAGAAGACAAAAAGGAGAAAATCTCACATCGACGCGGCTAATAAACGGGCTATGGAGATGCCCTTCAATTGATGTCAATGTGAGGAGTAGGGATTGCCATGCAATGGATGCACTAGAGCTATAAGTGTATGAAAGCTCAAACTGAAACTAAGTGGGTGTGCATCCAACTTGCTTGCTGTGACGCCCGGGTAATCAAGCTACGGTAACCCTCTGCAAATGATGCCACATCACCTCGATTACTGTTGCGAATCTCGCGTTAATTCGGAACCGTTCGAAATTCAAATTCAAATTAATGATAACAATAAAAGTTCCCAGAAATTAAGACTAAAATGTTCGGTGGTTGTCAAATATTACAAAGGTAATCATGGTGAAGTAAACACATTTTTATAAAATGTCTAAATAATTTAAAATGAGTTAAAACAGAAAAGAAAATAAATAAAGAAAGAAAATACAAAGAGAAGCGAAAACAGAAAAAAAAAAAAGTAAAACCCCCTCATTTGGGCCTCGGCCCAGCTAGCCCTGAGCCAACCAGGCCGCCCAGCCGCCACTACTAACCCCCACTCCTCCGGTCCACCACCGACACCTCCCATTCCCCGAAAATATCTCACCCCCCTGTTGGGAAGCGTAGTAATTTCAAAAATTTCCTACGATCACGCAAGACCATGGTGATGGCATAGCAATGAGAGGGAGAGTGTCCGCCCACGTACCCTCGTGAGACCGAAAGCGGAAGCGTTATATTAACGCGGTTGATGTAGTCGTCGTCTTCACGATCCGACCGATCCAAGCACCGTTACTCGGCACCTCCGAGTTCTTGGCACACGTTCAGCTCGATGGCGATCCCCGGCTCCGATCCAGCAAAGCGTCGGGAAGGAGTTCCGTCATCACGACAGCGTGGTGGCGATCTTGATGTTCTACCGTCGCGAGGCTTCGCCTAAGCACCGCTACAATATGACCGAGGTGGAATATGGTGGAGGGCACACCACACTGCAGCTAAGGAGCGATCACGAAGATCAACTTGTGTGTTCTAGGGTGCCCCCCTGCCCCCGTATATAAAGGAGCAAGGGGGAGGGCCGGCCAGCCCTTGGGGCGCACCAAGGGAGGGAGTCCTCCTCCTAGTAGGAGTAGGACTCCCCTTTCCTAGTCCTACTAGGAAGAGGAAGGGGAAGGAAAGAGAGGGAGAGTGAGAGGGAAAGGGGGCTGCCCCCCTCCTAGTCAGTCGGACTCCCCATGGAGGCGCACCACCACCTGGTGCAGCCCTCTCTCTCCCTCTTGGCCCAATAAGGCCCATAACTTCCCGGGGTTCGGTAACCCCTCGGCACTCCGGTTTTCTCCGGAAACTTCCGGAACCTTTCCGGTGTCGAATATAACCATCAATATATCAATCTTTATGTCTCGACCATTTGAGACTCCTCGTCATGTCCGTGATCACATCCGGGACTCGAACTCCTTGAGTACATCAAAATACATAAACTCATAATAACCGTCATTGAAACCTTAAGCGTGCGGACCCTACGGTTCGAGAACTATGTAGACATGACCTAGAACTATTCTCGGTCAATAACCAATAGCGGAACACGGATGCTCATATTGGTTCCTACATATTCTCTGAAGATCTTTATCGGTCAAACCGCATAACAACATCGTTGTTCCCTTTGTCATCGGTATGTTACTTTCCGAGATTCGATCGTCGGTATCCAATACCTAGTTTAATCTCGTTCTTGGAAAGTCTCTTTACTCGTTCCGTAATACATCATCTCACAACTAACTCTTTAGTTGCAATGCTTGCAAGGCTTTATGTGATGTGTATTACGAGAAGGCCTAGAGATACCTCTCCAGACAATCGGAGTGACAAAACCTAATCTCGAAATCGCCAACCCAACAAGTACCTTTGGAGACACCTGTAGTACTCCTTTATAATCACCCGATTCACGTTGTGACGTTTGGTAGCACACAAAGTGTTCCTCAGTAAGCAGGAGTTGCATAATCTCATAGTTGCAGGAACTTTGTATAAGTCATGAAGATAGCATAAGCAACATACTAAGCGATCAAGTGCTAAGCTAATGAAATGGGTCATGTCAATCACATCATTCTCCTAATGATGTGATCCCATTAATCAAATGACAACACATGTCTATGGTTAGGAAACATAACCATCTTGATTAATGAGCTAGTCTAGTAGAGGCATACTAGTGACTATCTGTTTGTCTATGTATTCACACATGTATTATGTTTCCGGTTAATACAATTCTAGCATGAATAATAAACATTTATCATGATATAAGGAAATAAATAATAACTTTATTATTGCCTCTAGGGCATATTTCCTTGATCTCCCACTTGCACTAGAGTCAATAATCTAGATCACATCACCATGTGATTAACATCGATAGTTCACATCATCATGTGATTAACACCCATAATTCACATCGCCATGTGACCAAGACCCAAAGGGTACTAAGGTGTGATCATGTTTTGCTTTGTGAGAGAATCTTAGTCAGCGGGTCTGCCACATTCAGATCCGTATGTATTTTGCAAATCTCTATGTCAACAATGCTCTTGCGGAGCTACTCTAGCTAATTGCTCCCACTTTCAATATGTATCAGTTGAGACTCGAGTCATCTAGATTAGTGTTAAAACTTGCATCGGCGTAACCCTTTACGACGAACCTTTTTCACTTCCATAATCGAGAAACATATCCTTATTCTACTAAGGATAATTTTGACCGCTGTCCATTGATCTACTCCTAGATCACTATTGCACTCCTTGCCAAGCTTAGTGGTAGGGTATGCAATAGATCAGTACCTGACATGACATACTTTATAGAACCTATGCGATGCATAGGGAATGACTTTCATTCTCTTTCTATCTTCTGCCGTGGTCGGGTTTTGAGTCTTACTCAATCTCACACCTTGTAACACGAGCAAGAACTCTTTCTTTGACTGTTCCATTTTGAACTACTTCAAAATCTTGTCAAGGTATGTATTCATTGAAAAACTTATCTAAGCGTCTTGATCTATCTCTATAGATTTTGATGCTCAATATGTAAGCAGCTTCACCGAGGTCCTTCTTTGAAAAACTCCTTTCAAACACTCCTTTATGCTTTGCGAGAATAATTCTACATAATTTCGATCAACAATATGTCATTCTCATATACTTATCGAAATGTTGTAGTGCTCCCACTCACTTTCTTGTAAATCTGAGGCTTCACCGCAAGTGCATATAAAACTATATGCTTTGATCAACTTATCAAAGTGTGTATTCCAACTCGAGATGCTTGCACCAGTCCATAGATGGATCATTGGAGCTTACACATTTTGTTAGCACCTTTAGGATTGACAAAACCTTCTGGTTGCATCATATACAACTCTTCTTTAAGAAAACCATTAAGGAATGCAGTTTTGACATTCATTTGCCAGATTTCATAAAATGTGGCAATTGCTAACATGATTCGGACAGACTTAAGCATCGCTACAGTTGAGAAAATCTCATTGTAGTCAACACCTTAAACTTGTCAAAAACCTTTTGGCGACAAGTCGAGCTTTGTAGATAGTAATACTACTATCAGTATCTGTCTTCCTCTTGAAGATCCATTTATATAATATGGCTTGCCGATCATGAACAACTCCATCAAAGTCCACACTTTGTTCTCATATATGGATCCCATCTCAGATTTCATGGTCTCAAACCATTTCGCGGAATCTGGGCTCATCATCGCTTCCTCATAGTTCGTAGGTTCATCATGGTCTAGTAACATGACTTCCGAACATGATTACCGTACCACTCAGTGCGGATCTTATTCTGGAAGACCTCACGAGGTTTGGTAGCAACTTGATCTGAAGTTTCATGATCATCATCATTAACTTCCTCACTAATTGGTGTAGGAATCACTGGAACTGATTTACGTGATGAACTACTTTCCAATAAGGAGAAGGTACAATTACCTCATCAAGTTCTACTTTCCTCCCACTCACTTCTTTCGAGAGAAACTTCTTCTCTAGAAAGGATCCATCTTAACAACAAATATCTTGCTTTCGGATCTGTGATAGAAGGTGTACCCAATAGTTACCTTTGGGTATTCTATGAAGATGCATTTCTCGATTTGGGTTCGAGCTTATCGGTGAAAACTTTTCACATAAGCATCACAACTCAAACTTTAAAAGCGACGACTTAGGTTTCTTTGCTAAACCATAGTTCATACGGTGTCATCTCAGCGGTTTAGATGGTGCCCTATTAAGCGTGAATGCGGTGTCTTTAATGCATAACCCCAAAATGATAGTGGTAAATCGGTAAGATACATCATAGATCGCACCATATCAAAATAAAATACGATTCTGACGTTCGGACACACCATAATGTTGTGGTGTTCGGTGGCGTGAGCTGTGAAACTATTCCACATTGTTTTCATTGAAGACCAAACTCGTAACTCAAATATTCATCTCCACGATCAGATCGCGAAACTTTATTTTCTTGTTGCGATGATTTTCCACTTCACTCTGAAATTCTTTGAACCTTTCAACTATTTCAGACTTATGTTTCATCAAGTAGATATACCCATATCTACTCAAATCATCTTGTGAAGGTCAGAAAAATAACGATACTTGCCACGAGCATCAACATTCATTGGATCGCATACATCGGTATGTATTATTTCCAATAAGTCGGTAGCTTGTTCCATTGTTCCGGAGAGCGGAGTTTTAGTCATCTTGCCCAAAAGGCACGGTTCGCAAGCATCAAATGATTCATAATCAAGTGATTCAAAAGTCCATCGAGCATGGAGTTTTCTTCATCGCTTTACACCAATATGACCTAAGCGGCGGTACCACAAATAAGTTGCACTATCATTATTAACTTTGCATCTTTTGGTTTCAATATTATGAATATGTGTATCACTATGATCGAGATCCAATGAACCATTTTCATTGGGTGTGTAACCATATAAGGTTTTATTCATGTAAGCAGAACAACAATTTATTCTCTTACTTAAATGAATAACCGTATTGCAATAAACATGATCAAATCATATTTATGCTCAACACCAAATAACACTTATTTAGGTTCCACACTAATCCCGAAAGTATAGGGAGTGTGCGATGATGATCATATCAATCTTGGAACTACTTCCAACACTCATCGTCACTTCCCCTTCAACTAGTCTCTGTTTGATACGCAACTCTGTTTGAGTTACTACTCTTAGCAACCGAACCAGTATCAAATACCGAGGGGTTGCTACGAACACTAGTAAAATACACATCAATAATTTGTATATCAAATATACCTTTGTTCACTTTGCCATCCTTCTTATCCGCCAAATACTTGGGGTAGTTCCGTTTCTAGTGACCAGTTCCATTGCAGCAAAAGCACTTAGTCTCAGGCTTAGGTCCAGACTTGGGCTTCTTCACTCGAGCAGCAACTTACTTGCCGTTCTTCTTGAAGTTCCCCTTCTTCCCTTTGCCCTTTTCCTTGAGACTAGTGGTCTTGTCAATCATCAACACTTGATGCTCTTTCTTGACTTCTACCTTCGTTGATTTCAACATCACGAAGAGCTCGGGAATCGTTTTCGTCATCCCTTGCATACTATAGTTCGTCACGAAGTTCTACTAACTTGGTGATGGTGACTAGAGAATTCTGTCAATCACTATCTTATCTGGAAGATTAACTCCCACTTGATTCAAGCGATTGAAGTACCCAGACAATCTGAGCACATGCTCACTAGTTGAGCGATTTTCCTCCATCTTTTAGCTATAGAACTTGTTGGAGACTTCATATCTCACAACTCGGGTATTTGCTTGAAATATTAACTTCAACTCCTGGAACATCTCATATGGTCCATGACGTTCAAAACGTCTTTGAAGTCCCGATTCTAAGCCGTTAAGTATGGTGCACTAAACTATCAAGTAGTCATCATATTGAGCTAGCCAAACGTTCATAACGTCTGCATCTTGCTCTTTGCAATACATCTGTCACCTAGCGGTGCATTAAGGACATAATTCTTCTGTGCAGCAATGAGGATAAACCTCGGATCACGGATCCAATCCGCATCATTGCTACTAACATTTTCAATACAATTTTCTCTAGGAACACATATAAAAACATAGGGAAGCAACAACGCGAGCTATTGATCTACAACATAATCTGCAAAATACTACGGGACTAAGTTCATGATAAATTAAAGTTCAATTAATCATATTACTTAAGAACTCCCACTTAGGCAGACATCTCTCTAGTCATCTAAGTGATCACGTGATCCAAATCAACTAAACCATAACCGATCATCACGTGAGATGGAGTAGTTTTCAATGGTGAACATCTTATGTTGATCATATCTACTATATGATTCACGCTCGACCTTTCGGTCTCCGTGTTCGAGGCCATATCTGCATATGCTAGGCTCGTCAAGTATAACCTGAGTATTCTGCGTGTGCAAAACTGGCTTGCACCCGTTGTAGATGGACGTGAGAGCTTATCACACCCGATCATCACGTGGTGTCTCGGCACGACGAACTTTGGCAGCGGTGCATACTCGGGAGAACACTTCTTGATAATTTTAGTGAGAGATCATCTTATAATGCTACCGTCAATCAAAGCAAGATAAGATGCATAAAGGATAAACATCACATGCAATCAATATAAGTGATATGATATGGCCATCATCATCTTGTGCTTGTGATCTCCATCTCAAGCACCGTCATGATCACCATCGTCACCCGCGCGACACCTTGATCTCCATCGTAGCATCGTTGTCGTCTCGCCAACTATTGCTTCTCGACTATCGCTACCGCTTAGTGATAAAGTAAAGCAATTACATGGCGTTGCATTTCATACAATAAGCGACAACCATATGGCTCCTGCCGATTGCCGATAACTTCGGTTACAAAACATGATCATCTCATACAATAAAATATAGCATCACGTCTTGACCATATCACATCACAACATGCCTGCAAAAACAAGTTAGGCGTCCTCTACTTTGTTGTTGCAAGTTTTACGTGGCTGCTACGGGCTGAGCAAGAACCGTTCTTACCTCGCATCAAAACCACAGCGATACTTCGTCAAATAGACTCCGTTTTAACCTTCTCAAGGACGGGCATAGCCACACTCGGTTCAACTAAAGTGAGAGAGACAGACACCGCCGGTCACCTTTAAGCAACGAGTGCTCATAGCGGTGAAACCAGTCTCGCGTAAGCGTCTGGCGTAATGTCGGTCCGGGCGCTTCATCTCACAATACCGCTGAACCAAAGTATGACATGCTGGTAGGTAGTATGACTTGTATCGCCCACAACTCACTTGTGTTCTACTCGTGCATATGACATCAACGCATAAAACCAGGCTCGGATGCCCTTTGTTGGGAAGCGTAGTAATTTCAAAAATTTCCTACGATCACGCAAGACCATGGTGATGGCATAGCAATGAGAGGGAGAGTGTCCGTCCACGTACCCTCGTGAGACCGAAAGCGGAGCGTTATATTAACGCGGTTGATGTAGTCGACGTCTTCACGATCCGACCGATCCAAGCACCGTTACTCGGCACCTCCGAGTTCTTGGCACACGTTCAGCTCGATGGCGATCCCGGGCTCCGATCCAGCAAAGCGTCGGGAAGGAGTTCCGTCATCACGACGGCGTGGTGGCGATCTTGATGTTCTACCGTCGCAGGGCTTCGCCTAAGCACCGCTACAATATGACCGAGGTGGAATATGGTGGAGGGGCACCGCACACGGCTAAGGGCGATCACGAAGATCAACTTGTGTGTTCTAGGGTGCCCCCTGCCCCGTATATAAAGGAGCAAGGGGAGGGCGGCCAGCCCTTGGGGCGCACCAAGGGGGAGTCCTCCTCCTAGTAGGAGTAGGACTCCCTTTCCTAGTCCTACTAGGAAGAGGAAGGGGAAGGAAGAGAGGGAGAGGAGAGGGAAGGGGGCTGCGCCCCCCTCTAGTCCAATTCGGACTCCCCATGGAGGCGCACCACCTCTGGTGCAGCCCTCTCTCTCCCTCTTGGCCCAATAAGGCCCATAACTTCCCGGGGTTCGGTAACCCCTCGGCACTCCGTTTTCTCCGAAACTTCCGGAACCTTTCCGTGTCGAATATAACCATCCAATATATCAATCTTTATGTCTCGACCATTTGAGACTCCTCGTCATGTCCGTGATCACATCCGGGACTCGAACTCCTTGGTACATCAAAATACATAAACTCATAATAACCGTCATTGAAACCTTAAGCGTGCGGACCCTACGGTTCGAGAACTATGTAGACATGACCTAGAACTATTCTCGGTCAATAACCAATAGCGGAACCTGGATGCTCATATTGGTTCCTACATATTCTCTGAAGATCTTTATCGGTCAAACCGCATAACAACATACGTTGTTCCCTTTGTCATCGGTATGTTACTTTCCGAGATTCGATCGTCGGTATCAATACCTAGTTTAATCTCGTTCTTGGAAAGTCTCTTTACTCGTTCCGTAATACATCATCTCACAACTAACTCTTTAGTTGCAATGCTTGCAAGGCTTTATGTGATGTGTATTACCGAGAAGGCCTAGAGATACCTCTCAGAGCAATCGGAGTGACAAAACCTAATCTCGAAATCGCCAACCCAACAAGTACCTTTGGAGACACCTGTAGTACTCCTTTATAATCACCCGATTCGTTGTGGCGTTTGGTAGCACACAAAGTGTTCCTCCAGTAAGCAGGAGTTGCATAATCTCATAGTTGCAGGAACTTTGTATAAGTCATGAAGATAGCATAAGCAACATACTAAGCGATCAAGTGCTAAGCTAATGAAATGGGTCATGTCAATCACATCATTCTCCTAATGATGTGATCCCATTAATCAAATGACAACACATGTCTATGGTTAGGAAACACAACCATCTTCGATTAATGAGCTAGTCTAGTAGAGGCATACTAGTGACTATCTGTTTGTCTATGTATTCACACATGTATTATGTTTCCGGTTAATACAATTCTAGCATGAATAATAAACATTTATCATGATATAAGGAAATAAATAATAACTTTATTATTACCTCTAGGGCCTATTTCCTTCACCCCCCCTCTCTCCCCCGATTGGATCGGGATCGAGAGGAGGAGATCACCGACGACGCTCGCCCCCCCGACGCCGACGCCGCCCGAAGCTCGCCGCCACCTCGTCGGATGCTAGTATTTCCATCTGTGGCCCTACATTCTTGTCCTTCTGCTGTGCTATACTATCGGGCCGTGATCACTCGGGAGGTGATCACGGGTATATACTATATACTTTATACATGATACATGTGGTGCTTAAAGTCGGGTCGGCTCGAGGAGCACCATGAGTGATTCACGGAGTTGGGGCTGAAAGGACCTTTGTCCCGGCGGCCCTCTGGATGGATCTTTGTGGCGGGCGGCTGGGCAGGTTGAGACCGCCTAGGAGAGAGGTGGGCCTGGCCTGTTCGGCGTTCGCGGATACTTAACACGCTTAACGAGTTCTTGGTATTTGATCGAGTCTCGCCATTTGGTCTATCGCACTAACCATCTCGCGGGAGTAGTTATGGGTATCCGGCGTCGTGGTATCGGCGAAGCCTTCATGGCGTCGGCCGCGGCGGCGGCGCGCCGGATTGGACCGCGTAACGTGACTTCCTTTGTAATGGAGGTTGCTAGGTGCGCTTCGGCGCGTTATAGCGTCTTGGTGTGCTAAGGCGATGGGCCCGGACCACAGGTGCTTAGGTTTAGACCGGCGTCTTGACCGCTCTGTTGGCCTAGGTCGGGCTGCGGCGTGTTGATCTTCAGCGGCGGGCATGACCCGAAAAGTGTGTCGGGCAAATGGGATCAAGCGTGTTGGGTTATGTGGTGCACCCTGCAGGAAGTTAATCTATTGAATAGCCGTGATCTTGATAGCAGGGCGACTTGGAGTTGTACCACGACCTTATGACAACTAGAACCGGATACTTAATAAAACACACCCTTCCAAGTGCGGATACAACCGGTGATCGCTCTCTAATGAGGCGACGAGGAGGGATCGCCGGGTAGGATTATGCTATCGATGCTACTTGGAGGACTTGATCTACTCTCTTCTACATCTTTGCAAGGCGGAGGCTTCGAGCGTAGTCTTGACATGATTAGATATCCCCTCTTATTACGGCATTCTCTGATTCAGTCCTTGATATGGCCCTTTACACATATATCCATGCATATGTAGTGTAGCTCCTTACTTGCGAGTACTTTGGATGAGTACTCACGGTTGCCTTGTTCCCCCTTTTCCCCTTTCTTTGCGGTTGCTGCAAGCAGACGATGGAGCCAGGGCGACGCCACCGTCGTTGGCGACTACTACTTTGGAGGTGCCTACTACTACGTGCAGCCCGCGGATGGCGACCGAGGAGTAGTTAGGAGGATCAGGCGGGAGGGCTGCGCCTCTTCGATCTGTATCCGATTTGTGCTAGCCTTCTTAAGGCAAACTTGTTTAACTTATGTTTGTACTCATATATTGTTGCTTCCGTGGACTCGTCTATGATCGAGCACTTGTATTCGAGCCCTCGAGGCCCTGGCTTGTATTATGATGCTTGTATGACTTATTTTATTTTTAGAGTTGTGTTGTGATATCTTCCGTGAGTCCACGATCTTGATCGTACTGCGTTTGCGTGTATGATTAGTGTCTGATTGAATCGGGGGCGTCACAAGTTGGTATCAGAGCCGACTGCCTGTAGGAATCCCCCTTCCCAACTCCTTGGCCGAAGTCGAGTCTAGACATTGCAAAAACTTTTACTAACATGATGCTTTGAAGTTAATGGTCGATAGTTTCATTCTAAGTCTTTTGGTTATTGAATCACCATTCTAACAAATGATCAGGCTACCTATGCCCATGTTTCGGGCGCACCTTTTCAACCAATGTTTAATTGTGTATGTTTTCCTCGAGCATACATCATTATACCATTTGATCCGACAAATGTTATCTCCTTGTTCACATAATTGTGGAAATCCATCTTGTCGGAAATTTTGATGAATTGTCACTTTGAGTCCCTCAGTCACCTCCTTGTCCTCTCCTTGATTTAATGATGAACTCTTGTTTAAGTAACTTCGCTTCCATAGTTCAATTCCGAGAATCTTATCGTCATCTCGACAATTTGTGTTGCACCTTTCTTCTCGGGCATCCAGTGCGAGTTATCTTAACACCAATCAGATCTGAATCTCGGCCAGATATGACGGTTGGAACATATTTCCATAAGATATAACATTGGCCTTTATATGACCCGGTAAGGTGATGCCATGCCCAGCACCCCTGGCCGGAGGCCCTATTGTTATAGTTCCCTTTTTAGCAAGGGTAGCCATTCTTCCATTAGGAAATAGTAAGGCTTATTCTATAAGCTGTTCCTGATGGATGCTTGTGTATCCAAAGTTCGACCTTTGCTTGAAGGCCATGTCAATGCTTTTCTCGAAGCATGTCGTTGGTAATTCGATCTTCAAAATGCTAAATTTTCTTTATCAATTAGCCAAACATCGTTGTATGGGTAACATCATGAAATTTCTCTCCTCTTATCTGAAGGGTTTTCTACTTTATATCCTGTCTTGGATATCATCCTACCTTGACTTTGGGAAGGATATACCCACGAAATATGTGTTTAAACACATTTTCCTTTCCATTGCTTTGTTAATCGATAAACACCTTTTCCTTTCCATTGTTTCGTCTAACCTTTACGGTGATCATTGTGATCTAAGCGGTATTAATTCCACAGTTATGATAACACCTCAATGTACAATTCTGTCAGTAAGACCCTGTTACTATTGTTGATGACATTCCGGTAACCACCGATGGACGAGAACTTTGCCTATTGGTCCGCCTCGTTCAACGAGCAGGAAAATGGTTCTCTTTGTCCCTCGCCCTTGGTACCGACATTGTTGCCAACATAAATGGCAGGCTACCCTCTGACATACCTTACTATCGTGATCGTGAAAGATGTCGGCACCCTTGCTACTTTTAACCCACATGGTGGGCCCATAACCACAGTTCCACGGGATCGAAACCTGAATCTCCTGTACACCCTTTGTTCCCAAAGTTATTCCTCGTGGCGTGGACTCGTATGTAATTCACGGACCACCGTCCCAAGTGATCTATTTTGGTATCGGGCGCAATACTTATTCTCGTTCTGCTTGAACCCCTTTCACCTTCGATTAGGCATCGAGCGCTTGCCTATCCGTTTGAAAATTCTCATGGTACCTCCTTACTTTGCTCTCGATATTTTCTTAAGATTCAATCCGAGAGTAACACGCCACCTTCCTCGATGTTATCGACGGATAGTCAACCTTGTAGAGTCTGTCCTTTTGAAGCTACCCTTATCCTTTCCGTAAGTGCGATGAAGATCCCCAAGAAAGGGCGACAACTTCATCATGATGACCGAAGCCGAGAACTGAAGACATCAATGTAATGGATCGACCTCTTCGAGAAGAGCAACCAAAGACGAGAAGATTCGTTAGGATTTCGTAACCAGACCTTTCCCCCTAGTCCCCCTCTTAAATCTCGGGACAAGATTTCTTGTAGTGGAGGAGATTTGTGACGCCCGGGTAATCAAGCTACGGTAACCCTCTGCTAATGATGCCACATCACCTCGATTACTGTTGCGAATCTCGCGTTAATTCGGAACCGTTCGAAATTCAAATTCAAATTAATGATAACAATAAAAGTTTCCAAAAATTAAGACTAAAATGTTCGGTGGTTGTCAAATATTACAAAGGTAATTATGGTGAAGTAAACACATTTTTATAAAATGTCTAAATAATTTAAAATGAGTTAAAACAGAAAAGAAAATAAATAAAAGAAAGAAAATACAAAAGAGAAACAGAAAACAGAAAAAAAGAAGAGTAAAACCCCCTCATTGGGCCTCGGCCCGGTAGCCCTGAACCAACCAGGCGGCCCAGCCGCCCACTACTAACCCCCCACTCCTCCCAGTCCACCGACACCCCCATTCCCCGAAAATATCTCCCCCCTCTCTCCCCAATTGGATCGGGATCGAGAGGAGGAGGTCACCGGCAACCTTCGCCCCCGATGCCGCCCGGCTCGCTGCCACCTCGCGGACTCCTCCCGCTCCGCCGCTCGTCCCGTCGTCCCCTCGACCTTCCCGAGCACGCTGCCGCGTTCCCTACTCCCTAGTGACCCCGACCTCTCCTCTCTCCCCTCGCTCGCTCACGCGCCGTGCCGCGCCGTCCAGGCTCAGGCACGCGCGCGCCTCGCCTGGCGCCCGCCGCGCGCCGCGCAGCTCTGCCCCTTGACCCCGCCTGAGCCTCGTCCGGTTCTCCTTGACCGCGTGGTCGCGCTCCGGCGCCCATGATCGCCGCGCCCTCTCCCCTGGTCGCCTCGCCTCCAACCGCGGCCCCCCCTGCCGCCGCCATGCCCGTGCCGCCCGCCGCTGTCTGAAAGCCCGTGCGCCAGCGCCGTCGCTGCGGCCCCCTCTGGCCTGGCTGCAGCAGCGCTTTGCACCTGCTGCTCTGCCGGCTGTGGCGGCCACCGTTGCGCCACATCCACGAGTGCGCCACTCCGGGCCATGCCCGCGCCCGTCGCGCCCGTCTGGCCTCCTCGCACCCGTCTCACGCCCTGCTCCTCACCTGCCCGCCGTGGCCGCCGGGCGAGGCCTGCCGTGGTCACCGGTGCCCTATAGCGCCCGTACCCACCCGCTGCGGCCCTGTCCGCCCACTCGTTTGGGCGCTGCCCCCGCGCCCGTTAGCGCCAGCGCCCGCTAAGGCCATGGGCCAATGACACGAGGGGGCCACGCCCCATAACCTTTTAATAAAAAAAAATTAAAATAATAATAATAATAATAAATAATGAAAATAAATAAATAAATAAATAATTAACTAATTAATAGACTTAATTAATTCAGTTAATTAAACTAAGCGATTATTTAAGCTAACTAATTAACCTAAATAGAGAATGGCGGTGGGTCCCTTTGGACCCCACGTCGAGTTGACCAGTCAATGGTCAACATTGACTCTTGACATCACTCGATGGCATCTTGGCGTCATCATTACTATTACGGATAATGTCGGATTTAAATAATTAATTAAATTCGAAATTAATAAAATCTTTAGAAAATCATATGTTTTAATCCGTAACTTCGGTTAAAATATTTTCAACATGAAAGTTGCTCGGATCGGCGAGGCGATTCGGATCATAACCCGTTAAATCGCCACACCCCTAACCTATCGAACTCGCAACTTTCCCCCTCGGCTCCTCTGCCGAAAAGCGAAACACCGGAATACTTTCCGGATGCTTCCTTTCACGGTATCACCTCATACGCGTTAGGGCACCCCTAGCATAGTTACTTGTCTTGTCATGCATCGATATGCATCTATTTGCATAGTATTCATTGTTTCTTCCCCTCTTCTCCACTGGTAGACTCTGAGACCGGCTGCTGCTGCTTGATGCGACTACGGAGTTGCGACCCTCTCTCTTGCGAGCAACCAGGCAAGCCCCCCCTTGATCACGAGATATCGTCTACTCTCCTCTATCTGCTTGCATTAGAGTAGTATAGCATATTCTTGCTTTCGTTATTCCTATCACGATGCATAGCCTGTTTTGCTATACATTGATACCTTACGCATTCCTACTTGCCTAGTATAGGATGCTAGTATTTCCATCTGTGGCCCTACATTCTTGTCCATCTGCTGTGCTATACTATCGGGCCGTGATCACTCGGGAGGTGATCACGGGTATATACGATATACTTTATACATGATACATGTGGTGCTTAAAGTCGGGTCGGCTCGAGGAGCACCCGCGAGTGATTCATGGATTGGGGGCTGAAAGGACCTTTGTCCCGACGGCCCTCTGGATGGATCTTTGTGGCGGAGCGACATGGTAGGTTGAGACCGCCTAGGAGAGAGGTGGGCCTGGCCCTGTTCGGCGTTCGCGGATACTTAACACGCTTAACGAGTTCTTGGTATTTGATCTGAGTCGGCCATTTGGTCTATCGCACTAACCATCTCGCAGGAGTAGTTATGGGTATCCGGCGTCGTGGTATCGGCGAAGCCTTCGTGGACGTCGGCGGCGGCGGCGGCGCGGATTGGACCGCGTAACATGACTTCCTTTGTAATGGAGGTTGCTAGGTGCGCTTCGGCGCGTTCGCAACATGCGAGGTGTGCTAAGGCGATGGGCCCGGACCCTGGCGCTTAGGTTTAGACCGGCGTCTTGACCGCTCTGTTGGCCTAGGTCGGGCTGCGGCGTGTTGATCTTCAGCGGCGGGCATGACCCGAAAAGTGTGTCGGCCAAATGGGATCAAGCGTGTTGGGTTATGTGGTGCACTCCTACAGGAAGTTAATCTATTGAATAGCCGTGATCTTGATGCAGGGCGACTTGGGTTGTAACTTGACCTTATGACAACTAGAACCGGATACTTAATAAAACACACCCTTCCAAGTGCGAGATACAACCCGGTGATCGCTCTCTAACGAGGCGACGAGGAGGATCGCGGGTAGGATTATGCTATCTGATGCTACTTGGAGGACTTGATCTACTCTCTTCTACATCTTTGCCAAGGCGGAGGCTGCGAAGCGTAGTCTTGACGGATTAGATATCCCCTCTTATTACGGCATTCTGCAGTTCATTCCACTGATATGGCCCTTTACACATATATCCATGCATATGTAGTGTAGCTCCTTGCTTGCGAGTACTTTGGATGAGTACTCACGGTTGCCTTGTTCCCCCTTTTCCCCCTTTCTTTACTCGGTTGCTGCGACCAGACGATGGAGCCCAGGAGCCAGACGCCACCGTCGTTGACGACTACTACACTAGAGGTGCCTACTACTACGTGCAGCCCGCGGACGATGACCAGGAGTAGTTAGGAGGATCCCATGCAGGAGGCCTGCGCCTCTTTCGATCTGTATCCCAGTTTGTGCTAGCCTTCTTAAGGCAAACTTGTTTAACTTATGTCTGTACTCAGATATTGTTGCTTCCGCTGACTCATCTATGATCGAGCACTTGTATTCGAGCCCTCGAGGGCCCTGGCTTGTATTATGATGCTTGTATGACTTATTTTATTTTTAGAGTTGTGTTGTGATATCTTCCCATGAGTCCCTGATCTTGATCGTACACGTTTGCGTGTATGATTAGTGTACGATTGAATCGGGGGCGTCACACTTGCTCATGAAGACCTAGGGCATTTGAGGAAGCCCATCGTTGGAATATACATGCCAAGTTCTATAATGAAAATTCCCACTAGTATATGAAAGTGATAACTCAAGAGACTCTCTATATGAAGAACATGGTGCTATTCTGAAGCACAAGTGTGGCAAAAGGATAGTAACATTGTCCCTTCTCTCTTTTCTCTCATATTTTTCAGGCTTCTTTGGCATCTCACATTTTTTTTTGGGGGGGGGGGGGGCTTCTTTGGCCACTTTTATTTTGATAACCTCACATGGGACAATGTTCTTATAATGACGATCATCACACTTTTAGTTACTTACAACTGAATATTACAACTCGATACTAGAACAAAGATATGACTCTATATGAATGCCTCCGGTGGTGTACCGGGATGTGCAATGATCTAGCGTAGCAATGACATCAAAAAATGGACAAGCCATGAAAACATCATGCTAGCTATCTTACGATCATGCAAAGCAATATGACAATAGATGCTCAAGTCATGTATATGATGATGATGGAAGTTGCATGGGAATATATCTCGGAATGGCTATGGAAATGCCATGATAGGTAGGTATGGTGGCTGTTTTGAGGAAGATATAAGGAGGCTTATGTCTGATAGAGCGTATCGTATCACGGGGTTTGGATGCACCGGCGAAGTTTTCACCAATTCTCGAGGTGAGAAAGGGCAATGCATGGTACCGAAGAGCTAGCAATGATGGAAGGGTGAGAGTGCGTCTAATCCATGGACTCAACATTAGTCATAAAGAACTCACATACTTATTGCAAAAATCTATTAGTCACTGAAACAAATACTACGCGCATGCTCCTAGGGGGGTAGATTGGTAGGAAAATACCATCGCTCATCCCCGACCGCCACTCATAAGGAAGACAATCACAGAAACACCTCATGCTTCAAATTTGTCACACAACGGTTACAATATGTGCATGCTACATGACTTGCAAACCTCAACACAAGTATTTCTCAAATTCTCAATTACCCACTAGCATGACTCTAATATCACCATCTTTATATCACAAAACTATTGCAAGGAATCAAAGATATCATATTCAGTGATCTACAAGTTTTATGTAGGATTTTATGACTAACCATGTGAATGACCAATTCATGTCATCTCTCTAAATAGATATAAGTGAGGCAAGAGAGTTTAATTATTTCTACAAAAGATATTCCCATGCTCTAACAAATATAAGTGAAGCAAAAGAGCATTCTACAAATGGCAGTTTTCTATGTGAAGAGAAACAGGCAATATAAGTGACGCACATGAAGCATTCTATAAAGCCATACTCAAAAGAATTAAGTGAAGTGCAATGAGAATTCTATAAATCAACCATGGACTATCTCATACCAGCATGGTGCATAAAATAAAAGTGAAAACTAAATGCAAAAGACGCTCCAAGATTTGCACATATCGCATGAATGAAACGAATCCGAAAACATACCGATACTTGTTGAAGAAAGATGGGATGCCTTCCGGGGCATCCCCAAGCTTAGACGCATCAGTCTCCTTAAATATTTACTTGGGGTTCCTTGTCCATCCCCAAGCTTGAGCTCTTGCCTCTCCTCATTCTCCTCACATCGAGACATCCTCGATCTTCGAACACTTCATCCACACAAAACTCAACAGAAAGTTCGGTAAGACCCATTAGTATAATAAAGCAAATCACTACTCTAAGTACTGTTGCAAACCAATTCATATTTTGTCTTTGCATCGTAGCTATTGTAATATAACTTTTCCATGGCTTAATCCACTGATAGAAATCGATAGTTTCATCCAAACAAGCAAACTATGCATCAAAAACAGAATCTGTCTTAAACAGGACAGTCTGTAGTAATCTGAACTTCACCATACCTCTGGTACTCCAAAAATTCCTAAATAAATAGAAAAATAAAACATTTTGTATATAAAGACAGTGCAAAAAATTTCATAACCGTTTGACGTTCCAATAAAAAATGTAAAATCGCGCACTACAGCCAAAGTTTCTGTTTTGCACCGTACAAACCAACAAGCAATGTAAACATCCTAAAGGCAAATCTTGGCACATTATTTTTGTTTTTAAACTTTATAAAAGCACACAACAGAAATAAATGACTCTCTAAAACTTCCGGGTTGTCTCCCTGGCAACGCTTTCTTTAAAGCCATTAAGCTAGGCATATAGTGCTCAAGTAATGGATCCACCCGGATCCCAATGTATATCAAAGCCAATTTTAATTAACAATGATGTGTGATTTAGTAGTGAGCAAAAAGAAACATATATCAAGAAATGATGAAGTCTAACTATCTTCCTATGCATTGGTATGTCATACAAGAACAATTCATGCACACATAGTAAAGGCCAATGCATAGTATAAACAGTTTCTTGCAATTTTATCATATTGGAAACATGGAGAGGCGCAGATGTAGTTCCTCTCTCATAATAATTGCAAGTAGGAGCAGCAAGCACATGCATATTATATTCATCAAAATCATCATGTGTAGTAGTAAAACGCAACCCATCAATATAATCCTTAATAAGGGCAAACTTCTCCAATATAGTGTAGTCGGGAGAATTCAAAAAGATAATAGGACTATCATGCATGGGTGCAATAGCAAAAATTTCATGTTGAACATAAGGAACTATAGGTAGTTCGTCTCCATAAGCATAATTCATGTTGGCATCTTGGCCACAAGCATAGCAAACATCATCAAAAAAGGATATTTCAAAAGAATCAACGGGTTCATAACAATCATCATAGCAATCATCCTTCAGAAAGCACGAAGGGAAATTAAACAATGTATGAGTTGAAGAGTTACTCTCATTAGAAGATGGGCACGGGTAGCTAATCCACTCTTCATCCTTTTGTTCTTCGCTCTCCTCGTCATCTTTTTCATCCAATGAGCCCACAGTTTCATCAATTCCTTCTTCCATAGACTCCTGCAAAATATTTGTCCCTTCTTGGACAGCGGAGGAGTCCTCAATATATGGTTTAACATAGGCATTAGAAGCATAATTATCATAACAACATTTAAGTATGGCAAAATTTTCAGATTTTTAAAGAGTAGCATCATACTTCCCAGTCAAAGAAGCAATTTCATAAGCACCCTTAAAAACAACAAATTCTTCAATTTGTTGAACATCATAGTAATTATAAACACCCTTAGCATACGAAGATACGATTCCATTATCACTAAACTCACGTTGGTAGGGAAGGTGTTTCTTAGGGTCTTTAAAACAACAAGTAAAATCATATATTTGACATAAATTCCAAGCATAGCATTGCAAACGATGAATTTGATCCAGTAAAAGTTTCCCTTTTTGAGATAAGCGGTGTCGCACATAACAAGCATGCTCATGTAAAGATTTGCCCTCAACTAAGCTAGTTGGGGTTTCAGCACGAGCACATAGGGATCGAAGATGATCCAAGTAAAAAGCTTTAGGAGTGTGATAGATTTTGAGTGGTTCTTCAACCATTGGTGTAGTAGGTACAACTAATTTTTTTTGGTATTTTGCGTTTCCTACCCATAACTAAAGATAGAAAACAAGAGCACAAAATAAAAACTACTTAGTGATAAAGCAAACAAGCACACACGAGAATATTCACCCAACGCTATAACTCCCCGGCAACGGCGCCAGAAAAAGGTCTTGATAACCCACAAGTATAGGGGATCAATTGTAGCCTCTTTCAATAAGTAAGAGTGTCGAACCAAACGAGGAGCCAAAGGTAGAACAAATAATCCCTCAAGTTTTAGCGACCACCGATACAACTCTACGCACGCTTGACGTTCGCTTTACCTAGAACAAGCATAAATCTAGAAGTACTTTGTAGGTGTAACGGGATAGGTTTGCAAGTATATAAAGAGCACGTAAATAAAAACTAGGGGCTGTTTTAGGTAAAGAAGAAATAAAGTTAGTATAGCGAGTGTGCAAAAGTGGTGGTAGGAGTTGCGAAATTGTCCCTAAGCAATTGACTACTTTACTAGACCTATAGCAAGTTTTATGTGGGAGAGGCCACTACTAGCATGTCATCCCTGACTTGGAATTCTATGCACTTATGATTGGAACTATTAGCAAGCATAAGCAACTACTAACGTTCATTAAGGTCAAAACCCAACCATAACATTAAGATATATTGGTCCCCCTTCAATCTCGTATGCATCAATTTCTATGCTAGGTTGAAACTTCTGTCACTCTTGCCCTCCAATATAGTCCTATCAACATACAACTAACCCTATGGTGTGATCCACGCACACGCTCATATGATGGGCACCATAGGATAGCAACATAACCACATGCAAATTAAACCAATCATAGCAATTCACCAATTACCGATAGGACAACGAAAATCTACTCAGACATCATAGGATGGCAACACATCATTGGATAATAATATGAAGCATAAAGCACCATGTTCAAGTAGAGGGTACAACGGGTTGTGGGAGAGTGGACCGCTGTAGATAGATGGGGAAGGTGATGGAGATGTTGGTGAAGATAGCGGAGGTGTTGGTGTAGATGCGGTGGCGATGATGGCCCCGACGGTGTTCGGCGCCCAGGGAGAGAGGGGAGAGCCCCTTCTTCTTATTCTTCCTTGACCTTCTCCCTAGATGGGAGAAGGGTTTCCCCTCTAGTCCTTGGCTTCCATGGCATGGGAGGGGCGACACGTGTACTGGTTCTCACATACAAGTGCCATGCATGATCGGCTTCTCTCCCCTCGGTGAAATAGTTTACGTGAGCCGAAAGGCTGTGCAGGTTCGAGGCGGGAACTAGTTACGGGACGGCGAAGCCTGCCGGATAGATGACACCGTATGTGTGCATGTAGAGAGGTCATAGTTTCGATCTTAGTGCAGGGGCTGTTAGAGAATGCCTCGAAGAAGCTGTCCAAGTGATGGTCCGAGTTACGTGAGTCCTTAGAAGGGCCGTCCGAGTGACCGTCCAGAGTTTGAAGGTCCTCGAAAGGCTACCCATAACACCGTCCAGGGGGCTGTTCGACCGCCTCCGAGGGCTATACGAGGAAGCGAGATGAGGGTATACATCCTCGCGGTTGGGAGGTTGTAAATCCTAGCCGCGAGGATCTGCACGATGATCGTCATCAACTCTACTTCCCATTGTGCTCTGAGTCGATGTGAAAAGATCAAACCATGTATCACGGTCTCCATAGTGGTCACGGGTGGTGCGTGGGTCGGAAAATTTTGTTTTCTATCGCGTTCCCCTACATATATATCCAAATCATCAAGCTGTGCCAAGTTTTAGCTCAATCCATCACTCCTAGTGAGTGCTCTTTCATGATTTAGTTTCTAGGTCAAATTTAGCAGTTGTACAACAACTATGCTAAATACTTGAGCAAATGACCTCACAACACCCAGGACCGTAGTCCTTGCTACCCTAAGCCTCTCAGACATCAATTTTACCTTTTACCCTCTCTGGTTTCATCTCTGGAGTGTGGCCAAGTTTGCAACAGCAAACTTGTGGAGCTTGGTTTACTCCGCTCAACTTGTCTCTGCCCCTCTCTTTACCGTAGTAACACTCGATCTTCGACGGACTACGCGGTGACTACGAGGGCAGCAAGCCTAAATGGTGGTCTAGCCACTGTTGTCGTCGGCAGCACTGCTCCGACCAGCTCTGGCCTTGCCATTAATGCCCAATAGTGCCCCCTCGACATCGTCTTCTCGCTGGACCTCTTGCCCCCTCTGTTTTCTTCTCTGGCGAGCCATGCCAACGACCGAACAGTGCGCTACTGTGGCCATCATCGCCTTCCTCCCCGGTGTTCATTTCCTCCTCTCGTCCGCGAGCTTTGCTCGATTCCGTGAGTTTCTGGCGCTCGTCCGCACCCTCCTCGTCGTCTTCCCCTCCCCCCCCGTGATCGCTGAGCATGGCAGAGCCGTGGCCGGACGCGCTTGGCGGTGCCCGGCTCGGGTGCCTCTACCCCGGCTATAAATAGCCCGTCCGCGCCTAGTCGGAGCTCATCAGAAGCTCGCCCACCCTCTTCTACGCCTCCCCGGGCACTCATTCTTCCCGGAGCCCCTCTCTGGCCCCCTCCCCATTGCCATGGCCGCTGCCCCGGTCTTCTCGGATTCCGGTGACCAGGGCCTCCCCTCGCCGTTCCTCCACCACCACCGCATCCCCCATACTCCGGCAAGCCTCCCCGTGGCCTCGGCCTTTTCCCTTCCCCACCGTAGCGTTGTGTCCACCGGCGGCCGAATCCACTCTCCGTCGTGGGCCATGCAGCTCCCTCCCTGGTGTTCCTCGGCGGACAATAGCACCACCCCTCGCCGTCCTGAGCATCTCGGTAGGTCTCCCGTCCGCTACCGTGGCCTGACGCGCCGGCGAGCACCATCGAGGCGGGCGTCTCCCCTCGGCGAGGTGCGCGTCGAGCGAGAGGAAGAAGAAGCCAGCCAGGCGGGCCCCACCCCTCTCGGGTCCCCCTCGCCAGCGACCCCGCGTTGACCCTGCCTTACCACGTCAGTTAAGTGGCGGCGCCTCGGGCTGTTTTCCGTTTTCGAAACCCCGAAGCGGTATTCCCTGGAATGCACTTTCCCTTAGACGGAAGTGTATTCCTCCTCTTCTTTAGGCCAGAATGCGCTTTCCTCTCTGCAAAGAGTATTTATGAGAAAGACGCGATCTGTTTTTCTTCCAGGGGCCAGTTTGCAATGATTTTCTTTACAGATAGGTCCCTGGTAGTTAAACAATCACATCTTTTTACTCGTAGCTCCAAATCAGGTGATTCCAAAGCCCACGTCTTCGTTTCGTCGAGCCCGTTCCGTTGGTATAATTTTCATAATATTTTCACACAGTGAAAATGACCCTTTTGCCCTTGCCCGTAAATAGCCCCCTCCGGGAGAGAACTGTTTCCGGCAAATCTTACCGTGATCATTCTACACTTTTTCTCGGAGTATTCCTCGACCCCAGGCAAGCCAACCTCTTATCATGAGCCCCGGACTTGCATGTTGACTTTGCTTGCACCTTGTGTGTGTGTAGTTGCAATTGTTTCTTATCGTTTTCGTCTGCAGTTATTTCGTTATGCTTATCATGCATGCTTGTGTTTTCATACAGTTCATAGTAGGTCACAGTGCGCCACCTCTACAGAGTGTTTATAAAGTCAATCGATAGCACACAGTTCGTAGTAGGTCACACTATTGGGTCTTGGTCGAAATGGAGGTTAAACCTGAAATAATTAAGTTAATTAATGTGGCAACAAGAATGTGGTGACTTGGACTATGAGATAGTCGTGAGAAGTCACGGCGATGTTTTGATATGATCACGAGACGAGGTCTCGGTAAGTGTTGGAGACCAAGTGTTGGTCATGGTTGTGATTGCCGGAAAGATCGCCGTTTGAGACCAAGTGTTGGTCATGGTTGTGATCGCCGGAAAGATCACCGTCGGTTGCGAGACAACCCGTTGGTAAGAGAGTCCGAGGGACTCAACGCACAAGTTTGGTTGCATTGCATGAGTAATATTTTGCATTTAAAGAACCATGGCAGAACAGGAGATAGTTGCATAAAGTTAACATGCTATGTCTGCATTGGATATGACCGGTAGTTTATATTCAGCATAGTTTCATGATGCCATGCCATGCTTTGATGGATATGTTAAATTATGCCATGATTGAGATGATATGTTATGTTTTGCTATTACCATGTTATAAGCATGTTTGATATGCCATGTTATTACCATGTTAGTAGATGCTAGGGTGTTGTTCATGCTTAGTTGACTTATATCATGCCATGTTTAGTAATTGATATGAGATAGACTGTTGCATGCACTTGGTTCTTGCTTTGTCTTCTACTTGTTTGGATGCTACGTAATTGGTTGTCTTGCAAGTACATTCAATGTACTGACCTGGTGTGTCATGCCAGCTTGTAGGTCGTGCCTGGATTGTTCGCTTGATCCGCCGTGCTAGGCCGTAACCTTGTCAGTCCTGTGAGTTGTGGAGCCCAGCCAGAGTTGTTATGCCAAGACTTCCGCCGCCATTTAAATAGCCTTAGGGCTATGCCAGATAATTGTATTCATCAATGATGTACTCTTCTATACATGTATCTGATGAATATTCTTGTACACGGAATCTTGTATCTTGGACACGTAAATGCGTCGGTGTTATCACAGGTTGACGTCTGAAGGCCCCATTCCATGCGGATCGGGGTGCCACTGGACATGGTATCAGAGCAGCCAAGCTGGCATAGGTTATCCTTGCATTAGATCACCGCTACCCTTAACCCGTAATGGCCCTAAGGGATTTGACCCATCCCTGGCATCCGGCATGGCCATTGTTAATCAACAGGTGGCGCAGTCGGGACCGACACGTCCTCCCCCCGTTGTCCCCGCCTAGTTATCCGTGGAACAAATAGCAACCATATCCTTTCTGGTCGGCCGCACCGCTTGCCCTTCACCATTAAGGGAAAGGGACCACACCATGTGTGCATGTCCCGCATAGCTGCCTATAAAAGCCCCCTTTTCGCTCGCCGTATCGCTCACCCCTCAGTCAGCCATGTCCCTACAGAGAATCCTAGCTAGCAACACCCCATCCATGGCGAGCACCTTCAAAGCTCCCAAGTTTTACACCCGCACATGTGCTGTCAACCACACTAGCTTTCCACCCCTTCCTACTGAGATGCTCACCAAAGCCTTTGGCTGTAAGGCTAGCCCCAATTACCTGGTGTTCCAATCGGCACTCGTCCCTCACCTGCATCACTTTGACGCAAGAGTGCACATCAGCCTAGGTCCCTTGATAGATGGCGGCCGTTGGTTTTTGAGGTAGAGCCATGCCTACCACTGATTTAGCCATTCAGGCCGCTGCTGTGGAGGCTATCCTACACCTCCAAACCAAGCTCCCGCATGTGAAAACGAGGCGGGAGTTCTGCTTTTTCCCCATTGTGGCAGAAGGAGGAATGCAGCCTTCTCCCGCTATTCAAGGAGATGACCCCGCAATCGCTCGCCTGGTGCAGTATATCACCGCCCAGGGGATGATGATTGCCAAGATGCTTGCAGTTTAGAACTCTGGACAACGATGCGGTACAAGTCGTCAAGGAAGCTTACCATGAGGCTCATAAATTCGCATCTCAAGTCATTTGTCCAACACCATCCAAACCAGTGCTATCCTCTCAGCCTGGGTTGTGGCCTAGACCCAACATCATCACCCTCGACAAGGCTCTTTTACGGATCCACCAGCAGCATTTGCTCGAATCAATTTCAGCCACACCGCCAACAGCCGAACCCCAACCCATAGTAGTGTCGGACGATGAAGATGGAGATTGGCTCAGTCTTCGTCCTCTTGGAGAGCCCTAGCAAGGCAAGTCCTCTACATGACCTCAGTCACGCAGTGAGATGATCAGTCTATCGGTTCATCCCCGATATGAGGATAGAACCATGTATCCCAGAATGAGTTGTTTCGTTTAGCGTGTAGAGCGTTCGTGCTTTGTTGTATGCTAGTACTGTTGTAATCCATATGCTGTGTTCTATGTATGTTTTCGTACTTTTGGTTTTTGTGTTGTTTTTGTAATTTGACACGTGTACTGGTTGTCCACTTGATGGAGAATCGTCTACCATAGGTGAACAAGCAAATTGCGACTTGATGCTTATGTTAAAAAAGAGGCAAACCATGTGGGGCCTACCTTAGAGGCAAGTCTCTATACAGTCGAGATGCTCTGTACGTATTACTTTTCATGTGTCTCGTCAACTCGCAGAACGAGGAGAAGCTTGCTTAGTATGCCTCTAGATGAACAGTGAGCGTTGTTGGGGAGGTTTGGATGAACAGTTCCCGGTGGGGGGTTGGATGAACAGGAACCCGTGGTAGTAGAGGTCGTTGCCGTTGGATGAACAGTACCCCGATCGATCGAGCCGGCGGATGAACACGACCCCATGGAGGGTTGGATGAACAGGACCCCGTGGAGGGCTGGACGAACAGGACCCCGTGGAGGCTGGATGAGCGATGGCGGTGGAGGGCTGGTTGAGCGATGCTTTGTGGAGTCTTTGGATGAGCAGTAGCCGTGGAGGCGGTTGAGCAGGACCCCATGGAGAGGGCTGGTTGAGCGATGGCGGTGGAGGCGCGCACGGAGGAGGCTGGATGAAGAGGAGCCCATGGATGAGCGATCGCGGTGGAGGCTGGAGGAGGTTGACGGTGGATGAGCGAGAGCCCGTGGAGGCTGGAGGAGGTCGACGGTGGAGATGAACGAGTATCCCATGGAGTCCGTTTTGCGATGCATACAGTCCTCCGATGAACGGGACCCCGTTTGACCGTGGCGCTGCAACACAAGTCTGTTTCCTCCGTTTTGCGATGCGCCACACCCCTCGATCAACGGGACCCGTTTGACCGTAGGAGGTCCGTTTCCTCCGTTTTGTGATGCGCGGACCCCCCCGATGAACAAGATCCCGTTTCGACCGGGGCCGGTCGAACACAAGGCCGTTTCCTCCGTTCTGCGGTACGGTAGGCCTCGTTTCCATCGGCTGTTCCGCCCAAGCCGGTTGGCTCCCAATGAACAGCACGCGTTCCGTTGCCTCCCGATGAACACGACGCATTCCGTTGCCTCCCCATGAACACGACGATGATGCAGTTTCTCCGTTCCGACCCAGCCGTGTACACGAGCCCTGGCCGTACGTATGTGCGAGTAGGCGTTTGAGACCCTGCCCGTATGTACGTACGTGGCCGTATTTACTTTCTTGCACCCTAGCCGATGTACGTCCGTGTACATGCTATGTGCGTGCCTCTACTACGATACGTGCCCTTCCTTACACGGCCACGGTTCATCGCTGCAGCCTGCAGACAGACCGATCGACCAGTATGTATGTACACATTCGCGGCCAGAATGACAACGCTACGTACGCTTCGACCAGGTGGGTCCCGACTGAGAGGTACTTCCTTGCGTGTGAAGATGTAGCTGGTGGGTCCCAGTAGTCAGGTTGCAAATCATTTTTTTGGCCGTAATATGGACGCACTTACTTGCGTGCGAAGATGTAGCTGGTGGGTCCCGGCGATCGAGAAGCGTTTTTTGTGAAATCGATGGCCCGTCCGGTGGGTCCGTCTTTGTCGGTGGAGGAATAATTATTTTGCGCATAATAAGGAGGCACTTCCTTGCTGCGGCCTGGACCCAGTGTCGACCTCTCCACGTACAATACTCTTCGATGGAAGTCGTTCGCTGACCCATTGACCACGCTTGCGCCGAGAGCACCGAGGCGGTGGATGACGGCGAGCCTAGGAAGGGGCAGCGGATCCGGGAAAACGGCGGTGGATGCCACGCCTAGGGAGTACGTGGGTTGCTGCTTGACTGCGGTGTGTGGCTGCCGTCGCGGAGAATAACATGAGGTGTGGGTGTGTATAGAGGATGGCATGGCAGCGGTGGCAACCTGACCGGACACGGGAGGCAGGAGGAAGCGGCGCACGGCCGGCAGTTGTTTGGTAATTTGGAGCAAGAAGACCGAGAGGTTGAAGAAGGACTACGACCATTGGATGGACATCGTGCGGTCCTTTGGAGCTAGAATCGTTCATATTGACTAAGTTGACAAAGCCCTCAGTCCGCGTCAACTTAGTAGGCCCACAAGTCAGCCTACCACTATGGTGGTTCCCAGCTAGCAGGGGAAGTATTCATTTTTTGTGCGTAATAAGGAGATACTTCCTTGCGTGCGAAGATATAGCTAGTGGGTCCCGAGCTGTCAGCGGTAGTATTCATTATTTTTGGCGTAATAAGGATGCACTTCCTTGCGTGCGAAGATGTAGCTGGTGGGTCCCAGCAGTCAGGGGGAGAAAACATTATTTTTCAGGGTAAAAAGGATGCAGTTGCATGCATGTGTCCATGGGCGTGGTGCGTCCCCACTATCAGCCTCTCACGTACAGTCATCTTCCGATGACTCTCGTTTGTTGACCACACCGTGCCGAGCACACCAAGGCCGGTGGACGACGGCGAGGCCCCAGAGTGGAACGACCCGGAGATGGGGAAGACACGGCGGTGGAGTCGCGAGATGGAGAGGTGGGAAACTTGACTTGTTGGTCTTGGCGGCCTTGCCGCCCACGGAGACAGGAGCAAACGAGAGGTTGAAGAAGGAACACGGCTGTTGGATTAACATCCAGCGGTCCAGCTGCTAGAATCATTTGTTGATTAAGTTGACATAGCCTGCGTACACTTCCGCTTAGTAGGCCCACAAGTCAGCCACCGTCAGCGGGTCCCGGTATCAGCAGGAGGAATAGTTTTTCGCATAACAAGGAGGCACTTCCTTGCGTGCGAAGATACAACCGGTGGGTCCCAGCTGTCAGGGGGAGGAAACATTTTTTCCGCTTAATAAGGAGTAATTTTCCTTGCGGCGCGACCATGGACCTCGTGGGTCCCGGCCGTCGAGCTCTCCACGTCTGATCCTCTTCCGGCGACTCGTTTGTTGACCACGCATGCGCGCGGCGCAGCGAGGCGGTGGACGACAGCGAGGCCCCGGACGGGAACTACTCGGAGATGTGAAGACGCGGCAGTGGAATCGCAGATTAAGAGGAGTACAAGGGTTATAACTGGTTCTGGTGCGGCGTGGGGCTGCAGTCGGTGGAGAATAATAGGAGGTGTGGATGGGTGGAGGGATAGCCTAGCCGGCGGTGGGGTACCACTTTGCAGCGATGCGTGCTAAGCAGAGCCGCTAGCCGCCGGAGGCCGGACTAGGCAGTCCCGACGACGCTGAAGGAAGAAGACGAGAGATTGAAGGTGCATGCCAGCCATTGGATATAAATCCAATGGCTGTGGATGTCGTAATCACTGTTGACCTAGTTGACAACGCCCTACGTAGGCTTCGACATATTGGCCCACATGTCAGCCTGCAAAAATGTGGCATATATTTAACCCATGTTTTCTAGAATGTACAGTCCATTTGCCAAGCTGGGTGAACAAATAATTTCCTATCAATGCGGCCCATTTAATATTTTCTAAGAAATCCCAGTCCATTTGCACTTTTTTGAAATACACGAATTAGCTGGGCTCGTTCTATATATAATCTTAGGTTAGAAGGAGCAATTAATATCAAAAACTAAACCATTGCGACACATTTTTTATATATAAAATTAACAAATTAACGAGTTATTGCTCAAAATAAAAATGAGCGCGTTATTGTTGTATTGGTCCTTAAAATCTTTGCAAGCTTTTGTATGCAATCACCAGGATTTTCCAACCTGTGAGTCAAAAACAACCAGGATTTTCCTTGCCCACTTATGTTGAACATTTACTTTTATAAGTTAATAACACGTGGGATGTTTTTATAATGTATATATAAGTCTGTATAAAATATATGATTATAGTAATAATAAAAATATATATAATGTGGTTAGAAGGAAAACATAAATTGGACACAACATTATTATTCTTATATATATATATATATATATATATATATATATATATATATATATATATATATATATATATATATATATATATATAATAGAACAAAGATCTGCGTTTTATTAAGAAAATATATTGGGCTGCCGATCTTTAAGAAAAAGTAAAACCTACGTTGGGAGGCCCATAGGCCGGTATGGACCTCAAAAAATAAGTTGAAACCACTGTCTCTATATGTCCTGGGCTACGCATACCTAGCCCTAGCTGATACTTGTTCGCCCTCTGGAAAAAAATGATAGTACCAGCTAGATCCCCGAGCGAACTAGATTAAAGAGGGGGCTGGCGGCACGACTGAAAAAGCACATCATATGTGATTTTTTTCTTCAGTGGATGACTCTCGATTGCGTTTATTTACTTGCCTCAGCACCATACAACTTGTATTTTTAGCCTCTCAGTCCGTGGTGGACCAGCAGCCCATTTGCTGGGTGGGCCAACCTACAGAAACCAGCACTCGATTTTTCATCAAGCCCCAAAAACAACGCAGTACTATGCTTGTTTTGAAGCCGAAAACATTACGGCAGGGGTTGACCAGGGGAGGGGGGAAGACAGCAAAAATATTAAAAAGAGCTGATGCACCGTTGCTACCCTAACAAAGCAGGTGCAATTCTTCTCGGGAAGAAGGTGTGCCGTTGACACCCACACGTCACAAATCCCACAATAGACATACTAACAAGTTCACACACAAGTACAACAGAACAAGTAAACATTCGTATCAAACTCAGGTTCACAGGACACGTTCATGTTCATAGCCAACATTCACAATCAACAACTCAAAAGATTCATATATACACAAGTTCAGCATGTCTATGCATCCAAATGATTGATAGATCACACGACAATATTCATAGATAACTCACAAAAGATTCAGATATACACATGTTTAGTATGTTTATGCAACCAAATGATTGAGATCACAGCCAATATCATCCATGGACGAACTTTAATTACCTAGGGTACAAACTGGTAAATGGTGTTCAGTCGGAGGTACTTCTTGCTAAAATTAATGCTTGTACGAGTAAACTTTCAAGTACATAAGAGGCAGCACAGACAATCTGAACTTTGCTTGTAGGTTTATCCTCAAATAGTGGCCTCGTGCGAGGAGGTTTGAGCAACTTGGCCACTACTTTCATCCAACTAGTTCTTGGCTCATCTTGGTCTGTAGCTCGCCAAAATTCTACATTGCGAGACAAGAAAGGGGCGGTTGAGAAAATGAACCACCCAAATTTTTGTGCAGTTCAAGCGAAATGGAGCTAATCCGGACAAGATCAAGGCTATCACCTCCTTGGCTAAACCGAAGTGTATCAATGGCGTTCAGCGTTTGGCAGGCGGATTGCGCGTTGAGCGGTTTATCGGCCGCCTTGGCGAAGGCCATTCCTTTATATCGAGATCTTTGAAAAGCGGATAACTTTATGCGGAGCTACGCCGCAGATGAGGCGTTTGAGGATTTAAAGCGGCAGCTAGCTAACCCGCCGGTTCTTGCTGCTCCGGTTGACAAGGAGCCATTGTTACTATATGTGGCAGCTAATGCTCGGGCTATTAGCGTGGCTATTGTGGTGGAGCGCAAGGAGGCAGGAAAGGAATATCCGGTTCAACGTCCGGTTTATTATATTAGTGAGGTACTTATTGAGTCCAAGCAAAGGTACCCGCACTGGCAGAAGTTGGTGTATGGAGTTTTTATGGAAAGCTGGAAGCTCAAGCTATATTTCCAAGGACATCCCATCACGGTGGTCAGTTCTGCTCCTTTAGAAGATATATTCCAGAACAGGGAAGCAACTGGCCGGATTGCTAAGTGGGCTATCGAGCTTGGGCCTCACGGGTTGAAATATATACCCCGAACAGTGATCAAATCTCAAGCACTAGTGGATTTCATCAACGATTGGACAGAACTACAAGCGCCTGAAGAGAAGCCGTATCACACTTATTGGACTATTCATTTTGATGGGTCCAGGCAATTGGAGGGCTCGGGGGCTAGAGTCGTATTAATTTCCCCACGAGGTGATAAGTTTTGTTATGTTCTTCGTTTAATGTTCCCTTGCACTAACAATGTAGCTGAGTACGAGGCTTTACTCCATGGTCTTCGGATGGCTAAGGAGATGAACCTAAGCCGAGTTAAGTGCTTCAGTGATTCGGATCTGGTAGCTCAACAGGTGTCTGGCACTTGGGATTCCAAGGATCCACTCATGGCAGCATATCGTCGTGAGGTGGATATTGTTGCAGGTCACTATAAAGGTTATCAGGTGGATCATGTGGATCGGCGGAAGAACGAAGCGGTGGACGCTTTAAGCCGCCTGGGTTCTCAACGTAAACCGGTTCCACCTAATGTCTTCTTGGATGTTCTGCATAACCCGTCCATCAAGCTCCCTGGTGAAGAGGATTTGGTTGTTCTTGATCCGGAAGCTCAGTTGGTGGCGGCTCTTCATGTTATCCCGGATTGGACGGTTCCCTATTTGGTGTATATGAACCGGGGTGAGTTACCAGAGGATGAGACATTGGCCAGGCAGATAATCCGGCGGTCCAAGTCCATGACTATCATCAATGGAGAGTTACGTCATTGCAGCGTGACAGAGGCGTTTCAACGTTGTGTATCTCCTGAAGAAGGCTGTGAAATTTTGCGCGAGATCCACGAAGGAGATTGTGGTCACCACGCCGGTTCAAAATCTTGGGTGGCTAAGGTGTTTCATCACGGTTTCTATTGGTTAACCACTCATGCTGATGCTGAGGATCTGGTTAAAAGATGTGATGGCTGCCAGAAGTTCTCAA
This sequence comes from Aegilops longissima, assembly GCA_021605205.1. Taxonomy (NCBI): domain Eukaryota; kingdom Viridiplantae; phylum Streptophyta; class Magnoliopsida; order Poales; family Poaceae; genus Aegilops; species Aegilops longissima. The sequence continues at coordinate 432,742,983 of CM038680.1, forward strand.
GACGCTCTCATGTGTCGGCTCAAGAATTGAGGATGATTCCAATCACTTGGCCATTTGCCACTTGGGGGCTGGATATGGTTGGGCCTTTCAAGAGGTCCAAAGATAAGAAGACCCACCTTTTGGTGGCAGTTGACAAGTTCACAAAGTGGGTAGAGGCAGAGCCCGTTAGCAAGTGTGACGCAGCCACGACAGTTCAATTCATAAAAAAGTGATCTTCTGGTTTGGCTTTCCACATAGCATCATCACCGACAATGGTACCAATCTATCAAAGGGTGCCATGAAGGAGTTCTATCAACGTGAGCACATCCAGCTTGATGTATCATCGTTGGCTCACCCCGATCTAATGGTCAGCGGGTGGGCTAATCAAGAGATCTTGAGAGGCATCAAACCCGGCTTATGGTTCCTTTGCAGCGGGCCGCGGGTTGTTGGGTTGAGGAGCTACCTTGATGTTATGGAGCATCAACACCACGCCCAACAGGTCGACAGGATACACACCGTTCTTCATGGTTTATGGAGCGGAGGCAGTTCTTCCTAGTGACATCCGTCATGACTCACCTCGTGTAGCGGCCTATGTTGAAGCTGACAATGAGAAGGCACGGCAAGAAGCACTCGACCTGTTAGATGAGGAGCGTGACATAGAGGCCGCCCGTTCGGTGATTTATCAGCAAGATCTGCGTCGCTATCATAGCCGCCGGGTTAGCACCAGAACCTTTCAAGAAGGAGATTTGGTGCTTCGGCTCATCTAGGATCAGACAGTATGCACAAGTTATCCCCCCCCCCTTGGGAAGGACCTTTTGTGGTCAGCAAGAATCTACACAACGGGTCGTACTACCTAATCGATATTCGAGAGCGCAAATACTCACGTAAATCGGAGGAGGAGACCAACCGGCCGTGGAATATTGCAAATCTTTGGCCCTACTATACTTGAGCTATAAGCTCTGCTTATGTACATATTATGACAATGTATATATTATGATCAATATAATAAACCGGAACCTCAGCTAAAGCGGGGTATCTGTTGTTTTCTTACATCATGTGTGGCTACATGGAGCTTCTGTTTTTAAAGCGGCATCCGGTTTACCCCTTGATTTAGCTTCTCAAAGCTTTATGTTATATCACTCGGGGGCTTGGTCGTATCCGAACCATAGCTACACCTTTTTATAGGCGCAATGCCACAACATCACTTGGGGGCTTGGTCGTATCCGAACCATAGCTACACCTTTTGATCGGTGCAATGACACAACATCACTTGGGGACTTGGTCGTATCCGAACCATAGCTACACCTCTTGATCGGCGCAATGCCACAACATCACTTGGGGGCTTGGTCGAACCCGAACCATAGCTACACCTCTTGATCGGCGCAATGCCACAACATCACTTGGGGGCTAGGTCGAACCCGAACCATAGCTACACCTCTTGATCGGCTTAATGCCACATTGTCATTTGGGGGCTTTGTCATATCCGAATCATAGTCACACCTCTTGATCGGCTTAAAGCCTCGCCTACAACGGTTTTATTTGCCTTTGTTTGAGTTTTGTTCTCTTTTTGCTAAATTTTTTTTTGTTGCTTTTTAAACCGGCGTTAACAACCCGGCTCGACTGTCAATTACAAGTTGACGGTACACGATCAGATCATCATCCGGAGACTATCAGCCCGGTCTGGTTTTCAATCAAAATCGAAGTATGGAGTAAACTGGTGTTTATCATAATCCGGAACGGTTTATACTATAAACCGGCCTTATGTCCACAGGAGTTGTTTCTCCTCCAAGAGTTGGGTCATGCCCCTCACCCGTTGGTTAGCCAACCTTATGCCTCAAAGTCACAGGTATTACATATATGTCTGTGTTTGGTAATCTTTTATCGCCTTGGTTATACACCTTGGTCGTATATATATGTATGAGTATCATGACCCGCCCGGCGGTAAACCGCCAGGGCGCTTTGAGCTTTTTATCTGTAGGAACAGCTTAAATAAATGGCTATGGATTATGAATATCATAAACATGTTGGTTTGAGCAAGCAGATAAAAATGCACGAAGGCATACCAGACCAAATGTTTTAACTAGCCTATTACAAGGCGTTCCCGTGCCCAAAAGGATAATTGTTTTCTCAAATACATGTCGCAGCATGTCCAAGACTAAACCGGCCTCCGGTTCATGATTAGTCACCAGCTTGGCCTGACGGTTGCGGATCATCTCGCGCCGGTTCAGCTTCTTCTTCTCTACCCAGTGGCTGGAAATCAACAGTTGCCCAGTCGATCCCAGTTAGGGCTTGGAATACAACTTCATCACTTATCAACGTGGACGGTTCAATGTCAGGGGCATAAGTGTGTTTATGGATTGGCGGGATAAGATTCTGAGCTTCATGGATTGGTGCAGCAACCCGCTTGTTCTTGTCATCATAGTTTGCTTGATAGTATGGCAGGTCCGCTTCTTCAACTAGTTGACAAGCCAATGGGTGTACCTCCCGGTTTATGATCCGGAGATCATCTTCACCAAACTATGTCCCGTCTTCCTTCAAACTGGGATAACCTTGGGCCGCTTCAATTGGATCAAAGTCAAGTACCCATGCCTTTGCCCGGGTCAGTGCAGCCAAAGCGCCCGTCCTAGCAGCAGACTTTTTCAGTTCGTCAACCCGGGCAGGAAGCATGGATAACCTTTCTAAGGTATCCTTAATCAAGGTGGGAGGAGGATTGTTGTGAGAAGCAGTATATATGATCCGCTGCACGCCGGTATACAGCTGCTCTATCAAAGTATAGGCTGCTTTTAACTTCTTCTGAACATCAGATCCCAAGTGGCCAATACGAGTTCCTGTATCATTGTAAGGGTTAGTAAACCGGCAGATAGATGAAAGGATATGGTCAAATTGGGAGTTAAGGATGCTTACCAAACACAGCTGCGGTCATGGCATGAACCTGCCGCTTTACACTGGTTAGTTCATCAACCACCGGTTTAAGAGCGGCTTCTGCTTTCTCAGCCCTTTTGATCAAATCAGATTTTTCACTTTCCCAATCCGTCTGTTCCTTGTTGAAGCCTTCTTTCAGTTTCTCCATAGCGCTTAGAGCGCTGGTCAACTCTTCCTTCGCCTTGGAGGTTTCAGCTTGTTGCAATTTAAGGTTCTCCTGGAGATCAGCGATTTGGCTCTCTTTCTTGCTCAGCTCAACCTACAAAGAGACAGTCATATGGTGAGGTGATAGTACATACTTAAAGTACCAAGCCCATAACAAGTTATGCCCTTGGTACTTGGGGGCTAATGCATATTTGCTCTTCATCATACATTTTATACAAGTCCCAAGCATAATACAAGTATTCAACTTGGCAATTGGGGGATAATGGATATTTTCTCAACAAATGCTGATACGGGAGTTTCTTATACAAAGTCCCAGTTCATCTTTATAAAGTTAAACTGGCACTTGGGGGCTACTTCAGTGAAGTTCAGATGCAAAGCATAAAAGTTTAACTAAGTCCCGGTTTAGATTAATTTCTTAAACCATCACTTGGGGGCTACTAGAATTTGATAAGCTGTAGTTAAAAAATAAGGGAGCAACACTTATGAAATTACCTCATATCGTTCCTTCATCATATTCACCAAGCCGGCTTCATAGTCACGACTGGTATATAGACGGTTCGAGATAGCGGAATGAAGATCCACGAGCATTCGGATGGCGTAAGTGGACGGATCGGCATTCCATTTGCCTTTGCCAATTGCAGAAAATTCCTCTTTGGCGGTGTGCCTTGACAAAAGCAAGAGATTTCTGGTGCGTGTGGCCAATGCCGATAATAAACGTCATCGTCTTTATCCTCGGCAGCTCGTCTTTGGAGTTGCGGTTTGTCGACATTTTTCTGGGTGGCGGATTGTCGATCGAGATGGGGTTTGTTGGCTGGTCGGCATGGCGGTGGCATCAATTTCTGCCTGCTCAGCAACGAAGTCATGTTCTGGAAGCGGTGGATCATTCAACATATCATCAATATTGGCCTCTTCAGGATCTGTAATCTTCTCCGGTTTAACAGATGTGTCTTCCTCTGTCGGTTTATTCAGACGAGCCTTTTTGCTGGGTCTGGGCCTGGCTCTGAGAAAAATAAAAAGAATGATCAGTACATCATATATTAAGTAAAATGTCAAGAACTTAAGTAAGAGTATGGCTCACCCAAGCACTGTTTTAAGCGGTGGAAGTTGTGTGGCAGACGACTCGCCAGAGGATGAATGAGAAGTGCCCTGATAATTTGAGTCAGAAAAATTAAGAGGTTGATGAAAACAACCCGCTTTGGGGCGTGAAATGTCAAGTGAATAAGAGACCTCTGATCTGCGTTTCTGAACCGGGCTGTTCGGTAAACAGGCGGAGGTAACTACCTGGCCGCTATGCCGGGTTGTGCGGCGAGCCTCGTGTTGTTGTGTCTTCACAAGAAAGTTTGGATCCAAATAATCAAGAGGATGAGAAAATTTAACTTTCCGTTTTGCTCAACGAATTTTTAATGATGGCAAAGGGTTTGAATCAGAGGAAAGAACGATTACCTCTACAGCATCGGCGTGACTGACTTCAGCGTCGACCTGACAATAATCATCATCAATAAGGCGTATGAAAAATGAACCAAGTGAGTCAATTTCTACCTCTAAATCTAGGTTACCCACATCATCGTCAGCAGGTGGATCGGAAGATGCAGTAGTCCTCTTCCTATTGGCAGGTTTCTTTACAACTTTGGTTTTTTGACGGGTTGGCTTCACCGGTTTGTCTTGCGGGGGTTTCTTGTTCTAGAACGGATCATCGGCCTGTCAAGAAAATAATCACACTTTCAGAGAATGTTGGGATAGAAGCAATTTCAGATAAACAAGTTATATGATTCTTACAGCTGGCGGTCTGTTGGTGGTGCAGAAAGGGAGTAGTCCGGTTTGGGCACAGACATCCTCCGGTTCATTCAGCATCTGTTTTGCAACCACATTACTTAAATCGTCACGTAAGCTGAATATCAATGTGCCGCTGAGCATCCTTCAAGTTCCCAGTATATTCACACATCAAACCGGGGCGCCGGCTTAAGGGCAGAACGCTCCAGCTTATCCAGCAGCGTGCAAGATCAACTCCTGTCAAATTGTTTGCCATAAAGGCCCTGAGCTTTGATAGTTGAGGAGCATATTTGGCCCTTTCTTTGGTGGCCAGTCTTTGAGTAAGAGGATGTGTGTTGCTCAGACGTTCAGGACAGTAACCCAGCAAGGGATTTTCATTAGCTGGAGACGTGTCCTTGCAATAAAATCAGGTCTGGTTCCATTCTTTGGGGTGACTGTGGAGACTGGGATGAGGAAAGGTGACTTCTTTTCTCTTCTGAACCGCCATTCCACCCAATTCTGTGTTGGGTCCGTCTTTGAATTCTGTGTGACAGTTTAGGTGAAAGAAATCCCTGAATAGTTCTACTGTGGGTTCCTCTTGAAGATAAACCTCACAAAAAACTTGGAGGTGGCAGATATTGGTCACCGAGTTAGGACCGATGTCTTGTGGGTGCAGTTGAAAGGAGGCCAGTACGTCCCGGCAATTTTTTGAACCGGGAGGGTTGAAACCCCGGGCTAAGTGATCAGCAAATACAACAACCTCTCCATCCTTGGGTGTAGGAGGACATTCCGGGCCAGGGACCCTCCAGTGAATAATATCTTTCTGGGTCAAAGCGCCCGTTTTGAAAAGGTTGTCTAACTGTTCCTCTGTTACTCAAGAAGGGACCCAGTTGCATTCATACACTTGCTTGGCCATGGTAATGAATGATCTATAACATGATAGTTACCGGTTTAAGAATTACAGTGGACAACAATGCGGCAGTTCAAGGATATAAGCATGTTGCTAAACCGGAGTTGGTAATCCTAAACCGGAATTTACTAAATAAAGGCTATAAGTGGAAGTACATTGGCGGTTCAACAAGGGGACTAATGGTATATACCGGGTCATCATTCTTTCAAAGTTAAACCGCCTAGTCTGACAATTGAAGATGCAAAGCTACAGATGTGTAAGTGAAGGACAAACAGGTTTCACAAATTGGCAGTATACCTTTGGATCTACCGTATATCAGAAAAGGGAAATATATTCAGAACTAAGAAGTAGTGCCGAAGTAGTGGATGAAGGTTCAGATGGGATATTCTATTTTAACAAGATGCATTAGATGGAAAAGGAGAGCTACGGCTATCATTGAACAGGATGAACATCAAGGTTTGGATCGGAAGGTTACGATGCAAGCAATGAACACTGATGAACGCCGAAGAACACCGAAACCCTAGAACAGATCTATGGCAGAAGAGTAGAAAGCGTACCAGTGCTGATGAAGAAGCGGGAAGCACCGCAATTCTACAGTGCGTTCGAGGGTGATACAGCGGCGAGTTGAAGCGAGACAACGGTCGATGGCGGCGGCGGAGCTCGGAGGTTGGCGTCGTGAGGAAGGCGATGGCGAAGAAGAGCCGAGGAAAGGTGAAAATGACCCTCGGCCCTATTTATAAAGGCAAGAGATATGTGTCACGCGAAAATCAAGGAGCGAAATTTGGAAATAAAGGCGGGCTGTCGCCTCGATTAGCCGAAGACCGTTAATGAATTTGTGTCATACACCGTTTTAATAACGAGATGATGTCACGACGGATTACCACAGCACAGGAAGGCGGCGTCACGGCGGTTTACAAAATTTCGTGAAGATGTTGAAGACGAAGTTTTCTTGAGGACTGACATGAACCAGTTCAAATTAGTCTGGGCCTAATGTTGGGGATATTACTCTTTGGCGTAAACCGGCCGGGAGGCGGAGTTAACTTCATCGGTAGTTCATTATACTTGAAGCCCATGAAGGCAGAGCGGAGCGCGTGTAAAGGCCGGGGCCTAGAACAGTTTAAGGCTGTAGCTATAAACCGGCATTGATATGTAACTTGCATTGTAAGGTAGAAAGAGCGGAGACCTAGCCGGACACGTTTATGAGCTGGCCTCGGGACTCTATAAACCGACGGGCATCAACCGATGTATATAAGGGGACGACCCGGCGGCGGTTCAAGACAACAGAACAACTCGAGACTCAGGCAAAGCGTATTCGCTCCCTGGTCATCAAAACCCCATCAATTCCATCACAACTAGACGTAGGCTTTTACCTTCATTGCAAGGGGCCGAACTAGTATAAAACTCTCTTGCGTCCCCTGTCTGCTTTAACCCCTTTTAGTTAACCCGTAGCGATGGCTCCACGACTAAGTCCTTTCACGAGGACATCTGCCGTGACAAAACCACGACACCTGGCGTGCAGACTGATTAAGTGCCAGATGAATATATGCGTCAACCAACTTGTCTGTAATCTTTAGACTCCATGCCATACAGTTCGCTACCATATGTGCAGATAACCAAAAGGCACAAGTTGGGTCCAAAGACTGGACTGTGTTTTTCTGGGCTATGCGCCAAGCAATTGTTTTGGCGTTCACTCTCCTAATACTTGGAGTTTGACAACTGGTTGATGCCGGTTGATACTCGAATGAATATATGCACTTCTTCTTGTCAACATCGATGCTTGTCTGAGTGAACTTTGGAGTACATAGCAGCAGCATAAGTACCAGTCCATCTGATCTATTTGTGAAATTCTACTGAGAGCACCAAATGTAATGATTTGCCTGCGAGTTCAGGCTCCAAGTTAGTCCTTTATGAAATCGGCAAACAGTAGCACAATACCAAATTACATATACATATGACAAGCACAATAATCAGGATAAAGACCAGTACCAACCTGTGTGAGGTAGCATATCAATTACTATTTCCTTTGACTGGAAGCCGAGATAAGCCAAGTGACTGACAGCAAAGGAAGGAAGCAAGCCCAGATTAGCGACTGACAACAAAGGAAGGAAGCAAGCCCAGATTAGCGACTGACAGGAAAGGAAGGAAGCTGTTGAGGCAATGAAGCACCCAAAGTTTTTGTGAAGTTCCACCAAAATCGAGCATCCCCGTTGGCACATATATTGAGAGTGAGATTACTGTAATAGTGGGCCTAGTTGATGAAACATACACTAAAAAATAGAAGCACCCTCATTATCTTAATGGGTAAAGTTAGCAACATAGTAGTCTTGCTTAAAGAGAGGTATTAGTTATTTAATCAGTGCCAAATAGCTCAACACTCAAAGCATTGCCATGTATCATAGGTTGCAAAACTTTAACGTGCAAAGATAAAGGAGTTTCTCATGGCAGTAGCATGATACAAATAGAGATGACAGCAAACTAATATGGATGAAAGCCATAGGCCGGTACCAACCTGAGCAAAAAAGCTTATCCATGTAGTCCCAGAAGAGATGATAAAGCACTCACTGGAATCACTCCATAGTATATATTTTTGTGCACTTCAAATGTATGGTTGAAATCACTCTTGTTTACCAGTGCTGAGATTATATCGAAATATTATCAAGAACTTCCAGCAGAGTTAAAGCACTGGCTGGGATACAGTTCATTGTATTGTCTTGTGTAGTTCCACTAAAATGTATGATTGGCACAACATGATCCCTGTTTGCACAAGTAGGAACAAGGTGAAACCTTCATTAGCTTAGTGAGAAAGGATAGAAAGACATTAGCATATTACTCTAATAGTAGCATCAAATTCATCATGGATAATACGTAGAAGTGGAAGGGCTCCCTGGAGGATCATCTCACATGTAAGGTAGACGTTGCCGGAGCCCTTAAATGGCCTCGACTGAGGCCTCGGCTTCAGCAATATCACCTTGGCACTGTTTATTCTTCTTCTTCTTCTTCTTCCTCTTATGCTCTGTTTCACTTTCTTCTCACCAATTGGTGAAACCAAGTACATGATTGGCCTTCTATTTCAGAATTGGTTTTTTCAGTGAGGGAGTACAAGTGTACTAGTAAACAATAGCATTATTTCTCATGGCAGTCGCAAAATAGAGATGAACACATGCATTAAATATCATTCTTACCTAAAGGAAGGTTATGGTGCCAATATGGATGATGAGGATTGGAACACAGATCTCCCTTTGTGCAGTTCCATCGAAATGAACCAACTATTCCATTTTGACATTCTAGTTAAACAACACAAAATTCACTTCTTTTAAGAAGTGTTTTGTGCAGGGCTGTCGGATTTCGGGTTCCGGCAGACCCTTGAGGTTCGAACACTGGGGTGCACGCGGAGATCTCGCCCTCTACCTACCTGCACCCCGCCGCCTCGCTGGGACCTAAACTACGAAAGGAACAACACAAGAGACACAGGGTTTATACTAGTTCGGGCCACTATTGGGGTGTAATACCCTACTCTAGTTTGTGGTGTGGTTGATTGCCTCTTGGGCTGATGGTGATGAACAATACAAGGAAGAACAGCCTCGCGAGGGTCTGTTCTTGGCCGGGGCGATGAATGGCTAGGAGGAGTTCAGCCACCTTCTCTCTCTCTCTCTCTCTTTGAGATGCTACTTGATCCGATTCTCTCTTCGATTCTCGATGCGATTCTCGATCTTCTCTTCCCTCTTCCCTCTATCCTGTGGGTGGCTAGTCCTAGGAAGGGCGCCAACAATTGGCCATTTTGAAGGGGAACATCTGGTACACTTATCCTGACTAAAGTTGGTCCTCGCTTTGTCAAAGGCTCTGGTGGTGGCCTTTGCTTGGGCTCCTGACTTCCTTCCTGCCGTTGGGCTGGTCTTGGTCTTGTTGCACGAAATGGATGCCTTTGCTTGATGCTCTCGCTGCGCTTGCTCCCTTTGCACCAAAGAGGAAAGGAGGACATTCTTGTGACTGGCGCTTCGCCTAAGCGCCCTTGGTCGTCATGGCTTGCGTCATGGGCACCTCGTGAGGTACCCGCCTTGATCTCTCCGCCTCCTCGCGAACCAGCTGATGAGGCCGTGCGAGAAGCTCCTGTCGTCCACCCGCGAGGCTTCGCCCCTCGCGAGGGTCTTGAGCTTGTGCTGATGAAAATGGGCCGTGATGGGCCCCCCTTTGAGCCACGCCGCAGGCAGGCAAGTCTGGGGACCCCCGTTCCCAGAACGGCGACACTAGCCCCCGGGCCCAAGGCGCGCCCGGACTTGGCCGAGCAGAGAAGCGAAATGGCAAGTGCGAAGCGCCGCGGGCCCTAACAGCCTGCGGCCTTGGGCGCCGCGTGGCGGTTGATTGGACGTGGGTAGGGCTGTAAGAAAAGCTCGAGGCTCGTGAGCCGCTCGAGATCGACTCGTTTTTTAACTCGACTCGAGATCGACTCAAAAAAATATAAGCTGAGTTTGAACACTTTATGTAGCTCGACCGAGAAATGAGCCGATCTTGAGCCAATGTTGGCTCGCTCGATTTTAGCTCGATAGCTCGACAGCATATCATTATGTTAAATGATCATGTCATATGTTAACGGAAATAAGATAATTTATTACCATATATGTTGTCCATAATTTGTCTCCATTTTATTTACCAACGAACATGGAAACTTAATTAAGTGCAGAGAGAATTTAGGCCTAATTATGGCACGTGGTCGACTATGTGTTCAGTATCCTATATTTTTGGCAAAGGTTCCCAGCATATTCACCTTAATTTTTTTGTTTTTTATCCATAGATTTATAATTTTTAGCATCTCATTTAGCTCAAAACTAGCTCGAGATAGACTCGAGATCATTACAAGCTGAGCACAAGTCATGTTCTACAGCTCGATCATGAGCTTCACTCAGTTTGAGCTCGCTCAAATTTTCATATGAGTTGAACTGAGCCAACTCCAACTCGCTCGAGCTCGACTCGTTTGCAGCCCTACGTGGGTGTCCCCACTTCCCCAAGACGCCTCGACAACTGCACGAACTGACAAGTCCCTGCATGGAAAGCGGGTCATGATTGCCTGTGATCGTGGAGGTCGGCGGTTGGCCTCCCCTGGCTTTAAGTACAGAACGGTGAGTGCTCCTCTGGTCCATTTCTTCTTGCTTCTCCTTCTTCTCGGTCCTTGCTCCGTCTTGCTGCAATGGCTCCGATCCGCCAGTTCTCCGCAGCAGAGAAGGGAAAGGCTCCCCGAGAGGGTCCTGACCCGCTCCTTGAAGAAGCAGCTAGCCCTCTGCCATCGGAATGAGGGTGCCCACTAGGTGGTGTCGAGGCCCTGGTGCGAGCGGCCACCACCAGGGTTCCCGCTTCCCTTGTACGCCCACATCGTGGGCTCTGAAGGAGTTGATGCGAGCATAGCAGGCGGCGCCGCCCGTCGGCGCCGGGCGGGTCACGAAGGTGTGTTTCGTTCACCCTGGAGTCCACGCCGAGGGCTCCTCCCGAGAGTTCGTGCTCCACGCCGCCATGTCTCCTCAGTCTTGGATTCGCCTTCCTCCCTTCTTCGCCTCCGCGATTCCCCGAGGAGGATCCCTGGAGCTCTTGCTGCAGCACGCCGGCTGCAGCACCCTTGCGACCGGGGCAGAGGTTGCGGTCGTAGCCCAGGGCGAGGTCTTCATGACTCGAGGCTGGGGTGAGATCGCCCGGGTCTGCAAGACAAGGGGCGCCCTCGCGATCCACCTGGAGTACAACGGCACTTCGGTCATGCCCTTCAAGGTCTTCGATGCGGAAGGGCGCCGGCTGGAGTGCTGCCCTGGGAGAGGTGATCGAGGCCCTGCCGCGGCGAGGGCTAGGCTCGCCGACCGCTCCCTCGGCAGCTCCTCAGGCGGTGGAGGCGTCGGGGGATCCAGTGACTCTGCCGAGCTCTTCACGACTCTGGAGACGAGCGACGACAGCTACGAGCCCCCGAGCCTGCGCCGCTCTCGGAGGAGGGCGGGCTCGTCAGGCCGTCGCCGCCTCTGATCTGGATGGGGTTGGCGCCGGTGCCCGACTGTCCACTGTTGATGATGGCGTCTTTTGCAGGGGCGTGTGTAGTTAGCCTTCTTTAGGATCTGCTCCCTGCGAGGAATCAAAAGCGTGCCCCGTGGGGGCTTTTAAGGTGCCTGTAGTCCTGTTTGTTAATATGATCCTTGTCGTGAAGCAGTGCGAGTTGCTCATTCCGTCTTAGCTCAGTTCTTCCTTTCGAACCTTGCGAGGGCTTGACGCTCGCGCGGCAGTCCAGCCCCAAGGCAGGCTTCGGCCGTCCGTCGATGCCGGTCGCGATGCCGTGGTCAAGTCCAGGAGGTGAGCGGCCCGAGGTTCGGTAAGAGCCCCTGAGTCGCGATGCTCAAGAGGTCCCCCTTAGCGCTCAAGCAACCATCGTTCGGTGAGAAAGGAGAGGGACGTTGCTAACACGGGATTACATTGGGTGTGGGGACGGTGTCGTGTTAGCTAGTGCTTCTGGGGGGTGACTTATCTCGAGAATCAGGAACCGCTTCCTGGTGTGTTGCCGGGTCCGCGCATCGGCATGCGAGGTCCTTGCGTGTCCCTCCCCTCTCGCCTTTGCTCCCCTTTCTGCTCTACGTCCTCGGGTCCCGGCCCTCGAGCGAGTCTCAGCCGTCGCTGGTATGCCAGGTCGCGATGTCGTGGTTAAGGCCAGAGGGTGAGGGCTGGAGAGCCAGTAGGAGCCCTGAGTCGCGATGCTGAGGCACCCCCCCTTTAACGTGCAAGCAGTTCGCGCGGATGAGAGTGAAGGAGACACCGTGGGGGCCTCGCCTGATGCTGCTCCTTGAAGAGATCCTGCAGGCTCATCATAGAAAGAACGAAAGTTCGCCGTGACAATCGACAGTCAGCCGTTAGTTGCTCCAGAGGGGTGACGAGGCACTGAAGGCTTCACGAGGTGGCGCTACGCGGGGCTGCCGCGGCCAGAGCTCAGCCATTCAGGTTTGTCGGCGTTGCAGGGACGGACCCATGCGCAAGTGTCGTGCCGTTAGGGAGCAGCTCCATCAGTTGGTGTCAGTTGAGCGGGCAACTAGGTCAAGCATGTTAATCACGAAGGAGCAAGTCCATTTAGATAAGCGCAAAGAAGATGAACATCGCCGGGTTGGGCCCGAGCGACCTGGGGATGATGCAGCCCGAGGGGCGCCCCCAGCATGGTAAGCTAGGAACATGAGGTAAAAGGGATACACGTGGTAGGGACGGACCCACGCGGCCTGGGAATAATGCAGCCCTGAGGGGCTCTCCCAGCTGGAAATGAAACTTGAAAGATGTCACCTGATAGCGTTGAAGACGAAAGGGTGTTGGTGCAGCAGACTCGGTGGGCTGCGGGAGCCGATCCTCATGAGCCCCCAGGCTCAGGGGCCTCGGGAGGCTCCGGAGGCGCTGGTGGCTCCTCGTGGACCATCTCCATCTCTGCCAGGGCTGCGGAACGCCTGGCCTCTTGAGCCTCCAGGATGCTCCTCATGAGGCGCTGGCGCGTGGCTGCCGCGTTCGGCAAGCCGTAAGGCATGCGAACGTAGCTGTTGGGTGGACCTTCGCAGCGCCCCACACGAGAGGGCCAGAGGCGCTCCTGAGAGGCGGCTCGGTTGAGCCCTGGTATGTCGATGCAGACGCGCAGCCCACCATCCTTGCCTGGATGGGGAGCTACGGCAGGTAAGCGGCGGCTGCCACTCATGACTCTTGACTCCCGCAGCTCTGAATGATCTTGCCGATGAACTCCCGAGGTTTGGCCCTCCTTGCCTTGCTCCTTCTTGAGGGAAGCGTGCTTCAAACACGCCCCAAGTGGTGCCCAAGCGCCTCCCTCGTGACCTTAGCAAGGTCGGTGGCCCTCAGGGGAGCCCCGAGCCCTGCTCGAGGAGGCGCGAGGCGCGCTTTCCTATGCGATAGAAGGAGGTTCCCCCAGCGAGCCACGGACCCTGAGGGGCCTGCCTCTTGAGGGGCCGGGCCGGACGATGTCTTCTTCTTCTTGGGGGCGGTCTCGGGAAGCCTCCTGCTTTCGCGATCTGGGTCTTCCAGTGATGCGGCTGAAAGGCTCGCTCCGGGGAGCTGTAGCGTCTTTCTCTTCGCGGGCACCGTGATGACTCCGCCACTTCCTGGCATCTTGAGGACGTTGTAGCCATGGTGGGTTATGACCATGAACTTGGCCAGCGCTGGGTACCCGAGGATGGCGTTGTATGGCAGGCGAATGTGGGCGACGTCGAAGTCGATGAGCTCGGTGCGGTAGTTGTCGCGCGCGCCAAAGGTGACAGGGAGGCAAACATGCCCAATCGGGACCGTGGAGCCGTCGGTGACCCCAGAGAAAGGCTTGGTCGGCTGAAGCTGATTGTAAGGCACTTGGAGATTGTTGAACGTTTCCACGTACAGGACATTGAGCCCTGCCCCGCCATCGATGAGGGTCTTGGTGACTAGCACGTTGCTGATGATTGGGGAGCAAAGCATCGGGAGGACTCCGGCTGTGGCCGCACACTTGAGCTGATCCGCTGAGCTGAACGTGATTGCGCACACCGACCACCTGAGGGGGCGTGTGGCTTCGAGCTTGGGGAGGACTGCATTCACTTCGCGGGCGAACTGCTTGAAGATGCGTTGAGAGGCTGGGGCTTGAGCTCCGCCCAGGATGCACGCGATCGCGCGTGGCTCCTGGAAGCCCCCAGCCCCTTCGTCCTGATGATGGTCTTCATTTCTCCTTGGCTGCGGTGGCAGAGGAGGGAGGCCTGCGTTGCCTTGCGGGCGATCCTCGCGAGGCTCATCCCTCCAGCCTCCCTCGCGAGGCGGGTCCCGCCAGCGATCCTCGCGAGGTTGGTCGCGCCACCCTTGGCGAGGGCCGCGGTCTTCCCAGTGTCCTGTGTTCCTTCCTCCTCCTCGGCCGTAGCCCTGGTCGCTGCTGTCGGGACGTCGGCCGATCCTCCCTTCTCGCACGGCTCGGAGCTCTTGACATTCGTTTGTGTTGTGGGTGTGGAGGTCGTGGTACACGCAGTACCGGCTGCCCTTGGAAGGCTCGGGCTGATCTCTGCCCCGCTTGGTGTCCGGTTCTGCCGCGAGCACGACAACCCCCTTGCGCTTCACATCCTTGGCCTTGGGATTCTTCTCTTCTGGGTCTGCGGCAGGCAGCTCGAGGAGGGAGAGACGCCCTTCCTCGGCCCTGGCGCACTTGATCGCCAAGTTGAACAGCTCCAAGGAAGTGCACAAGTCTTCATGCATCGCCAGCTCCTCCTTCATCTTGACGTCGCGCACACCGTCGGAGAAGGCGGAGATGATGGCCTCCTCGGTCACCTTGGGAATCTTGAGGCGTGCGTTGTTGAAGCGCTAGATGTATTTCTGCAGGGTCTCCCCTGTTTGCTGCTTGATGCGGCGCATGTCACTCACGGCGGTGGCCGTCACGAGTACCTTTGAAGTTGGCGATGAAGCGGTGCGCATCTCGCCCCAGGAGGAGATCGTGCACAGGAGCCGTGTTCAGAGCCAGTGTTGGCCCGTCCTGAGTGCCATGGCAAACCAGTTCGCCATGACCTTCTCGTCTCCGTTGGCGGCTGATGCCCAGCTCAGAGCTGGAGGAACTCTTGCGGGTCGGCCGCACCGTCGTAGCGAGGAGGCAGGTATGGCTTGAACTTGCCGGGCCACGCGATGCTGCGCTGCTTTCGGTGGTGAAGGCACGGCAGCTCTTTGTGGCCACGGAGGCCTTGGGTGACGAAGATCTTGGTGTTGCGGGTCCCCATGCGCTGCAGCTGGGAGCAGCGGGTCTTGACGTCTTTGGAGCAGGCGTGGTCGCGACAAGCCTGGAGCGGGAGCACTCGGGCAGCTTCTTGCGGGCGAGGACTTCTGGCAGCTCGCTCTTGCCTTGCCTGGCGCCGGACGGAGCGGGTTCCGCCCAGGGACCACGCGCCTTTGGGGCAGTGAGCCTTCTTGAGGGGGAGGCGGCTGAGGCGCCCCCGGAGCTTCGTCGCCCGCGCAGGCGGGTGCGTGCAGCGGACGGACGGCGCTGGGAGCCCTTCGCGGCGCAGACGAGCTTCGGGCGGCGTGGTCGAGCCACTCTTCGTGAGACGTTGTCGACCGGACGGTAGCACAGGAGCTCGTTTGCCGCGATGAGCGCAGCTCGAGCCTCCATGGGCGCGCGGAATGCGCGAGACGAAGAACCAGCTGGGGCGAGTGAGGGGGTAGCAGTGCGGCCGTCTTGCCTCACGGAGGGATGCTTGGAAGATGCTTGCTGCTCATTCCCCGCCGGGCCGGTGGCGGCGTTGACGGCAGGCGACGGGGAACGACGAGGGCGCCCGCCGACGGGAGCCGTCTGGGCGACGCGGGAAGCGAGAGCGGCTTGGTGCTTGGCGCGGGCCCGACGAGCGTCAGACATGGATGCGGTGGTCGACGGAGAACAGGGCGGCGGAAGGCAATTCAGGGCACCTACAGCGCGCCAAATGTCGGATTTCGGGTTCCGGCAGACCCTTGAGGTTCGAACACTGGGGTATGCGCGGAGATCTCGCCCTCTACACACCTACACCCCGCCGCCTCGCTGGGACCTAAACTACGAAAGGAACAACACAAGAGACACAGGGTTTATACTAGTTCGGGCCACCATTGTGGTGTAATACCCTACTCTAGTTTGTGGTGTGGTGGATTGCCTCTTGGGCTGATGGTGATGAACAATACAAGGAAGAACAGCCTCGCGAGGGTCTGTTCTTGGCCGGGGCGATGAACTGCTAGGAGGAGTTTAGCCACCTTCTCTCTCTCTCTCTCTCTCTCTCTCTCTCTCTCTCTCTCTCTCTTTGAGATGCTACTTGATCCGATTCTCTCTTCGATTCTCGATGCGATTGTCGATATTCTCTTCCCTCTTCCCTCTATCCTGTGGGTGGCTAGTCCTATTTATAGGCAAAGGCCCTGGGCCTCTCCCCAAATATTGAGCGGGAAGGGCGCCAACAATTGGCCATTTTGAAGGGGAACATCTGGTACACTTATCCTGACTAAAGTTGGTCCTCGCCTATCAAAGGCTCTGGTGGTAACGCCTGCTTGGGCTCCACAATGACTTCCTTCCTGCCGTTGGGCTGGTCTTGGTCTTGTTGCACCGAAATGGATGCCTTTGGTTGATGCTCTCGCCTGCGCTTGCTCCCTTTGCACCAAAGAGGAAAGGAGGACACTACGCGGGCTGGCGCCCGCCAGGCGCCCTTGGTCGTCATGGCTTGCGTCATGGGCACCTCCTAAGGTACCCCGCCTTGATCTCTCCGCCTCCTCGCGAGCCAGCCTGATGAGGTCGTGCCTGAGGAAGCTCCTTGTCGTCTGCCCCGCGAGGCTTGGCCCCTCGGGAGGGTCTTGAGCTTGTGCTGATGAAGATGGGCCGTGATGGGCCCCCCTTTGAGCCATGCCGCAGGCCGCATGCAGGCAAGTCTGGGGACCCCCGTTCCCAGAACGCCGACAAGGGCACCAAAAGGTCACAACACCAACCAGGTGAAATGGATATCCCTGTTTGCACAAATAGCTACAGAGGAAACAATCAGAGTCTCAAAAGTTACAGGAAAAAACATTTGGCTAAACTTGTCATGGCTTATGACAGTGGCATGGCTTCATTTTACCAGGGGCATTAGATTAAGAACAGCTAAATATTTGGTATAAGGGCATAGGACAGTGGGCGCACCAGCAGTCCAGCACCAGGTACCAAAACCGGGGCATAAAGTGGTGATTCAGAGTTTGTTGCCCCGAGAAACAAACATCCAAGAAACATATCTGGGTTGGTCCCATTTTTGTTCACTCTAGCCACCTACTCCTATTTTCTTTTTTTTTGGACATGGAGGCGTGCCCCCGGCCTCTGCATCATAATGATGCATGCAGCCATCTTATGTGTGGATAAGAAATCTAGTCCTGGTCTTACCACTGTGTACAACGTTTCCCCTAGATTTCCCTTTTCGACCAAGAGACCGGTTGGATGACCAGTTGATACTTCTCCAACGTATCTATAATTTTTGATTGTTACATGCTATTATATATTCTGTTTTGGATGTTAATGGGCTTATTTATACACTTTTATATTATTTTTGGGACTCACGTATTAACCGGAGGCCCAGCCCAAATTGTTGTTTTTTGCCTATTTCAGTGTTTCGCAAAAAAAGAATATCAAACGGAGTCCAAACGAAATGAAACCTTCGGGAGAGTTATTTTTGGAACAAACGTGATCCAGAGGACTTAGAGTGGACGTCAAGCAACCAACAAGGAATCCACGAGGCAGGGGGCGCGCCTACCCCCCTGGGTGCGCCCTCCACCCTCGCGGGCCCCTCGTGGCTCCACCGACCTACTTCTTCCTCCTATATATACTTACGTACCCCCAAACCATCGGGGAGCACCACGAAAACCTAATTCCACCACCGCAACCTTCTGTACCCGTGAGATCCCATCTTGGGGCCTTTTCCGGCGCTCCGCCGGAGGGGGCATTGCTCACGGAGGAATTCTACATCAACACCATAGCCTCTCCGATGATATGTGAGTAGTTTACCTCAGACCTTCGGATCCATAGTTATTAGCTATATGGCTTCTTCTCTCTCTTTGGATCTCAATACAAAGTTCTCCTCGATTCTCTTGGAGATCTATTTGATGTAATCTTCTTTTGCGGTGTGTTTGTCGAGATCCGATGAATTGTGGGTTTATGATCCAGATTATCTATGAACAATATTTGAATCTTCTCTCAATTTTGTTATGTATGATTGGTTATCTTCGCAAGTCTCTGTCGGTGGGAACAACACCTATGGGATCACAAGGATCCCTACTATGGTTGCGGGGCGTGGGGTTAAGAGAAGAGCGGATCTGACAGAGAGTACGCGGTTCGTTTATCCAGGTTCGGGCCACGAGGATGCGTAAAACCCTAGTCCTGCTTCGGTGGATGTATTCTGAGTTCTTGAGCTAGCTACGGGGTGTAACGAGCTCCAAAAAGCCGAATCCTTCTCATGGTCTCCTCGGGCCTTCTTTTATAGGAAAAGGGGTCGCCACAGTGGCAAGCAGGAGGTGGAAAGGGTACAGTGCTGCGAGGTTATCCCTCGTATTACAGGACAAGATGCATTTAATGCATCGCAGGTGTCCTCTTGCTTTATCGGGGACGGAGCGAGGCCCGCCCCATCCGCCGCTCCTCCTTGCTCGACACGCATACGCCAGCGATGCATGCGGTGCCATGTAGGCAGGCAGCTGAGGTGGCGCGATGGTGGAGCCTCCACGAAGGGTTGCATGTTGCCACGCAGTGCCTGCCCAGCTGGTTGGGTCGGCAGCTGCATGCGGCTGGCAATGAGACTTGGCTGGTGTGGGCTGGCGGTGGCCTGTTGGCGCGCTTGGCGAGGTCTTGCGGGCGGCCCGGCAGGGGTCTTGCCATGGCGTGGGTGTCCCCGGCAAGGATCTTGCTGGGGGTCTTGCGGGTTTCTTCGGTGAGGATGATTGCCTTCCTATCCTCACTTGATCTTGACTATTCTTTGTCTACACAAAGATCTGCATGCCACCACGGAGGTGCCTCCCGAGCCCTGTCCGAATGCGTTCTTCGAGCGTTGGTGGCCTCAAGTGTGGCTCACTCGGCTGGCGTGGGCGAGCCGCCCCGGCAGGGGTCCTTGCCGGGAAAATCCTGCTTCGCCCATCCGATCCTTGTGGCCTTGGCGTTGGTTTAATTATCTTGGGCTTTGGTCTTACCTTGGCTCACCTCCCTTGCTCTGCTTGGTGCGACCATGGGTGTGGCTCTGACTGCCCGTGCACAGGTATAGGGGCACAAAAAGTGCACCCCTCTATTTGTACACCGACAGGAGCCCCCGGGCCTGGGCCACACATAAGCGTGACGCATTGTTGGGCTAGGCCCAGAACGGTGCTTGGGCAGGTAGGGTAGCTTTTACTGCGGTAAAACTTTTCGCGCGCTTCGCTTCCCACGACCCGCGCGCGCGGTGCAGCGTGGAAGGGCGTGCATGACGTGGGCGGCATGCGTGGGGCGGTTTCCGCATGCATGCGTCACGTCGTAGTGAAGAGGCGACCCGCGCCTTCCCCGTAAAAAGAGGGAGGCGTGGAGGCGCGGCTCATCTACTGAACAGGGCTGGGGTGCGGTCTTCAAGGCGTCCACTCCCTACGACCACAGGGAGGGGAGAGGTCGCTTTGCCTGTCCCCTCGGTTCTGCATGTCCGCCACGCGTCCCCCATGCACTTAGGGTCGCAAGCGGCGGGGGCGGGAAACCGGGCCGTCGCTGGTTGGGGCAGCGGGTCGGTCCCGATTCCGTGCACCTCTGGTGGCTGGATTGGTCGAACGGGGCGGCCGAGCCCCCGACTCCGCCTCTTTATAAAGAGGGGAGGGGAGCAGCATTCCACATTCTTCCATCATCCATCTTCTTCTTCTTCTCTACTTCTTTCTCCCTCTTGCTATGACGAGAGGAGGCGCGGGTTTTTCGACGGTGGCGGCGAGGGTCGCAGCTCATCAATGCGTCCCTCCCTCTCCCGAGCCCGAGGCGGCAGAGCCGGCTACGATAAGGAGAGGGAGGGGGCGCGGTCGAGGTCGCCGTGGTGGTCGGGGCAGAGGAGGTCGAGGCGGAGCAGTGGCTGTGCTTCCGCAAACGGTGTCTCCTGTGACGGACGGCCACGTCGGGGACCAGCCCCGTGAATTCTTCATCAGGCTGCGCCGACCACCGCGCCATCGTCTTCGCCTCCCCACCCCCTTTGCTGCGGAGATGGAGCTCGACCCGTCCCAGACCCTCAAATTGCAGATGAGGTGCTACGGGATCAGTGGCCCGCGGGTCCGCGTCGACTTCCCCGCTCCTCATGTGATGTACCTCCGTCGGGGATGGAAAACGTTTGCTCGTATCCATAGCCTGACGGTGGGGCTCGTCCTTTTCTTCAAGTTAATGGAGGGAGGCGTTGTAACATCCCAAATTTCCTATTTGGAATGTTTTACAATTATAGCTAAGCATCCTATGCATCCTGTTTGAATTTGAATGTCATTTGAAGTTTCAGAGGATTTGGAGTTTTGAATTTGAATTTAAAACTTTGGCAAGTGGGAAACATTTCAAAAACTATGTCTGATAAATACTTGATCAAAAGTATGAGAGGAGTAAACATGACACTCCAAAAATATCAGAGGAAAACATTGCCAAAAGTTTTGGATTCAAATCTGAATTTTATTTGAATTTGAAAAAAATGGATTTTTATAAAGTTTGGATTTTGCCTTTGGAAAAATGTTCAAATGATAGGGAATATTCCCCTGATCATTTTGGTATATATATACCCTATATAAAATATTTATATTTTATAAGTTATACCTGTTTTGTTTTTATTTTAAAAAATAAATTTAAAAAAAAAACCCCCCCCAGCGCCAGCCAGCCCCTGCCCAGCCACCAAACCCCCCACCGGCCCGGCCCACCGAGCTGCCCAGAGGCCAGCCCCAGCACGACCGAGCCGGGCCTCACCTCACCCCTGCACGAACCCCTTTGGCGTGGTCGTCGCGCTCGCCCCCCCTCTCTCTCTCACCGGCGTGTGGCCCCGCCCATCTTCAACCTCGCCACGCCACGCCGCGCCGCCGCCGCAGATCGCGGATCTCGAGACCGGGATCCCGATCCCCTCCGATCGCCCCCCGTTGCAGGCCGAGGCCCCGCTTATATAAACCGCCCTCCGCACCCCATTCCCCCTAGCCCCTCGCCGGACCCCCTCCTCCTCTCGCACGAGCACGCCGGAGCCCGAACCTCCCGCCGCCGCCATTGTCGTCGCCGTCGCCGCCCTAGCAACTCCCGATCTCCCCCAACTCCACCAGACGCCTCCCCGATCTCGTCCGCACCCGGCCGGCCACTTCCCCGACCTCCCCGACGACCGGAGCCCTCGGCACACTCGTCGCCGCCGCCGCCGCCGCCGAGCTCCGGTAAGCCACCGGAACCTCCCTCCCCCGTCCGATGCGTGATGAACGGTCCAGATTAGATCACCCCCGAAGGGGTATCTCTTTTAAAATAAACCGGACCGGCCCGGTTTAGTTTACGGTTTATTTTAGTTAGGTTATTTTTATTTAGCCGCCCGCTTTAGTTTAACCCTAGGGCCCGTTTAGGTTATATTACGCTCGATTACGCTTTAGGCCCATAAGGCCCTTTTTCTTTTATTTTTGTTTTCTTTTAATGAATAGTTCCTATTTTGAAAAATTCATATCTTTTATTCTGTTTATTATTTTTAGGTGATTTTTTTGTTGGTTTGCAAATTTTATAGTTTCAGTAGAATATATATTTAGCTATGTTAAAATTAATTAAAATTGCTTTATTTTAGTTTTAGCGAATAGCAAATCTGCTATAACTTGAGTTAGAAAAATTATTTTGGATGATTCTTTTGTCCCAACTTTATTTTGACATTGCCAAACCATAAAAATTAATTTGGGTATTTTAGGATTAATAAAAAATAGTTTTAAGCAGAATCTTGTTAATCCCAATTAATTAACTAGCTACTGTTTTCCTATTAATTTAATTAGTAAATAAATTTATTTTTAACATGTGATTAATTATTCTAGGATAGTTTCTGTCACTTTATAGGATGAACTTTTATTTATAATAAATAAAAGTTTTATTTTATTCTTCTTAATAGAAATTGAATTAGGCCTAATAGGAGTTTCATAATAGATTTTAAGTTAATTCTTTTTGCTCCTAATTGCTTAGTGCATTTTTTTCTGTTAAGTTAACATAAAACCATGATTAGGTTATGTTGGGTAAATTTTTGTTATATAAAACTATTCTAGTGATTGTTTGAAGTAGGAAAAACTTTGAGTTGGTTTTCTTTGAGTTTTCCCTTTGGAATTTGATTTGTTTGTTTTGATGTGTTATGTTACTTTTGTTATGCTATGTGATCCTATTGCTATATGCTTATTGTGATTTGTTTGTCTCGGTAGAGTTTCCGGAGTGCGAAGCTTGCTACTACGAATATTTAGCTTACGAGGATCATCAGCAAGGCAAGTTTTGATCATGTTATTTTCTATACCTATGTTTTTGTGCATTAGAATTGTCACCACCCCACCATGCATGCAGTAGTTGAAATTTTGAAGTTATTAATCTTGAGTAGTATCATGTGGTAGGATGAACCAATCCCTTGTTACCATGACCCCGGACGAAGTAGTTTACTTTGCTATGCTCAGAGGCGGGTTTTGGTTGAGTGAAATTCATAAGCAAGATGTGAGAGTCAATGATGATGACAACCCCATGAACTACAATGATCAAGATGGACTTGAAATTCACTCTGGGTGGAGGGGCGGTTGACGGGCACCCTGGAGAACCCAGTGGTTGGCCGGGATGCATGGAGAAGTGCCATGACATCTTGCGGAAAGCTTCACCCAGCCACGAAGAGAAGGATGGATGCCCCATGACCGGAAGCTTACCTGTGCAGCCGCAAGCCATTATGGGCTCTGGCTGGGTTAACCCTAGTAGTGACGCTGGCTGGACGGTACTACGAGATGTAGAAGAACGGTAGGATTGGATGGGTACCGGCAATAGCCAGAAGAACTCTTTGGAAGACCCTGTTTCATTCGTCCCGTCTTCAAACACCATGAAGTGCGAAGACTTAAAAGGAGGGAATGATTCTTGCGGGAAAAGTGCGCAAACCTCTGCAGAGTTAAAGATCTAATCGATTAGCCGTGTCCCCGGTTACGGACAATTTGAGCCTCTGGAACTTGGAAGTATTCGGAAATCTCAACACTAAAACTAATGAATTAATTTGAGGGGTTTATGACTTAATAATTTGGGAATGAGATATTGGTTGGCGGAACCATCTCAATAACTACCAACAAATGTAGTAAATTTGCAAGCAAGTCCACTGTAGTAGGAGAAAACTGGCTTTTCGCAAAATGATGAAACTTAGAGCTCCACAGCCAAAATGCATATAGTGATAGTAAGTTTATTATTGTTATTCTTCATGACTTGCCAGCTTATTCAAAAAGCCGACCTACATGGCTGCAACGTCTTATGTTGCAGAGGTATATTCCGATCAGGAGTGAGGCTACGCTCCACGCTTGGCGATTGCCCTTTGGAGTCGGATGGACTCGCTTTACTTCGACGCTTCCGCAACATTAGTAGTTTATTTCTCATGAGTTGGCCTTGAGCCGAATTTATTCCCTTGTAATAAAGACTCTATATGAGAATCGTGTAATGATATTCAGGTGTGATTGAACTTTGATTACTTTATCGATGTACTGTGAGTACCAGCATGATCTTGGGATGGTACAGACACAGAGATTTGACCGATTTTGGGTCAGGTCGCTACAGGCGTGCTCTCCGTCAAGGTCTTTGGAGATCTTGGAACTCGCCTGAAGTGCTGCGTGGAGAGTTCCTCCGATGATGACGATTCCTCCTCGAGCGAGAGTGAAGAGGAGGACAGCGACAGCGACGACGAGGGTAGTAGGAGGTAGGATGACAGGTCCTACTAGGTGTCGCTCCCGTTGTCCAGGGGCGATGTTGGCAGCAGCAGCATCTGCACCGAGCCCCTCGAACTCCTCGGGGCCGTCTCCTTAGGCGGCTGGTGTAGAAGGCGCGGGGAAGGCGAAGAAGGCGGATGTCGGGCCGTCAATTCGGAGTACATGGGGACCGACGCCTTCGTCGCGTATTGTCGGTCCTGCCGCCTCGTTTTCCAACTCTTCCACCGTCATCATCATCACCAGCCTCTCGTCGGGGTGGCCGCCGGGATGTTCTCCTGGTGCCTTCTGCTGCTCGTATTTCGCCTAGGCGCTCCTTTCGCCCTTTTGCCATCTTGCCCTGCTTCCTGAGGGGAGGGATAAGAAAGGGATTAGGAGCACCTTATCTCTTTTTAGTTTGTAAGCTTTCGGGCCTTAGTAGAATTTAAAGCTTGTAATCCCATTGCTCATGTTTTTCATTTCGTATGAACTGTACCTATATGGGATGTTTTTAATGAAAAAGGGATGTTTGCCGGGATTTTCGTTCGCGGGTGGAACCCACGACAAGGAATGAATCCTCGTTATCCTTAAGATAAACGTTTTTTTGCCCAGCAACAAACCTTGCCGTCCCCCCACTTCGCTCGACCTTTCTCACGCCCTTGGCGGAGGCAGGGATGAGGTGGGCCTAGGCTCCTTGTTTTATTTCCTTGCTGCCGCGACTACGACCAAGTTCGGTCCCAGGAGACGAGTCCTAGGGTCCGGAATGAGGAGAGCACGGTAGTCTAAGGATAAAACGAGGTTTCACATCCCTCAGTCCATAACGAAACACATGATAAGGGATAGAGAACTTATCTGAATCTGCATCCCCCGGCAACTTTGGCTTGCCGTGGGTGGATCTTTGCCCTTGTAGGCCCCCGGCGGTATTGGCTTGCCGGGACCCGTACGCCGGTCCGTCCCCTTTCTTCCAAAGCAGCTCGACAAGGATATTCATGTGTCCTGCGAACCAAAGAAGATAAAGAAGAACAGAGAGACGCGCACTCGACCTCTAAGCTAGGGGTTAGCCGTCGCTAAGCAATATCGACCCTAACCAAGGACGAGACTCAACCTAGCATGCATGCTATAACTTAGGCGCCAGTAACCGTTTGTTTATGCTCGTGGTCTGCTTTGGCTTTGTACAAAGGTTACATGCCTTGCCGGCAAGGCTTGTACAAAAGGGTAACTTGCTAGGAGGCCGGCAAGCCGCGCCTTATGGGTAAAACTTGCGGGCTTCGATGTTCCGTGATTTGCTCACTGGAATGGCATCTTCGGTCTCCAGCCGGACTGCGCCGGGCCTGGTGACTCGTGTTACCCGATAAGGGCCTTCCCACTTTGGCGTCAACTTGTTGGAATTCTTGGCCGACTGAACGTGCCAAAGAACAAGGTCGCCTTCCTCAAAGCTCCGGGCATGAACCTTGCGGCTATGGTAGCGGCGCAAGGCTTGCTGGTAGCGTGCTGCTCTCACAGCCGCCCGGAGACGATCTTGCTCAAGGAGCGTCGCGCCTTCTTGCCGCAATCGCTCTTGCTCAAGCTCATCATAAGCGAGCACTCGAGGTGAACCATAGATGAGTTCCGTGGGGAGAACTGCTTTTGCCCCGTAAACCAGGGCAAAGGGTGTCTGGCCGGTGGCTCGATATGGCATCGTTCTGATCGACCAAAGAATCGTCGGCAACTCGTCAATCCAGCGCCTTCCACTCTTGCGCAGCCTATCGAAAGTCTTCGTTCTTAAGCCTTGCAGGACTTCAGCATTTGCTCTCTCCGCTTGGCCGTTGCTCCGTGGATGTGCCACTGAAGCAAAACAGACCTTGCTACCGAGATCCTCAATGTATTGCATGAAGGCATGTCTTGTGAACTGCGTGCCGTTGTCGGTGATGATCCTGTTGGGCACACCAAAACGGCACACTAGTCCCTTGAAGAACTTGATGGCTGACTGCGCTGTCACCTTCCTCACTGCCTCCACCTCTGGTCACTTTGTGAACTTGTCGATTGCGACGTACAAGTACTCAAAGCCCCCGACAGCACGGGGGAAAGGGCCCAATATGTCGAGCCCCCATACTAGACCGAAAAGGGCCAGGAGAGAGGGATAGTTTGAAGGACTTGAGCTGGTTGATGGAGCTTCTTCGAATGGAACTGGCATGCTTCACACTTGGTTACTAGTGCCGTCGCATCCTAGAGGGCCGTGGGCCAGAAGAAACCTTGCCGGAAAGCCTTGCCGGCAAGGTCCCTCGACCCTATGTGGGAGCCACACATGCCTCCATGTATCTCTGCCAACAGCTTTAGTCCTTCCTCCCGGGAGATGCACTTCAATTTCACCCCATTCGGTCTTCTCCTGTACAGTTCATTGTGAACGAACTGGTATAGGGCAGACCGGCGGGCTACTCTTTCCGCCTCTTCCTGCTTCTCAGGAAGCTCTCTTTTCTGAAGGAACCGGACGGTGTACTATGCCCATGCCGGAGCCTGTGGCTCGACGACAAGGACCAAAGGCATTTCTTCTGCTACGGGAACGGCCGCTTCCACGGCCATGAGCTGAGGTCCTGCCGGAGTTGGTCGCCCCGTGGCAGGATCGGCATCCATGGCAACATCTTCGCCAGCGGCTCCGGGGAGCTCGGTGGGGAAGTACTTGCCGGGGCCTAGCTTCCTCCGCTTGTTCTGCCCGGTTGACGGCTCAACGGATGGGTGAGTTTACTGAAGCACAAAAGTACCTGGTTCCACAGGTAGCTTGAGGGCAGCGCGCTTTGACAGGTAGTCGTCAATGTCGTTCTCCACCCAAGGGACATGCTCTGCTTGTATACCGTCAAAGCGTTCCTCCAGTTTCCTCACCTCATCTACGTAAGCTTCCATCAAGGGGATTTGATAATCTTTGTTGATCTGCCTGACGACGAGTTGTGATTCGCCCCTGACGATGAGCTTTTTAACTCCGAGGTCCGCTGTGATCCTGAGACCGCCAAGCAAACCCTCGTACTCGGCGGTGTTGTTGGTTGACATCTCCCGGGGGAAGTGCATCTGGATGACGTACTTGAGGTGCTCTCCGGTGGGTGCGACAAGCAGCACACCAGCGCCGGCGCCTTCCAGCGAGAAGGCACCATCAAAGTACATGATCCAGTTGCGACTCGTTTCCTTGCCGGGGAGAGTGTTCTCTTGTACCTCTTCGTCGGGCGTCGAGGTCCATTCTACAACAAACTCCGCCAGGACTCTGCTCTGAATCGTCGAGGTACTTTTGACTTTAAACCGAAGATTTACAAGTCCAGGGCCCATTCCACGATCCTCCCCGTTGCATCTGGGTTATGCAATATCCGTTGCAATGGGAGGCGGGTGACCACCATGATCTCATGCGCTTGGAAGTAATGGCGCAGCTTCCTCGAAGCCATAAGGAGGCCGAAGAGCATCTTTTGCACACCTGAGTACCTCGACCTAGCCCCCTGCAAAAGGGAGCTGACGAAGTAAACTGGGTGCTGCACCATTTTCTTCTTCTACGCTTCTTCACCTGGTCGTGTGGGTCCCGTCGCACGGACGCCAGTCCTGCCGAGGCCGAGCCTTGCCGGGGACTCAGTCTTGCCGGGGCTGAGCCCTGCTAGGGAGGGTTCCGGACCGCCAACCGTCGACTCTGCCGCTGCTGCTGTCTCCTCATCAACTTCTCTCTGCGCCACTAGTGAGGCGCTAACCACCTGATTCATTGCCGCTAGGTAAAGCAGCAACGGTTCTTGCGGTTTGGGCGCAACCAGCACTGGGGTAGAGGAGAGGTATTTCTTCAAATCTTGCAGTGCTGCCTCGGCCTCTGGGGTCCACTCCATCGGCCCTGCTTTCTTCAAGATCTTGAAAAAAGGAAGGGCGCGCTCCGCGGACTTGGAGATGAATCGGCTCATGGCAGCAACGCAGCCAATGAGCCGACGCATGTCCTTGATCCGTTTGGGTGCCTCAATCTGCTCGATAGCCTTGATCTTATCTGGGTTTGCTTCAATCCCGTGCTGGGACACAAAGAACCCGAGAAGCTTGCCGGACAGGACGCCGAAGACACACTTCTTAGGGTTCAACTTGAGGTTGATCTTGCGCAGGTTCCCAGATGTCTCCTCCAGATCTTGCATGAGCGTTGCTTTGTCCTTGGTTTTGACCACTATGTCATCCATATAAGCTTCCATATTTCTATGTAGCTGGGGCTCAAAACCAATTTGGACTGCTCTTGCAAAGGCCGAGCCAGCACTCTTCAACCCGAAAGGCATCAGTAAAAAGCAATACGTACCACATGGGGTGATGAATGTTATCTTTTCCTCGTCTTCCTTTGTCATGAAGATCTGGTGGTATCCTGAGTAGGCGTCCGGGGAGCGATAAGAGGTCACACCCAGCCGTGGAGTCAACAATCTGGTCAATCGCGACAACGGAAAGGATCCTTTGGGCAGGCCTTATTGATGTCGTGTAATCAATACACAGCCTCCATTTCCCATTTGCCTTGCGCACCACTACGGATTGGCCAACCATGTTGGATGGAGTACTCCTCTCACCAAACTGCCGCCTCTAGCTTTCGATTTCCTCCATGATGAACTCCTGCCTCTCGAGCTTGCTTCGACCTTACGCTTGACGGGGCGCGATGAGGACAGACAGCAAGGTGGTGCTCAATCACCTACAGGAGCGCCGGGGATGTCGGAGGCTTGCCATGCAAACACATCGACATTCTCCCACAGGAAGGCGACGAGCTCGCTTTCCTATTTGCCATCGAGGGTGGAGCTTATGGTAAAAACTCCCCCCATGCCATCCTCCTTGACGGGCACCTTCTTGGTCTCTGGTGGCGTGGCTCTGGACTTCTTGCTCTTGCCGGCAGAGCTCTCTGGCACGTCCTCAACGGGAGCGCAACACCCCGAAGAGGTGCGCTTGCCAGAGTGGGTGCTAGGAGTCTCGCCGGTCTTCTTCCCCCTCGGGGCTCCATTGGCAGGAGCAGGTACCTTAGCGACAGCTACTGCAACTGCTTCCCGGTAGAGTTGGTTGGTGCAGATCAACTCATCTTTCTTGTCGGAGGGGACGGTGATGATGTTCATCGGCCCAGGCATCTTCAGCATGTTGTAGGCGTAGTGTGAAGCCGCCATGAACTTGGCCAGTGCCGGGCGGCCAAGGATCCCGTTGTAAGGCAAGGGAATCTCGGCTACATCAAAAACAATCCTCTCCGTCCTGTGGTTCAGCTCGCCTCCGAATGTCATGGGCAGCGTGATCTTTCCCTTTGGCTGGCTCCTCCCCGGGTTAACCCCATGGAACGTACCCATCTCCTCGAGGTCCCCATCGGGGATCTGTAGCCTTTTGACCACAACAGGCGAGATCAAGTTCAGGCGGCCCCGCCATCGACCAACATCTTTGTCACCTTGAGGTTGCGGATTGTTGGTGAAACCAACAACGCAAGCACCCGACCGCGATGGTGCGGTCGGGTGGTCCTCGTGTCGAAGATGATGGGCGTCTTGGACCATTTCAGCGGCTTCCGCGGCGTCGAGCGATGGCTCCACCGCTCTAACCTCACGCGCCTTTGCTTGAGTTGGCGGTGGGATAAATCTGAGGCGCCACCATCGGCGCTTTATGGCCTCTGTGGCTATCTGAAACTCGTGGTCGCCGGACTCTTCGTCCTCGTCATGATCATCGTCTTCCTGCTTCTTGTCGCGGCCCCGGGCGGGCCTCTCTTGCTATTTATCTTTGCCGTGGCGGCTTGCTTGGCTGTCACGCTTCTTGCCGGATCCCTCGGCACCATCCTGTCCCTTCTCCTTGTCCCGCCTTTCATATTCAGCCTTTTGCTTCTCGGCGACCAGCTCAACCTGTCGGCGGTTCTGGAGGTCATGGCCCTTGGTGCGATGGATCTTGCAGTATTGCTTGTCGGAGTTCCCTGGCTTCTCGGCAGCCGCTAAGGCCCGGCAGGCGACGCACCTGGCAATCTCCTTGCCGGGGTCATCTGCCTTGGTCTTCTTGGCGGTGCCGGCGTCATCAGATCCCTCGACGGCAAACACAACTTTACCCTTATGCTTCCTGTTATGGCGCCGGCTTTTCTTCACTTGGGCGGCAGCATCCTCGTCTGAAGAGTCGGTTACCACGCCGGCATCTTCGTCGGGGTACTTCCTTCCCTTTTCATCCCGGGCACATCTGTCGGCAAAAACGTAGAGTCCCGCCACATCCTTTACCTTGTTCATCGCCAGCTCCTCGCGCATTTTGCGGTTGCGCATGTTCTGATGGAACACACTGATGATGGCGGCAGGATGAACGTCTGGGATATTGTATTGTACCCGGCTGAATCTCTGTATGTACTCGCGCAGACTCTCACCTTCCTTCTGGGGAATGACATGCAAGTCGCTTGCTTGGCCATGAGCTTGGTGACCTCCCGTAAAGGCGCCAACAAACTCATGGCACAAATCCGACCAAGAAGAAATAGAATCTACTGGCAAGTGCATCAACCATGACATGGCGTTGGGCTTGAGGGCCAATGGAAAGTAATTCGCAAGCACCTTATCGTCGCGGGCTCCGGCAGCTTGCATCGCGATGGTGTAGATGCTGAGGAACTCCGACGGGTGGGTCTTGCCGTTGTACTTCTCGCCAACGTCAGGCTTGAAAAGTACGGTGAGTGGGCCACTGGAACTGCCGCATCTCACGGCTAAAAGCCGGGCAGCCTACCTCGTAAGGTAAACCTCGAGGGCTTACCAGAGCCGGGTGGTTCACAGCAGGCCCTGCTCGCCTGTCTGACTGGTGGCGTGTTTCGCGCCAGCGCTCAATGCTGGTTCGAGCGTCTTCATGGGCTCGCTCCCGAAGAACTTGGCGTTGGTCGTAGCGGGTCTGTGGGTCGGACGACACTACGAAGATGTCGTCACACGCGTCGTCGCGATGGGTCAACGTCCGTGGCAATTGGCGGGGAGGAGAGTGTACCGTGGCCGCAGCGCCACCAGTCCTCCCGCCACCAGCGTGTGGTGTTCCTCCGGAGCGTTGGCGAAGGGCCTGTCGGCTTTGGTTCGCCTTTGCTGGCGACGGCAACAAGGCTCTGGATGGTGGCTCTCCATTCGTTGAGCTTCCCCGGAGCGGGAGGGAAGTCGAGGAGCAACTGCGCGCGCTAGGGCCTCTGCTGGAGTCGGCGGTGGCGAAACCTGCGCGGACCGTGATGCTCTTCGACTCCTAACCATGTTAGAAGGAGCTCTATCATGGTCCCGTAGTCACATGCCGTTTTCGCCAGTGCCCCGGCGAGCGGCCGGGTCTTCTGCGTCCCGTGAGTGACGTTCGGGACTCTTCCCGTGGCGGCGCCCAGGATCTTCCGCATGATGATGTTGTTCATCAAGCGCGACTTGAGAGGAGCGCGCTGTGGGCGCCGGCGTGGGTGTCTTCGAGGCCACCGCATCACCTTCGGGCGGTGCAACGACGCCTTTGGAGGGCCCCGCGCCGCCTGCGGAGGGCCTGGCTCCATCTTTGGATTTGGCGACGTGCGGCCCGTTGCCAGGCACACGAACGTCGCCGCCTTCCAAGCTCCGGCTGCTGGGGTGGTGTTGGTGCTCGTGAGCCGCGCCCCTGGTCCTCTCTGCGACCGGTCCGCTGCTCGCCCGCGTCGGGACAGGCCGTTCGGCTCCCGACGAGCCGACCACCACCGTCATCTTCTTCTTGGGCGCCATGGCGATGAAGAAAACGCCGGACTAGCTGTTAAAGCCGATTCTCACAATTGCGCTCCCTACCTGGCGCGCCAAAGATGTCGGTGGGAACGACACCTATGGGATCACAAGGATCCCTACTACGGTTGCGGGGCGCGGGGTTGAGAGAAGAGCGGATCTGACAGAGAGTATGCGGTTCGTTTATCCAGGTTCGGGCCACGAGGATGCGTAAAACCTTAGTCCTGATTTGGTGGATGTATTCTGAGGTCTTGAGCTAGCTACGGGATGTAACGAGCTCCAAAAAGCCGAATCCTTCTCCTGGTCGCCTCGGGCCTCCTTTTATAGGAAAAGGGGTCGCCATAGTGGCAAGCAGGAGGAGAAAGGGTACAGTGCTGCGAGGTTATCCCTCGTATTACACGACAAGATGCATTTAATGCATCGCTTAGGTGTCCTCTTGCTTTATCGGGGACGTGAGCGAGGCCCGTCCCATCCGCCGCCGCTCCTCCTTGCTTCGACACGCGCCCTGGCCAACGATGTATGCGGTGCCATGTAGGCAGGCAGGCAGCTAAGGTGGCACGGTGGTGGAGCCTCCACGAAGGGTTGCATGTTGCCACGCAGGTGCCTGCCCAGCTGGTTGGGTCGGCAGCTGCATGTGAACGGCGGCGGAGACATGGCTGGTGTGGGCCTGGCAGCGGCCCTGCTGGAGCGCTTGGCGAGGGTCTTGCCAGGAGGCCTGGCAAGGGTCTTGCCGCGGCGCGTAGGTGTCCCCGGAAAGGATCTTGCCGGGGGTCTGGCGGGTTTCTTTGGTGAGGATGATTGCCCTCCTATCCTCACTTGATCTTGACTATTCTTTGTCTTCACACAGATCTGCATGCCACCACGGAGGTGCCTCCTGAGCCCTGTCCCAATGCATTCGTCGAGCGTTGGTGGGCTCAAGGGTGGCTCACTCGGTTGGCGTGGGCGAGCTGCCCCGGCAAGGGTCCTTGCCAGGAAAAACCTGCTTCGCCCATCCGATCCTTGTGGCCTTGGCGTTGCTTTAATTATCTTGGGCTTTGGTCTTACCTTGGCTCACCTCCCTTGCTCCGCTTGGTGCGACCATGGGCGTGGCTCTGACTGCCCGTGCACAGGTATAGGGGTACAAAAAGTGCACCCCTCTATTTGTACACCGACAGTCTCTTCGAATTATCAGTTTGGTTTTGCCTACTAGATTGATCTTTCTTGCAATGGGAGAAGTGCTTAGCTTTGGTTTCAATCTTGCGGTGCTCGATCCCAGTGACAGTAGGGGAAATGCCATGTATTGTATTGTTGCCATCGAGGACAAAAATATGGGGTTTATATCATATTGCATGAGTTTATCCCTCTACATCATGTCATCTTGCTTAAAGCGTTACTCTGTTCTTATGAACTTAATACTCTAGATGCATGCTGGATACCGGTCGATGTGTGGAGTAATAGTAGTAGATACAGGTAGGAGTCGGTCTACTTGTCACGGACGTGATGCATATATACATGATCATACCTAGATATTCTCATAACTATGCTCAGTTCTATCAATTGCTCGACAGTAATTTGTTCACCCACAGTAATACTTATGCTATCTTGAGAGAAGCCACTAGTGAAACCTATGGCCCCCGAGTCTATTTCCCATCATATTAATTTCCCGTCAACAAGTTACATCTATTACCGTTTATTTTGCAATTTTTACTTTTTATCTTTATCATAAAAATACCAAAAATATTATCTTATCATCTCTATAAGATCTCACTTTTGCAAGTGGCTGTGAAGGGATTGACAACCCCTTTATCGCGTTGGTTGCAAGGTTCTTATTTGTTTGTGTAGGTACGAGGGACTCGAGCGTGGTCTCCTACTGGATTGATAACTTGATTCTCAAAAACTGAGGGAAATACTTACACTACTTTACTGCATCACCCTTTCCTCTTCAAGGGAAAAACCAACGCAGTGCTCAAGAGGTAGCACCAGTCTGTACTACTTTCACCCCTATCCTTCCTGTTTGTACCAAGTCCGATGTACATACTAAATTCCCCCACACCCACTTTATTTCTTGTTTGAACCAAGTACAAGATTCGACTCCATGAAGTAGCTTTACCTCTAACAATAGAAGAAAAAAATATGTGTCGTTGGACCATCCGGTCGAGAGGGGCTGAGAGGTAGAAAATGATGCACATGCAGCGACGTAGCAAGCTGGGGAAGTAGAGCTAGGGCGGTTTCAAAGGAAGATATACCTGAAGGTCATCGAGATGTGGATAGGTAGGCGGCGGGAGGCCGGATCCGCCCACACTAGGGCAACGACGAAGGGTTCGGAGGACCTCCCGCGTCGGCACTCGACCAGAGATAACGGTGCAGCCGGTAGTGGGTCTCCTCCTGATAACCCACAAGTATAGGGGATCGCAACCGTTTTCGAGGGTAGAGTATTAAACCCAAATTTCTTGATTCGACACAAGGGGAGCCAAAGAATATTCTCAAGTATTAGCAGTTGAGTTGTAAATTCAACCACACCTGGATAACTTAATATCTGCAACAAAGTATTTAGTAGCAAAGTAGTATGGAAGTAACGGCAACGGTGGCAAAAGTAATAGTAGCAACTTTGTAGTAATTGTAGCAGTGGCAACAGTAAAGTAACTAAGCAAAGATCAATATGTGAAAAGCTCGTAGGCATTGGATCAGTGATGGATAATTATGTCGGATGCGATTCCTCATGCAACAGTTATAACATAGGGTGACACAGAACTAGCTCTAGTTCATCAATGTAACGTAGGCATGTATTCCGAATATAGTCATACGTGCTTATGGAAAAGAACTTGCATGACATCTTTTGTCCTACCCTCCCGTGGCAGCGGGGTCCTATTGGAAACTAAGGGATATTAAGGCCTCCTTTTAATAGAGTACCAGACCAAAGCATTAACACTTAGTGAATACATGAACTCCTCAAACTACGGTCATCACCGGGAGTGGTCCTGATTATTGTCACTACGGGGTTAACGAATCATAACACATAGTAGGTGACTAATGACTTGCAAGATAGGATCAAGAACTCACATATATTCATGGAAACATAACAGGTTCAGATCTGAAATCATGGCACTCGGGCCCTAGTGACAAGCATTAAGCATAGCAAAGTCATAGCAACATCAATCTCAGAACATAATGGATACTAGGGATCAAACCCTAACAAAACTAACTTGATTACATGATAAATCTCATCCAACCCATCACCGTCCAGCAAGCCTACGATGGAATTACTCACGCACGGCGGTGAGCATCATGAAATTGGTGATGGGGGATGGTTGATGATGACGACGGCGACGGATTCCCCTCTCTGGAGCCCCGAACGGACTCCAGATCACCCCTCCCAAGAGAGATTACGGCCTGGCGGCGGCTCCGTATCGTAAAACGCGATGAATCCTTCTCTCTGTTATTTTTCTCCCCGAACATGAATATATAGAGTTGGAGTTGAGGTCGGTGGAGCCTCAGGGGGCCCACGAGACAGGGGGCACGCCCCACACCCTCGTGGACAGGGTGTGGGCCCCCTGGTCTTGATTCCTTCGCCAGTATTTTTATAAATTCCACAAATATTCTCCGTGAAGTTTTAGGTCATTCCGAAAACTTTTATTTCTGCACAAAAATAACACCATGGCAATTCTGGTGAAAACAGCGTCAGTCCGGGTTAGTTCCATTCAAATCATGCAAGTTAGAGTGCAAAACAAGGGCAAAAGTGTTTGGAAAAGTAGATACGATGGAGACGTATCAACTCTCCCAACCTTAAACCTTTGCTTGTCCTCAAGCAATTCAGTTGACAAACTGAAAGTGATAAATAAAAACTTTTACAAACTCGGTTTCCTCTTGTTGGAAATATGTAAAGCCAGCATTCAAGTTTTCAGCAAAGATCATGAACTAACCATATTCACAATAACACTTAGGTCTCATGTTTACTCATATTGATGGCATAATCAACTACCGAGCAATAATAATAAATCTCAGATGACAACACTTTCTCAAAATAATCATAATATGATATAACAAGATGGTATCTCGCTTGCCCTTTCTAAGACCGAAAAATATAAATGCAGAGCACCTCTGAAGATCAAGGACTGACTAGACATTGTAATTCATGGTAAAAGAGATCCAGTCACAGTCATACTCAATGTAAACTAATAGTAATGCATGCAAATGACACGGTTGCTCTCCAACTGGTGCTTTTTAATAAGAGGATGATGACTCAACATAAAAAAAAATAGATAGGCCCTTCGCAGAGGGAAGCAGGGATTTGTAGAGGTGCCGGAGCTCGATTTTTGAAATAGAGATAAATAATATTTTGAGTGGCATACTTTCATTGTCAACATAACAACTGAGAGTTCTCGATATCTTCCATGCTACACACATTATAGGCGGTTCCCAAGAAGAATGGTAAAGTTTATACTCCCCCACCACCAACAAGCATCAATCCAGGGCTTGCCCGAAACAACAGGTGCCTCCAACTAACAACAGTCCTGAGGGAGTTTTGTTTGCAATTATTTTGATTTGGTTTGAGCATGGGACTGGGCATCCCGGTGACCAGCCATTTTCTCGTGAATGAGGAGCGGAGTCCACTCCTCTTGAGAATAACCCGCCTAGCATGGAACATACTGACAGCCCTAGTTGATACATGAGCTATTCAAGCATACAAAACATAATTTCATTTGAAGGTTTACAGTTTGGCACATACAAATTTACTTTGAACAACAGGTAGATACCGCATATAAGAAGGTATGGTGGACTCATATGGAACAACTTTGGGGTCTATGGAAGTGGATGCACAAGCAGTATTCCCGCTTAGTGCAAGTGAATGCTAGAAAAATACTGGGAAACGACAACCTAGAGAGCGACAACAATCATGAACATGCATTAAAATTAATAAACATTGAGTGCAAGCATGAGTAGGATATAATCCACCAACATAAATATCATGGATGCTATGTTGATTTTGTTTCAACTACATGCGTGAACATGTGCCAAGTCAAGCCACTTGAATCATTCAAAGGAGGATACCACCATATAATACCACATCACAACCATTTTAATAGCATGTTGGCACGCAAGGCAAACCATTATAAACTCCTAGCTAATTATGCAAGGCATAAGCAACTATAATATCTAATTGTCATTTCAAACATGTTTCATTCATAATAGGCTGAATCAGGAATGATGAACTAATCATATTTACAAAAACAAGAAAGGTCGAGTTCATACCAGCTTTTCTCATCTCAATTAGTCCATCATATATCATCATTATTGCCTTTCACTTGCATGACCGAACGATGTTGTCACGCCCAAGATGCGACCCTATCCTAAAGGAACTCGAAGGTCCCACCAAGGATAGAAGCGCATCTTGAAGACGCTTTTGCAAGGTGGATATCATTACATCAACATTACATAATAGATGGGGATACATACATAAGGCACAAATGTCACAAGAATACAACATCATCTTACATAAGAGCACCATCCGCCTACGGATGAAACACAAACAGTAACTCAAACGACATCCACCCTGCTAGCCCAGGCTGCCGACCTGGAACCTATCCCCGATCAAGAAGAAGCGAAGAAGAACTCCAAAACAAGTAAACATCGCTCTCGCGTCATGATCATCGCAAACCTGTACCTGCAACTGGTGGTGTAGTAATCTGTGAGCCACGAGGACTCAGCAATCCCATTACCATGGGTATCAAGACTAGCAAAGCTTAATGGGAAAGGAAGGGATAAAGTGGTGAGGTTGCAGCAGCGACTAAGCATATATGGTGGCTACCATACGCAAATAAGAGCGAGAAGAGAGCAAAGGAACGGTCGTGAAGCTAGCAATGATCAAGAAGTGATCCTGAACTCCTACTTACGTCAAACATAACCCAGAAACCGTGTTCTCCTCTCGATCAACCCCAAAAGAGACACTCACGATACGCGCTAATCGTTGGTGTATTTTAGAAGAGTTTACTTCAAGTTTACTACAACCGGATATTAACAAATTCCCATCTGCCACATAACCGCGGGCACGGCTCTCGAAAGTTTATACCCTGCAGGAGTGTCCCAACTTAGCCCATGATAAGCTCTCGCGATCAATGAAGGATATTCCTTCTCCCCGGAAAGACCCGATCAGTCTCGGAATCCCGGCTACAAGACATTTCGACAGTAATAAAACAAGACCAGCAAAGCCGCCCGAATGTGCCGACAAATCCCGATAGGAGCTGCACATATCTCGTTCTCAGGGCACACCGGATGAGCAGTCCGTACAACTAAAACCAGGCCTCAAGTTTCCCGAGGTGGCGCGCAAAGGGCTCTAGTTTGGACCAGCACTCGAAGGAGAACTGGCCGGGGCTAAAATAAAGATGACCCTTGGGCTCCGAAACCCAAGGGAAATAAAAGGGCATAGGTGAGGCAAATGGTAAAACCAAAGTTGGGCCTTCTTTGGAGGAGTCTTATTCAAAGCGAACTATCAAGGGGTCCCATAAATCACCCAACCGCGTTAGGGACGCAAAATCCGGGAACATAATACCGATATGACGGAAACTAGGGCGGCAAGAGTGGAACAAAACACCAGGCATAAGGCCGAGCCTTCCACCCTTAACCAAGTATATAGATGCATTAATAATATAAGAGATATTGTGATATCCCAACATAATCCTGTTCACCATGGAGCAATCTTCAATTTCACCTGCAACTAACAACGCTATAAGAGGGGCTGAGCAAAGCGGTAACATAGCCAAGCAACGGTTTGCTGGGAAGAGTGACAACGGGTTAGAGGTTCATGGCAATTTGGGAGGCTTAAGCAGCAAGTGATAGGTAGCGCAGCATAGCGATAGAACGAAGCAACTAGCATAGCAATGATAGTAGTGAGATCCAGGGTAGCGGTCATCTTGCCTGAAATCCCGCAAGGAAGAAGAACGAGTCCATGAAGAAGATGAAGCGAAGAAGACGAACCAAGCGTAGACGAACGAATCCTCACGATCGCAACGAAACGGGAACTATCGAGAAGAAGCACACAACATGGTGAACACACAACACATGAACAAGACATGATGCTCAACCAAGTATGATGCATGACAAGGCTACATGAAGCTACTCATGGCAAAAGATGATGCATACAAGAGCAACACATCAAAGCAAGTTTAAATGAGGCCGGAAACGACATATAACAATTCCGGTAAGTCCTCATATGCAAATTTCGAAATTGGTCCAGATCTGAATAAACCTTATTTTAAAGTTGTTAAACAGCAAGTTAAAGAGCACCAATAGGATCTACACGAAATTCTGGTCAAGTTACATATAAAGTTCACTTAATTCGGAGCTACGGCCTAGAAGATATGAACAAAACAAGTTAAACATGGCATTGATGCAACATGCATTCAAACATCAAGCAAACACATCAAAACAAGGATGCAACATGATAATATGAAGCTACATGCAATTCTAAGCAAGTTTCATATAGAGCACACTCAAAACAGAGCAACGGTTCAACTCACACCCTATACAAGTCATGACAACAATCTGTCCAAAACAGCAACTAGGCATATTGCAAGCACCTGAACAACACGCTACAACATCTTAACATGATAAAAAAAGAATGGACGTGATGTACAGGTAAAGCATGACAAAACATGAACACTGAGCTATCTCCAGAAATCACTAGAACATGCTTAAAATGACAAGGCAAGATTCCAAATACTAACAGTTTCAGACTTTGCAGAAATAACATCAGGTTGCAATGTTTAGAGCTATCAAACAACATGTTACAGGAACTTATCATGGGA
Source organism: Aegilops longissima (assembly GCA_021605205.1). Classification (NCBI taxonomy): domain Eukaryota; kingdom Viridiplantae; phylum Streptophyta; class Magnoliopsida; order Poales; family Poaceae; genus Aegilops; species Aegilops longissima. The sequence goes on from CM038680.1 coordinate 432,782,477, forward strand.
AACAAAGGCATGGAATGAATCTACTAAATGCATAGATCAAATGTCCTTTAGTGACCATGACCCAAAAAGTACCCTACTTCACGAGCTCGATGCACTCAGTACAAGACCCACAAAAATCCATGGATGGCACCACTGTGAATATGGCATGACATAGCACAAAACACATGTAGGGCTCAAGCTCATAAGATGTACACATCAAACATGGCAAAAATGACAAATCATCAAGTTCTAACAGTTTCAGCAGGTTAACATCATATAGCACTCTTGCAACGAAGATTCAGTTATCAAGGTGAGCTCAAATGAAAATGATGCAGTAGAATGAAATTAAGAGCATCTCATGACGAACAATTTGGTATATTATACGCACGAAACGGAGCTGTATGCAAAGAGTTATGACATGTCAAAATATGCACCAGAATATGCAAATAATTAGGGACTTAGGCAAAATTTCGACCTCGGGGAAAAAGTCAACGACGGCGGTTTCAGATCTGGATCGGGCGGCGCGGATCCCGATGTTGGCCGGCTCGGGCCACCGTAGTTGAGGAAGGAGGCGGCCTAGGTCGGGAGGGGCGGAGGGGGCAGGCGGCGCTGGTGGCCGGAGGGCGCGGGAGGCGCGGCTCCGGCCGGCGAAGGGCGGCGACGCGGAGGCGACGGGCGGGTGGTTGGGCGGCGACGGCACCGGCGGCGCCGGCCGGACGGCGGGTGGAGGAGCTCGCGGGAGGCAGAGGCGGCGAGGTTTGGTGCGGGCGGCGGGAGGCGAGGCGCATGGCGGCGGCGATCAAGGCCGGGCGGCGGGAAGACGGGCGGCGACGCGGCTCATGGGGCGGTTGCGGCCGGGCGGCCCGATCTGGGCCTCACGGGCCCCGGCGGCGGGAGGAGAGAGAGAGCGCGATAGGGCGATGTGGCGCTGCTGGATTGGGCGCGGGGGCGGCGGCGATGACGTGGCAGCCGGCGATTGGCCGGGCGACGTGTCCGGCGCGGATGGACATATCCGGCGGCGCGAGGAGGAAGAAGACTAGGGTTCGGGTGGAATTCATCCGCGAATTTCGGGGGAGGATGTGTTTATATAGGCATAGGGAGCTAGGAGACTTCAAATGAGGAGCGGTTTTCGGCCACGCGATCGTGATCGAACGACCGAGAGCATGGAAGGGGTTTGGATGGGTTTTGGGCCACTTTGGAGGGGTGTTGGGCTGCAAAGAGAAGGAGATTTTTACGGTTACCCGGTTAACCGTTGGAGTATCAAACGACCTCCAAATGGAACGAAACTTGACAGGCGGTCTACCTGTGCTATACCAAGGCCGCTTGACAAACCTCGATCCATTCCGAGAAAGTTTAACACCCGCACACGAAAAGAGGCAAAAGGGGGTGCCAGGAGACATAGGAGTGCCGGATTGCAAAACGGACAACGGGGAAAATACTCGGATGCAGTAGACGAACACATATGCAAAATGAAATGCACATGATGACATGATATGAAATGTAGATGATGACATGGCAAAGTGCAACACGCAATCAAATGAAATGGCAACGACGACAAATAACTAGCAGACACCTGGCGCATCGGATCCGGGGCGTTACAACACTCCTCCACTAACAAGAGATCTCGTCCCGAGATCTTAGGACCGAGACGGAAGGGAAAAGGGATGAGGTGAAACAAAAACTCAAGAGAAGAAGCAAAGAATCGAGTGCACTCGAGAAGAAGAGAGGAACGACGAGAATGACGAGAATAGAAAGCTCACGGAATCAGGAAGACTATGAAACCACTCCGGTTAGAACGACATAAGAAACGGATAAGACTGAAAGGATTTAGGTAGCACTCCGGTTAAAACATGGAGGAATAGAACATGAACTTAAGAAGATGGAATGAAACTTGATGAACTCTTGAAGAATGAATTAAATCATGAAGAACCACCATGAAGAACTCCGGTAACAAAAGGATGATGAGATAGAATGAAGGAAGAAAGAATAAGATGAGCCTTGCGGTGATTTAGATGGAGGTTCCGACGAAAAGGCCGAGGAAATTGAACTCCGGAAAAAAAGATGAAAACACTTGGAAGTAGAATTTATTCCTCAAGAACAAACCCCGAAGGAAGAGATTACTCACTTGGATGAAATAAGAATAAGATTTATTGTATGCTTATCCTTCATCAAATTAAATTGATGACCAACAGTGGATTTTTGCATACTACTTATTCTTCTTGAAAAGGATTGAGAAGTGACATATCGCAAACTTGAGAAGGTCTTAATGAACCACCGGTAGGATTGAAAAGAACGAATGAATTAAAATGATAATCAAGGAAAAAGAATCTTGTACGAGCCACTGTAAGAATTTGGAAATGACTGATGAAAGAGAATGAATCGCCGGGAAGAATTAGAAAAGCACAAAAATACTTGAGGGAATTTAGATACAAGAGAATGAAGAGATCATGAACTGATTAAAGAACACTTGAACGAAGCACCGGGAGAATATTGAGATGAACGAAGGGGCACATATATAGAATAATTGGAGAACGAATCTGAAAACTTAGAATGAAGAAATCTTCCGAAAAGATGGCCTCCGGATGATCGAGAGAGAAAGCAACTCCTGAAATGCTCTGGATGGATGAAAAGAATTTGCATGACTTGAAACAATTTGATAGGATAACATCGAGCTAGCACCGCGAATCTCCGGGAGAATGGACAAAATTAAAGAGAAATCTTCTTCTTTGGTCTTCAAATGATGACGAGAAACACCACCAAAATTTGTTAAGGCACTCCGGGAGACTAAAAAACCGAAAAGGTTGAGCCAACAATGAAATGATTTGAAATTGATCTTGGGAAGGCATCTGACTGATGGGATCCATTCTTACGTCACGCTTGAAAAGAATTATGAATGGCGCCGGGGGAATTAGAAGAGTCAGGTAAGATCCTGGGAAAAGACCTGTGGGTTAGGGCCCACTGAAGAGAAAAACACCGTTGGAAAGGGATGTTGAACTGATAGATGATGCACCAGAACAAATGAAATATTTGAATGAGGTGACAACCTCGAATTAATTGGAACACAGACGAATCTCCTGAGATGTCTTGAACACTCCGGAAGGATAAACCGGCGAGAGGCAAACGAGCAAGGAAAACACTTGAGCCGAGGAAAAGAATATGATCAACACCGAAAAACTTGAATTGAATCCACCGGGGAAGAAAAAGAGATGATGAATGTCAAACGAGACGAGAATTCACCGGTTGAAACAATTGAGGGAAGACTCCACACGAATGAAATTGATGCTCGAAATAGACTCAGGCTCTGGGAAGAAGAGGGTGGGAGGGCGGGAAAAACAAAGGCAACTTGGAAGGGGAAAACAACGAATATCTTGAAGAGAAAACACCGGTTGGAATCATTGAGGAAAGAAAGCAAAGACTTCGCACGAGTAGGATGGAGACTCGATCACGGGCTCCGGTTCCGAGAAGAAAAAAGGGGTGGGAAGGTGGGAAAAGAAGACAACTGAGGATTGAACTTGCAAAACAAAGAGGGTCGAATCGCCATGACGAGAAATGCACCGGATACAAAGAGCTGAGGAACAACGATCGGAAAACCAACTGCGTGATCCTAAAGAAAGTTTGAAAGGGAAGAGGAGTAATTGAAAACACCTACGTCAAGATTCCTGACCAGAGCGACGAAGGGGCTGAGGAGTAAAAAGAATTCATACTCTCCGATATAACTAGACTCCGAAAATAGTTTTCTTCTAGACTCAACATCGGCCAAACTACACGATCAATCAAGGGGGCTCCTAGGGTCGGTCGAGGCTCTGATACCAACTTGTCACGCCCAAGATGCGACCCTATCCTAAAGGAACTCGAAGGTCCCACCAAGGATAGAAGCGCATCTTGAAGACGCTTTTGCAAGGTGGATATCATTACATCAACATTACATAATAGATGGGGATACATACATAAGGCACAAATGTCACAAGAATACAACATCATCTTACATAAGAGCACCATCCGCCTACGAATGAAACACAAACAGTAACTCAAACGACATCCACCCTGCTAGCCCAGGCTGCCGACCTGGAACCTATCCCCTGATCGAAGAAGAAGCAGAAGAAGAACTCCAAAACAAGTAAACATCGCTCTCGCGTCATGATCATCGCAAACCTGTACCTGCAACTGGTGGTGTAGTAATCTGTGAGCCACGATGACTCAGCAATCCCATTACCATGGGTATCAAGACTAGCAAAGCTTAATGGGAAAGGAAGGGATAAAGTGGTGAGGTTGCAGCAGCGACTAAGCATATATGGTGGCTACCATACGCAAATAAGAGCGAGAAGAGAGCAAAGGAACGGTCGTGAAGCTAGCAATGATCAAGAAGTGATCCTGAACTCCTACTTACGTCAAACATAACCCAGAAACCGTGTTCTCCTCTCGATCAACCCCGAAAAGAGACACTCACGGTTACACAAACGGTTGGTGTATTTTAGAAGAGTTTACTTCAAGTTTACTACAATCGGATATTAACAAATTCCCATCGCCACATAACCATGGCACGGCTCTCGAAAGTTTATACCTGCAGGGTGTCCCAACTTAGCCCATGATAAGCTCTCGCGATCAATGAAGGATATTCCTTCTCCCCGGAAAGACCCGATCAGTCTCGGAATCCCGGCTACAAGACATTTCGACAGTAATAAAACAAGACCAGCAAAGCCGCCCGAATGTGCCGACAAATCCCGATAGGAGCTGCACATATCTCGTTCTCAGGGAACACCGGATGAGCAGTCCGTACAACTAAAACCAGGCCTCAAGTTTCCCCGAGGTGGCGCTGCAAAGGGCTCTAGTTTGGACCAGCACTCGAAGGAGAACTGGCCCGGGGGGCTAAAATAATGATGACCCTCGGGCTCTGGAAACCCAAGGGAAATAAAAGGGCATAGGTGAGGCAAATGGTAAAACCAAAGTTGGGCCTTGCTGGAGGAGTCTTATTCAAAGCGAACTATCAAGGGGGTCCCATAAATCACCCAACCGCGTTAGGGACGCAAAATCCGGGAACATAATACCGATATGACGGAAACTAGGGCGGCAAGAGTGGAACAAAACACCAGGCATAAGGCCGAGCCTTCCACCCTTAACCAAGTATATAGATGCATTAATAATATAAGAGATATTGTGATATCCCAACATAATCCTGTTCACCATGGAGCAATCTTCAATTTCACCTGCAACTAACAACGCTATAAGAGGGGCTGAGCAAAGCGGTAACATAGCCAAGCAACGGTTTGCTGGGAAGGGTGACAACGGGTTAGAGGTTCATGGCAATTTGGGAGGCTTAAGCAGCAAGTGATAGGTAGCGCATCATAGCGATAGAACGAAGCAACTAGCATAGCAATGATAGTAGTGAGATCCAGGGTAGCGGTCATCTTGCCTGAAATCCCGCAAGGAAGAAGAACGACTCCATGAAGAAGATGAAGCGAAGAAGACGAACCAAGCATAGACGAACGAATCCTCACGATCGCAACGAAACGGGAACTATCGAGAAGAAGCACACAACATGGTGAACACACCACACATGAACAAGACATGACGCTCAACCAAGTATGATGCATGACAAGGCTACATGAAGCTACTCATGGCAAAAGATGATGCATACAAGAGCAACACATCAAAGCAAGTTTAAATGAGTCCGGAAACGACATATAACAATTCCGGTAAGTCCTCATATGCAAATTTCGAAATTGGTCCAGATCTGAATAAACCTTATTTTAAAGTTGTTAAACAGCAAGTTAAAGAGCACCAATAGGATCTACACGAAATTCTGGTCAAGTTACATATAAAGTTCACTTAATTCGGAGCTACGACCTAGAAGATATGAACAAAACAAGTTAAACATGGCATTGATGCAGCATGCATTCAAACATCAAGCAAACACATCAAAACAAGGATGCAACATGATAATATGAAGCTAAATGCAATTCTAAGCAAGTTTCATATAGAGCACACTCAAAACAGAGCAACGGTTCAACTCACACCCTATACAAGTCATGACAACAATCTGTCCAAAACAGCAACTAGGCATATTGCAAGCACCTGAACAACACGCTACAGCATCTTAACATGATAAAAAAAGAATGGACGTGATGTACAGGTAAAGCATGACAAAACATGAACACTGAGCTATCTCCAGAAATCACTAGAACATGCTTAAAATGACATGGCAAGATAACATCAGGTTGCAATGTTTAGAGCTATCAAACAACATGTTACGGGAACTTATCATGGGAAACAAAGGCATGGAATGAATCTACTAAATGCATAGATCAAATGTCCTTTAGTGACCATGAGCCAAAAAGGACCATAAGATATGATGGCACCCATGTAAGCATAGCAAATTATATTACAGATTCATACATGGCAGGAACAACAATAAGTAGGCATGTTGGTGAGATTTAACCACTCACCACAGAGCAATACATGGCATGGCAAGGCAACCAACAGTAAGAAGACATGTTTATTAAGCTAAGCATGGCAATAGCAAGTTTATAGAGTGCATGGATCACTAGCAAAGCTCATGGCAAAACTGAACTTAATGTTAACAGGCTGACAGCAACATTATTTAACAACTTTGGAGCAAGATTACAACAAGCTACAGCAGGCTATAAATGCAACCAGGGGCATTAATGGATAGAGCAAGACATGTATAACAAAACATCCTTAGTGAACATCTCCAGATTATGCATAGAATGACTTGTAGCAGCAGGTTAACATAGCATCACGATATAGCAGTTTCAGACAAGCAAAACAGTAACAGCAAGTACCCTACTTCACGAGCTCGATGCACTCAGTACAAGACCCACAAAAATCTATGGATGGCACCACTGTGAATATGGCATGACATAGCACAAAACACATGTAGGGTTCAAGCTCATAAGATGTACACATCAAACATGGCAAAAATGACAAATCATCAAGTTCTAACAGTTTCAGCAGGTTAACATCATATAGCACTCTTGCAACGAAGATTCAGGCATCAAAATGAGATCAAATGAAAATGATGCAATGTAATGAAATTAAGAGCATCTCATGACGAACAATTTGATATATTATACGCACGGAACGGAGCAGTATGCAAAGAGTTATGACATGTCAAAGTATGCACCAGAATATGCAAATAATTAGGGACTTAGGAAAAATTTCGACCTCGGGGAAAAAGTCAACGACGACGGTTTCAAATCTGGATCGGGCAGCGCCGATCCCGAGATTGGCCGGCTCGGGCCACCGGAGTTGAGGAAGGAGGCGGCCTGGGTCGGGGTGGGGCGGAGGGGGCCGGGGCGGCGCTGGTGGCCGGAGGGCGCGGGAGGCGCGGATCCGCCGGGCGGAAGGGCGGCGATCGCGGAGGCGACGACTGGGTGGCTGGGCGGCGACGGCACCGGCGGCGCCGCCGGACGGAGGGGCGGAGGAGCTCAGCGAGGAGGCGAGGCGGCGAGGTTTGGCGCGGGCGGCGGGAGGCGAGGCGCATGGCGGCGGCGCGCGCGCGCGGCTGCGGGAAGACGGGCGGCGACGCGGGCTCGGGGCCAGTTGCGGCCCGGGCGGGCCCGATCTGGCCTCACGGGCCCCGCAGCGGGAGAGAGAGAGAGGCGCGAGGGGCGATGTGGCGCTGCTGGATTGGGCGCGGGCGGCGGCGATGGCGTGGAAGCCGGCGATTGGTCGGGCGACGTGTCCGGCAGACATGTCCGGCGCGGATGGACATGTCCGGCGGCGCGAGGAGGAAGAAGACTAGGGTTAGGGTGGAATTCATCCGCGAATTTCGGGGGAGGATGTGTTTATATAGGCATAGGGAGCTAGGAGACTTCAAATGAGGAGCGGTTTTCGGCCACGCGATCGTGATCGAACGACCGAGAGCATGGAGGGGGTTTGGATGGGTTTTGGGCCACTTTGGAGGGGTGTTGGCCTGCAAAGAGAAGGAGGCTTTTACGGTTACCCGGTTAACCGTTGGAGTATCAAAAGACCTCCAAATGGAACGAAACTTGGCATGCGGTCTACCGGTGCTATACCAAGGCCGCTTGACAAACCTTGGTCCATTCCGAGAAAGTTTAACACCTGCACACGAAAAGAGGCAAAAGGGGGCGCCGGGAGACATAGGAGTGCCGGATTGCAAAACGGACAACGGGGAAAATACTCGGATGCATGAGCCGAACACGTATGCAAAATGAAATGCACATGATGACATGATATGAAATGCAGATGATGACATGGCAAAGTGCAACACGCAATCAAATGACATGGCAACGATGACGAATAACTAGCAGACACTTGGCGCATCGATCCGGGGCGTTACAGACGTGGACAATAATAATAGTGCACGTGCATTGGACTAAGCCAGAATCTGCAAGCATTTAATAAGAAGGAGAAGACAAGGTAATATGGGCTCTTTATTAAATCAACAATAATGCATATAAGAGCCACTTCAACATTTTAATTATGGTCTTCTCATCTCGACCCGCAAAGAAAAGAAAAGAAATAAAACTATTTACACGGGAAAGCTCCCAACAAGCAAAAGAAGAACAAGAAATCTTTTTGGGGTTTCTTTTAATTATTACTACTACAAACATGGAAAGTAAACTAGCTAAAAGGTACAACTAATTTTTTTGGTTTTTCTTAAGGTTTTTCAAACACACAAGAAGAAAGCGAGAAAGAGGAAAATAAACTAGCATGGATAGTATAATGAAAAAGTATGAGCACCGACAACTGGAATGAGTGTGTGAACATGAATGTAATGTCGGTGAGAAATACGTACTCCCCCAAGCTTAGGCTTTTGGCCTAAGTTGGTCTATGCCCATGGATGGCCTGGCGGATATGCGAAGTTGCAACTGGGGTCGTACTGAGATGTCGCAGCAATTACCTCAAGAGCTTCAGCTTGGAGGCGAGCTGCCTCCGTCCTCCTCTCGTATTCGTTCGCCTCCTCCCTGGTTATAACATATCTCCCTTTTGCCTGAAAGTCAAAGAAAGTAAGAGCAGGGAGAGCAATATGGATAGTGCGACATCTGTCAAAGATTAGTCGGTACTGGAAAGGTTGTTCATTCCTCTCAATAAACTGATGGCGAACCATAGCATTATAATCTAAATAAGCAGGAGGCAATTCCATATCATTTTCATGTATGGGTATCTCAAGATAATTAGCCACGCGGGTTGCATAAATTCCACCAAACAAATCTCCACTAATACTGTTATTATGCAACCTTCGTGCAACAATAGCCCCCAAGTTGTATTGATTATCTCCAAATACAGCACTCTTGAGAACAGTAAGATCTGGAACACACATGTGACAAGCCTCATCCTTGTCGTTAATGATTCTACCTATAAAGAGAGCAAAATAATGTATAACAGGAAAATGAATGCTCCCTATGGTAGCTTGTGTTATTTCTCTAGATTCCCCCACGGTGATACTAGCAAGAAAATCTTTAAACTCAGATTTGAGAGGCTCACTGGCACTACCCCACTGCGGGAGTTTACAAGCAGTATTAAAATCTTCTAAGTCCATGGTATAAGATTTACCATAGAGATCAAATAGGACAGTGTGAGAATTGCGCGAGGATGTAAATTTAAACCTTCTCAAAAAGGAATCAGTTAGTGGCAATATTTGGGGCACTTATCTAACATGAAGCCCTCGAGTTCAGCATTACGCACATATGCATCAAATTCCTCCTTAATTCCTGCTTGGACCATGAAATTTTCTGACAGCCATTCACAAGGCCGCACTTGAGCTTCTCTTGGTAGTTCATAGTCCAGCTCACGTATTGCGGGCCTGGGTCCTTCCTTCTTGAAGAACCACCTTGGTACATTTTCCTAAACATATTTCTTCCTCTAAAAAATTTTAGTGACTTAAAATAAAAGTGAATCAAACTCAACAATATTGATAGCAACTACTCCCACAAGTGCCTAGAGACTATATCATTCATTAAAACTACTTGGGACCATATAAATTTGACATGCAAGCTCAAGAACAGGGTCACCTAAGCAGCACAAATTTGCAATGAATAAAGCACTAGAACAAAAACTAATTGGACCATTGGAGGAGTCACATACCGAAGAACAATCCCCCAAAGCAGTTTTGTGAATGGAGCTTTGAGCAAGGAGATCGAAAATGACAGCAAGATGAGCTAGAACACGGGTTTGAGCTAGGTGGTGATTTTTTCTGGAAGAAGATGAAGTGTGTGGGTGTAGGAATAAGTGGAGGGGGTCACGTGGAGGCCACGAGGCAGGGGGCGCGCCCAGGGGTGGGCACTCCCTGGACCCTCGTGGCCAGGTGGTGGCTCCCCCTAGTGTGTTCTCAGTGCCAATAATTCTTAAATAATCCATAAAATATCATATTTCATTTTGGGGCATTTGGAAAACTTTTATTTTCAGAGCATTTTTTATTGCATGGATAATTCAGAAAACAGACGGAAAATACTATTTTTGCTTTATTTATTCTAAATAATAGAAAGTAAAAGGAGGGTACAGAGAGTTGTGCTTTCTAACTTCATCCATCTCATGCTCATCAAAAGGAATCCACTAACAAGGTTCATCAAGTCTTATTAACAAACTCATTTCAAATCGCATGAAACCGGAGAATTTTGGAATAGCACTAGGTTACCTCAACGGGATATGCACGTCCCCAACAATAAGAATATCATATTTCTTCTTGACAGTAGGAAGAGGAAATTTGAAACCTCCAATAATAATCGATGGAGTTTTTCCAATAGAATTGATAATGTGGACTTGAGGTTGTTTCCTTGGAAAGTGTACCGTATTCTCATTACCATTGACATGAAAAGTGACATTGCGTTTGTTGCAGTCAATAACAGCCCCTGCAGTATTCAAAAAGGGTCTACCAAGAATAATAGACATACTATCATCCTCGGGAATATCAAGAATAACAAAGTTCGTTAAAATAGTAACGTTTGCAACCACAACAGGCACATCCTCACAAATACTGACAGGTATAGGAGTTAATTTATCAGCCATTTGCAAAGATATTTCAGTAGGTGTCAATTTATTCAAATCAAGTCTACGATATAAAGAGAGAGGCATAACACTAACACCGGCTCCAAGATCACATAAGGCAGTTTTAACATATTTTCTTTTAATGGAGCATGGTATAGTTGGTACTCCTGGATCTCCTAGTTTCTTAGGTATTCCACCTTTAAAAGTATAATTAGCAAGCATGGTGGAAATTTCAGCTTTCGGTATCTTTCTTTTATTAGTAACAATTTCTTTCATATACTTAGCATAAGGATTCATTTTAAGAATACCAGTCAAACGCATACGCAAAAAGATAGGTCTAATCATTTCAGCAAAGCGCTCAAAATCCTCATCATCCTTTTTCTTGGATGGTTTAGGAGGAAAAGGCATGGGTTTTCGAACCCATGGTTCTCTTTCTTTACCGTGCTTCCTAGCAACGAAGTCTCTTTTATCATAATGTTGATTCTTTGATTGTGGGTTATCAAGATCAACAGCAGGTTCAATCTCTACATCATTGTTATTGATAGGTTGAGCATCAACATGAACATCATCATTAATATTATCACTAGGTTCATGTTCATCACCAGAATGTGTTTCAGCATCAAAAATAGAAATATCATCAGGATTCTCAGGTGTGTCAACAACAGGTTCACTAGAAGCATGCAAAGTCCTATCATTTTTCTTTTTCTTCTTCTTATAAGGACTAGGTGCATCAACATTAGTTTTCTGAGAATCTTTCTCAATTCTCTTAGGGTAGCCCTTAGGATACAAAGGTTCCTGGGTCATTTTACCTCCTCTAGTCATAACTCTAACAACATTATCATTTTCCTTATTATTTAATTCATTGAGAAAATCATTTTGAGCATTAAGCACCTGTTCTACTTCAGTGGTAACCATAGAAGCATGTTTACTAATGAGTTTAAGTTCACCTTTAACTCTAGACATATAATCACTCAAGTGTTTAACCATATAAGCATTGCGTTTCAATTGTCTACCAACATAAGCATTGAAGTTTTCTTGTTTAACAATGAAATTATCAAACTCATCTAAGCATTGGCTAGCAGACTTATAACGAGGAATATCACCTTCATCAAATCTATAGAGAGAATTTACCTTTACTACCTATGTCGGGTTATCAAGACCATGTATCTCTTCAATAGGTGGTAAATTCTTAACATCTTCAGCTTTAATACCTTTTTATTTCATAGATTTCTTTGCCTCTTGCATATCTTCAGGACTGAGAAATAGAATTCCCCTTTTCTTCGGAGTTGGCTTAGGAGTTGGTTCAGGAAGTGTCCAATTATTTTCATTAGTCAACATATTATTCAATAGCAATTCAGCTTGATCAACTGTTCTTTCCCTGAAAACACAACCAGCACAACTATCCAGGTGGTCTCTGGAAGCGTCGGTTAGTCCATTATAAAAGATATCAAGTATTTCATTTTTCTTGAGAGGATGATCAGGCAAAGCATTAAGTAATTGGAGAAGCCTCCCCCAAGCTTGTGGGAGACTCTCTTCTTCAATTTGCACAAAATTATATATTTCCCTTAAGGCAACTTGTTTCTTATGAGCGGGGAAATATTTAGCAGAGAAGTAATAAATCATATCCTGGGCACTGCGCACATAACCAGGATCAAGAGAATTAAACCTTGTTTTAGCATCACCCTTTAATGAGAACAGAAATAACTTAAGGATATAATAGTAACGAATTTTTCCCTCATGAGTGAATAGGGTGGCTATATCATTTAATTTAGTAAGATGTGCCACAACAGTTTCAGATTCATAGCCATAAAAAGGATCATAATCCTTATCAGTAACACAGATAGGTGAAGTAGCAAAAGCAGGGTCATATTTCATTTTAGCATTCAAAGATTTTTCTTTCAGCTTAGCTAATAATTTCTTAAGATCATATCTATCATTGCAAGCAAGAAAATCTCTAGCAGTTTCTTCATCCATAACATAACCCTCAGGCACAATAGGCAATTCATATCTAGGGGAGAATCTTCATCATCACTTTCATCAATATTATCAGTTTCAATAATTTCATTCTCTCTAGCCCTAACAAGTTGTTCATCAAGAAATTCACCTAGTGGCACAGTATTATCAAGCATTGAAGTAGTTTCATCATAAGTATCATGCATAGCAGAAGTGGCATCATCAATAACATGCGACATAGCAGAATCAATAGCAGGAGCATGCTTAGGTGTCACAAGTTTACTTAAGACAGAAGGTGAATCAAGTGCAGAGCTAGATGGCAGTTCCTTACCTCACCTCGTAGTTGAGGGATAAATCTTGGTTTTTTCGTCTTTCAAGTTCCTCATAGTGATCAGCAGATATAAATCCCAAGTGACTCAAAGAATAGAGCTATGCTCCCCAGCAACGGCGCTAGAAAATAGTCTTGATAACCCACAAGTATAGGGGATCGCAACAGTTTTCGAGGGTAGAGTATTCAACCCAAATTTATTGATTCGACACAAGGGGAGCCAAAGAATATTCTCAAGTATTGGCAGTTGAGTTGTCAATTCAACCACACCTGGATAACTTAATATCTGCACAAAAGTATTTAGTAGCAAAGTAGTATGGAAGTAATGGTAATGGTGGCAAAAGTAATAGTAGCAACTTTGTAGTAATTGTAACAGTGGCAACGGTAAAGTAACTAAGCAAAGATCAATATGTGAAAAGCTCGTAGGCATTGGATCAGTGATGGATAATTATGTTTTATGCGATTATTCATAGGGTGACACAGAACTAGCCCCAGTTCATCAATGTAACGTAGGCATGTATTCCGAATATAGTCATACGTGCTTATGGAAAAGAACTTGCATGACATCTTTTGTCCTACCCTCCCGTGGCAGCGGGGTCCTATTGGAAACTAAGGGATATGTAACATCCCAAATTTCCTATTTGGAATGTTTTACAATTATAGCTAAGCATCTATGCATTCTGTTTGAATTTGAGTGGCATTTGAAGTTTCAGAAGTTTTGGAGTTGTTGGTATTTGAATTCAAATTTTGGCAGTAGAAATCATTTCAAAACTATGCCTGATAAATACTTGAGAAAAAGTATGAGAGGAGTAAACATGACACTCCAAAATTATCAGAGGAAAAACATTGCCAAAAAGTTTGAATCCAAATTTGAGTTTTATTTGGAATTTTAGAAAAAATGATTTTTTTTATAAAGTTTGGATTTTGCCCCTGGAAAAATGTTCAAATTATAGGGAATATTCCCCTGATCATTTTGATATATATATGTCCTATATAAAATATTTATATTTATTATATTTTATCTCTCTCTAATTATTCAAAAAAAGGGGAAAAGGAAAAACCCCAGGCGCTAGCTGAGCCAGCCTGACCCGGCCAGTAGCCGAGGCCCACCAGCGCGCCTTGAGCTGCCCGGCCTGCCAGCCACACCGAACCTGCCCACGCCGAGCGATCGAGCGCCCAGCCGAATCGGCTCCGCACCGGTCGCCCGACCGATCGCCCCTCTCTCCCTCTCGCTGACACCGGGCCCCACCCCATCGTCTTCCCCCTTGCGCAAGCCAACTGCCCCGCGCCGCCGCTCGCCGGATCCCGTGAGATCCAGGATCCTCACGATCTCCTCGCCGGATCTTTCCCCTCCTCCAAGTCGAGGCCCCCTATTTATACCCCCCCTCGACCCCGTTTTCCCCCTCGCCCCCTCGCTCGATCCCCTCCCCTCGCCGCAAAACCTCGCCGGAGTACTCGAGCCACCGCTGTCGCCATTAGCCCGTTCCGACCGGCCCGGCCACCCTCGAGCTCACCCGACCCCACCCCCGAGCTCCCCTCGTCACGCCGCGCTCGCCGGACCTCTCCACCGACGTCCCCGACCAGCGGAGTCGCCGGAGCCGTCACCGCCCGAGCCGCCGTCGCCGTCGCCGCCTCGGTAAGTCGCCGGAGTCCTCCTCGCCGTTAGATCTAGATCGTAGGGTTAGGATTAGATCCCCCGAAGGGGTACGTTTTATTTAGGTTTAGTTTTAATAAACCGGTTTATTTCCGGTTTAGTTTGGTTTTAGTTAGGGTTAGTTGAACCGGCCGACTCGGTTTAACCACTAGGGCCCGATTAGTTATATTACGCCCAGGGCGCTAGATAGGCCCATTAGCCCGTTTTTCTTTTTAGTTTTATTTTTCGTTTTCTGTTTTAACAGAATAGTTTCAGATTTGAAAAATTCATATCTTTTAATCTACTTATTATTTTTTAAGTGATTCTTTTTTTTTTGGTTTGCAAATTTCTTATAGTTTCTGTAGAAAATATAATTAGTCATGTTAAAATTATTTAAAATTGCTTTATTTTAGATTTAGACAGAATAGTAATTCTGCTATAAAATGAGTTAGGAATATTATTTTTAATGATTCTTTTGTCACAACTTTGTTTTGACATTGCCTAACCGTAGGAATTTATTTGGGCATTTTAGAAATTAATAAAAAATAGTTTTAATCAGAATCATGTTATTCTTAATTATTTAACTAGCTACTGTTTTCCTATTGTTTTACTTAGCAAATAAATTTATTTTTCATGAGAGATAGTTTATTCTAGGTTAGTTTCTGTAACTTTAGAGCATGAACTTTTATTTATAATAAATATAACTTTTATTTTATTTTTCTTACTAGAATTTGCTTTAGGCCTAATAGGAGTTTTATAATAGCTTTTAAGGTGATTCTTTTTGCTCCTAGTTGCATGATGAATTCTTTTCTGTTAGGTAGCATAAACCCATGTTTAGGTTCTGTTAAGAAAATTTTTGATATGTAAAACTATTCTTAGTTGTTGCTTGATGTAGGAAAACTTTGAGTTGGATTTCTTCGAGTTTTCTTTGGGTTTTGATTCGTTTGTTTGGTGTGTTATGTTAAGTGATCATGTGCTATATGCTTATTATGATTTTTGTTTGCCTCGGTAGAATTTCCAGAGTGCGAAGCTTGCTACCACGAGTCCCTAGCTTACGAAGATCGTCAGCAAGGCAAGTCATTGATCATGTTCTTTACAATACCTATGATTTCTATTGCATTAGAATTATACCTCCCCACCATGCATGCAGTAGTTGAAATTTTGAAGTTATGTTCTTGAGTAGTATCATGAGGTAGGATGAACCCAAATTCCCCTTGTTACCATGACCCGGGACGGAGTAGTTTATTTTTGCTATGCTCGTAGACGGGGTTGGTTGAGTGAATTCATAAGGGAGATGTGAGAGTCAAGATGATG
The DNA here is from genome assembly GCA_021605205.1 of Aegilops longissima. Taxonomy (NCBI): domain Eukaryota; kingdom Viridiplantae; phylum Streptophyta; class Magnoliopsida; order Poales; family Poaceae; genus Aegilops; species Aegilops longissima. The sequence goes on from CM038680.1 coordinate 432,798,652, forward strand.
ACAACCCCATGAACTTCAAGCTCAAGATGGACTTCGAAATTCACTACTGGGTGGAGGACGGTTGACGGGCACCCTGGAGAACCCAGTGGTTGGCCGGGATGCATGGAGAAGTGCCATGACATCTTGCGGAAAGCTTCACCCAGCCACGAAGAGACGGATGGATACCCCATTGACCGAAAGCTTACCTGTGCAGCCGCAAGCCATTATGGGCTCGCTTGGTCAACCCTAGTTGTGACTCGGCGGACGGTGCTACGAGATGTAGAAGAACGGTAGGATTGGATGGGTACGGTAGTGGCGGAGGAACTCTTGAAGACCCTGTTGCGTTCGTCCGTCTTCAAACACCATGAAGTGCGAAGACTTAAAAGGAGGGAACGATTCTTGCGGGTAAAGTGCGCAAACCTCTGCAGAGAAAAGATCTAATCGATTAGCCGTGTCCCCGGTTACGGACAATTTGAGCCTATGGAACTTGGAAGTATTCGGAAATCTCAACATTGAAATTAATAAGTTAATTGAGGGGGTTATGACTTAATAATTGGGAATGAGACATTGGTTGGTGGAACCATCTCAAAATTTACCAGCAATTTTGTAGTATTTGCAAACAAGTCCATTGTATAGGGAAAAAACAGGCTTTTCGCAAAATGATGAAACTTAGAGCCCCACAGCCAAATTGCATATAGTGTTAGAAATTTTTATTATTGTTCTCTCTTCATGACTTGCCAGCATATTCAAAATGCTGACCTACACGGCTGCAACGTCTTATGTTGCAGAGGAGTATTCCGATCAGGAGTGAGGCTACGCTCCGCGCTTGGCGATTGCCCTATGGAGTCGGATGGACTCGCTATTCTTCTACGCTTCCGCAGCTTTACTTAGTTTATTTCTCATGAGTTGGCCTTCGGCCGAATTTATTCTATTGTAATAAAGAATCGATATGAGAATCGTGTAATAAATTCAGGTGTGATTGAACTTTGATTATTTCATCAATGTACTGTGAGTGCCAGCATGATCTTGGGATGGTACAGACACAGAGACTTGACCGATTTTGGGTCAGGTCGCTACAGGATATTAAGGCCTCCTTTTAATAGAGTACCGGACCAAAGCATTAACACTCAGTGAATACATGAACTCCTCAAACTACGTTCATCACCGGGAGTGGTCACGATTATTGTCACTTCGGGGTTACAGGATCATAACACATAGTAGGTGACTAATGACTTGCAAGATAGGATCAAGAACTCACATATATTCATGCAAACATAATAGGTTCAGATCTGAAATCATGGCACTCGGGCCCTAGTGACAAGCATTAAGCATAGCAAAGTCATAGCAACATCAATCTCAGAACATAATGGATACTAGGGATCAAACCCTAACAAAACTAACTCGATTACATGATAAATCTCATCCAACCCATCACCATCAAGCAAGCCTATGATGGAATTACTCACGCACGATGGTGAGCATCATGAAATTGGTGATGGAGGATGATTGATGATGACGACGGCGACGGATTCCCCTCTCCGGAGCCCCGAACGGACTCCAGATCAGCCCTCCCGAGAGATATTAGGGCTTGGCGGCGGCTCTCATAAAACGCAATGAATCCTTCTCTCTGATTTTTTCTCGCCGAACGTGAATATATAGAGTTGGAGTTGAGGTCGGTGGAGCCTCAGGGGGCCCACAAGACAGGGGGCGCGCCCCCACCCTCATGGACAGGGTGTGGGCCCCCTAGTCTTGATTCCTTTGCCAGTATTTTTATAAATTCCAAAAATATTCTCCGTGAAGTTTCAGGTCATTCCGAGAACTTTTATTTCTACACAAAAATAACACCATGGCAATTTTTCTGAAAACAGCGTCAGTCCGGGTTAGTTCCATTCAAATCATGCAAGTTGGAGTCCAAAACAAGGGCAAAAGTGTTTGGAAAAGTAGATACGACGGAGACGTATCACATGCGCCTCATCAGCTCGTGTTCTTTATCTATCTCTCTATGCGGGCCTACCTGTCAATGGAGGAAGTAATAAAAACCAAAATTATGCGTATGTGAGGAATCAAACGACAGACTCGTCGCTGCAAGTTGGAGTCCAAAACAAGGGCAAAAGTGTTTGGAAAAGTGGATACGATGGAGACGTATCACCTCCCTCACTGTCGACGACGGCCTAAACGCTGCCCTTCCCCCCTTGACCGGCGGAGGGCGATACGTCTGGATCTGTAACCAGCGGTGAGGATAGAATGACCGTGTTTTTTGAAGGGAGAAAGACAGTGTTTTTTGAAGGGAGAAAGACAGTCTTACCACCGCTATCTTGTTTAGATGTGGAGAGGGTGAGAGTGTGTGAATAGAGCAACCCTAGCAAGCAAGCGCGGAGGCTCCGACCTATATATATGTAGTGGGGTAGTTTTCCTTTTTCACTCCATCAAAACAATCGTTTAAAATTGTGTACGTATCAGGTCGCCGTTTTTTTGAGTTGTTGATTGTTTTTCGAGATAGCTACCCGCTTATCTTACTCTACATCTATACATACACCTATATAGTGTGCGAATAACTTTGAAAGTTGGTTGTTGGATGAACCCAATCCGATGGTATAGAGATGGCAAATCCACCAGATTCCACCAGATTCTGCCACATGTACAATCTAGAAGACTCCATTGTTGAACTTAAGCATAATGCACAAACCCCAAAACACAAGCATTTCTCCTTTGTTCTCCAGAATCTTAAAATAGATTTATTTTATAAAACTAATTGATTTTGGATGAGATGAACTATAAGAATTAAAGGAACATCTAGATCATGCATATATGACTCAAAGCTTACATGGTATATGTGGTATTTATTCATAATTTGGTTACCAAATCTCATGCGTGCAATGCGCGTGTACCTTACTAGTTCCAAGTGGTGTTACGGTGTGCCAGGTCGCACTTTGTATCATTCAAGTCTGGTACAAAACCCTCCATTAAATGAACAACCACCCCCTTGTAAAATTTGTGAACAAGCCACGGCTAAAATTATCGGAAACGTGGGCTGCCCCAACATGCATTATTATTTATATTTTCTATGTGGGAGTATCCTCAAAAAAAAATGTGAGAGTACAATATTTATATGTCCCCTTTGTAATTGGTGCTAAATTTTGACCAAAGATTTAACTGACAAAATGTTAGTGCATGTTAACAAAAATTATATCATTTGATTCGTATTTGAACATAGTTTTCAAATATGTAATTTTTTGTGACATGCATGAACATTTGGTTAGTTAAATTTATAGTCAAAATTTGGCAAGGTGCATTAAATCAACACATGCAAGTATCAAAAGGAGAGTCACGACATGCGTGCTTGCATTGTAATTAATGCATCGGTAAACACAAATTATTGAAATATATCGAGTGCAGTGCTTTGATGTGTTGCATCAACTCATACAAGACCGAGAAGTTTGATTACTACAACACCCTCTCGCCTTAACCGCGCCTGCCTTTGGTTGCATGACAGGTGGGCCACCCACCTATTGGGCCCACCTGTCATACACGCAAAGGCAGGAGCAGTAAGTCAATGAAGCTGTGTCCCGCCCTCGCCCATGAGCGTGGTGGCTGGCAGGACTAGGAGAAGCTTTCGTTTGCTATACGCTCTCCCTCCCGCACGCGGTGGACATGCAGCAGTTCAGTCGGTGTCAGATGGCCAGAAGCATACTGTAGTACTCCTCCACTGTAGTAGTACTCCATCATTGTTTGACTTCCCGAAGAGGCGAAGAGCCGAGCGCAGCTCGGACGCTCGTGTGGCAGTTTCATGTGTAGAGTAGTCTAGGATAGCGTGTACCGTGCCAGTAAGCTTAAAATCGTTGGGGTCAGCTCCGTGCTTTTTTATTAAAATAATCTTCTGGCCCTACCTGTCATCCTGGTGATTGTAGTTTGCACGCTCATCTGGTCAAGACATGAATATATATTTTAATTTGTGTTGGGGTAAATGTTAGAGGTTGCAGCAAATATAGAGTATACAACAAGCTATCCCTCCCGCACGCGGTGGACGGACATGCAGCCGTGGATTTGATACTGTAGAAGTAGTAGTAACATCATCGTTCATCTTCTCGAAGAGGCTAAGAGCCAAGCGCAACCCGAATATGGCAGTTGCGAACGCTCGCCACAGTGTGTTTGGTTGCATTCTCATCTCAGCATAGTTGTTCCCTCTTCGTGCATGCTCATCCTAGCACCCCTCTTCATGCATGCTCTTCTCATGTATGCTCCTAGTGTATTTTTGTTAAGCTAGTGTGGACTCATGCACCCTTCATACACCCTACCAAACATCAAAGCATCAAAGCATATCACAAAGCATCCGGGCCCGCGTGCCATCCACCAAATCACATCGAAGTGCGATAGTCGAGACTCACCGGTCACCCCGGTGTGGCCGTCATGACCCATCATATCACAAAACCCACATCTTTACCAACAGTGGTAAAGTGGCCTCGAAGTTGGACTGGACGAAGCAACCATCATTTCACTAGAACGCTCGTTGAAGCCCTTTCTCCCCTTTCTTGAAGAAAACCTCACTCCAGGCTACTCACTTCTGCCATTTTTTTTGTACCGATGAAGGAAAGGTGGGCGAATCAGTGATGCTACTATATTTTCATTCCAAGAATCTTCTTTTGTGAAGCACCGACCGATTCTCACAGCCTATTCTTTTCCGTTTTCGTTGCGATTGTGGTTTCCTTTCGATTGCTTTTTGTTTGTTAGTTCATTGGTGGATCCTAGAGCACTAGGCAAAGAGTTGCTGGCGGACAACCCACTGGAGACAACGCTCTCCAGGAAGCAAGCACCGACCAATGAGTTGACCATGTTGGCGGGCCAACCCATGGAGACAAAGAACTCCAAGAAACAAGCACTAGCCAAAGAGTTGACGACGTTGGCGGATGAACTCCTCAAAGAAAGTTGGAAGAACATCAAGGGCCCCACCATGCCTACCCCAAAAACTCCAATGGCCACCTATGCGAGGCTCAAGGCCGAGTATGAGGAGATAGTCGCCGTTGAAAAGCAGTATTCCCCTGGCAAGGTGATGGCCCCCATCGAGGATGAGGAGATGGCCCCCGGAGGGATGGGGTCCCCCGGTGAGCTGCACAATGTAAAAAATAATGGCTTACCATAGTTGTGGTTTTTTATTATTTGCAATGTGCTTGCTAACATGTTAGGGTTGTGCAGGTACCGGTGGACGTCCTTGATGATTCCGATGTCGCGGCCCGTCCTGTGGACAATGCGCCAGAGATCGTTTTCGATGTCGCGGTCCGTCCTGTTGACATCGCCCCGGAGATCGATTCCGATGCTGCTGACATCGCCCCAGAGATCGATTCTGATGTCGCAGTGGACATCGCCCCAGAGATCGATTCCCATGCCACTGTGCTGTGCTCATTGCCCGAGAGATCGATGACAAGAAATAGTTGGGCATGCTAATCCTTTAGGGTAGTCTGCATTGTGTTTAATTACAAGAACGATGCATGTTATCAAACCATCTTAGGGCTAGTGCACTGTCTTGTGTGGGTGGTACTTGCTACTTTTGTTTGATAGTGAATCGTGCGAACCCTCTCCGAGTTGTGGAAACAGATGTATCTTCACCAACTTTTGATGTAATATATGGCATGCTTAGATGTAAGTTCGAACTATTTATCATATCAGCAGGGCTTGTTTGATGATTCTGGTGTTAGTAGGCTAGCTACTGTGCGAGCTATACAGTACATGCAAAACACTCACCAAAGAGAAACGTTGAGGCTGATGAGCTCGTGGTACGCTTATACTGATCCTTCATCGATCGGCCAATAGCCCAAGCTCCTAAAATTTTAGGTTTAGCGATCGATCAGACAATAGTCGACACAGATACATTCAGGCCTCATTTGGTTCATAGGGTAGGAAAATCGTAGCAAAAGTATAGAGACGTACAACACAAAATCATAGTTGTACAGAGACGTACTCCCTCCGTTCCAAAATATATGACTCAACTTTGTACTACTAACTTTGAAACAGAGGGAGTACAAATCCTAGGTGGGCTAGTTTGGCCTAGCGAGTTTCAGTGATATGACATGGTACAATGATGTCCAGTCTTCGCGTGTGGTAGCAGTACTGCGGGTACAATAAGTTTTCTTGAAGAAGCGGCATTCAAAAAAGTCATGATGGTTCCTTCGTTCGACCAACTTATAGTGGGAAAGGTTGGGCCTGCACTACGACCGGGGTGGACCAGGATAATTTTGTGCATGGAAGGTGGATCAGGATGGTCGATGTCCCACATGTCAGCGAATGAAAGTATTCTTTCCGATATAGTGGACGAGCAACAAGTATTCATTTTTTATTTTTGATGAAAGCTATTGTCTCCACTGTTACGACGGAGGAGTGTGAAACACGGCAGCCCAGTGAACTTGGCATGTGCACCACTCCCTCCTACCTCATGTAATACTACCATAGTGTTGACTATAAGGTTGGTTATAAGGTTACAACTTTTTCTCACTTTCTCACTATATATTTCCTCTCAAATGTTTTTTACCTTTCTTTTTTAGACACATTTGTTTTTTATGCCTCTTTTTTTAAATTAGTTTTTTTATACCTAGGAGCACGTGTAGAGACGGGCTCCTGCAGATCCCACTCCTTGACTTTGTCAGTGCCTCTCTCTACTCCACATAAGCGGGCTTAGGGCATGTACAAAGGTTCTATTGTAGGGATGCCACATAGAATAAATGATGAGGTGGAGGAAAGAGAAATCATAAGAAAAGGCTTCTCTTCTCTTATTTAAGAGAAGAAAAGAGATGATCTCTTAGCGCAATATGTTTCACCATGTTTTTAGGAATAACTAGTTATTGAAGATAAGGCTAAGATATGATCCATTGTACACATGTTTTTTTGTCATCTCTAAATTACATGCAAGACTTATGATAAGACTATCTTACCAACCATTGTACGTGCCCTTATAGCCCAGAATTTTACTGGTACTACTTGCTATGAATGCGGGCAGCTGGCGTATGAGGGGAGAGTCGGCCATGGCCTTTGCCTCCTCCTCATCCGCCTCGATAACCTCCTCCTCTGGAGCACAAGGTTCTGAAGATTTCCGCCTCCATGTCGACGTCAACCGGCTAATCGGCCGCCGATATTTTTCCCACCAAGCTTGGCGTCGATTGAGTGGAGGAGCGGTGGCCTTCCTGGGACCAGAGTGGCGGCGACCTACCGTGTACTACTCTTCCTCGCTGCCAGCTGCGCCCGCGCACGCGCGCCGGCTTCGTGGTCATGGTGGCGGAGGGCGCCGGGGAGCCGGCGATCTCCTTCGTCTACTCCTGCGACAGTACGTCCAAGAGAGCTTTGGAGTGCGCCCAGAGCAGAGCCGCCGATGTCCTTCTTCTGCAACTACGACAGTACGTCCAAGAGAGCTTTGGAGCACCAGGAGTCCATGGTTGGAGTGGTTCCGACAGAAGGAAGGGACCGGAGGAGAATGAGTGTGGGTCTTTGGCTATGGCTGGGAGCTGGGGCTCAAGTTAATATAGCGGGCGAATGGCAAAGAGCCACAACAGACGGATGGATGGCTGGCGCCGGAGTAGGTTCGTCGGCAGCCGCGTGTCATTAATGTGGGCGGCGGACGGAAGGATAGCCATGGTGTCGTCAACGCGGAATAGTCGCTTGCACTGGGATGCCGCGCGGGTGGCGCTCTCTCGGCCTTCGCGCGGCTGCAATGCCGGCGCTGATGTCTACTACACAACCTTCTTCTTGTAGACGTTGTTGGGCCTGCAAGTGCACAGGTTTGTAGGACAGTAGCAAATTTCCCTCAAGTGGATGACCTAAGGTTTATCAATCCATGGGAGGCGTAGGATGAAGATGGTCTCTCTCAAGAAACCCTGCAACCAAATAACAAAGAGTCTCTTGTGTCCCCAACACACCAAATACAATGGTAAATTGTATAGGTGCACTAGTTCGGCGAAGAGATGTTGATACAAGTGCAATATGGATAGTAGATAAAGGTTTTTGTAATCTTAAATAATAAAAACAGCAAGGTAACTAATAATAAAAGTGAGCGTAAACGGTATTGCAATGATAGGAAACAAGGCCTAGGGTTCATACTTTCACTAGTGCAAGTTCTCTCAACAATAATAACATAGATAGATCATATAACAATCCCTCAACATGCAACAAAGAGTCACTCCAAAGCCACTAATAGAGGAGAACAAACGTAGAGATTATGGTAGGGTACGAAACCACCTCAAAGTTATTCTTTTGGATCGATCTATAAAAGAGTCCGTACTAGAATAACACCTTAAGACACAAATCAACCAAAACCCTAATGTCACCTAGATACTCCATTGTCACCTCAAGTATCCTTGGGCATGATTATACGATATGCATCACACAATCTCAGATTCATCTAACCAACACAAAGTACTTCAAAGAGTGCCCCAAAGTTTCTACCGGAGAGTCAAGAACGTGTGCCAACCCCTATGCATAGGTTCATGGGCGGAACCCGCAAGTTGGTCACCAAAACATACATCAAGAGGCACATGATATCCCATTGTCACCACAGGTAACACGACAAGACATACATCAAGTGTTCTCATAAAAGACTCAATCTGATAAGATAACTTCAAGAGGGAAACTCAATTCATCACAAGAGAGTAGAGGGGGAGAAACATCATAAGATCCAACTATAATAGCAAAGCTCGGGATACATCAAGATCGTGCCATAGAGGGAACACGAGAGAGAGAGAGAGAGAGAGAGAGAGAGAGAGAGAGATCAAACACATAGCTACTGGTACATACCCTCAGCCCCGAGGGTGAACTACTCCCTCCTTGTCATGGAGAGCGCCGAGATGATGAAGATGGGCACCGGTGATGGGATCCCCCTCCGGCAGGGTGCCGGAACGGGCTCCCGAGAGGTTTTTGGTGGCTACAGAGGCTTGCGGCGGCAGGAACTCCCTATCTATCTTCTCCCTGGATGTTTTTAGGGTACGTAGGCATATATAGGCGAAAGAAGTTGGTCGGGACGTGCTCGAGGGGCCCACGAGACAGGGGGCGCGCCCTCCTATCTCGTGGCTGCCTCGAGGATCTTCTGACGTGAACTCCAAGTCTCCAGGATCATATTCTTCCAAAAAATCACGCTGCCGAAGGTTTCATTCCATTTGGACTCCGTTTAATATTCCTTTTCCTCGAAATACTGAAACAGGCAATAAAACAGCAATATGGGCTGGGCCTCCGATTAATAGGTTAGTCCCAAAAGTAATATAAAAGTGTATAATAAAGCCCGATATTGCCCAAAACAGTAGATAATTGTAGCGACCAGACCCAAATGGATCAAGTCTCTGTGCTCAGTGTCATCCCTGGATCAGTAATGCTGACACCACATAGTACTTCGAAGGATTTATAACAGAGTAGCAATCACACACTTATTACATCGTTGTCCACAAGGGAACTGAATACAATAATATGGCTTAAGGCCATCTAATAATAACAGCGGAAGGCTTGGAAGATAAGCGAGTCCATCAACTCCAACGGCATCACTGAGTATAGAACCACGACCTAACACCTTACTGTCGTTCGAAAAGTCTGCAACGTGAAAAGTTGCAGCCAAAACGGGTCAAGACATGGAATATCTTGGCAATGTAACACATAAGAGAAATGAATGAATAAGCCTACACTACATGCATATATGGCTGGTGGTAAGGCTCTCTGTTACATTTGCATAAAGCTGATTTTTCCCTACATCAAAGGAATAATTTTATTTAACTATCATGGTGGTTGTTAAACATTGAGAATGGTTGACAACATCCTCAATCCCAATTAAAAGTACTCATCAAAACCCAATAACTTTTATTTAGAAGTAACATGTTGAGATTCACATGATATTCAATTACAGGATACTCAAATTGTCCATAACCGGGACACGGCTAATCATGATTAGTTTATACACTCTGCAGAGGTTTATGACTTTTCCCCACAAGACTCGATCGCCTCCGCTTGGTTCTCGACTACATGGTGTTTGAGAAGCGGATGACCGAGACATAGTCTTTCGAAGCGCTAGCACCTTACATGTGGGTAGACCGTACCAACCTACATCCCCTACATCAGCTAGCCTACCGTAAGAGTTCGCACGACTTAGTCAACTACGCCAGAGCCCATAATTGGCTTGTGGCTGCACACGGAAGTTTCAGTTTGAATAATCTTATGATCCCTTAGAGCACAGGTGGCGGTCCGAAGAAATACAGCAAGTCTGATGGAAACCAGTGCCTCAATCCACCCAGATGTGTGTTTAGGTTGCCACCTTAGATAAACCATTAATTAACAATCTCACATCTGTCATGGATATTCACTCACCCAATCCACGTCTACTAGCATAGCATGGCATGAACAAGCAAACGTAGAAGTAACTCCCAAGGTTTCATAAGTAAAACAGGTAATAGGTACTACCTCAATCTACTTCCCAAACCCACAATTTAGTTAGATCCTAGTCATGCAAGTGTTTGAGGAATAGATCTAATGCATAAAAACTGGGTATGAGAAGGGTATGATCAAAGTGTTACTTGCCTTGCTGATGATCCGCGAGTCCTAGAGATTCGAAGTAACAAGCGGCGCACTCCGGGTGATCTAACGCAGACAAACAACAAGCATACAATAAGTACTCATCTAATGCACGGGGAAATCTCGAATAAAAGATCTAACCAGAAAGTTCAACTTAAGAACCCTGGTTGCAAAAGAATCGAATCAAAATAATCATCGAAAGTCGGAACTCGAGAGAGAACGACTCGGTTTAGCAATCTGAAATTAGGTCAAAATTTCACAGTAGCAAAACTCTGTGAAAGTAGGGTAGTCGGAACGGCGGTTTCGTTACGAAACTCCAGGCGCTTGAATCGCCTGATTCCGATAAACGAGCGTGAAATAAAACAGTTTTGAAAATCGGATCTGAAATCAAATCAGAAAAATAACGGATTAAATCCGATTAAAAGAAAAACGACGAACGGGTTAAATAGCGGACGTTCGTTAACAGAACGAATCCAACGAACGCGTTCATTGAAACGAACGGTTCGGTGAACGTTCGTTAGTTAAGAAAACCCAAAAAAAATAAAACCAATCTAGGTTTTTTAAAAAAACCGAACATATATATATATTTTTTTATAAATAAAACCGGATCGGTTCAAGTTGGAAAAACCGGATCGGGCGGTCGGGCGGGGCGGCTACCTCCGGTGGCTATCGCCGGCGAGGTCAGCGAGGTCCGTGAGGCTCGGGCGAGGCGGCGGGTCCGGGCGCGGGGTCGGGCGGGTCGGCGGGCGAGGCGCGCGCGTGGCGTCCTTGTCTTGTGGCGGGTGGCGTCGGGCTCGGGCGGCGGGTGGCTCGAGGAGGCGAGGTGAGAGAGGGGGGTCGGGGTTATAAGGGGGGCGGCGGTTCCTTGGGAGGGGCAGGGGGCCGGGGCGGGTCGGACTCGGGCGGGGCTCTCGTCTGTGGCGGGAGTCCTTTCGGGCGGGCGCGAGGAGGAGGAGGAGGTGGGCGGGAGGCGCTGGGCTGGGGCTGGCTGGCTTGGGCGGGTGGGCCTCGGTCCAGTGGAAGCCGATTTTTTAAATAAACTTAAACCAAAACGAATTAAAAAATACCAAATGAACTCCAAATTAAATAAAACAAATTTTCCTCGACTCCTAAAAATGAGTCGAACAAAATGAACTTTAAAAACAGCAAACATGCATATTTTTTTAAAATGCTCATTTTTGCCTAAGCAAAAATGAATCTTCCAAAACCAAATTTGGTTTATTTATAATATCTTCATTTTTCCTAATTGTTTGGGAAAGTCATATTATTCCCTCTCAAAATATTTTTATAGGAAAACTTTATGAAGATAATTTAAATAATCCAATGATCCTATTTTCAAAATTTAAGAAATCCCAAATATGAAAATTATGAAACTTCCAACTCTCTCCGAGGGTCCTTGAGTTGCGTGAAATTTCTAGGATCGGAAAAATGCGAGAAAATATGATATGCATGATGACCTAATGTATAACATTCCAAATTGAAAATTTGGGATGTTACAAACCTACCCCCTTAAGATGAATCTCGCCCTCGAGATTCGGGTTGGCTAGAAAATAGGTGAGGGTGGTCCTTAAGCAAAACTTCCTCTCTTTCCCAGGTGGCTTCATCCTCAGTGTGGTGGCTCCACTGAACTTTGCAAAACTTGATAACCTTGCTGCGGGTAACTCTGCTGGCATAATCGAGAATCTTAACCGGCTTTTCTTCATATGTCAAGTCATCCTTCAACTGAATTGCTTCTAGTGGCACTGTGTCTCTTAACGGTACCTCTGCTATCTTGGGGTGACATTTCTTCAATCGAGAAACATGAAATACATCATGAACTCCGACAGTCCTTCCGCAATTCCAACTTATCATAACTTCTCCCATGCGTTGCAAAATCTTATATGGTCCAGCAAGCGGGTGCTAACTTTCCTTTCACTCCAAAACGCTTAACTCCTCAAGCGGGGATACTCGAGATATACTCTGTCTCCAACTTCATACTCAATCGCTGCGCTTTGAGTCGGCATAGCTCTTACATGCGGGTGGGCTACCTTGAGCATGTCTCGAATCAACTTAACTTTCTGTTCAGACTCCTTAATCAAATCTGGTCCAAATAACTGACGATCTCCAGTTTCGTCCCATGACAATGGTGTCCTGCACCTTCTTCCATACAGCGCCTCGAAAGGTGCCATCTTTAAGCTTGTTTGGTAACTGTTGTTGTAGGAAAATTCTGCATACGGCAAATTATCATCCCAGCTGGATCCATAATCTAGTGCACAAGCTCTCAGCATGTCCTCCAAAATCTGATTGACTCTCTCGGTCTGTCCATCGGTCTGTGGGTGGAAAGCTGTACTGAATTCTAATCGGGTTCCCAATGTTTCGTGCAACTGGTTCCAAAATTTCGAAGTAAATTGGGTTCCTCTGTCTGATACAATGCTCCTCGGAACTCCGTGTAAGCATACAATTCTGGTCATATATATCTTTGCCAACTTAGCACTGCTATAGGTAGTCTTATTTGGAATGAAATGAGCTACCTTGGTCAAACGGTCGACTATGACCCAAATCGAGTCATATCTGAGCGAGTCTTTGGCAAACCTGTGATGAAATCCATGCCTAGTTTATCCCACTTCCATTCGGTATCGGCAGCGGTTGTAACAATCCTCTGGCTTCGATGTTCTGCCTTTACTTTTCGACATACGCCGCAAACTGCTACATACTCCGCAATATCCTTCTTCATTCCGGTCCACCGAAAATATTCTTCAAATCCAAATACATCTTGGTATTTCCTTGGTGAATCGAATAGGGTGAATCATGGGCTTCTTGCAAAATCAACTTCCCGATCTACGGGTCATTGGGCACATAAACACGGTCTTCAAACCATAGGGTATCGTGCTCATCCTCTCGAAATCCTTTAGCTTTTCCTTTACTCATTTTCTCCTTTATAGAGGCAACTTCCTTATCTGCTTTTTGGGCTTCTCTGATTTTGTCCATTAGTGTCGACTGAATCTCCAATGCTGCTACATAGCCTCTCGGAACTATTTCCAAACATAGCTCTCGAAGGTCCTCGGCTAACTCATTGGGTATTCCTCCCATCATTAGGGTATTGACGTGGCTCTTACGGCTCAATGCGTCTGCTACGACATTAGCCTTTCCGGGGTGATAATGCAATCTCATATCATAATCCTTGATTAGTTCTAACCATCTCCTTTGTCTGAGATTCAATTCCTTCTGTGTGAAGATGTACTTCAAACTCTTGTGATCCGTATATACTTCACAATGATTTCCAATGAGAAAATGTCTCCATGTCTTTAAGGCATGCACAACGACTGCTAACTCCAAATCATGAGTGGCATAATTCAACTCATGGGGCTTAAGTTGTCGTGAAGCATACGAAACAACTCTTCCTTCTTGCATAAGCACTGCTCCAAGTCCTCGACGTGAAGCGTCGCAATATACCTCATAATCCTTAGTTTGATCTGGCAATATCAAAACTGGTGAGGTAACCAATCTTTTCTTCAACTCCTGAAAACTTGCCTCACAGTCCTCAGTCCATATGAATTTGTTTTCCTTCTTCAACAATTCTGTCATAGGCTTTGCAATCCTTGAGAAATTCTCAATGAATCTTGGTAGTATCCTGCGAGTCCAAGGAAACTCGAATCTCTCCAACTGTCGTTGGTGCTTCCCATTTGGTTCTGGTCTCAACTTTTGTGGGGTCAACTGCTATCCCTTCTCCGGATATAACATGTCCGAGAAATCCAACTTCCTTTAACCAAAACTCACATTTGCTGAACTTGGCATACAACTGGTGTTCCCTCAGTTTCTCCAAAACCAATCGCAAATGTTCCTTATGTTCTTCTTCATTCTTCGAGAAAATCAAAATATCATCAATGAACACCACGACGAACTTGTCCAAAAACTCCATAAACACCTTGTTCATCAGGTTCATAAAATAGGCTGGTGCGTTAGTCAGTCCAAATGACATAACGGTATACTCGTACAGTCCATATCTCGTGGTAAAAGCTGTCTTGGGTATGTCTTGCTCCCGAATCTTCAACTGATGGTACCCTGATCGCAAGTCGATCTTAGAAAACACTTTGGCTCCTTGCAAGCGATCAAACAGATCATTTATCATAGGTAGTGGGTACTTGTTCTTGATTGTTACTTCATTCAATCCACGGTAATCAACAACCATTCTTAATGATCCATCCTTCTTCTCCACTAACAAAACGGGTGATCCCCAAGGTGAAGAACTTGGGCGAATAAAGCCTTTATCCAACAGTTCCTTAATCGCTTCTTGATTTCGCCAAATCCTTTGCGGGCATCCCAGTATGGTCGCCGATATCGGGCCTGTTCACGGCAACAGCTCGATCAAAATTCAATGTCCCTATCCGCGGCATTCACAGCAACTCTTAGGAAATACATCGGGATAATCCTTTACCATTGGTACTTCTTCTGTACCACTCACGATAAGCAATTAACTTGTGCTCTCCTCGGCTCGTGCCGTGATACATATAATCCTTCTTCCTTACGGTGTGGTGAGCAAAATTGACCTTGTGGTACAATCTATGTTTCCTCCATATTTTGATAACCAATCCATTCCTAATATCACATCCAATCCTTGGGATTCCGAACTATTAGGTGCGAGGGAAAACATAGTGTCCAATCCTTAGTGGCGATCGATCACACCATTTACTAGCCATGTACTCTGCTCGGGTGAGGTTACTAGCATGGGTGACCTAAGGGCTTGGGTTGGTAACTTGTACTTATCCACAAATCCCTTGATATGTATGAATGCGATGCACCGGTATCAAAAAGAACAACTGCATAAATGACTTAACCAAAAACTTACCGATTCTTGCATCGGGCTGATCTTCAACCTCCTCCACATCAATGTGGTTCACTTGTCCCCTGTTGAAAGGGTTGGGCTTATTTCGAGCTTCCATTGCCATTTCCATTTCGCCTACAGGCAGTCATTTGCATAATGCCCGATCTTGCGGCACTTAAAGCAAGTAATGTGACTCAGGTCTACCTTGGATGGTGTAGACGGGTTGGTGCGGTTTCGTCCGTTGCTTCCTCCATTCCGTTCCCATTCTTGGTGCCATTATGGTTATGCGAATTACCTCCTCCATGGGTATCTGAAACTGAATTCCTGATTTAGGGGTATAACGAGGCTTCTGCTGGGATCGAGTTATACTTCCCTTGTCCATACTTCCGCTTGCAGTTCTCAATTTTGCTGCTTTCCTTCAATCATGAGAGCTCGGTCTACTAACTCCTGGTAGTTGTTGAAACTTGCTACCATTAACGGCATCTTGAACTCATCATTCAGTCCTTCTAGAAACTTCTCTGTTTAGCAGATCTGTAGTAACGTCATCCGGGGCATAACGTGCTAATTTGCTAAAGTCATCCACGATCGCCAACAGTCCTTCCTCCTTGGCGTAAGTTGCGAAACTCACGCTTCTTCATGGCCATGGCTCCTGCTGAAACATGGGCGGTCTGAAAAGCTTCTTGAAACCGATCCCATGTGGCGGTGTCTCACGGGTAAGTGGCTGTGAAATTCTCCCACCATGCTCTGCGGGTCCTTCAAGCTGATGTCTGCAAACTTCACTCTTTCACCATCATGCATCCTGCAGTGGTCAGCTCCTTCCTATCTTGGAGCCGGTCATCTGCTACAATTGGCTCGGTGCTCTTGGAATACACCGCGGGTTCGGTCTAAGGAAGCGAGTCGATGATCCGCGGTGGTGGTGGTGGCGGTGGGTTGTTGTTGTTGTTGTTGTTGTTGTTGTTCGCACCAATGTTTGAATCAGGGTATTCTGCTTTGGATCAATTGGGTGATCTCTGGTGGGAAAAGCGAATCCGGGTCGCGTCTCGGAGGCATCGATGGGTTTAGAAAAGAAGAGAATTTAGAATAGAATGAGGTCTAAGGGAATCACTACCCAATGCACATGAGCAAAACACACAAAATCACTTCATTCAATCAAACAAGGGCTTACAGCGATCTAACTATCGCAAAAGTGCGTGTGCTATAATGTTTACATGGAGGAATACTACTAATATGTGGGGACTTCTACTAGTTTGAACGGTGGAAGACTCCATGATGTCTGCTCGACCGTCTTCAAAGTCGGGTTCACTTGGATCCGAATCCGTGTCGTCGATGTTGATGTAGTCGATTGGGTATTCGACATCTTGGTCTTCATTCTGGCGCCAACTTCTTCTTGAGTTCTTGATCTCGTACTTAAGATCATTATTGTGTCTTGCGAGCTACGATCTCGTCCATGTAGTCCTTGCGTGTAGTCTTTAGTTCTTCTTCAAGTTCGATGATCCTTCCTTTGTCTTCGCAACTCCAACATGTCATTGCACATTTGGTTCTCTGGCGTCGAATGTGCTGGTTTAACTCTGGATGAAAGCTGCAATGGACCTATCCTTCTTGGTGTTGACGACGTCCCGCTTGTCATCTCGGCGTCCGCAAATCTGGTAGATGGTGTCCTTGAGGTCTTCTTGATAAACTTCTCCAATCGTCCCATGGTGATGTGAGCTGCCATGCTCTTTCCTGGACTCAAGTTGGTGCAATCGAAAACACTATCTATAGGCTTGGTGATTGGGGCGAATGTCCTTCTGGAGCGTGAGCATGAATCTTCAGCGCTCCTCTTGAGCAGAGTGGCGTTGAAAGTCCGGTGAAACTTGGTAGTCCAATGTTCGGTACTTAGTAACTTCCTTCAAGTGAAATCCAAAAGGTGTGCCTTCATCCGGTTGGGTGTACTTGATCTTCGCGTCAAATCATCCTAAAGAGAGTAGAAAAGATGAGGAGTTAGAAAATGGGAAGAGAGAGTGATCTATGGCTTTAACTTAGTGGTCGTGTCTCTACGATCAGCGTGTGCTCGATACCATTCTCTGAGCGACCAGACCCAAATGGATCAAGTCTCGTGCTCGAGTGTCATCCCTGGATCGAGAATCTTGACACCACACGGTACTTGAAGGATTTAGAGCAGAGTAGCAATCACACACTTATTACATCGTTGTCCACAAGGGAACTGAATACAATAATATGGCTTAAGGCCATCTAATAATAACAATGGAAGGCTTGGAAGATAAGCGAGTCCATCAACTCCAACGGCATCACCGAGTATAGAACCACGACCTAACACCTTACTGTCGTCGAAAAGTCTGCAAGCGTGAAAAGTTGCAGCCGAAAACGGGTCAACACATGGAATATGGCAATGTAACACATAAGAGCAATGAATGAATAAGCCTACACTACATGCATATATGGCTGGTGGTAAGGCTCTCTGTTACATTTGCATAAAGCTGATTTTCCCTACATCAAAGGAATAATTTTATTTAACTATCATGGTGGTTGTTAAACATTGAGAATGGTTGACAGCATCCTCAATCCCAATTAAAAGTACTCATCAAAACCCAATAACTTTTATTTAGAAGTAACATGTTGAGATTCACATGATATTCAATTACAGGATACTCAAATTGTCCATAACCGGGGACACGGCTAATCATGATTAGTTTATACACTCTGCAGAGGTTTGCGCACTTTTCCCCACAAGACTCGATCGCCTCCGCTTGGTTCTCGCACTACATGGTGTTTGAGAAACGGATGACCGAGACATAGTCTTTCAGAAGCGCTAGCACCTTACATGTGGGTAGACCGTACCAACCTACATCCCCTACATCAGCTAGCCTACCCGTAAGAGTTCGACGACTTAGTCAACTACGCCAGAGCCCATAATTGGCTTGTGGCTGCACACGGAAGTTTCAGTTTGAATAATCTTATGATCCCTTAGAGCACAGGTGGCGGTCCGAAGAAATACAGGCAAGTCTGATGGAAACCAGGTGCCTCAATCCACCCAGATGTGTGTTTAGGTTGCCACCTTAGATAAACCATTAATTAACAATCTCACATCTGTCATGGATATTCACTCACCCAATCCACGTCTACTAGCATAGCATGGCATGAACAAGCAAGCGAGAAGTAACTCCCAAGGTTTCATAAGTAAAACAGTAATAGGTACTACCTCAATCTACTTCCCAAACCCACAATTTAGTTAGATCCTAGTCATGCAAGTGTTTGAGGAATAGATCTAATGCATAAAACTGGGTATGAGAAGGGTATGATCAAAGTGTTACTTGCCTTCTTCGATGATCCATGAGTCCTAGAGATTGAAGTAACAAGCGGCGCACTCACGGGTGATCTAACGCAGACAAACAACAAGCATACAATAAGTACTCATCTAATGCACGGGAAATCTCGAATAAAAGATCTAACCAAAAGTTCAACTTAAGAACCCTGGTTGCAAAAGAATCGAATCAAAATAATCATCGAAAGTCGGAACTCGAGAGAGAACGACTCGGTTTAGCAATCTGAAATTAGGTCAAAATTTCACAGTAGCAAAACTCTGTGAAAGTAGGGTAGTCGAACGGCGGTTTCATATTCTGAAACTCCAGCGCTTGAATCACTGATTCCGATAAACGGCGTGAAATAAAACAGTTTTGAAAATCGGATCTGAAATCAAATCGAAAAATAGCGGATTAAATCCGATTAAAAGAAAAACGACGAACGGGTTAAATAGCGGACGTTAGTTAACGAAGCGAATCAACGAACGCGTTGATTGAAGCGAGCAGTTCGGTGAGCGTTCGTTAGTTAAGAAAACCAAAAAAATAAAACCAATCTAGGTTTTTTAAAAACGAACATATATATATATTTTTTATAAATAAAACCGGATCGGTTCAAGGTGGAAAACCGGATCGGGCGGGTGGCGGGCGGCTACCTCGGTGGCTATCGCGGCGAGGTCCGCGGGTCGTGAGGCTCGGGCGGGGCGGGGTCCGGGCGAGGTCGGTGGGGCGGGTCGGGCGGCGAGGCGGCGTCGCTGGCGTCCTTGTCTTGTGCGGGCGGGTCGGCGTCGGGGCTCGGGGTGGCGGGCGGCTCTCGTGAGGAGAGAGAGAGAGAGGGGTCGGGGTTATAAAGGGGGGGCGGTTCCTTGGGAGGGGGCAAGGGGCGCCGGGCGGGTCGGACTCGAGGCGGCGGGGCTCTCGTCTTGGCGGCGGAGTCCGCTCGGGCGGGCGGGCGGAGGAGGAGGAGGAGGTGGGCGGGGCGCTGGGCCTGGGCCTGGCTGGCTTGGGCCAGTGGGCCTCGGTCAGAGGGGGCGAATTTTTTTAAATAAACTTAAACCAAAACGAATTAAAAAATACCAAATGAACTCCAAATTAAATAAAACAAATTTTCCTCGACTCCTAAAATGATTGAACAAAATGAACTTTAAAACAGCAAACATGCATATTTTTTAAAATGCTCATTTTGCCTAAGCAAAATGAATCTTCCAAAACCAAATTTAGTTTATTTATAATATCTTCATTTTTCCTAATTGTTTGGGAAAGTCATATTATTCCCTCTCAAAATATTTTTATAGGAAAACTTTATGAAGATAATTTAAATAATCCAATGATCCTATTTTCAAAATTTGAGAAATCCCGAATATGAAAATTATGAAACTTCCAACTCTCTCCGAGGGTCCTTGAGTTGCGTGAAATTTCTAGGATCGGAAAAATGCGAGAAAATATGATATGCATGATGACCTAATGTATAACATTCCAAATTGAAAATTTGGGATGTTACAATAATATAGCATGGATCAATCAAAAATTATAGTTTCCTTGGGGACGTATCAAGCATCCCCAAGCTTAATTACTGCTCGTCCTCGAGTAGGTAAATGAGAAAAAAGAACTTTTGATGCGGAGTGCTACTTGGCATAATTTCAATGTAACTCTTCTTAATTGTGGTATGAATATTCAGATCCGAAAGATTCAAGACAAAAGTTCATATTGACATAAAAATAATAATACTTCAAGCATACCAACAAAGCAATCATGTCTTCTCAAAATAACATGGCCAAAGAAAGTTATCCCTACAAAATCATATAGTCTGGCTATGCCCTATCTTCACCACACAAAGTATTTAAATCATGCACAACCCCGATGACAATCCAAGCAATTGTTTCATACTTTTGACATTCTCAAACTTTTTCAATCTTCACGCAATACATGAGCGTGAGCCATGGATATAGCACTATAGGTGGAATAGAATGGTGGTTGCGGAGAAGACAAAAAGGAGAAGATAGTCTCACATCAACTAGGCGTATCAACCGGCTATGGAGATGCCCATCAATAGATATCAATGTGAGTGAGTAGGGATTGCCATGCAACGGATGCACTAGAGCTATAAATATATGAAAGCTCAACAAAAGAAACTAAGTGGGTGTGCATCCAACTCGCTTGCTCACAAAGACCTAGGGCATTTGAGGAAGCCCATCATTGGAATATACAAGCCAAGTTCTATAATAAAAAATTCCCACTAGTATATGAAAGTGACAAAATGAGAGACTCTCTATCATGAAGATCTTGGTGCTACTTTGAAGCACAAGTGTGGTAAAAAGATAGTAGCATTGTCCCTTCTCTCTTTCTCTCTTTTTTTTGTTTGGGCCTTCTCTCCTTTTTTATGGCCTCTTTTTTTCTTTTCTTTTTTATTTTATTTTTCTTCCGGAGTCTCATCCCGACTTATGGGGGAATCATAGTCTCCATCATCCTTTCCTCACTTGGGACAATGCTCTAATAATGATGATCATCACACTTTTATTTTTCTTACAACTCAACAATTACAACTCGATTCTTTAGAACAAGATATGACTCTATGTGAATGCCTCCGGCGGTGTACCGGGATGTGCAATGACTCATGAGTGACATGTACGAAAGAATTATGAACGGTGGCTTTGCCACAAATACGATGCCAACTACATGATCATGCAAAGCAATATGGCAATGATGGAGCGTGTCATGATAAACGGAACGGTGGAAAGTTGCATGGCAATATATCTCGGAATGGCTATGGAAATGCCATAATAGGTAGCTATGGTGGCTGTTTTGAGGAAGGTATATGGTGGGTGTATGGTACCGGCGAAAGTTGCGCGGCACAAGAGAGGCTAGCAATGGTGGAAGGAAGAAGGGTGCGTATAATCCATGGACTCAACATTAGTCATAAAGAACTCATATACTTATTGTAAAAATCTACAAGTTATCAAAGCAAAGTATTACGCGCATGCTCCTAGGGGGATAGATTGGTAGGAAAAGACCATCGCTCGTCCCCGACCGCCACTCATAAGGAAGACAATCAATAAATAAATCATGCTCCGACTTCATCACATAACGGTTCACCATACGTGCATGCTACGAGAATCACAAACTTTAACACAAGTATTTCTCAAATTCACAACTACTCAACTAGAATGAATCTAATATCGCTACTTCCATATCTCAAAACAATCATCAAGCATCAAACTTTTCTTAGTATTCAACGCACTCATAAGAAAGTTTTTACTATTTTTGAATACCTAGCATATTAAGATTATTTAAGCAAATTACCATGCTATTTAAGACTCTCACAATAATATAAGTGAAGCATGAGAGTTCATCTATTTCTTCAAAATAAAACTACCACCATGCTCTAAAAGATATAAGTGAAGCACTAGAGCAAATGACAAACTACTCCAAAAGATATAAGTGAAGATCAATGAGTAGTTGAATAATTATGCAACTATGTGAATACTCTCTCTCATTAAAGAATTTCAGATCTTGGTATTGTATTCAAACAGCAAGCAAAATAAAATAACATGACATTGCAAGGATAGCACAACTCATGTGAAGAAGCAAAAACTTAGGCTCAACCGATACTAACCGATAGCTGTTGTAGAAGAAAGGTGGGATGCCTACAGGGGCTTCCCCAAGCTTAGATGCTTGAGACTTCTTGAAATATTATCTTGGGGTGCCTTGGGCATGCCCAAGCTTGAACTTTTGTGTCTCCTTAATTCCTCCCATATCATGGTTTCTCTTTTTATCAAAAGCTTCATCCACAACAAACTCAACAAGAACTCGTGAGATAGGTTAGTATAAACCAATGCAAAACCTTATCATTTTCTACTGTAAAAAATCACTTAAATTATTATTCAACATTGCATACTAAATGCCTCTGCATATTTAATACTCATATCCTTAAATAGAATCATTAAGCAAGCAAACATATGCAAACAATGAAAACATAACAGCAATATGCCAAAACAGTACAGTCTGTAAAGAATGCAAGAGTATCAATACTTCCCTGACTCCAAAAATTATGAACTAACATTCCCACTGTAATAAATTTATCAGAGCTCAGTATGCAAAAATATTCAACATTATACCATTCTCTGACTTTTCTGAGGAATTTTTGCAACAGCGGTAAACTTTCTGTTTTCAAACAGCAACATGTATACTAGCAAAATAAGCATGGCAAAGGCTATCCTTGACTTTTTTATTGAAACTAAAGATGCAAAACATTATTCTAAATAACAGAAAGAAAACACTAACAAAATAAATTGACGCTCCAAGCAAAACACATATCATGTGGTGAATAAAAATATAGCTCCAAGTAAAGTTACCGATGAACGAAGACGAAAGAGGGGATGCCATCCGGGGCATCCCCAAGCTTAGGCTCTTGGTTGTCCTTAAATATTACCTTGGGGTGCCTTGGGAATCCACAAGCTTAGGCTCTTACCACTCCTTATTCCATAGTCCAACGAAACTTTACCCAAAACTTGAAAACTTCACAACACAAAACTCAACAGAAAACTCGTAAGCTCCATTAGCGAAAGAAAAGAAAATACCACTTCAAGGTACTGTAATGAACTCTTTCTTTATTTATATTGGTGTTAAACCTACTGCATTCCAACTTATCTATGGTTTATAAAGTAAGTTACTAGCCATAGATGCATCAAAATAAGCGAACAACACACGAAAAACAGAATCTGTCAAAAACAGAACAGTCTGTAGTAATCTGTAACTAACGCAAACTTCTGGAACTCCAAAAATCCTACCAAAATAGAACGTCCTAGACAATTTTTCTGTTGAACTACAGAAAAAAGAATCAACGCAAAATCACTTTTCTGTGATTTACTAATTTTTTTCTCGTGCGTGCAAAGTTTCTGTTCTTTAGCAGAATCAAATTAACTATCACCATAGGTTATCCTATAGGTCTTACTTGGCACTTTATTGAAACAAAAGCTATAAAACATGATTACTACTGTATCATAATCATATGGACACACAAAAACAGTAAGGGTAAATATTGGTTTGTCTCCCAACAAGCACTTTTCTTTAATGCCTTTCTAGCTAGGCATGATGATTTCAATGATGCTCACATAAAAGATAAGAATTGAAACACAACGGGAGCATCATGAAGCATATGACTAGCACATTTAAGTCTAACCCACTTCCTATGCATAATAATTTTGTGAGCAAACAACTTATGGGAACAATAATCAACAAGCATAGGAAGGTAAAACAAGCATAACTTTAAAATTTTAAGCACATAGAGAGGAAACTTGATATTATTGCAATTCCTACAAGCATATGTTCCTCCCTAATAATAATGTTCAGTAGCATCATGAATGAATTAAACAATATAACCAGCACCTATAGCATTCTTTTCATGGTCTACAAGCATATAAAATTTACTACTCTCCACATAAGCAAAATTCTTCTCATTCGGAATTGTGGGAGTATCATAAGAGACTTGAACACTAAAAATTCTTTCCACATTAAAAGAGTAATGTTCAGAAAAAGGGTAATCATAATCATAACAAGATTTGTAAACATAATCATCACTACTTTTTATAGCATAAGTTTCATCACAATAATCATCATAAGTAGCAACTTCGTTCTCATCATAATCGATTGAAACCTCTCCCAAGATAGTGGAATCACTAAATAAAGTTGAAACTCTTCCAAATCCACTTTCATATTCACCACAATAAAATTCAACATCCTCCAAAATAGTGGGATCACTACTTCCTAAAGTTGACACTCTTCCAAACCCACTTTCATCAATATAATCATCATAGGTAGGAGGCATGCTATCATCATAACAACTTTGCATATCAAAACTTGTGGTGCTAAAAATATCATCTTCATTAAACGTAGCATCCCCAAGCTTGGGACAAACATTAATTTCAGAAAATATATTCTCAAATATTTCATCCTCATCAAACATAGCTTCCCCAAGCTTGGGCCCTTTCATATCATAAGCATAATCACTCTCATCATTAAAAATATGGATAGCACCAATAGTAAAGCAATTATCATCATCACAATGAGTAGTAGGAGCAACATCATTTGGGAGGGATACCTTTCTACCTTTGTTACTCCTTCTTTTCTTTTTCTTCTTCATATTATGTGTGGGTTCAACCTTCCTCTTTGAGATCCTTATTTATGAGATTGGTTGAATAGAAAGCTCCTCCTCGTTACCTGATTCATCATGAGAAATAATAGGAGGATATTGGGAAGTCTCTTCCCTTTCATTAGTATTCTCATCATCTTGCATTTGCTTTCTTTTCTTTAGGTAATTGGCAATATAAGGATTTTCAATGCAATTCTACGCACAAAACATATAAAACTTTTCTAGATCAATATCAAGAAAATGCTTAAGATTAAATTCTGGAATAGGCTTAGTTAAACGTTTCAACTCTTCACAACCCAAAAGCAACCTAAGTTCATTGTAATGAGAAAGGGAGATCAAATCATCACAATTTTTGGACACGATCCGATCATGAAACAATTTGCATTGGAGATGTAAATGATCTTGTTTATTGCAAAATTCACAACGGGAAATATATCTTAAATTCTCCGCACTCTTATCTAGCCTTTCTTGCAACTTCTTAGTTTCTAAATATTTATGACTCTTGCAATATATATCTTCTCTATTTGGTGTGTTCATGCAAACATGCACTCCACAAAAGTTGACATGCTCATAATATATATTTTCATCATGACTAGAACAATCATCATTAGTACTATGGATATTCATGGAGTTTATACTAACAACATTGCAATCAAGCTCATCATTCAAAGATTTAGTACCAAGCATTTTAAAGCATTCTTCTTCTAGCACTTGAGCACAATTTTCCTTTCCATCATACTCACGAAAGATATTAAAAAGACGAAGCGTATGAGACAAACTCAATTCCATTTTTTTGTAATTTTTTTATAAACTAAACTAGTGATAAAACAAGAAATAAAAAGATTTGATTGCAAGATCTAAAGATATACCTTCAAGCACTCACCTCCCCGGCAACGGCGCCAGAAAAGAGCTTAGTTGACGGGGTGTGAGTGAGTGCCCTTTACCTAGCCTCCCCGGCAAAGGCGCCAGAAAAGAGCTTGATGTATACTACACAACCTTCTTCTTGTGGACGTTGTTGGGCCTGCAAGTGCACAGGTTTGTAGGACAGTAGCAAATTTCCTTCAAGTGGATGACCTAAGGTTTATCAATCCGTGGGAGGCGTAGGATGAAGATGGTCTCTCTCAAGCAACCCTGCAACCAAATAACAAAGAGTCTCTTGTGTCGCCAACACACCCAATACAATGGTAAATTGTATAGGTGCACTAGTTCGGCGAAGAGATGTTGATACAACTGCAATAGGGGTAGTAGATAAAGGTTTTTGTAATCTGAAATAATAAAAACAACAAGGTAACTAATAATAAAAGTGAGCGTAAACGGTATTGCAATGATAGGAAACAAGGCCTAGGGTTCATACTTTCACTAGTGCAAGTTCTCTCAACAATAATATCATAGATAGATCATATAACAATCCCTCAACATGCAACAAAGAGTCACTCCAAAACCACTAATAGCGGAGAACAAGCGTAGAGATTATGGTAGGGTAGGAAACCACCTCAAAGTTATTCTTTCGGATCGATCTATTAAAGATTTCGTACTAGAATAACACCTTAAGACACAAATCAACCAAAACCCTAATGTCACCTAGATACTCCATTGTCACCTCAAGTATCCGTGGGCATGATTATACGATATGCATCACACAATCTCAGATTCATCCAACCAACACAAAGTACTTCAAAGAGTGCCCCAAAGTTTCTACCGGAGAGTCAAGAACGTGTGCCAACCCCTATGCATAGGTTCATGGGCGGAACCCGCAAGTTGGTCACCAAAACATACATCAAGAGGCAGATGATATCCCATTGTCACCACAAATAAACACGGCAAGACATACATCAAGTGTTCTCATTAAAGACTCAATCCGATAAGATAACCTCAAGAGGGAAACTCAATTCATCACAAGAGAGTAGAGGGGGAGAAACATCATAAGATCCAACTATAATAGCAAAGCTCAGGATACATCAAGATCGTGCCATAGAGGGAACACGAGAGAGAACACGAGAGAGAGAGAGAGAGAGAGAGAGAGAGAGATCAAACACATAGCTACTGGTACATACCCTCAGCCCCGAGGGTGAACTACTCCCTCCTCGTCATGGAGAGCGCCGGGATGATGAAGATGACCACCGGTGACTCCCGAGAGGTTTTTGGTGGCTACAGAGGCTTGCGGTGGCGGAACTCCCAATCTATCTTCTCCCTGGATGTTTTTAGGGTACGTAGGCATATATAGGCGAAAGAAGCCGGTCGGGAAGTGCTCGATGGGCCCACGAGACAGGGGGCGCGCCCAGTAGGGGGGCGCCCTCCTATCTCGTGGCTGCCTCGAGGATCTTCTGACATGAACTCCAAGTCTCCAGGATCATATTCTTCCAAAAAAATCACGCTGCCGAAGGTATCATTCCGTTTGGACTCCGTTTGATATTCCTTTTCCTTGAAATACTGAAACAGGCAATAAAACAACAATATGGGCTGGGCCTCTGGTTAATAGGTTAGTCTCAAAAGTAATATAAAAGTGTATAATAAAGCCCGATATTGCCCAAAACAGTAGATAATATAGCATGGAGCAATAAAAAATTATAGATACGCTGGAGACGTATCAGGCGCTAGTGAGAGGTCGCGTCGGGCGTGAATGCGGACACTGCTTCAGTGACTTAACCGCAGGTGCGTTGGCTCACTGACATGTGGGCCCAACGGGCATCTGGCCCGCATGTCAGTGACACACCAACAACACCTGCAGTTAAGTCCGGTGAATGCGGCATTGACGTTCTGGAGAGACGGTGACCGTTTCAGGCGGGAAGCGTCCGCTAGCGATGGAAGGGGTTTTGGTAGGCCAGGGCGATCAGACGTTGGCATGGTGGTAAAATGTGAACTCATGGATGACGAGCCTTTGAAGCGTATGCGGCACGTGTTGACAACCAGGCGTCCATGCAACCGCTCTTGTCGCCAGCTAGCCTTAGACGACCACCATTAGACACCACACAACCATGCAAAACTAACGAATAATGGATGAATCGATCAAACACACGCTCGTGTGCAATGGCACTCTGATCGGTTGCACACGATAGTACATACTCCGTACCATAGTACCCTCTCTAGCTAGGCTATTTTATAGATTTTCGTTGTGATGGACGATATACATGAGCAAGGCGCCGAGTCGCGAGTATGACCGTTGGTGTTGAGCCAAGTGAATACATGCTCGGTGTTCGTGGAGGCCTCCAGCAAACGTCTAAACAGTAATATCATGCACCACCGGGGCGCGCAGGTGACGGGCTCGCCGTTTGCGTTGCACCATGAGCAGGAATTTGATTGAGAGGGCGACGTGCATGCATTAGCATGGTTTGGCAGTGTGAGCGTGAGTGTCTCGCTATCTGCACGCGTACATGCTACTTGCCTGTATGGACGGTGTGCGCTAATGTGTGCATCACGTATAATATTAAAAATATCCGTTTGTGCATTTAGTGCAAAATATTTCATTTTCATTTGGCTGACGGGTGTGTGTTGCAGCGACGAGTCTGTCGTTTGATTCCTCACATACGCATAATTTTGGTTTTTATTACTTCCTCCATTGACAGGTAGGCCCGCATAGAGAGATAGATAAAGAACACGAGCTGATGAGGCGCATGTGATACGTCTCCGTCGTATCTACTTTTCCAAACACTTTTGCCCTTGTTTTGGACTCTAACTTGCATGATTTGAACGGACCTAACCCGGACCAATGCTGTTTTCAGCAGAATTGCCATGGTGTTATTTTTGTGCAGAAATAAAAGTTCTCGGAATGAACTGAAACTTCACGGAGACTATTTTTGGAAAAAATAAAAAATACTGGCGAAAGAATCAAGGCCAGGGGGCCCACACCTTGTCCATGAGGGTGGGGGCGTGCCTACCCCCTGGGCGCGCCCCCTGCCTCGTGGGCCCCCTGGAGCTCCACCGACCTCAACTCCAACTCTATATATTCACGTTCGGGGAGAAAAAATCAGAGAGAAGGATTCATTGCGCTTTACGATATGAGCCGCCGCCAAGCCCTAATCTCTCTCGGGAAGGCTGATCTGGAGTCCGTTCGGCGCTCCGGAGAGGGGAATCCGTCGCCATCGTCATCATCAACCATCCTCCATCACCAATTTCATGATGCTCACCGTCGTGCGTGAGTAATTACATCGTAGGCTTGCTGTACGGTGATGGGTTGGATGAGATTTATCATGTAATCAAGTTAGTTTTGTTAGGGTTTGATCCCTAGTATCCACTATGTTCTGAGATTGATGTTGCTATGACTTTGCTATGCTTAATGCTTGTCACTAGGGCCCGAGTGCCATGATTTCAGATCTGAACCTATTATTTTTTCATGAATATATGTGAGTTCTTGATCCTATCTTGCAAGTCTATAGTCACCTACTATGTGTTATGATCCGGCAACCCCGAAGTGACAATAATCGGGACCACTCCCGGTGATGACCGTGGAATATTCATCTATCTTATTAGGTAACTACTTTAGCTGCTCTCGAAACTGAACCTCATGTATTCACTATGTGTTAATGCTTTGGTCCGATACTCTATTAAAAGGAGGGCTTAATAACCCTTAGTTTCCAATAGGACCCCGCTGCCACGGGAGGGTAGGACAAAAGATGTCATGCAAGTTCTTTTCCATAAGCACGTATGACTATATTCGGAATACATGCCTACATTACATTGATGAATTGGAGCTAGTTCTGTGTCACCCTATTTCGTAACTGTTGCATGAATAATCGCATCCAACATAATTATCCATCACTGATCCAATGCCTACGAGCTTTTCACATATTGTTCTTCTCTTAGTTACTTTGCCGTTGCCACTCTTACAATTACTACAAAACTGCTATCGTTACTATTGCCACTGTTACCGTTACTTCCATACTACTTTGCTGCAGATATTAAGTTATCCAGGTGTGGTTGAATTGACAACTCAACTGCTAATACTTGAGAATATTCTTTGGCTCCCCTTGTGTCGAATCAATAAATTTGGGTTAAATACTCTACCCTCGAAAACTGTTGCGATCCCCTATACTTGTGGGTTATCAAGATTATTTTTTTTGCGCCGTTGCCGGGGAGCATAGCTCTATTCTTTGAGTCACTTGGGATTTATATCCGCTGGTCACTATGAGGAACTTGAAAGACGAGAAAACCAAAATTTATCCCTCAACTACGAGGGGAGGTAAGGAACTGCCATCTAGCTCTGCACTTGATTCACCTTCTGTTTTAAGTAAGCTTGCGACACCTAAACCTGCTTCTGCTATTAATTCTGATATGTCGCATGTTATTGAAGATGCCACTTGTTCTATGCATGATACTTATGATGAAACTACTTCTATGCTCGAAACTACTGTGCCACTAGGTGAATTTCTTGATGAACAACTTGCTAGGGCTAGAGAGAATGAAATTATTGAAACTGATAATATTGATGAAAGTGATGATGAAGATTCTCCCCCTAGATATGAATTGCCTGTTGTGCCTGAGGGTCATGTTATGGATGAAGAAACTGCTAGAGACTTTCTTGCCTGCAATGATAGAAGTGATCTTAAGAAATGATTAGTTAAGCTGAAATAAAAATCTCTGAATGCTAGAATGAAATATGATCCTGCTTATGCTACTTCACCTATCTTTGTTACCGATAAGGATTATGATTTCTCTGTCGATCCTGAGATAATTACTCTGGTTGAATCTGATCCATTCTGTGGATATGAATCTGAAACTGTTGTGGCACATCTTACTAAATTAAATGATATAGCTACCCTATTCACTAATGATGAGAAAACCCGCTACTATTATATCCTTAAATTATTTCTGTTCTCATTAAAGGGTGATGCTAAAACATGGTTTAATTCTCTTGATCCTGGTTGTGTGCGTAGTCCCCAGGATATGATTTATTACTTCTCTGCTAAATAATTCCCTGCTCATAAGAAACAAGCTGCTTTAAGGGATATATATAACTTTGTGCAAATTGAAGAAGAGAGTCTCCCACAAGCTTGGGGGAGGCTTCTCCAATTACTTAATGCTTTGTCTGATCATCCTCTCAAGAAAAATGAAATACTTGATATCTTTTATAATGGACTAACCGACGCTTCCAGAGACCACCTGGATAGTTGTGCTGGTTGTGTTTTCAGGGAAAGAACAGTTGATCAAGCTGAATTGCTATTGAATAGTATGTTGAGTAATGAAAATAATTGGACACTTCCTGAACCAACTCCTAAGATAACTTCGAAGAAAAGGGGAATTCTATTTCTCAGTCCCGAAGATATGCAAGAGGCAAAGAAATCTATGAAAGAAAAAGGTATAAAAGCTGAAGATGTTAAGAATTTACCGTCTATTGAAGAAATACATGGTCTTGATAACCCGACACAAGTAGTAAAGGTAAATTCTCTCTATAGATATGATAAAGCTGAAATCCTGCCTAATAAGTTTGCTAGCCAATGCTTAGATGAGTTTGATAATTTTATGGTTAAGCAAGAAGATTTCGATGCTTATTTTGGTAGACAATTAAAACGCAATGCTTATATGATTGAACACTTGAGTGATTATATGTCTAGAGTTAAAGGTGAACTTAAACTCATTAGTAAACATGCTTCTATGGTTACCACTCAAGTAGAACAAGCGCTTAAAGCACAAAACGATTTGCTCAATGAATTAAATAATAAGAAAAATGATAATGCTATTAGAGTTCTGACTAGAGGGGGTAGAATGACTCAGGAACCTTTGTATCCTGAGGGCCACCCTAAGAGAATTGAGCAAGATTCTCAGAGAACTAATGTTGATGCACCTAGTCCTTATAAGAGGAAGAAAAAAAATGATAGGACTTTGCATGCTTCTAGTGAACATGTTGTTGACACACCTGAAAATCCCAATGATATTTCTATTTCTGATGCTGAAACTCAATCTGGTGATGAACATGAACCTAGTGATAATGATAATGATGATGTTCATGTTGATGCTCAACCTAGTAATAACAATGATGGAGAGATTGAACCTGCTGTTGATCTTGATAACCCACAGTCAAAGAATCAACGTTATGACAAGAGAGACTTTGTTGCTAGGAAGCACGGTAAAGAAAGAGAACCATGGGTTCAGAAACCCATGCCTTTTCCTCCTAAACCATCCAAGAAAAAGGATGATGAGGATTTTGAGCGCTTTGCTGAAATGATTAGACCTATCTTTTTGCGTATGCGTTTTACTGATATGCTCAAAATGAATCCTTATGCTAAGTATATGAAAGAAATTGTTACAAATAAGAGAAAGATACCGGAAGCTGAAATTTCCACCATGCTTGTTAATTATACTTTTAAGGGTGGAATACCGAAGAAACTAGGAGATCCGGGAGTACCAACTATACCATGCTCCATTAAAAGAAACTATGTTAGAACTGCTTTATGTGATCTTGGAGCCGGTGTTAGTGTTATGCCTCTCTCTTTATATCGTAGACTTTATTTGAATAAGTTGACACCTACTGAAATATCTTTGCAAATGGCCGATAAATCAACTGCTATACCTGTCGGTATTTGTGAGGATGTGCCTGTTGTGGTTGCAAATCTTACTATTTTAACGGACTTTGTTATTCTTGATATTACGAGGACGATAGTATGTCTATTATTCTTGGAAGACCCTTTTTGAATACTGCAGGGGCTGTTATTGATTGCAACAAAGGCAATGCCACTTTTCATGTTAATGGTAATGAGCATATGGTACACTTTTCGAGGAAACAACCTCATGTTCATAGTATAAACTCTATTGGAAAAAATTCCATCGATTATTTTTTGGAGGTTTTGAATTTCCTCTTCCTACTGTTAAGAAGAAATACGATATTCTTATTATTGGGGGCGTGCATATCCCCATTGAGGTAACTTAGTGTTATTCGAAATTTCTCCGATTTCATGCGATTCAGAATGAGTTTGTTAACAAGACCTGATCAACCTTGATAGTGGATTCCTTTTGATGAGCATGAGATGGATGAAGTTAGAAGGCACAACCTTCTGTACCCTCCTTCTACTTTCTGTTATTTAGATTAAATAAAGCAAAAATAGTATTTTCTGTCTGTTTTCTGATTTATCCGTGCAATAAAAAAATACCCAAAAAATAAAAGTTCTCCAAATGCCCCGAAATTGAAATATGATTTTTCCTAGAATATTTGAGAACATGTGGCACTGAGAACACATCAGGGGGAGCAAGCACCTGGCCACGAGGGTCCAGGGCGCGCCCTTGCCTCGTGGGCCCATGGTGGCCCCCCTCCACTTATTCCAGCCACCATACACTCCTTCTTCCTCCCAAAAAAATCATCATCCAGCTCAAGCACGAATTCTAGCTCATCTTGCTGCCATTTTCGATCTCCTTGCTCAAAGCTCCACTCACAAAACTGCTTTGGGGGATTATTCTTCGGTATGTGACTCCTGCAATGGTCCAATTAGTTTTTGTTCTAGTGCTTTATTTAT
Source organism: Aegilops longissima (assembly GCA_021605205.1). Taxonomy (NCBI): domain Eukaryota; kingdom Viridiplantae; phylum Streptophyta; class Magnoliopsida; order Poales; family Poaceae; genus Aegilops; species Aegilops longissima. The sequence goes on from CM038680.1 coordinate 432,831,844, forward strand.
TGCAATTTTTTGCTGCTTAGGTGACCCTGTTCTTGAGCTTGCATGTCAAATTTACTTGGTCCCAAGTAGTTCTAATGCATGATATAGTCTCTAGGCACTTGTGGGAGTAGTTGCTATCAATTTTGTTAAGCTTGGTTCAATTTAATTGAAGTTACTAAAAATTTCGGAAATTTTCAGAAAATGATGAAGAGATTTTTGAGGGGCTCTTCGAGCCGAAGCTCGAAGGATAAGCAAAGTGAAGAAGATAAGAGGCCTAAATATAATCTCCCTCGCACCGCGGAGGTTCGGTCGTGTGAATGGCCTTGTGATGAGTTCTTAACAGCAGTCGGGATACATGATGATTGATACGTCTCCAACGTATCTATAATTTTTGATTGCTCCATGCTATATTGTCTACTGTTTTGGGCAATATTGGGATTTATTATTTTCTTTTATATTACTTTTGGGACTAACCTATTAACCGGAGGCCCAACCCATATTGTTGTTTAATTGCCTGTTCAATATTTCAAACAAAAGGAATATCAAACGGAGTCCAAACGGAATGAAACCTTCGGCATCGTAATTTTTTGGAAGAATATCATCCTGGAGGCTTGGAGATCAAGTCAGAAGATCCCCGAGGACTCCACGAGATAGGAGGGCGCCCCCCCTGTAGGGCGCGCCCCCTGTCTCGTGGGCCCCTCGAGGCTCCCCCGACCGACTTCTTTTGCCTATATAGTCCCACGTACCCTAAAAACATCCACGGAGAAGATAGATCGGGAGTTCCGCCGCCGCAAGCCTCTGTAGCCACCAAAAACCTCTCGGGAGCCCGTTCCGGCACCCTGCCGGAGGGGGAATCCATCACCGATGGCTATCTTCATCATCCCGGCGCTCTCCATGACGAGGAGGGAGTAGTTCACCCTCGGGGCTGAGGGTATGTACCAGTAGCTATGTGTTTGATCTCTCTCTCTCGTGTTCTCTCTCGTGTTCCCTCTATGGCACGATCTTGATGTATCCCGAGCTTTGCTATTGTAGTTGGATCTTATGATGTTTCTCCCCCTCTACTCTCTTGTGATGAATTGAGTTTCCCTCTTGAAGTTATCTTGTCGGATTGAGTCTTTATTTGAGAACACTTGATGTATGTCTTGCCGTGTTTATCTGTGGTGACAATGGAATATCACATGCCTCTTGATGTATGTTTTGGTGACCAACTTGCGGGTTCCGCCCATGAACCTATGCATAGGGGTTGGCACACGTTCTTGACTCTCCGGTAGAAACTTTGGGGCACTCTTTGAAGTACTTTTGTGTTGGTTGGATGAATCTGAGATTGTGTGATGCATATCGAATAATCATGCCCACAGATACTTGAGGTGACAATGGAGTATCTAGGTGACATTAGGGTTTTGGTTGATTTGTGTCTTAAGGTGTTATTCTAGTACGAACTCTTTAATAGAACAATCCGAAAGAATAACTTTGAGGTGGTTTCGTACCCTACCATAATCTCTACGTATGTTCTCCGCTATTAGTGGCTTTGGAGTGACTCTTTGTTGCATGTTGAGGGATTGTTATATGATCTATCTATGTTATTATTGTTGAGAGAACTTGCACTAGTGAAAGTATGAACCCTAGGCCTTGTTTCATTTCATTGCAATACCGTTTACGCTCACATTTATCATTAGTTACCTTGCTGTTTTTATAATTTCAGATTACAAATACCTATTTCTACTATCTATTTTGCACTTGTATCTTCATCTCTTCGCCGAACTAGTGCACCTATACAATTTACCATTGTATTGGGTGTGTTGGGGACACAAGGACTTTTTGTTATTTGGTTGCAGCGTTGTTTGAGAGAGACCATCTTCATCCTACGCCTCCCACGGATTGATAAACCTTAGGTCATTCACTTGAGGGAAATTTGCTACTGTCCTACAAACCTGTGCACCTGCAGGCCCAACAACGTCTACAAGAATTAGGTTGTGTAGTAAAATCAAGCTCTTTTCTGGCGCCGTCGCCGGGGAGGTGAGTACTTGAAGGTATATCTTTAGATCTTGCAATCGAATCTTTTTGTTTCTTGTTTTATCACTAGTTTAGTTAATAAAAGAAAACTACCAAAAAAATGGAATCGAGTTTGTCTCATACGTTTCATCTTTTTAATATCTTTCGTGAGTATGATGGAAAAGAAAATTGTGCCAAAGTGCTAGAAGAAGAATTACATAGAATGCTTGGCATGAAATATGTGAATGATGAGCATGATTGCAATGTTGTTAGTATGAATTCCTTGAATATCCATGATGCTAATGATATGCAATGCCACAACCTTGGGGAATCTATGTTTGATGAAGATGATATTTTTTGTCCCCCAAGCTTTGATGAGAAAATTTACTATGATGAAAGCATGCCTCCTATCTATGATGATTATTGTGATGACACGTATGCTTTAAATAATAATGATAACCATGAAACTTGTCATCTTGATCTTAATTTTCAATCATATGATAGTTATTTTGTTGAGTTTGCTCCCACTACTATTCATGAGAAGAATTTTTCTTATGTGGAGAGTAGTAAATTTTCTATGCAAGTAGATCATGAAAAGAATGCTTTAGGTGCTGATTATATTGTTGAATTCATTCATGATGCTACTGAAAATCATTATGAGGGAGGAACATATGCTTGTAGGAATTGCGATAATGTCAAGTTTCCTCTCTATGTGTTGAAAATTTTGAAGCTATGCTTGTTTTACCTTCCTATGCTTGTTGATTATTGTTCCCATAAGTTGTTTGCTCACAAAATCCCTATGCATAGGAAGTGGGTTAGACTTAAATGTGCTAGTCATATGCTTCATGATGCTCCCGTTATGTTTCAATTCTTATCTTTTATGTGAGCATCATTGTCATCATCATGCCTAGCTAGAAAGGCATTAAAGAAAACTGCTTGTTGGGAGACAACCCAATATTTATCCTTACTGTTTTTGTGTTTCCACATGATTATGCTACTGTAGTAATCATGTTTTATGGCTTTTGTTTCAATAAAGTGCCAAGTAAGACCTATAGGAAAACCTATGGTGATAGTTAATTTGATTCTGCTGAAAAATAGAAACTTTGCGCGCACGAGAAAAAATTTAGAAAATCACAGAAAAGTGCTTTTGCGTTGATTATTTTTTCTGTAGATCAATAGACAAATTCCCTAAGACTTCATATTTTGGTAGGATTTGTGGAGTTCCAGAAGTTTGCATTAGTTACAGATAACTACAGACTGTTCTGTTTTTGACAGATTCTGTTTTTCGTGTGTTGTTTGCTTATTTTGATGCATCTATGGCTAGTAAAATAGTTTATAAACCATAGAGAAGTTGTAATACAGTAGTTTTAACACCAATATAAATACAGAATAATTTCATTACAGTACCTTGAAGTGGTGTTTTGTTTTCTTTCGCTAACGGAGCTTACGAGTTTTCTGTTGAGTTTTGTGTTGTGAAGTTTTCAAGTTTTGGGTAAGGATTCGATGGACTATGGAATAAGGAGTGGCAAGATCTTAAGCTTGGGGATGCCCAAGGCACCCCAAGGTAATATTCAAGGACAACCAAGTGTCAAAGCTTGGGGGTGCCCCGGAAGGCATCCCCTCTTTCGTCTTCGTTCATCGGTAACTTTACTTGGAGCTATATTTTTATTCACCACATGATATGTGTTTTGCTTGGAGCGTCATTTTATTTTGTTAGTATTAGCTTTCTGTTATTTATAATAATGTTTTTCATCTTTAGTTTCAATAAAAAAAAGTCAAGGATAGCCTTTGCCGTGCTTATTTTGCTACTATACATGTTGCTGTTTGAAAACAGAAAGTTTACCGATGTTGCAAAAATTCCCTAGAAAAGTCAGAGAGTGGTATAATGTTGAATATTTTTGCATATTGAGCTCTGATAAATTTATTACAGTGGGAATTTTAGTTCATAATTTTTGGAGTTAGGTAATTATTGATACTCTTGCATTCTTTACAGACTGTACTGTTTTGACAGATTGCTGTTATGTTTGCGTTGTTTGAATATGTTTGCTTGTTTAATGATTCTATTTGAGGATAGGAGTATTAAATATGCAGAGGCATTTAGTATGCAATTTTGAATAATAATTTTAGTTATTTGTTATAGTAGAAAATGATAAGGTTTTGCATTGGTTTATACTAACCTATCTCACGAGTTCTTGTTGAGTTTGTTATGAATGAAGCTTTTGATAAACCATGATATGATAGGAATTAAGGAGACACAAAAGTTCAAGCTTGGGGATGCCCAAGGCACACCAAGATAATATTTCAAGAAGTCTCAAGCATCTAAGCTTGGGGATGCCCCGGTAGGCATCCCACCTTTCTCCAACAATTATCGTTAGTATCGGTTGATCCTAAGTTTTTGCTTCTTCACATGAGTTGTGCTATCCTTGCAATGTAGTTTTATTTAGCTTTGCTTGCTGTTTGAATACAATACCAATATCTGAAATTATTAAATGGGAGAGTCTTCACATAGTTGTATAATTATTCGACTACTCATTGATCTTCACTTATATTTTTTGAAGTAGTTTGTTGTTTGCTCTAGTGCTTCACTTATATCTTTTAGAGCACGGTGTTGGATTTGTTTTATAGAAACTATTGATCTCTCATGCTTCACTTAGATTATTTTGAGAGTCTTAAATAGCATGGTAATTTGCTTAAAAAAATCCTAATTTGCTAAGCATAAATGATTTGTAAAAATTCTTATGAGTGCGTTGCATACTAAGAAAAGCTTGATGCTTGATAATTGTTTTGAGATATGAAGATGGTGATATTAGAGTCATGCTAGTTGAGTAGTTGTGAATTTGAGAAATACTTGTGTTAAAGTTTGTGATTCCCATAGCATGCATGTATGGTGAACCGTTATGTGATGAAGTCGGAGCATGATTAATTTATTGATTGTCTTCCTTATGAGTGGCGGTCGGGGACGAGCGATGGTCTTTTCCTACCAATCTATCCCCCTAGGAGCATGCGCGTAATACTTTGCTTTGATAACTTGTAGATTTTTGCAATAAGTATATGAGTTCTTTATGACTAATGTTGAGTCCATGGATTATACGCACTCTCACCCTTCCACCATTGCTAGCCTCTCTAATACTGCGCACTTTTCGCCGGTATCATACACCCACCATATACCTTCCTCAAAATAGCCACCATACCTACCTATCATGGCATTTCCATAGCCATTCCGAGATATATTGCCATGCAACTTTCCACCGTTCTGTTTTTTTATGACACGCTCCATCATTGTCATATTGCTAGCATGATCATGTAGTTGCCATCGTATTTGTGGCAAAGCCACCTTTCATAATTATTTCATACATGTCACTTTTGATTCATTGCACATCCCGGTACACCGTCGGAGGCATTCATATAGAGTCATATTTTGTTCTAAGAATCGAGTTGTAAGAAAATAAAAGTGTGATGATCATCATTATTGGAGCATTGTCCCAGTGAGGAAAGGATGATGGAGAGTATGATTCCCCCACAAGTCGGGATGAGACTCCGGACGAAAAAGAAAAAAAAAGAAAAAAAAAGAGGCCATAAAAAAAGAGAAAAGGCCCAAATAAAAAAATGAGAGAAAAAGAGAGAAGGGACAATGCTACTATCCTCTTACCACACTTGTGCTTCAAAGTAGCACCATGATCTTCATGATAGAGAGTCTCCTATGTTGTCACTTTCATATACTAGTGGGAAATTTCATTATAGAACTTGGCTTGTATATTCCACTGATGGGCTTCCTCAAAATGCCCTAGGTCTTCGTGAGCAAGCGAGTTGGATGCACACCCACTTAGTTTATTTTGTTGACCTTTCAAATGCTTATAGCTCTAGTGCATCCGTTGCATGGCAATCCCAACTCACTCACATTGATATCTATTGATGGGCATCTCCATAGCCCGTTGATATGCCTAGTTGATGTGAGACTATCTTCTCCTTTTTTGTCTTATCCATAACCACCCTTCTATTCCACCCATAGTGCTATATCCATGGCTCATGCTCATATATTGCGTGAAGATTGAAAATTTTTGAGAATGTCAAAAGTATGAAACAATTGCTTGGCTTGTCATCGGGGTTGTGCATGATTTAAATACTTTGTGTGGTGAAGATAGAGCATAGCCAGACTATATGATTTTGTAGGGATAACTTTCTTTGGCCATGTTATTTTGAGAAGACATAATTGCTTCGTTAGTATGCTTGAAGTATTATTATTTTTATGTCAATATTAAACTTTTATCTTGAATCTTATGGATCTAAATATTCATATCACAAGTAAGAAGAATTACATTGAAATTATGCCAACTAGCATTCGACATCAAAAATTATCTTTTTATCATTTACCTACTCGAGGACGAGCAGGAATTAAGCTTGGGGATGCTTGATACGTCTCCAACGTATCTATAATTTTTGATTGCTCCATGCTATATTCTCTACTCTTTTGGGCAATATTAGGCTTTATTATTCACTTTTATATTACTTTTGGGACTAACCTATTAACCGGAGGCCCAGCCCATATTGCTGTTTTATTGCCTGTTTCAGTATTTCGAAGAAAAGGAATATCAAACGGAGTCCAAACGGAATGAAACCTTCGGCATCGTAATTTTTTGGAAGAATATCATCCTGGAGGCTTGGTGTCGGTGTCAAAACCGGCGGATCTCGGGTAGGGGGTCCTGAACTGTGCGTCTAGGCGGATGGTAACAGGAGAAAAGGGACACGATGTTTTTACCCAGGTTCGGGCCCTCTCGATGGAGGTAATACCCTACTCCTGCTTGATTAATATTGATGATATGGGTAGTACAAGAGTATATCTGCCACGAGATCAAGGAGGCTAAACCCTAGAAGCTAGCCTATGGTATGATTGTTGTTCGTCCTATGGACTAAAACACTCCGGTTTATATAGACACCGGATAGGGTTAGGGTTACACAGAGTCGGTTACAAAGGTAGGAGATCTACATATCCGTATCGCCAAGCTTGCCTTCCACGCCAAGGAAAGTCCCATCCGGACACGGGACGAAGTCTTCAATCTTGTATCTTCATAGCCTTGGATTCCGGCCGTGATGATAGTTCGGCTATCCGGACACCCCCTAGTCCAGGACTCCCTCAGTAGCCCCTGAACCAGGCTTCAATGACGACGAGTCCGGCGCGCATATTGTCTTCGGCATTGCAAGGCGGGTTCCTCCTCCGAATACTTCATTGAAGGTTTTGAACACAAGGATAGTGTCCGGCTCTGCAAAACAAGTTCCACATACTACCATAGAGAGAATAACTTTTGCACAGATCTGCTGACGTATTCCGCGGCGTGACATCACACCACGGCCAGGCCTTTATATGAATCGTTTTTTACTGTTCCACCTCAGCGCGTTTAGCGAGGCGGTTTCCCTGGCACGTCGTATCAAAGCATAGATCGTGCCCCCTTATTCCGGGATTCCCATCAATACGGACGTGGGTAACCCATCTGTGCCATTGATTACGACGCTTGGGAGATAAGCGAGTTTTACCAGGCTGGTGGGGGACGCATAGCTTCGTCCGTCCATATAAGGGGATAAGGATCCACCTTTTTCACCTACGCCTTCTTCCTCCTTTGCTCATCCATTTCCTTTCGAGCTCCAGCGCCCAAGTCCGCACATCCCACCTCAACCTTCTCCAACTATGTCCGGAGCGGAGGAAGATGGATGGCCTCCTCCGTCACGGAGGGCACATCACAAGACTGCAGGAGGCGGATACTTGTCCGGCGACATCGCATGTCGGCTACTGACGAGGGCAGCTCATCCCCACCCCAGGCCCCATGAGAGGGTGGTGTTCCTCACCCACTTCCTCCGCGGACTAGGTTTTCCACTTCACCCATTTGTCCGGGGGCTCATGTTCTACTATGGCCTGGATTTCCACGATCTGGCCCCAAACTTCATCCTCAATATCTCGACGTTTATCGTCGTGTGCGAGACCTTCCTCTGCATCCAGCCCCACTTCGGCTTATGGCTGAAGATCTTCAATGTCAGGCCGAAGGTAGTGGGCGGCCGCCAAGCGGAGTGCGGAGGCGCCATGGTTGGCAAGATGGCCAAAGTCTTATGGCTCGAGGGCTCCTTTGTGGAGACAATAAAGGGGTGGCAATCGGGGTGGTTCTATATCACCGAGCCGCGCGACCCCAAATGGGCGGCGGCCCCCAAATTCAGATCTGGCTTCCTCACACGGCTCTCGTCATGGAAAGAGACGGGCCTGGCGTGGGGAATTCGGACGAGCTATCCGGACTCCAAACATGCGTCCAAACATGGTGGACAAGAATCTCGGGCTTGTCAACATAATCCAGTGATGCTCATCCGCGGATTCTCCCATGCCAACAACGGGCCTTCAAATTGTGGGAGTTCGATCCGCCTGGCACCCAACTCTGAAAAGGCTCTTGACACTACATACGAAGATGCCTGGAAGGTGTTGTTCAAGGGCGCCGAGGCTCCCACATCCGCTACCGAAGATCGGGATTCAGCTCGCAGCGTCAAGCCAGCGAGGTGAGTTATTTTACCCTTTATGGGACTCTTTTTTCATAGTTTGACTCTATGCGGGATCCAAAACTCCCTAACCTTTAACAGACTGGCTGAATACGTCCGGACAGGTTAACTGTCTGCTCCTTTGCCGAAGACCAGCGGACGCCTGATTGACGGGCTGCTGGCTCCGTACCTCACGTGGTGCGAGAAGAAGGCCAAGAAGGAGGCAGCGGAACTCGAAGGAGCTCCCGGCGCTGGTCTTGTCGGTTCTGAAGCAGAATCTTCTCCGAGAACGAGGAGGAGGAAAAAGCCTCTCCCAGTGAGAGGAGAGAAAAGGAAGGCCGCCCCAACTGGGGAGGCCGGAGGGTCCAATAAGGGAAGAACCCTTCCTCCGGACTTCTCCACCAACGTCGACAACGACGAGGAGGACTTGTCAACAAGGGCCAAGCTCCTGGCTTCGTCGAGCAGGTCCCTGAGTTCGTCGGAAATGGAGAGTACTTCACTTCCGGCCACCTCCTCACCTCATGCTGCGGACGACGCCGAGGTGGGGCCCCAAGGGGGGCCTGGTCAAGAGGAGGTGGCACCGCAAGGCAACCTCCCGGACTCCAGGCGCGTGGGGGGCGAGACCCCCAGGGGCTCTAAGCCCGACCCTCGTCCGGACTCCATGCCGGAACCTTCAGCGGTTCCGGAGTCCGACAAGCGGTCCCTTAGTAAGAAGGGTAAGACGTCGGTGTCCTCCGTCCAACCGGAGGCACCGTATAGCTTACTGGAGGCGCTTAACAGCGCTTCCATCGAGGAGGAGCACCGCCTTTATTATGAGTGCGGTGATCCGGACAGTTCGATCCGCCAAGAGCGGGCTGACCGAAGCCTATACCAGCCTTCTAACGAGGCTTTGAGGTAAGTTTAGAATATGTAAAAATATTACCGCATAGACAGTAGCCCTCGATGCTTAATTCGTGTTCGGAAAGAAAAGCGGACTAAGGATCTAAAAGATATCGCATGAGTCTAACATAAGTATGTCAATATGGGAATCGAGCTACGCCCCCGTGACACATGCCGCCGATCTGGAGGTCGATGCATTGAAGCAAAGCCTCGGCGGTCCGAGAACGAGCTCAGCCTTGCCAAGAAGCAGCTCGAGGACAAGGAAGGTAAGTAATACCTTATTAAAGAAATACCTTATAGAAAGGTTTTGGTTGCAAAAAATAACAGGAATAACATGGGTACTGCAGGGGCCACGAACGAGGTGGCGATCCTGAAGGAAGCGGTGTCCATGGCCGAAAACAAAGCGGCCGTGGAGTGCACCGAGCGAGAGAAGGGGGAGGCGCAGCTGGCGAAGGTACGGCAAGAGCTCCAGGCTCTCGTGGAAAAACACGAGAGTTTGGAGCGTGACTCAAAGACTCAAGAGTCCGAGCAAGCCTCGGCTCTTGAGAGTGCCAAATCCGCTAAGGCCGAAGCGCAAAAAGCCCTCCAAGAAATTGAATCGTTAAAGAAGATAGCGGCGGGTAAGGCATTCGTTATGCAAAGCAAGCATGTGAAAGTGAATTACCTATTACTTACCCGGATTCGGAGCTCTCCAGGAGCGTTCGCAGATCTGCCTCGTAGTGTATGGATGCTGCCGCATTCTACCGCGCCGAGGAGGGGAGCTCGACGGAGAAGTTGTTCTGGTCTCAGTATGCTGAGGCCGAACGTCCGGTGCCCTTGAGCGACCTGCTGAAGCAGCTGGTCGAGCTCCACAAGGTCGCCGAACAGGCCATGAAGGGCCTTATAGTTCGGCTGTGGCCATTGGAAGCCATGCCTGGGAGCTACTTTGGCTTAGTGCAGCGGCTGGTGGACGCCTGTCCACGGATTGAAGTCATCAAGCACTCCGTCTGTATTGAAGGTGTCCGTCGGGCCCTTGCCCGTGCTAAAGTGCACTGGGGCAAGCTGGATGCGGACAAGCTTGTGACGGACAGGCCACCGAAGGGCAAGGAGCATCGCACACCGAAATGTACTATGAGGGCCTCTGAAGGTGCCGCCGAATAGCGGATGAGTGCTCCAAAGATGTAATTTTTAATAGACTCGCATTTGTTATCCATGACGCTGAAAACTTGTTCATATCGCTAAGCAACGCTTATTAATTTAAAATATTACCTTCATGCGGCCGTTTATCAAATTTGAGAGATGGCAAGTCGTTGGCTTCAGCCCCGTGCCACAGTCTTTGGGGTGTTCGGGATAAACTTGAGCACTCTTGTTCCCATTCTTGGGTCCATCTAGGAGGCGCTCAGCATAGCGAACAAGGCAACCGGACTTATAATGCTTGAACACTCTCACCTAGCCATAGAATTCTATAATTTTAAATTTCGTGAAGCCCCTAGTATTCGAAGACCGAGTTCGGGCGCTATCACGCCTTGGCGGACAATTCGGTTCCTCGCTCTAAGCAGCATAAGTCTTTAGGGACCGAAAAACCTCTCGAATAGCGACCGGCTCTCGCCCTATCATGACGGTCAGTTTTAGCTTTCTCCACCGAGGTGCTCGACCCAGCTCAAGCTGAGGCACGATCGCGATGGTTCTCCCGATGCTACCTTAGCCGATATAACGGGCGTAAGGTACCAAAACACGGAGCAGGCAAACCCAACTATTGACCCAAGACATGATTCGGAGCCGATGCATATAATGCTATAAGTTCGAGGTGCCGCACTTGTGAAAGTGTTCGGACTTATCACACCATGATTTTGGGGTACTTAAGCCCCTGGTGTATTGGCCATACCAAAGTGTACGGGTGCAACATGTCATGAAATGAACATATATATAGATAAAGAAAGGAGTGCAATAATAAGCAAAAGCTATGTATTGTTTATTCAAAAAGGTACCGCAATGAAAGCGGAACGATACAAATAGTGCGATAAGCAAGGGATGGGATTATTTAACATGTCCCCCTCGGGGTAAGCTGCAGGATGGTATGTAAAACAGGTATAATGCTCGTAATAGAGACCACTGAACACTCGATGTAGCTTTACGCTTCCTGGCTGTTGCATTGTGAGTTCGGCGATTCTAGTGCGGACGGGACTTACGGAGAGCGGAGTCTGAAAGTAAAAAGAAAAAGAAAAGAATGACACAATCGGAGCCCCAGTGCGGTCGAGCCACATTCGGGCATGCCGTGGTCGTGCCCCTCCCTTATGCCCATGGTATCTCGGGCGTAGTTATGTACGCGTAGTCTTAACCGCAATTTCGCGAGGGCTGGGGTTGGGGCGGATTACTCGCGTGCTTGGATCATGCCAGCGGTCTTGTTGTAGGTTACTCCGGGCGTGCTTGACAGTGTCCGGACGTTTAATGGCCGGACTCGAGAATTGCTGTGAGAGGCTGCTTTGCACCTCTACCTCCGCCACGAGGGCCGCCGTGTGCTCCTCCGTTCGGAGAGAGCGTTCGGTGTTTCCATTGACCGTGATTACTCCTCGAGGGCCTGGCATCTTGAGCTTGAGGTATGCGGCACCGCATTGAACTTTGCAAATGCGGTTCGTCCGAGCAATGCATGATAGCCGCTGCGGAACGGGACTATGTCGAAGATCAGCTCTTCGCTTCAGAAGTTATCCGGGGATCCGAAGACCACTTCGAGTGTATCTGAGCCCGTACAATTGGCCTCTACACCCGGTATGACGCCTTTAAAGGTCATCTTTGTAGGTTTAATCCTTGAGGGGTCTATGCCCATTTTGCGCACCGTATCCGCCGTCCATCAGGACTCTGGTGAGGTGAAATCCGTTAATAATTGGGTCAAGAACCAATGCGGAGAAACCGCCATGACGAATGCTAGTGGGGTGGTCCCTTCGATCAAAGGTGATCGGGCAGGAAAACCATGGGTTGAACTTTGGGGCGACTGGCTCCATCGCATATACGTCCCTTAGTGCACGCTTCCGCTCCCTTTTGGGTATGTGGGTTGCGTATATCATGTTCACTGTCCGCATTTGTGTGGGAAAGCCCTTCTGTCCTCTATTGTTCGGCGGCCGGGGCTCTTCCTCGTCATCACTATGCAGCCCCTTGTCAATGAGGTCGGCACTTAACTTGCCTGCTTGCTTGAACACCCAACAATCCCTGTTGGTGTGATTGGCTAGTTTTTCAGGGGTGCCATGTATCTGGCACAAGCGATCGAGTATTCGGTCCAAGTTGGACGGGCCCTGGGTATTTCTTTTGAATAGCTTCTTCCGCTGACCGGGTTTAGAGCCTCTGAATCCGGCATTGACTGTCGTATCTTCATCATTGTCGCCGTTAATGCGGCGCTTGTTTTTGTTGCGACGCGACCTGCCATTGCTGTCCTTGGTATCCGAACTACCACGGTTTTTGGTCAAGTTGTTACTACGAGCTAGCCAGCTGTCCTCTCCCGCACAAAAGCGGGTCATAAGTGTTGTAAGGGCTGCCATGGATTTCGCTTTTCCTGTCCTAGGTGCGGGCAAGCCACTCGTCGCGGATGTTATGTTTGAAGGCTGCAAGGGCCTCTACATCCGGACGATCAACGATTTGATTTTTCTTTGTTAGGAACCGTGTCCGAATTGTCCGGCGATTCTTACGCTACTGAATTATGTGGCTAAGGTCATCGGCGTCTCGGTGGTCGCATCGTATGTGCCCTGGAAGTTATCAAGGAATGCGGCATCCAGGTCCTCCCAACAACCAATTGATTCTGCTGGCAAGCTGTTGAGCCAATGCCAAGCTGGTCCTTTAAGATTGAGTGGGAGGTATTTGATGGCATGTAGATCATCACCGCGGGCCATGTGGATGTGGAGGAGATAGTCCTCGATCTAGACCGCAGGATCTGTGGTACCATCGTATGATTCGATGTTTACGGGTTTGAAGCCCTCGAGTTTGATGATCCATTACTTCATCCGTGAAGCATAGTGGGTGTCTGGCGCCTCAGATTGGGCTATATCACGGCGTAGCTCATATGAGCTTTGTCTCTTGTGTTTGGCCCGGCGGGTTTGTCTGTATCCGCGCAAGCGGTAATCATCCCGAGTCGTTGGGCCCACGCGATCCGTAGATCGATCTTGTATGTTTTGCCTTATCCTCCAATATATCTATAAGTCCGCGCATTTTCCGTGCCTTGGTACTTTTGAGCGGCGTCGGGGTGTGGCTTGAGCGGAGGGCGAGAGGCTTCTCCGTCGCAGCCACGGGTGGCCGATCTGCCATGTCGTCTTGCTGGTGACTTGGGTGCTTCCTCCTTTGATCGAGGCAACGGCCTGCGTTTGGGGTAGCTTTTGGAGGGCGTTCGAGTTCATACTCTTGGCTGCAAGGACTTGATCCATCCGTCGCCTAGCAGGTCTTAGTCAGCTCTAAGTTGTTGCTGCTTTTCTTGAGGCTGCTTGCCGTGGCCATAAGCCTGCGTTTGAAATGCTCCTGTTGGCGGGATCCTCGAGCACGATTTAATTCGGCGTCGTTGAGGCTTGCCTCATCTTGGAGGGAGGCGATAATTATCGTCCTCTACCTCTCTTTACGCCGCCTTGTAGTGCGGACTTGCTCTCCTCCTCTTGCGCTGAGTCCTGCTGGAGGAGTTGTCTTGACCTTGTCCGGTGTTATTATCTCCGTGCGGAATCACCATTTTCTTTGTGGCGGGATTTAGAGCGGCGCCACCGACGTCGGGCGGTTTGCTTCTTGGAGGGGTCATCCTCCGTTGTTCCATCGTCGTTCCCATCCTTTGGGATGTCCACCATGTATATGTCGTATGACGAGGTGGCCTTCCAGTGCCTTGTAGGCGCTGGGTCTTGGTCGTCTCCGGCATCGTCGTCCATACCATCGATGTCTTCGGAGTCGAAGTCGAGCATGTCGGTTAAATCATCGACAGTGGCTACAAAGTGGGTGGTGGGTGGGCGTTGAATTTCTTCATCGTCCGCATCCCAACCTTCATGTCCGTAGTCCGGCTAGGGCTGTCCGGATAAAGAGAGAGACTTTAGTGAGTTCAGGATATCGCCAAAGGCGAGTCTTTGAAAGATGTCCGCGCAGTGAACTCCATGACCGGCCCAATCGGATTCGATTGGCGGGGCGGGGGTTGAGTCCGGAGAAGAGTCCGACACCTTGAGTCACGAGCCGCAAAGCGACGGGGAGGGTGTTCGCTCGATCGCCGTAGAGATTTGAGCCCCCGAGGCGGTGTCTAACCAACCGTCCTCGATTGGCGAATCCGCTCCGGATTAAGGGTCGGGCGGATCTTGGTGTGGCCTCGAGGCACTGTTCGCGGCGAGCTAGATCATACCCATCGAGACAGTGCGGCACGCTCGGCTGTGGCTTGAATCCGTCGAAGATCAAGTCTCCGCGGACATCGGCCGTATAGTTCAAACTTACAAATCTAACCTGATGGCCAGGGGCGTAGCTTTTGATCTGCTCCAGATGGCCAAGCGAATTGGCCCATAGTGCAAAGCCGCCGAATACGAAGATCTGTCCGGGGAGAAAAGTCTCACGCTGGACCACGTCGTTGTTGATGATCGAAGGAGCCATCGTGCCTATCGGTGACGACACAGAGGAACTCTCAATGAAAGCACCAATGTCGGTGTCAAAACCGGCGGATCTCGGGTAGGGGGTCCCGAACTGTGCGTCTAGGCGGATGGTAACAGGAGACAAGGGACACGATGTTTTTACCTAGGTTCGGGCCCTCTCGATGGAGGTAATAGCCTACTCCTGCTTGATTAATATTGATGATATGGGTAGTACAAGAGTAGATCTACCACGAGATCAAGGAGGCTAAACCCTAGAAGCTAGCCTATGGTATGATTGTTGTTAGTCCTCACGGACTAAAACCCTCCGATTTATATAGACACGGATAGGGTTAGGGTTACACAGAGTCGGTTACAAAGGTAGGAGATCTACATATCCGTATCGCCAAGCTTGCCTTCCACGCCAAGGAAAGTCCCATCCAGACACGGGACGAAGTCTTCAATCTTGTATCTTCATAGTCTTGGAGTCCGGTCGCGATGATAGTTTGGCTATCCGGACACCCCCTAGTCCAGGACTCCCTCACTTGGAGATCAAGTCAGAAGATCCCCGAGGACTCCACGAGATAGGAGGGCGCCCCCCCCCTGTAGGGCGCGCCCCCCTGTCTCGTGGGCCCCTCGAGGCTCCTCGACCGACTTCTTTCGCCTATATAGTCCCACGTACCCTAAAAACATCCACGGAGAAGATAGATCGGGAGTTCCGCCGCCGCAAGCCTCTGTAGCCACCAAAAACCTCTCAAGAGCCTGTTCCGGCACCCTGCCGGAGGGGGAATCCATCACCGGTGGCTATCTTCATCATCCCGGCGCTCTCCATGACGAGGAGGGAGTAGTTCACCCTCGGGGCTGAGGGTATGTGCCAGTAGCTATGTGTTTGATCTCTCTCTCTCGTGTTCCCTCTATGGCATGATCTTGATGTATCCCGAGCTTTTCTATTGTAGTCGGATCTTATGATGTTTCTCCCCCTCTACTCTCTTGTGATGAATTGAGTTTCCCTCTTGAAGTTGTCTTATCGGGTTGAGTCTTTATTTGAGAATACTTGATGTATGTCTTGCCGTGTTTATCTGTGGTGACAATGGGATATCACGTGCCTCTTGATGTATGTTTTGGTGACCAACTTGCGGGTTCCGCCCATGAACCTATGCATAGGGGTTGGCACACGTTCTTGACTCTCCGGTAGAAACTTTGGGGCACTCTTTGAAGTACTTTTGTGTTGGTTGGATGAATCTGAGATTGTGTGATGCATATCGTATAATCATGCCCATGGATACTTGAGGTGACAATGGAGTATCTAGGTGACATTAGGGTTTTGGTTGATTTGTGTCTTAAGGTGTTATTCTAGTACGAACTCTTTAATAGATCGATCCGAAAGAATAACTCTGAGGTGGTTTCGTACACTACCATAATCTCTACATTTGTTCTCTGCTATTAGTGGCTTTGGAGTGACTCTTTGTTGCATGTTGAGGGATTGTTATATGATCTATCTATGTTATTATTGTTGAGAGAACTTGCACTAGTGAAAGTGTGAACCCTAGGCCTTGTTTCCTATCATTGCAATACCGTTTACGCTCACGTTTATCATTAGTTACCTTGCTGTTTTTATAATTTCAGATTACAAATACCTATTTCTACTATCTATTTTGCACTTGTATCTTCATATCTTCGCCGAACTAGTGCACCTATACAATTTACCATTGTATTGGGTGTATTTGGGACACAAGCGACTTTTTGTTATTTGGTTGCAGGGTTGTTTGAGAGAGACCATCTTCATCCTACGCCTCCCATGGATTGATAAACCTTAGGTCATCCACTTGACGGAAATTTGCTACTGTCCTACAAACCTGTGCACTTGCAGGCCCAACAACGTCTACAAGAAGAAGGTTGTGTAGTAGACATCAATGATTTCTATTCTTTGGTTGAGAATGCAGGCCTCACCGACTTCCTCCGCGACCAGCGCGAACAGTATCTCTTACTCACTAATATTTTTGTGCAAAATTTCATTTCCATGCTAGGAGATCACCACCTTCAGTGGAATTTTATTTATATGATGAGCATAAGGAAATGACCCTTTTTGATTTCTGCCGATTCTGTAAGATACCCTTTACAGGCTAGAAGAACCACATCGTAGTGATGTGGAAGGGTTTATTGATATGATTTCTGTAGGGGAAACTAGGAAAGTTTCCGATTCAAGAATTACTAGTATACATTTTCCTATTCTGCGTTACTTTGCGATATGTGCTAGTAGATGTTTAATTGGTCGCGGAAACTATGGAAACCTTAGTGCCCCTGATATTGCTATATTGGGCCATGCCTTGTTTCCTGATAACTCTTTTAGCTTAGGAGCTATCATTGCCAAACGGTTAAGTCTTAACCGCATGAAGGGTCCCATCTTGGGAGGTATCTTTGCCTCGCGCCTTGCTGCAGACTTTAACATACCTATTAGGCATTATGAGAAAGAAGAAAAGTTGTTGCCTCCTGTTTTTCTAGACTATAAGAGTATGGTAGCACATGATTTTATCGTTAAGAATAAGGAAAAGATGCTTAAGTACAAACTGATATTTGATAAAAAAAACGCCCTGAGACTATTACTTTGCCTGCTCCTTCTTTGTTTGACTTATCTACAGGCAAGTATCTTGTTCAGCCGGAGGCATTTCATGCCCACCAGAACCCCACACCAGCTATAGAGACAGAGCCGGAACCACAATTGGATCCTTCACGGCAGTCTGCTTACCAGTGGGATCCAGAGGAGATTGCCAACCAGTGGCAACTCGAGGCTCCATCTCAGTATGACCCTAGCTACAACTTTGGATATCCGCCAGGCCAGCCATGGCCCTAGACCAACTTAGGCCAAAAGCCTAAGCTTGGGGGAGTATGTATTTCTCACCGACATTACATTTATGTTCACACACTCAAGCTAGTTGTCGGTGCTCATACTTTTTCATTGTACTATCCATGCTAGTTTATTTTCAGTTTTATGCTTTCTTCTTGTGTGTTTCATAAACCTTAAGAAAAACTAAAAAAATTAGTTGTAGCTTTTAGCTAGTTTACTTTTCATGCTTCTAGTAGTAATAATTAAAAAGTAAACCCAAAAAGATTTCTTGTTCTTCTTTTGCTTGTTGGGAGCTTTCCCGTGTAAATAGTTTTATTTCTTTTCTTTCCTTGGGGGTCGATAGGAAAAGACCATAATGAAGTTGAAGTGGCTCTTATATGCATTATTGTTGATTTAACCAAGAGCCCATATTGCCTTGTCTTCTCATGTTTATTGAATGCATGAAGATTCCAGCTTAGTCCAAAGCACGTGCACTATTATTATCATCATTCGGTCGTGCAAGTGAAAGGCAATTATGACGATATATGATGGACCGATTGAGATGAGAGAAGCTGGTATGAACTCGACCTCTCTTGTTTTTGTAAATATGATTAGTTCATCATTCCTGATTCAGCCTATTATGAATAAACATGTTTGCAATGACAATTAGAGATTATAGTTGATTATGCCATGCTTAATTAGCTAGGAGTTTATAATGGTTTATCTTGCGTGCCAACATGCTATTAAAATGGTTGTGATGTGTGAAGGAAATATGCCCTAGAGGCAATAATAACGTTATTATTTATTTCCTCATATCATGATAAATGTTTATTATTCATGCTAGAATTGTATTAACCGGAAACTTGATACATGTGTGTATACATAGACAAACATATAGTCACTAGTATGCCTCTACTTGACTTGCTCATTAATCAAAGATGGTTATGTTTCCTAACCATAGACATGTGTTGTTATTTGATTAATGGGATCACATCATTAGGAGAATGATGTGATTGACATGATCCATTCCGTTAGCCTAGCACTTCATCGTTTAGTATATTGCTATTGCTTTCTTCATGACCTATACATGTTCCTGTAACTATGAGATTATGCAACTCCCGTTTACGGAGGAACACTTTGGTGCTACCAAGCGTCACAACGAATCGGGTGATTATAAAGGAGTACTACAGGTGTCTCCAAAGGTACATGTTGGGTTGGAGTATTTGAGATTAGGTTTTGTCGGCGTTCGGGAACGGGGTCCCCAGACTTGCTCGCTGCGGCTGCTGGCGTGGCTCAAAGGAGGCCTGGGGCGGCCCATCTTCATCAACACAGGCTCAAGACCCTCGCGAGGGGCCATGCCTCATGAGGCGACGACCAAGAGCTTCCTCAGCGTGGCCTCGTCAGCTGGCTCATGAGGAGGCGGAGAACTCAGGAGGGTACCTCGCGAGGTGCCCGTGGCGTAAGCCATGGCGACCAAGGGCGCCGATCAGGCGCCAGC
This sequence comes from Aegilops longissima, assembly GCA_021605205.1. Lineage (NCBI taxonomy): Eukaryota > Viridiplantae > Streptophyta > Magnoliopsida > Poales > Poaceae > Aegilops > Aegilops longissima. The sequence continues at coordinate 432,851,069 of CM038680.1, forward strand.
CCGCAGCAGCGTCCTCCTTTCCTCTTTGGTGCAAAGGGGCAAGCGCAGCAAGGGCATCAAGCAAAGGCATCCGTTTGGTGCAACAAGACCAAGACCAGCCCCAGCGGCTGGAATGCGATCATCATGGAGCCCAAGCAAAGGCGTCATCACCAGAGCCTTTGGCGGCGAGGACCAACTTTAGTCAGGTTAAGTGTACCCGATGTTCCCCTTCAAAATGGTCAATTGTTGGCGCCCTTCCCGCTCAATATTTGGGAAGAGGCCCAGGGCCTTCGCCTATAAATAGGGGTTGCCACACTCAGAGAGAGAGGATCGGACAGAGCGGGAAGGATCCGAAGAGAGAGACAGAGAGAAACCCGCTCCTCAGGCTAGAGCAACGGGATATCACTTAGCAGTTCATCACACCCACCAAGAACAGACCCTCGCGAGGCTGTTCTTCCTATCTTATTCTCCATCAGCCCTGAGGCAATCCACACACCACAAACTAGAGTAGGGTATTACACCACAACGGTGGCCCGAACTAGTATAAATCTTGCGTCTCTTGTGTTGTTCTTGTTAGTAGTTTAGGTCCCTGCGATTCGGCGAGGCGCGAGATGGTGGAGGGTTGGATCTCCGCGCGCACCCCAGAGTTTGAACCTTAAGGGTCTGCCGGAACCCGTAATCTGACAGATTTTGTCACTCCGATTGTCGGAGAGGTATCTCTGGGCCCTCTCGGTAATGCACATCACTATAAGCCTTGCAAGCAATGTAGCTAATGAGTTAGTTACGGAATGATGCATTACGTAACGAGTAAAGAGACTTGCCAGTAACGAGATTGAACTAGGTATTGGATACCGACGATCAAATCTCGGGCAAGTAACATACCGATGACAAAGGGAACAACGTATGTTGTTATGCGGTTTGACCGATAAAGATCTTAGTAGAATATGTAGGAACTAATATGAGCATCCAGGTTACGCTATTGGTTATTGACCGAGAATAGTTCTAGGTCATGTCTACATAGTTCTAGAACCCGTAGGGTCCGCACGCTTAACGGTACGATGACAGTTTTATTATGAGTTTATAAGTTTTGATGTACCGAAGTTTGTTCGGAGTCCCGGATGTGATCACGGACATGACGAGGAGTCTCAAAAATGGTCGAGACATAAAGATTGATATATTGGAAGCCTATGTTTGGACATCGGAAGTGTTCCGGGTGAAATTGGCATTTTACCGGAGTACCGGGAGGTTACCGGAACCCCCCGGTGACCTAATGGGCCTTAGTGGGTCGAGTGGAGAAAGAGGAGAAGGGGCCAAGGGGCAGCCGCGCGCCTCCCCGAATAGGACAAGGAGGGGGGGCGGCGCCCCCCTTTCCTTTTCCCCCGCTCCTCCTTCCCCCCAAGTCCTAGTCCAACTAGGAAAAGGGGGAAGTCCTACTCCCGGTGGGAGTAGGACTCCTCCGGCGCGCCTCCTCCTAGGGCCGGCCGCACCCCCCCCCTTGCTCCTTTATATACGGGGGCAGGGGGGCACCCCATCGACACACAGGTTGATCTTCGTGATCGTTCCTTAGCCGTGTGCGGTGCCCCCCTCCACCATATTCTACCTCGGTCATATCGTCGCGGAGTTTAGGCGAAGCCCTGCGCCGGTAGAGCATCATCATCGCCACCACGCCGTCATCTTGTGGAACTCATCCCGACACTTTGCTGGATCGAGTCCGGGATCGTCATCGAGCTGAGCGTGTGCTGAACTCGGAGGTGCCGTCGTTCGGTACTTGGATCGGTCGGATCGTGAAGGCGACGACTACATCAACAGCGTTGTCATAACGCTTCCGCCACGGTCTCACGAGGGTACGTGGACAATACTCTCCCCTCTCGTTGCTATGCCATCACCATGATCTTGCGTGTGCGTAGGAAATTTTTTGAAATTACTACGTTCCCCATTAGTGGCATCCGAGCCAGGTTTTATGCGGTGATGTTATATGCACGAGTAGAACACAAGTGAGTTGTGGGCGATACAAGTCATACTGCTTACGAGCATGTCATACTTTGGTTCGGCGGTATTGTTGGATGAAGCGGCCCGGAGCGACATTACGCGACGCTTACGCGAGACTGGTTCTACCGGCGTGCTTTGCACACGGTGGCTGGCGGTGTCTGTTTCTCCAACTTTAGTTGAACCGAGTGTAGCTCGCCCGGTCCTTGCGAAGGTTAAAACAGCACTAACTTGATGAACTATCGTTGTGGTTTTGATGCGAGGTAAGAACGGTTCTTGCTCAGCCCGTAGCAGCCACGTAAAACTTGCAACAACAAAGTAGAGGGCGTCTAACTTGTTTTGCAGGGCATGTTGTGATGTGATATGGTCAAGGCGTGATGCTATATTTTATTGTATGAGATGATCATGTTTTGTAACGAAGTTATCGGCAACTGGCAGGAGCCATATGGTTGTCGCTTTATTGTATGAAATGCAAATGCCCTGTAATTGCTTTACTTTATCACTAAGCGGTAGCGATAGTCGTAGAAGCAATAGATGGCGTAACGACAACGATGCTACGATGGAGATCAAGGTGTCGCGCCGGTGACGATGGTGATCACGACGGTGCTTCGGAGATGGAGATCACAAGCACAAGATGATGATGGCCATATCATATCACTTATATTGATTGCATGTGATGTTTATCCTTTATGCATCTTATCTTGCTTTGATTTACGGTAGCATTTTAAGGTGATCTCTCACTAAAAATTATCAAGAAGTGTTCTCCCTGAGTATGCACCGTTGCCAAAGTTCGTCGTGCCCAGACACCACGTGATGATCGGGAGTGATAAGCTCTACGTCCATCTACAACGGGTGCAAGCCAGTTTTGCACGCGCGGAATACTCAGGTTAAACTTGACGCGCCTAGCATATGTAGATATGGCCTCGGAACACAGAGACCGAAAGGTCGAGCGTGAATCATATAGTAGATATGATCAACATAGTGATGTTCACCATTGAAAACTACTCCATCTCACGTCATGATCGGTTATGGTTTAGTTGATTTGGATCACGTGATCACTTAGATGACTGGAGAGATGTCTGTCTAAGTGGGAGTTCTTAAGTAATATGATTAATTGAACTTAAATTTGTCATGAACTTAGTACCTGATAGTATTTTGATTATCTATGTTTGTTGTAGATAGATGGCTCGTGCTGTTGTTCCGTTGAATTTTAATGCGTTCCTTGAGAAAGCAAAGTAGAAAGATGATGGTAGCAATTACGGACTGGGTCCGTAATTTGAGGATTATCCTCATTGCTGCACGTAAGAATTACGTCCCGAAGCACCGCTGGGTGACAGAACTGCTGCAGAACAACGCCGAAGTTGTGAGCGTCCGCAGAGCAAAGCTGATGACTACTCTATAGTTCAGTGTGCCATGCTTTACGGCTTAGAACCGGGTCTTCAACGATGTTTTGAGCGTCATGGAGCATATGAGATGTTCCAGAGTTGAAGTTAATATTTCAAGAAAATGCCGGATTAAGAGATATGAAGTCTCCAATAAGTTCTATAGCTGCAAGATGGAGGAGAATAGTTACATCGGTGAGCATATACTCAAAATGTCGGGTATAATAATCACTTGATTATTTGGGAGTTAATCTTCCGGATGATAGTGTCATTGACAGAATTCTCCAATCACGCCACCAAGCTACAAGAGCTTCGCGATGAACTATAATATGCAAGGGATGAACAAGACAATTCCCGAGCTCTTCGCAATGCTAAAAGCTGCGGAGGTAGAAATCAGAAGGAGCATCAAGTGTTGATGGTCAACAAGACCACTAGTTTCAAGAAAAGGGCAAAGGGAAGAAGAAGGGAACTTCAAGAAGAATAGCAAGCAAGTTGTTGCTCAAGAGAAGAAACCCAAGTCTGGACCTAAGCACTGAAAGGCGAGTGCTTCTACTGCAAGCAAGCTGGTCCTTTGAAGCGGAACTGCCCCAAGTATTTGGCGGATAAGAAGGATGGCAAGGTGAACAAAGGTATATGTGATATACATGTTATTGATGTGTACCTTACTAGAGCTCATGATGTAGCACTGGTATTTGATCTGGTTACATTGCTAATATTTGCAACTCGAAGCAGGGACTACGGATAAGCGAGCAGCGGCCAGGGCGAGGTGCGATGCGCGTGGGAAAGCGGTTCCAAAGTCGATGTGATCGCGGTCGGCACGCTACCTCTACATCTACCTTCGGGATTAGTTTTAGACCTAAATAATTGTTATTTGGTGCCAGCGTTGAGCATGAAAATTATATCTGGATCTTCTTTGATGCGAGACGGTTATTCATTTAAATCAGAGAATAATGGTTGTTCTATTTATATGAGTAACATCTTTTATGGTCATGCACCCTTGAAGAGTGGTCTATTTTTATTTAATCTCGATAGTAGTGATACACATATTCATAATGTCGAAGCCAAAAGATGCAGAGTTGATAATGATAGTGCAACTTATTTGTGGCACTGCCGTTTAGGTCATATCGGTGTAAAGCGCATGAAGAAACTCCATACTGATGGACTTTTGGAACCACTTGATTATGAATCACTTGGTACTTGCGAACCGTGCCTCATGGGCAAGATGACTAAAACACCGTTCTCCGGTTCTATTGAGAGAGCAACAGATTTTTTGGAAATCATACATACAGATGTATGTGGTCCGATGAATGTTGAAGCTCGTGGCGGATATCGTTATTTTCTCACCTTCATAGATGATTTAAGCAGATACGGGTATATCTTCTTAATGAAGCATAAATCTGAAACATTTGAAAAGTTCAAAGAATTTCAGAGTGAAGTTGAAAATCATCGTAACAAGAAAATAAAGTTTCTACGATCTGATCGTGGAGGAGAATATTTGAGTTATGAGTTTGGTCTACATTTGAAACAATGCGGAATAGTTTTGCAACTCACGCCACCTGGAACACCACAGCGTAATGGTGTGTCCGAACATCGTGTCGTGCTTTACTAGATATGGTGCGATCTATGATGTCATTTACCGATTTACCGCTATCGTTTTGGGGTTATGCTTTAGAGACGGCCGCATTCACGTTAAATAGGGCACCATCAAAATCCGTTGAGACGACTCCTTATGAACTATGGTTTGGCAAGAAACCAAAGTTGTCGTTTCTGAAAGTTTGGGGCTGCGATGCTTATGTGAAAAAGCTTCAACCTGATAAGCTTGAACCCAAATCGGAAAAATGTGTCTTCATAGGATACCAAAAGGAGACAGTTGGGTACACCTTCTATCACAGATCCGAAGGCAAGACATTCGTTCCTAAGAATGGATCTTTTCTAGAGAAGGAGTTTCTCTCGAAAGAAGTGAGTGGGAGGAAAGTAGAACTTGATGAGGTAACAGTACCAGCTCCCTTATTGGAAAGTGGTTCATCACAGAAATCGGTTCTGTGACACCTACACCAATTAGTGAGGAAGTTAATGATGATGATCATGAAACTTCAGATCAAGTTGTTCTTGAACTCGTAGATCAACTAGAGTAAGATCCGCACTGTGAGTGATACGGTAATCCTATTCGGAAGTCATGCTACTAGATCATGGTGAACCTACGAACTTTGAAGAAGCGATGGTGAGCCCAGATTCATAAAATGGCTTGAAGCCATGAAATCTGAGATAGGATCCATGTATGAGAGCAAAGTGTGGACTTTGGTTGACTTGCACGATGGTCGGCAAGCAATAGAAAATAAATGGATCTTTAAGAAGAAGGCGACGATGATGGTAATATAAGCTGTCTATAAAGCTCGACTTGTTGCGAAAGGTTTTCGACAAGTTCAAGGGGTTGACTACGATGAGACTTTCTCACCCGTAGCGATGCTTAAGTCTGTCCGAATCATGTTAGCAACTGCTGCATTTTATGATTATGAAATTTGGCAAATGGATGTCAAAACTGCATTCTTGAATGGATTTCTAGAAGAAGAGTTGTATATGAGGCAACCAGAAGGTTTTGTTGATCCAAAAGGGGCTAACAAAGTGTGCAAGCTCCAGCGATCAATTTATGGTCTGGTGCAACCCTCTCGGAGTTGGAATAAATGCTTTGATAGTGTGATCAAAGCATATGGTTTTATAGAGACTTTTGGAGAAGCCTGTATTTACAAGAAAGTGAGTGGGAGCTCTGTAGCATTTCTGATATTATATGTGGACGACATATTATTGATTGGAAATGATATAGAATTTCTGGATAGCATAAAAGGATACTTGAATAAAAGTTTTTCAATGAAAGACCTCGGTGAAGCTGCTTACATATTGGGCATCAAGATCTATAGAGATAGATCAAGACGCTTGATTGGACTTTCACAAAGCACATACCTTGATAAAGTTTTGAAAAAGTTCAAAATGGATCAGGCAAAGAAAGGATTCTTACCTGTATTACAAGGTATGAAATTGAGTCAAACTCAATGCCCGACCACAGCAGAAGATAGAGAGAAAATGAAAGATGTTCCCTATGCTTCAGCCATAGGCTCTATCATGTATGCAATGTTGTGTACCAGACCTGACGTATAATTAGCAATAAGCTTGGCCGGAAGGTACCAAAGAAATCTAGGAATGGATCACTGGACAACGGTTAAGAACATCCTGAAATACCTGAAAAGTACTAAGGATATGTTTCTCGTATATGGAGGTGACAAAGAGCTAGTCATAAATAGTTACGTCGATGCAAGCTTTGACACTGATCCGGACGATTCTAAATCGCAAACCGGATACGTGTTTTTATTAAACGGTGGAGTTGTTAGTTGGTGCAGTTCTAAACAAAACGTCGTGGCGGGATCTTGTAACACCCCAGATGTAAAACTTCCATATTTGGCAATATATCTATGTTGGTCTCCATCCAATTCCATTCGGGGTCCCATCTTTTGGTTTTTTTTGTTTTGATTATGTTGTTCTACTCATTTCATTGCCATGCTTACCTGGTCATATTGCATTTGTGCTTCTTGTCATATTCCTTTTAGCCATCATATGTCATCATCATATAGTGCATATTCATCTCATGCCATCCTTGTCTTATTGCATCTTTTTCTTACATGCTCAACATATGCCTTGAGATGCCCATAATATTGTTCTATGCATCAGCACCTCCTCCTTCCCTCTACCTCCTTCTTTTGACAAGTGCCATTTTCCCTTCTCTTTTGATGTTCATCTTCTTCCTGTAAATCTTGCACCCTGCCTACAACCTCTCTACCAAATCGCAGGCTTTTTGGAATTGCTTTGGTTAGGTTCAAAATGCCTCAAGTTTGAATATAATTCAGACTTGTTTTATTTTTATACCTCTAAAAAGGCCCAATGCAATTTATTCATTTAGATCACAATTCCAGGAGCTTGAGTATATTTTTCTTTATTCTCAAACTCCTCTCCTTTTACCCTGTGATTTTCTGTTTCTTTTCCTGTTTGAGCAAATGGGAAAATAGAAGAGCAGCAGCTAGCAGCCCAGCCGAGGCCTTTTCCACCCAGCAGCCCACCTAGGCACCGCAGCCAGGCGCAGCCCAGCAGCCCATCCAGCCCACGCGTACAGAGGCGTCGTCAACCTCCTGTATGGCAGAGCATCCAGCATGTCCACGTCGACAACCTCATTGATTTGACGGCCGGAGGAGCTCCATAGACCCCTATAAAGTTGTCCCCGGTGCCCTAGGGTCTCCCCTCAACCGATCCCCCTCCTCTCCTTCCCTCGCCGCCGCCAGGTAAGCCGAGTCGCGCCTCGCCGTCGCCCTGCCCACCATGAACCGACCGAGCTTCAGCTCGAGCTCGGGATAGCCGTCGCCGGCGTGCACTCCGGCCACCTCCGCCGCGCCAACGTCGTCCGTCTTCCTCCACGACGTCGACTACGTCCCCGTCGTCCTCTTCCTCGCCTGGGATCGTCAAGTCCGGCTACTTCCCCGTCGTCCTCTTCCTCCCCTGCTTCGCGGACAGCAGCCCCGCCAAGTTCAGAGCTCCCTCTCGTCGCCTCCAGCACGTCTCCGTCGACCCCGCCGTGTCCTAGAGTGAGCTGGGTAACGCACCTACCTCTCCCTTTTCTTTCCATGGCATTTAGGACCCCGTAAGGCTCAGTCGATCCGTGTCTTTGCTGTGCTCCCGGTGCTCCGGCGAAGTCTGTAGTTTGTTGTTGTGTGCATCTTTGCTGTAAGCGCACCCGTTAGTCAGCGCTCGGTTCTAGCCTAGCGCGTTTCCCTCATCTGCGCTTGCCTCACGCGCCGCCTCGCTGAAACCAAAACAACGGCCTCGTCCGGTCTGGTCGCTGTCGTACCGAGGCGAGATCGAGCTCGTGCTCGAGTCCCACACGCCGCGACGCGACACCACGAGCAGCAGCCCGCGCCCCGCGCCATCACATGTTCTGCGCGACGCCGGAGTCCCTATGCCCCGCTGGTTGCCGCCGTTGCCCGCCGGCGACGTCGCCATCTTCTCTGCGTAGGAGCAAAGGGAAGGCTCGGCCTTCGCGTCTTTTCAAAGGGGCAAGTCCCCCTGGTTTGGGCACAAGCACGCGCGCAGCCGAGTTGGTTACCCAGCACGCGACACACAGGAGGTCTCGGGTTGAATCCAGCGCCCCCTTTTGTTATTTTCCTCTGTTGGTTTGTAACAAGAGTCTCTATGATGAAGGGTCCCACCATCAGCCTCTCGGCGCCTCCTCCTTCTATTTTTCCCTTATCCCCACGCTTTCCATTTCTGGATAGCCCTCTCTTTCCTTTTCGGGCAAGTCCATTTCTGGACGTTTCCAAATATGGAAAATGCCATTTCTGTTATTTACGAGTTAGGGAAGGTTGTATCTTTGTGCATTTGTGATGATTTTTCCACAGCAAGCCCAACATATTATATATGTTTTTGGGTTAGAAAAATCCCACCAACCCAGTGGTGGCATTAGTTTCTGCTTTGAGCAAGTTCATGAACATGTCATTTTACATCATGATGCTGTTTTGTCATTTTCGTGCGATTTAATTCAAACATGCCATGAGGTTTCTTTGCACATGGAGAGCTTCATTTTCATGTCTACTTCATGCTAGATTTTGTTCCATGCCATGACATGCCTTGTAGTGAGTTAATCAAGCTTGTAAAGATGCCATGTTGAATCTGTTTCTGCTATGTCTAGCAATTTCACCAAGTCTGAATCTGTTAACGGAACTTGCTATATTGACATGGGTGCTATTATATCTTTTGATCCTTTTTGGCTCATGGTCAGTAAGGAACTTTTGTTCTATGCTTCGAGTATATTCATGCCATGCCTTGTTTTGCTATTATAGGCCCCTGTAGCATGTTGTTTGCTTGCTCTGAACATTGCTTCCTGATGCTGATTCTGTCATGTTCAGTATTTTCTCTAAGTCTGTGAAGCTGATATGTTTTGCACTTTTGCCATGCTTGTTTGGACCTGTTATGGTGTGATTTAGCCGTAGCTCACTGTTCATCTTTTGTCAAGCATCTTGAGTAGATCACTGCTATATGCTTTTTTGGTACGTTTGGGTGCAGTAGCTTAATTTCTTGTTGCTTGCTATGTGGCATCATGCTGTTTATGGCAGATTTGTGCCATTCTTGTTTTGCTTGTCATTTGCAAACCGTGCATCCGATTCCGGTGATCCTTATATCGATTTCAACCGAAATCATCTCACCTTTCCAGCGGCATACTTGGTTTTCCATGTTGATGCCTGGTTCATCATTTTCCTTTCGGAGCACGCATATGCATTGCATCTCACATCTCGCATATCATGCCATGTATTGCATCATGTTGCTTGTGCATCGCCCGTGATTTATTGTGGTTCCTTTGGTTGTGTTCTTGCTTGGGTAGAGCCAGGAGACGAGTACATGAATGAGGAACCTGTTGAGAACGCTTACGAGGATCAAGCTTTCGACAACTCTGAGAACTTTGCAGGCAAGATGACCATACCCTTGAAATCACTTCTATCTTTGCTTGCTAGATGCTCGCTCTTTTGCTATGACTATGCTACGATGCCTATCACTTGCTTATCATGCCACCCATATTGCCATGTCAAAACCCCTAACCATCCTTTCCTAGCAAACCGTTGATTGGCTATGTTACCGCTTTGCTCAGCCCCTCTTATAGCGTTGCTAGTTGCAGGTGAAGATGAAGTTTGTTCCTTGTTGGAACATGGAGATGTTGTTCCTTGCTGGAACATGTTTATTTGTTGGGATATCACAATATCTATTGTTTAATTAATGCATCTATATACTTGGTAAAGGGTGGAAGACTCGGCCTTATGCCTGGTGTTTTGTTCCACTCTTGCCACCCTAGTTTCCGTCATACCGGTGTTATGTTCCTTGATTTCGCGTTCCTTACACGGTTGGGTGATTTATGGGACCCCCTTGACAGTTTGCTTTGAATAAGACTCCTCCAACAAGGCCCAACCTTGGTTTTACCATTTGACTACCACCTACACCTTTTCCCTTGGGTTTCATGAGCCCAAGGGTCATCTTTATTTTAGCCCCCGGGCGGTGCTCCTCTGGTGCTGGTCGAAACGAAGCAGCAGGCTGCAGGCCACCTTGGGGAGACTTGAGGCTTGGTTTTACTCGTAGGATGTCTCATCCGGATGTGCCTCGAGCGAGATATGTGCAGCTCCTATCGGGATTTGTCGGCACAATCGGGCGGCTTTGCTGGTCTTGTTTTATTCTGTCGAAATGTCTTGTAGTCCAGGATTCCGAGATCGATCGGGTCTTCGGTAGAAGGAATATCCTTCGTTGACCGTGAGAGCTTATAATGGGCTAAGTTGGGACACCCCTGCAGGGTATTATCTTTCGAAAGCCATGCCTGCGGTTATGAGGCAGACGGGAATCTGTTAATGTCCGATTGTAGAAAACCCGAAGTTGACCTTGATTAAAATACATCAACCGCGTGTGTAACCGTGATGGTCTCTTCTCGGCGGAGTCCGGGAAGTGAACACGGTGTTGGAGTTATGTTTGACATAAGTAGTTCAGGATCACTTCTTGATCGCTACTAGCTTCACGACCGTGCCTTGTTTCTCTTCTCGCTCTCTTTTGCGAATGTAGCCACCATATATGCTAGTCGCTTGCTGCGGCTCCACCTCACAACTCTGTCCTTCCTATAAGCTTAAATAGTCTTGATCTCGCTGGTGTGAGATTGCTGAGTCCCGTGACTCACAGATTCTACCAAAACAGTTGCGGTGCCGACGATGCGGTGCAGATGACGAACCGAGCTCAAGTGGGAGTTCGACGAGGAACGTGGTCGTTACTATGTGTCTTTTCCCGATGATCGATGAGTGGAGCCCAGTTGGGACGATCGGGATCTGTGTAGCATTTGGGGTAGTCTTCTTTTATTTTGGTTCCGTAGTCGGACCTTGAGTGTAATCTGCATGATGGATGTTTATTTATGTATTGTGTGAAGTGGCGACTGTAAGCCAACTATGTATCTCTTTCCTTATGTATTACATGGGTTGTGTGAAGATTACCTCACTTGCGACATTGCTTTCAATGCGGTTATGCCTCTAAGTCGTGCTTCGACACGTGGGAGATATAGCCGCATCGAGGGCGTTACAAGTTGGTAATCAGTGCCATCCCCGACTTAGGAGCCCCTGCTTGATTGTTTGCTGGCGTTGTTGAGTCTAGAACAAAAATGTTTTGAGTCTTAGGATTATATATATCGAGAGTAGGATTCTTTTACTCCCGGTCCTTTGTCGCTCTGGTGACGCGTCTCTGACGTAGAAGTTTTGACTCTCCTCTCCTCAAATTTCACTAAAAAAATTAGGATCACGCTGGTATCTTGGAATCGCTCCGATGGTTTTGTGGCGAGAACATTGTTCTTGGTGCCTCGACATTTAGGGGTTGTGGCAGTGTCCCGGGGAGTTGAGCTCCGAGGTGTTGTCGTCACAATTTTATCGTTGCAGTTCTGGAATACCTGAGCTTTGCCGACATCGAAAATCTCTTTTGTACAGTTGTTGGTGAGATAACCCCGATAACCCAGTACTGAGGCGAGCTCGGGAGTATTGCCATGACTCGTATAACGGATGCTTTTCGAAGGTCGAGGTACATGATTTCCGAAGGTTTCTTGGTTATGTGTTGACGGATGGATACAGCTGGATCTAGGTATTGTTAGTTTGGGTGATATATTTTGTGTCCCTGTATCCCCAACACAGCATTGCATAACCAGAAAGTTTCGGAGTTTATAGGTGGGATTCAAGTAGCTCTTAGCATTTCTTCCCGCAGATATTTGGTTTGCGATTGTGTAATCCATACCACTTATTTGTTCCAGTCGTACCTTGTTATTTTTTTTCATCAACCCTTAATCAAGTGGCTTCTCACCTTAATGGACGTGTGATGTTAACTTTGGAATTCATTCGTTCATCCTTGTTCGAATGTTTATGGTGAAGACTATATGTTGCAATTTCTATCCATTGATTCAACTTGTCTATCTGTCTATCAAAGTGCTAACGGATGTCACCCTCTTCAGGATGGCTCCGCCAACGCGTCTGAATCCGGAACGAAATGATGGGAGTCAGTTGAACCCTCCACCTCCGCCTCCGGAGGCATGGCAAGCTATCATGGCAGCCACCAACGCAAATGCTCAGATGATTTTGCAACTCTTGCAAGAGCGTACCCAAGGGCAAGGCAACCAAGGAAATCAAGGCCAAGGCAACAACCAGCCGCACTTTGCTACCCTCAATCAGTTCCTCGCTAATCAGCGAAGTCTTTCAACTTACCGTGTCGAGGCCACAGACGCCGACGATTGGCTTGTGGACATCTGCAAACATTTTGAATGTAGCAATGTCGGACCGAGGACTTTGTCAAGTTTGCTTCGTTTCAACTCAAGGACCAAGCTGCTGAGTGGTATCGACAATACAAAGATTCGAGAGGAGGTCATGTAATTACAGGATGAGTTCCGCCGAGACTTCAAAGCTCACCACATTCCGTAAAGTGTTGTTGAGAGCAAGCGTGAGGAGTTCCGCAATCTCAAGCAAGGCAACATGTCGTGTATCAATACAATACCAGTTCGAGAACTCGCCGCCGCTAAGCAAGGCGTCCACGATGAAAAGAGTATGATCTATCAATTCAGAGGTGGCCTCGGAGAAGATCTGCTATTAGCTCTCGTGCTTTTTGAGCCGGAAAAGTATGATGAATTCTACAACATGGCATCAAGCAAGAAGCTGCCCAGCTCAAATGTGAGGCTTCTAAGAAGAGAATCAGGGATGCAGTTCAGTCTTCTTCTTCTTCTCAAGTGGCAGCTAAGCAGCAAAAGTTCTACCTTCCTCCTCCTCCATTCCGTCAGCCTTATCAGCAGAAGAACTCAGGTGGTCGTGGATCTTCCCACCCACCCAACCCAGGTTATCAGAACAAGTCTAATTCTCAAGCTCCAAGGTCAAATGCTCCTTATCACCGTCCGCTCTCAGAGGTGACATGCAACAAATGTCAGCAGAAAGGTCACTATGCGAACAAGTGCTTCAACCAAAGGCGCCTCCCGCCTCCTCCTCCTGTGAGATCTTCAAGCTATGCAGTGGTCAAGCATAATCCCAAGTCTGCAAAGGTGAACATGATGAATGCAGCACAAGCAGAGGATTCTTCTGATGTGATAATGGGTAATCTCTCGATTAATGATATTCTGCAAAAGTCTTATTTGATCTTTGGTGCATCGCATTCTTTCATGTCATATCCTTTTGCATGAAGCACAATGTTGACACGAGATTTTGTCCAAAGTTATGCAAGTTGTTTCTCCCGGAAAGCTTATGACTTCTAGTTTGATTGCTCCCGATGTCACTATCAAGATGGGCGACTATAGATTTCTGGCTAAACCAATTGTCCTTGGTGACTCGGATATTGATCTAATTCTCGGGATGGACTGGCTTTCTCAGCACAAAGCTCAGCTTGATTGTGCTGCCAGGGAAATTCAATTGACTCACTCTTCCGAGGATGTGATCATCTATGCCTTCGTGATGAAACCATTCGGTTGTTTTCTCTCAATGAGAAGGGCGAATTGGATGCTATATCTCGATTCGATCGTTTGTGAGTACCAAGATGTCTTTCCAGAAGAGCTTCCAGGAATGCCTCCTCACCGGCCAGTTGAATTCGTTATCGATCTTGAGCCTGGTACGGAACCCGTTTGCAAGCGTCCATACAAGCTTGGACCTAATGAGCTGAAGGAATTGAAGAAGCAGCTCGATGAACAAGAGCGTCTGGGTTTGATCAGACCGAGTTCATCTCCTTGGGGTTGTGGTGTTCTTTTTGTCCAGAAGAAGGATGGCACGGACCGAATTTGCGTCGATTACCGTCCATTGAATAAGAAGACTATCAAGAACAAGTATCCACTTCCCAACATCAATGAGCTTTTCGAGCAACTCAAAGGCGCCAAAGTGTTCTCCAAGCTTGACCTTCGTATGGGTTATCATCAAATTCGCATTCGTGAACAAGATATTCCCAAGACAGCTTTCAGAACAAGCTTTGGTTCTTATGAATATACTATCATGTCTTTCGGCCTTGTCAATGCTCCTCCAACATTCTCTCGAATGATGAACTTCATCTTCAACCCCTATACCAATGAATTCGTCTTGGTCTATCTTGATGATATTTTGGTCTTCTCCAAGAATAAGAAGGATCATGCCAAACATTTGCGATTGGTGCTCGACAAGCTCAGAGAGCATCAATTCTATGCGAAGTTTTCCAAATGTGAATTTTGACTTGATGAAGTGCTTTATCTTGGTCACATCATCTCCGCCAAGGGCATCGCTGTTATCCTGAGAAGGTGTCTGCAGTTGTGAATTGGGAACCTCCTCAGAATGTCAAGCAGCTTCGTAGTTTTCTTGGACTTGCAAGCTATTGCCGAAGATTCGTTGAGAACTTCTCTAAGATTGCAAAGCCTCTTTCCAACCTCCTCCAGAAGCATGTCAAGTATGTCTGGTCTCCTGAGTGTGACGTTTCTTTCAATACTCTCAAAGAGAAACTCGTCACAACTCCTGTCTTGACTCCTCCTGATGAATCCAAACCATTCGAAGTTTTCTGTGATGCTTCTCTTCAAGGTCTCGGTGCTGTGTTAATGCAAGAGAAGGGACTTGTGGCCTATACCTCTCGTCAGATGAAGAACAACGAAAAGAACTACCCCACTCACGATCTTGAGTTGGCGGCAGTTGTCCATGCATTAATAACATGGAGACATCTCTTGTTGGGAAGGAATGTGGACATTTTCACCGATCACAAGAGTCTCAAGTATATCTTCACTCAACCCAACCTCAACCTCGTGCAAACTCGATGGGTGAAATGATTCAAGAGTACAACCCAAGTATTGAATATACTCGGCAAGGCCAATGTGATTGCAGATGCTTTGAGCAGGAAGGCTTACTGCAATGACTTAATTCTCAAGCCCTTCCAACGGATCTTTGTGAAGCTTTCCATAAACTAAATCTTCAAGTTGTTCCTCAAGGCTTTCTTGCCAACCTCATAGTCTCTCCTACTTTGGAAGACCAAATTTGTGAGGCTCAACTCCTGGATACCATGGTGAAAAAGGTGAAGCGTGGTATCGACAAGGGCATTCAAATACAAGTGCTTCCACATTGATGACAAAGATACTCTTTTCTTGAGGACCGGATTGCGGTTCTAAAGGGTGATCTCGTAAAGTCATTATGAACTAGGCACACAATTCCCTTCTATCCATTCATCCGGAAGTACGAAGATGTACCATGACCTCAAGCGATCAGATTGGTGGACTCGAATGAAGCGAGAAATTGCTCAATTCGTGAATGAGTGTGATGTCTGCAGAAGAGTGAAAGGAACACCAACGACCAGCTGGTCTCCTCCAACCTATTGCTATTCCGAATGGAAGTTTGATCATATCGAAATGGACTTCGTGACTGGATTTCCAAAGTCCAAGCGTGGAAATGATGCTATCTTCGTTGTCATTGACAAGCTTACTAAAGTGGCTCATTTTCTTCCTATCAAAGAATCCATCACAGCAGCTCAGTTGGCAGAGCTATACACATCCAGGATTGTCTCCTTGCACGGCATTCCACAATTGATCTCTTCAGACCCTGGCAGCATCTTTACCTCCAAGTTCTGGGACTCCTTTCAGAAGGCCATGGGCACCAACATTCGTTTCAGCACAACTTTCCACCCTCAAACAAGTGGCCAAGTCGAGCGAGTGAATCAAATCCTTGAAGATATGCTTAGGGCTTGTGTCATTTCCTTCGGTATGAAATGGGTAGATTGTCTTCCATATGCCGAGTTCTCCTACAAAAATAGCTTCCAAGCGAGTTCGGGCAAGGCCCCATTCTAAATTCTCCATGGCAGAAAGTGCCGTACTCCTCTCAATTGGTCCGAGACAGGTGAACGCCAACTTCTTGGCAACGACTTGATCACAGAAGCCGAAGAAATGTGCAAAGTCATTCGTGAGAATCTCAAAGCCGCATAATCGCGCCAGAAGAGCTATTATGATGACAAGCACCGTGATGTGGCTTTTGAAATCGGAGACCATGTCTACCTCCGCGTTTCTCCAATGAAAGGCACTGGTCGCTTCGGTATCAAAGGGAAGCTTGCCCCTAGATACGTGGGTCCTTTCAAGATCTTTGGCAAAAGAGGCGATCTCGCCTATCAAC
The DNA here is from genome assembly GCA_021605205.1 of Aegilops longissima. Classification (NCBI taxonomy): domain Eukaryota; kingdom Viridiplantae; phylum Streptophyta; class Magnoliopsida; order Poales; family Poaceae; genus Aegilops; species Aegilops longissima. The sequence continues at coordinate 432,867,591 of CM038680.1, forward strand.
TTGAGCTTCCGTCCAACTTCACGAACGTGCACGATGTGTTTCATGTGTCACAGCTTCGCAAGTGCTTCAAGACTCCTGAGCGCACTATCAACTTCGAAGAAATTGACCTCCAAGAAGACCTCTCTTACCATGAGCACCCCGTTGCTATTCTTGAAGTAACCGAGCGCAAGACCCGCAACAGGTCAATCAAATTCCGGAAAGTGAAGAGGTCACACCATTCCGACCGAGAAGCCACCTGGGAGCGCGAGGATCACCTCCGTTCCGAATATCCGGAGTTCTTTCAGTCCTAGATCTCGGGACGAGATCCTCTTGTAGTGGTGGAGTGTTGTAACACCCCAGATGTAAAACTTCCATATTTGGCAATATATCTATGTTGGTCTCCATCCAATTCCATTCGGGGTCCCATCTTTTGGTTTTTTTTGTTTTGATTATGTTGTTCTACTCATTTCATTGCCATGCTTACCTGGTCATATTGCATTTGTGCTTCTTGTCATATTCCTTTTAGCCATCATATGTCATCATCATATAGTGCATATTCATCTCATGCCATCCTTGTCTTATTGCATCTTTTTCTTACATGCTCAACATATGCCTTGAGATGCCCATAATATTGTTCTATGCATCAGCACCTCCTCCTTCCCTCTACCTCCTTCTTTTGACAAGTGCCATTTTCCCTTCTCTTTTGATGTTCATCTTCTTCCTGTAAATCTTGCACCCTGCCTACAACCTCTCTACCAAATCGCAGGCTTTTTGGAATTGCTTTGGTTAGGTTCAAAATGCCTCAAGTTTGAATATAATTCAGACTTGTTTTATTTTTATACCTCTAAAAAGGCCCAATGCAATTTATTCATTTAGATCACAATTCCAGGAGCTTGAGTATATTTTTATTTATTCTCAAACTCCTCTCCTTTTACCCTGTGATTTTCTGTTTCTTTTCCTGTTTGAGCAAATGGGAAAATAGAAGAGCAGCAGCTAGCAGCCCAATTGAGGCCTTTTCCACCCAGCAGCCCACCTAGGCACCGCAGCCAGGCGCAGCCCAGAAGACATCCAGCCCACGCGTACAGAGGCGTCGTCAACCTCCTGTACGGCAGAGCATCCAGCATGTCCACGCCGACAACCTCATTGATTTGACGGCCGAGGAGCTCCATAGACCCCTATAAAGTTGTCCCGGTGCCCTAGAGTCTCCCCTCAACCGATCCCCCTCCTCTCCTTCCCTCGCCGCCGCCAGGTAAGCCGAGTCGCGCCTCGCCGTCACCCTGCCCACCATGAACCGACCGAGCTTCAGCTCGAGCTCGGGATAGCCGTCGCCGGCGTGCACTCCGGCCACCTCCGCCGCGCCAACGTCGTCCGTCTTCCTCCACGACGTCGACTACGTCCCCGTCGTCCTCTTCCTCGCCTGGGATCGTCAAGTCCGGCTACTTCCCCGTCGTCCTCTTCCTCCCCTGCTTCGCGGACAGCAGCCCCGCCAAGTTCAGAGCTCCCTCTCGTCGCCTCCAGCACGTCTCCGTCGACCCCGCCATGTCCTAGAGTGAGCTGGGTAACGCACCTACCTCTCCCTTTTCTTTCCATGGCATTTAGGACCCCGTAAGGCTCGGTCGATCCGTGTCTTTGCTGTGCTCCCGGTGCTCCGGCGAAGTCTGTAGTTTGTTGTTGTGTGCATCTTTGCTGTAGCGCACCCGTTCGTCCCAGCGCTCCGGTTCTAGCCTAGCCGCGTTTCCCCTCACTGCGCTTGCCTCACGCGCTCGCCCTCGCTGGAAACCAAGAGCAACGGCCTCGTCCGGTCTGGTCGCTATCGTACCCGAGGCGAGATCGAGCTCGTGCTCGAGTCCCACACGCGCACGCGCGACACCACGAGCAGCAGCCACGCGCTCCCGCGCCTTCACATGTTCCCGCACGCCCGCCGGAGTCCCTATGCCCCGCTGGTTGCCGCCGTTGCCCGCCGGCGACGTCGCCATCTTCTCTGCATAGGAGCAAAGGGAAGGCTCGGCCTTCGCGTCTTTTCAAAGGGGCAAGTCCCCCTGGTTTGGGCACAAGCACGCGCGCAGCCTAGTTGGTTACCCAGGCACGTACACACCTGGGAGGTCTCGGGTTCGAATCCCAGGCGCGCCCCCCCTTTTGTTATTTTCCTCTGTTGGTTTGTAACAGTAGTCTCTATGACAGAAGGGTCCCACCAGTCAGCCTCTCAGCGCCCTCCTCCTATTTTTTCCCTTATCCCCACGCTTTCCATTTCTGGATAGCCCTCTCTTTCCTTTTCGGGCAAGTCCATTTCTGGACGTTTCCAAATATGGAAAATGCCATTTCTGTTATTTACCATTTAGGGCAGGTTGTATCTTTGTGCATTTGTGATGATTTTTCTATAGAAACCCCAACATATTATATATGTTTTTGGGGTATAAAAATCCCACCAACCCAGTGGTGGCATTAGTTTCTGCATTTGAGCAAGTTCATGAACATGTCATTTTACATCATGATGTTGTTTTGTCATTTTCGTGCGATTTAATTCAAACATGCCATGAGGTTTCTTTGCACATGGAGAGCTTCATTTTGATGTCTAATTCATGCTAGATTTTGTTCCATGCCATGACATGCCTTGTATTGAGTTAATCAAGCTTGTAAAGATGCCATGTTGAATCTGTTTCTGCTATGTCTAGCAATTTCACCGTCTGAATCTGTTAACGAAACTTGCTATATTGACATGGGTGCTATTATATCTTTTGATCCTTTTTGGCTCATGGTCAGTAAGGGACTTTTGTTCTATGCTTTGTGTAGATTCATGCCATGCCTTGTTTTGCTATTATAGGCCCCTGTAGCATGTTGTTTGCTTGCTCTGAACATTGCTTCCTGATGCTGATTCTGCCATGTTCAGTATTTTCTCTAAGTCTGTGAAGCTGATATGTTTTGCACTTTTGCCATGCTTGTTTAGACCTGTTATGATGTGATTTAGCCGTAGCTCAGTGTTCATCTTTTGTCAAGCATCTTGAGTAGATCACTGCCATATGCTTTGTTGGTACGTTTGGGTGCAGTAGCTTAATTTCTTGTTGCTTGCTATGTGGCATCATGCTGTTTATGGCAGATTTGTGCCATTCTTGTTTTGCTTGTCATTTGCAAACCGTGCATCCGATTCCGGTGATCCTTATATCGATTTCAACCGAAATCATCTTACCTTTCCAGCGGCATACTTGGTTTGCCAAGTTGATGCCTGGTTCATCATTTTCCTTTCGGAGCACGCATATGCATTGCATCTCACATCTCGCATATCATGCCATGTATTGCATCATGTTGCTTGTGCATCGCCCGTGATTTATTGTGGTTCCTTTGGTTGTGTTCTTGCTTGGGTAGAGCCGGGAGACGAGTACGTGAACGAGGAACCTGTTGAGAACGCTTACGAGGATCAAGCTTTCGACAACTCTAAGAACTTTGCAGGCAAGATAACCATACCCTCGAAATCACTTCTATCTTTGCTTGCTAGATGCTCGCTCTTTTGCTATGCCTATGATACGATGCCTATCACTTGCTTATCATGCCACCCATATTGCCATGTCAAACCCCTAACCATCCTTTCCTAGCAAACCGTTGATTGGCTATGTTACCGCTTTGCTTAGCCCCTCTTATAGCGTTGCTAGTTGCAGGTGAAGATGAAGTTTGTTCCTTGTTGGAACATGGATATGTTGTTCCTTGCTGGAACATGTTTATTTGTTGGGATATCACAATATCTATTGTTTAATTAATGCATCTATATACTTGGTAAAGGGTGGAAGACTCGGTCTTATGCCTGGTGTTTTGTTCCACTCTTGCCACCCAAGTTTCCGTCATACCGGTGTTATGTTCCTTGATTTCGCGTTCCTTACACGGTTGGGTGATTTATAGGACCCCCTTGACAGTTCGCTTTGAAAAAGACTCCTCCAGCAAGGCCCAACCTTGGTTTTACCATTTGACTACCACCTACACCTTTTCCCTTGGGTTTTCGCGAGCCCAAGGGTCATCTTTATTTTAGCCCCGCCGGGCCAGTGCTCCTCTGGGTGCTTGTGCAAACGAAAGCGATCATGGGGCCACCTTGGGGAGACTTGAGGCTTGGTTTGACTTGTAGGATGTCTCATCCGGATGTGCCCTGAGAACGAGATATGTGCAGCTCCTATCGGGATTTGTCGGCACAATCGGGCGGCTTTGCTGGTCTTGTTTTATTGTTGTCGAAATGTCTTGTAGTCCGGGATTCGAGATCGATCGGGTCTCCCGGTAGAAGGAATATCCTTCGTTGACCGTGAGAGCTTATAATGGGCTAAGTTGGGACACCCTGCAGGTATTATCTTTCAAAGCCGTGCCCATGGTTATGAGGCAGATGGGAATTTGTTGATGTCCGGTTGTAGAAAACCCGAAGTTGACCTTGATTAAAATACATCAACCGGCGTGTGTAACCGTGATGGTCTCTTCTCGGCGGAGTCCGGAAGTGAACACGGTGTTGGAGTTATGTTTGACGTAAGTAGTTCAGGATCACTTCTTGATCGCTACTAGCTTCACGACCGTGCCTTGCTTCTCTTCTCGCTCTCTTTTGCGAATGTAACCACCATATATGCTAGTCGCTTGCTGCAGCTCCACCTCACAACTCTGTCCTTCCTATAAGCTTAAATAATCTTGATCTCGCGGGTGTGAGATTGCTGAGTCCCGTGACTCACAGATTCTACCAAAACAGTTGCAGTGCCGACGATGCGGTGCAGCAGATGACGCAACCGAGCTCAAGTGGGAGTTCGACGAGGAACGTGGTCGTTACTATGTGTCTTTTCCCGATGATCGTGAGTGGAGCCAGTTGGGACGATCGGGGATCTGTGTAGCATTTGGGGTAGTCTTCTTTTATTTTGGTTCCGTAGTCGGACCTTGAGTGTAATCTGGATGATGGATGTTTATTTATGTATTGTGTGAAGTGGCAAATGTAAGCCAACTATGTATCTCTTTCCTTATGTATTACATGGGTTGTGTGAAGATTACCTCACTTGCGACATTGCTTTCAACGCGGTTATGCCTCTAAGTCGTGCTTCGACACGTGGGAGATATAGCCGCATCGAGGGCGCTATGAGATCTACATGTGAAGCGGAGTACATAGCTGCTTGAGAAGCAAATGAAGGAGTCTGGATGAAAGAGTTCATTTCCGATCTAGGTGTCATACCTAGTGCATCGGGACCAATGAAGATCTTCTGTGACAATCTTGGTGCAATTGCCTTGGCAAAGGAATCCAGATTTCACAAGAGGACCAAGCACATCAAGAGACACTTCAATTCCATCCGGGACCAAGTCCGGTGGGAGACATAGAGATTTGCAAGATACATACGGATATGAATGTTGCGAGACCGTTGACTAAGCCTCTTCCACGAGCAAAACATGATCAGCACCAAGACTCCATGGGTGTTAGAATCATTCTTGTGTAATCTAGATTATTGACTCTAGTGCAAGTGGGAGATCAAGGAAATATGCCCTAGAGGCAATAATAAAGTTATTATTTATTTCCGATATCATGATAAATGTTTATTATTCATGCTAGAATTGTATTAACCGGAAACATGATACATGTGTGAATACATAGACAAACATATAGTCACTAGTATGCCTCTACTTGACTAGCTCATTAATCAAAGATGGTTATGTTTCCTAACCATAGACATGTGTTGTTATTTGATTAATGGGATCACATCATTAGGAGAATGATGTGATTGACATGACCCATTCCGTTAGCCTAACACTTGATCGCTTAGTATATTGCTATTGCTTTCTTCATGACCTATACATGTTCCTGTAACTATGAGATTATGCAACTCCTGTTTACGGAGGAACACTTTGGTGCTACCAAACGCCACAACGAATCGGGTGATTATAAAGGAGTACTACAGGTGTCTCCAAAGGTACATGTTGGGTTGGCGATTCGAGATTAGGTTTTGTCACTCCGATTGTCGGAGAGGTATCTCTGGGCCCTCTCGGTAATGCACATCACTATAAGCCTTGCAAGCAATGTAGCTAATGAGTTAGTTACGGAATGATGCATTACGTAACGAGTAAATAGACTTGCCAGTAACGAGATTGAACTAGGTATTGGATACCGACGATCAAATCTCGGGCAAGTAACATACCGATGACAAAGGGAACAACGTATGTTGTTATGCAGTTTGACCGATAAAGATCGTCAGAGAATATGTAGGAACCAATATAAGCATCCAGGTTCCGCTATTGGTTATTGACCGAGAATAGTTCTAGGTCATGTCTACATAGTTCTCGAACCCGTAGGGTCCGTGACGCTAACGTTACGATGACGGTTTTATTATGAGTTTATAAGTTTTGATGTGCGAAGTTTGTTCGAGTCTTGATGTGATCACGGACATGACGAGGAGTCTCAAATGGTCGAGACATAAAGATTGATATATTGGAAGCCTATGTTTGGACATCGGAAGTGTTCGGGTGAAATCAGCATTTGCGAGAGTACCGGAGGTTACCTGGAACCCCGGTGACCTAATGGGCCTTAGTGGGCCTAGTGGAGAAAGAGGAGAAGGGGCCAAGGGGCAGCGCGCCCCTCCCCGAATAGGACAAGGAGGGGGTGGCGCCCCCTTCCTTTTCCCCTCTCCTCCTTCCCCCCAAGTCCTAGTCCAACTAGGAAAAGGGGGGAGTCCTAC